>JAWWTY010000123.1:11500028-11623064 GCA_035222235.1 Margarornis squamiger | reverse complement strand
TCAAAGCATTAATTCCACTGTTATTAATTCAAAAAACCTCTCAGAAGTTCAGTATTCATAAAAGAAAAATCTTCTTTCGCTCACCAATATATAAAAGTAATCCTTCTAATACGGCAGCACTGAATCAACAGGAGTCAAAAGCTACAGATATAATTACTGGGCATCACTGGCACAGGAGTCATAAAAACCTTGACTCTGAATAAACAAGCCAGACTTCTATTAATAAAGTATAAAAATTACTTCTTGCAGCAAACAAGCCCTGTATCTTCTTATGAGAAAGAAATGCATCTTTATGAAAAGATTAAATAATCTGATTATGTAACAGCATATTTGTGGCCTAAAAATGTCCAACCAGAACCAGTCCTGCTATCACTAATCTTTACACTGAATTCTAATCAGGGTATGGTAATGAGAAAAGGAGAAGAGAGCTGTCCCTCAATGCAATTTGAGAGACAGGGCTTGCTGACTTTCCTCTAGGCGAAGTAAATTTGAGAAATTTTATGCACAGCTCCACCACTGTCTGTCTGAGACAAAGATGTGTTTTCAACAGTGCTCATCAGCTGGCTGATTTCAGTAGGCTCTGCAGACTCAGCTCTTTCAGTGGGAACTGAGCTGGGCCACTGATGAGAGCTTTTTGAAATCCTTCCCTCTTCTGCTGTCCATGGACCAAATTGCTCCTTTCCATGGCAGAATGAAAAAAGAAACTCTTACAGGAAGGAAATCTCTAGATTGCTCCTTTACATTGATTTTTGTTGTTTTCCAAACTGTAACATGCAGGAAAAGAGTTTGCATCCTTAACCTAAAACACAAGTGACTGAAGTTGTGTTTTCACTCCAAAGGAGTGCTGGAGGCTGGGGAACAGCACAGCCTGAAAGGGGAGCATGTTGAGGGCTTTGCATCACTCTGGGGATCCTTGTTCAAGTGCCTGGTTCCACAGCTGCCCTTGGAGCCCTCTAAGATAGGGTTTTCTGTCCTCCTAGGAGCTCCACAGGAAAGATAAAGGCTGTTTGATCTTACTAGATTTTCTGGTCCTCTCTGTTTGTAAGCAGCTTCCTTTTTCCAAATGCAGTCCTGATTTTCACAAAGCCTAGCAGTGATTAATGAGAAGATAGCAAGATAATTGTGGGAATAGTTTGCCTTGAGGTGGTGCACAGAGCAATAGCTTTCCATGTCTGCACACTGTTACTCATTTCTTTGAGGGGCATGAGCAGATTGTCTGTAAATCCTTAGATTTCTGTCATGAGAATTCAAAGAAATACCATTTACCTATTTCTCAGAGAGAAAGCTGTTTTCTTAATTGCGGAGATATCCGTCACTGAGAAATTAAAAAGAAAGGGAATAAACCTAATTAAAAATAAGAGTAGTCATTTCCAGGCTCTCTTTGGTCTGGGAATTTATAAACATCGGGTCTGTGCAGCACAGAAGAAGTACCGGTTGTAACACAAACACAAGGCACCCTGGAATCAGGAGACTGTAGACATCAGAACAGAGTCAGGCTTGCAGCATGTGCTGATTTTAAGCAGTGGAGCAGAGAACAGTGGAACAGGCATAGATGTGGCAGGACCGGATTCAAATGAATGAGGTGATGCACCAGGACCACAGGAGATAAAGCATCAGGAGTAAGTTAAGTACATCTCAAACTGAGGATGTTTTCCACTCAAATTGAATGAATCCATGAGTAGTTGTAGAAAGCAGTAAAAATTATAATATAGGGAAAACATACGAAAAGCACTCAGCATCTGTGATAAAGAGGGAAGAATTAATTTGGTCCTTGTTATACCAGATCAAGTGCTCAAGATCCCCTTTACTTCAATGGTGCTGAATTCAGTCCAATGTGATCAATAGACAACTTATATGAGAGGATATTGAAATCCTAATCCTGTAGGCACATCCAAGTAACCTCCCATTACAGCAGAGGAGACTTGCAAAAGAAATAGGCAATGAAAGAGTAATAATTCAAACATAGCCATTCCATTGTATTCATAATGGGAAAAGTTAAAGCTTTCCAGATTAGATTTGAGAAACTATGAGAGGAGTGTTGAAGAAATATAGCACCCTGATGAGGAGTGCAATCCCTCTGGTAAAGAGAAACCTTGTCCCACAAGTCTCTTAGAGCTGTCTAAACATTCAGTTTAGGGGGATTGAGCTGGTGTAGTCCACCTGGATTTCCAGAGGATTTGGAGTTAGCTATGAAGTCTCTTAATGAAACCTTGCAACGATGGCATGAGGGGAATGATCTTTTTTGCACGGATAGAAAAACGTTAAATGATCATTTTCAGAGGATAGAAGTGTCTGAAGGGAGGGTGTCAAGAGGAAGGATCCAGGCTGTTCTCGGTGGTGCCAAGCCAATAGGACGGGAGGCAATGGGCACAAACTGATGCATGGGAAATGCCACCTGAATACGAGGAAGAACTTCTTTACTGTGTGGGTGACCATGCACTGGAACAGATTGCCCAAAGAGCATGTGGGGTCTCCCTCACTTGGAGATGCTCAAGAACTGCCTGGATGCAATCCCGTGCCATGTGCTCGGGGGTTCCAACCTGGCCCCTTCAGTGATTCTGTGGTGGGGTAAGTGAATAATTTGGCAATGGAGAGAGGGTGGAAAGTTCTGCAAGATCAATGCTAGGATCTACGCTGTGCAGTATATTCATAAACAATCTAGGAAAGCTGATATGAAGAACTTTGCAGATAACACTAAATGATATGAAAGAGTAAAAAATTCCTGTTAGGAAATACTGGTGAATGATCCCATGATCTTAATAATAACAAAACACCAAATTTAATGTAACTCAAGCATGAGAGGGAAAAATACCCCTAAGTTTACACAAACTCTGAATTTACTAGTGGTACTGGAGAATAGAGTTTGTAATCAACAATTTTATGAAAATTTCTAGTCAGTGCCCAAATGCAGTAAAAAAAAAAGTTCATCTAGCGTTAGAAAGTGAAGGAAAAGAGCAGAGAACACAATAGAGAACCATTTCCCAAATACAAAAGATGGTAATAGACCTGAGGAGCTCCTTGCCAAGGATGTTGTGTATCCTGATTGTTTATAGGGTGAAGATGGCACGAACGTACATATGGAAAATCTGTGAAGGAATGCTCAGTGCCAAGAAACCACCTCTGTTTCAGGAATCCTTGAGCTTCCAAAGGCTGAACAGTGGGAGAGACTCAGAAGAGGAACATGTGTGTTCATCCTGTTCCTCAGGCATCTGCATTTGACCATTGGTGGAAAGAGAATACCACATTATCTGGATCTTTTATACATATATATATATATATACTCCAGTATGGTTTGCTTATGTTCTTCTGTAACATTGTATCAGACCTTGAAGTGGCTTATAAAAAAGAGCCAGAATGACATTTTACATGGGCAGACAGTGACAGGACAGGGAGGAATGGTTTCAAAGGAGGAGGGATTTGGATTAGATATTAGGGAGAAATTCTTTACTGTGAGGGTGGTGAGGCACCGGAAAAGGTTGCCCAGAGAAGCTGTGGATGTCCCATCCCTGGAAATGTTCAAGACCAGGTTGGATAGGGCTTTGAGCAGCCTGGTCTAGTGAGAAGTGCCCCTGCTCATGGCAGTGAATTTGGAACTAGAGGATCTTTACAGTCCATTCCAACCCAAACCATTCTAAGATTCCATGATGCTCAATAACAGGGCAAACCAATTTCTAGTTGCAGGCCATGCTATGTGTGGAGGCTTCCTGTCTTCCAGCTCAGGGAATGCTGTAGAGACCATGCTGCAATTAGTACATTTTCCTCTGTCTTGGCAACTGGACCAAACATCCCAAGTTATATATTTGTAGCAATATTGTGCATGCAATAAAATCGGTCTGGATAGTTGGTTACTCTGAAGCTGCTTCATACAACACCACAATATGACAGGGGAACTAAAGTGAGCCTAAATTACCCTTTTACATCTGTTTAAGGCTCTTGGATGCTGCCAGAGCAAGGTGAAATGGTCTTGGAGTAGTGAACAGCAGGCTGTTCCAGGTTAAATCTGCCGTTGTTTGAGAGGGGTAGTCCCTGCTCATTTGATTTCAGACAGGAAAGCAGGACAAGGGAGATGGTAGGAGAGTGAGCTTGTCACTGATGCGGCCCGTAAATCCATGCTGCTGAGCTACTTACTTGATTTTAGGTGACAAAGAAGAACAAGTTGAAACAAATGACACAGAAAAATGTTCTTTAGATTTGAGCTGTTTCAACAATAATTTGTTGTCCATCAGACTCATGAGGCTTAAGTAATGCTTTGTGAACTATATCAACTAGGATATCCTTTTTCTTCAAATATCTTTTCCAGTTCATTAGCCTGTAACTAAAATGTCTCTTGGGTAAGCTACAGATTCTAGAAGCCCTAATAAACTGGCTAACCTATAGTCTGTTCCCATTGCCACTCTGCCTTGCCTTTTGTAATTCAGCAGGGCTATTCCTGTGGGTATATTTTTTCTATAAAGAGAGTTTATTTCCCACCAGCTCTGGACTTGACTTCACCCTTCCTGATGCAAACTTTCAAATTAGGGAGATGCTACATGTATCAGCTGAATTTTGAATTTAAAGCCAGGCCTCCCTTTTTGATGACTCCACCAGGCCAGTGTCATAGACGTAACTGGTAGAGTTGCTTTTTACAGATTTTTGGCTGGCTTTAACTTTTAGATATGTGTTGTTAAAAGATATCCATTAGCTGAGAAATAAAAAATGTATTTTTGACTATGACATAAGTGTGCAGTACCATTTTTTGTGGGCTTGTGGAAAAGCAAATAATAAGAACTCACCTCTAACTGCAGTAGACTGTCAACATAAAAATCAAGCCTTGCATTAGCTGCTCTTCATCCTGTCTTGTTGTGCAACAATAGGCAAAGCTTTTAGCCTGCAGAGACTAAGGGGGATGTAATTCTAATATATAAGACACGGGCACTTTCATTATCATTAGCAAGCATGCTGGATTATTCATGAAAGCCCCACTTATCGAGATAAGCAGGCATTTGCCATTTATTCCTTAGTGTAATTTAACTCAACACATCACTTTTCATGTTAACTTTGTGGAAGGTATTTTGATCTTAATTGGGTTTTTTATTCATACATTACCAAACCTCCGTATCCATTTGCACTTACCCATCAGAGCCATCCATCAGGGACAAAATACCAGGCTGAACAAACTGGTCTGTGTGCAGTCATTGATGTGGGTTTGATTAGGCGTGGTCAAGTGACAACACACCAGTTTGGGTTTGGCTGAAGAGCAAGCCAAAGGAATACTTCCTAGCAAGCTTGCTTTGCTTATTTGGATGGGGACAGGAAAGTACAGAGATGAGAGAGAAAAAATTATTTCCATAGTTTTTATGCTAAAGAGGCACAAACATATTTATATATGGCTGCCTCTTCAAATTATGATCAGTGAGGTAGTGGTAAAATTAGCTGTTTTCTACACTTGAAATCTGGTGCTTTGTGTCAACGCAGGGAAAAGTGAGTGAGTGTCTGTTTTGCCAAATTAGAGGAAGGGTCACTCCATTGACTTGCATTTCTTCTTGACTACACAACTGCTTGTAGTTATATGTCTGGGTTTTTTTATATTCATAATATGTAACGGCATCTCAAATAAAAAAAGTTTACACTAAAAGGTTTAAACTGTTAAAATTATAACAATCAACCCAAGAGGATCTGCTTAGCACTTTTAACAGGTATATACTTCAAGATGGTTGGCTGCATGGGTTTTTTCAGTTTTATTTCTGAGTTACTGAAGAATAACTTAATTTCTAAAGAAATATAATACAATGTCCTAGAATTTGCTCTAACAAAACATTTACTCCCACTAAAATATCATGCTATTTCTATGTGATTTTAATTTGTATTACACACTACAATTCTCTATTAAGCTGTGTAGTATGCCTAAAAAAAATACCACAGGGAAGTTTTTAATAGCTTATTATTCCGTGGACCATTTCCATAAAATGCTTCATTTTTCACACATTTCCTCTCACCTTGCTTCTCTTTGATTGTTCTGTCTGCTCCCATATCCCTTCACTATTCTAATACAGGACAGTCATATCTAAAAGCCAGATAAGTCAGTTAAATCATTGATTTAGAGCAGAACAAAAAAACGGTGCTGTAGAAACACACCTCAACAAGAGGCAGTGAAGGTTTGATTTGGTTGTTGCAAAGGGAAAAGCAGCTTCTTGGAGCTGGAGCTTCATCTGTTAACTAGAATGATCTCTGTATAACAGCCTTATTTTCTTCAGTTCCTATTCTTCCTTGTCTTGGCTCTTGTGCTGGAACTGTTATTGTGGCAATAACAGACATTTATGCTGCTTATGCTATCATCCAAATGTGAGACATGATTAGCGTGCTTGCAACATGACAATATTACAGGGTTGTTTATGGCAACTACTGCCTGGGAAAGCGTATGGAAGGGAGGGACTCCCTGCACTACATCACAGCTCACACTGAAGCTGAACAAGCTGCTGTGTTCCTCCTTCATGGGGAACAGAACATCAGGGGCTTTCTCTCCCAACTTGTGTCTCCGTGAGCTTCTGTTTGGATTTTGTTTGAAAATCCAGTGAGGAGAAAGTAAGGACCATTGAGGTGGCATATACAATCATTGCATTTCATCTTAAAATGATAAATTCTTTATGCTTGAATGTGAAGCAATAAATATGCTCAGGCTGAGTGTTATGATAAACCCACATTACACAGTGATGAAGGGAAGTCAGGGCAGGTTTTCTTGTTATTTCAAATTTTTGAAAGAAGTTATAGATATTTCCTACATCCGTTATGCCATCATTTTACATGGGCCAAAATTGGGCCATCATCAATCATTTCTGCTCAGTTATGGGTATTTTCAATTCCTGCCAATACTTCTGAATGTCTACAAATAGAGTTAAAATATGCATTTCAGCCCAGCCACCAGGTTCTTCTTTCCTAAGTATACTACTCATTAAAATAAATAAATAAATATTTGCCTTTCTTTACAAGCCAGTCTTGCTCTAACACTGCATGTCAGAGATTTCAGGCTGTTACTTTGCCTGGGGATGGTTTGCTTTTCTTTTGCCTTTAGTAGCTTTGCTTGATCAGTAAATAAAGGGACTTGAGGAATGTTCCTGTTTTATTGAAATGGATACACAGAGATTTGCTTGTCTGTATGTAGTGCACCAGAGAATGCCATAACTATATTTCATATGCATGCTACCTGATCTCACAGACTGGCAAATGTTTGAAACAAATGCCAGGTGAGAAATATGCTCCATTCTGCGTACCCAATCGGCAACTACGTTTGATTTTAAAGAAACATTTTGACGTATTTCCTGATGTTTTAACCTTTTTATTATAACACTATCACCTTTCTTAACAGCACTGTAGTGGCATATGGATTTATCTGAGTTCCATTTCCAAACAGCAGACTGGTTTACTACTCTTCTGTAAACCATTTCTTCTAGAAATCCTAAAGTAAGGGGAAAAAATGCCTCAGTGCCGATCAGAGTAGATTACATCTGTGCTGAAATGCATAAACTTGGTATCTAAATCAACTCTCCCCCATTTGAATAGCATTTCATGTTGTGATGGCTTTTTCTGTTCTTCTTTTCCAACAAACATATTTACAGAAATTGTACTCTGAGATTTAAAGCATCATATTGTGCCTTATACAAAGTATAACAGCACAGTGACTATCAGCCTATAGTCTGAGGGAGCAATTCCTTGATAAGACTATGGTTGTTGTTTTAATCTTCCATCTCGTTTGTTTATAGCAAGTTTTGTCACAAGGAAAATATCACACACCAGAATGCATCTGGCCAGAGAGCAAAGCTGCTATTGACAATAGCTGCCGAGGTAATAAATGTCAAGGCTGAATGAAGGACTGCAACACCTTGGAGAGCACCACATCGTATTGTGCTTCTCAGTCCTTGCTCAGATTTTGGCTTCATTATCTCTGCAGGCATATCACTTTCCCAAATTTTGTATGATTATCTTAATGCCAGTTACACAAATAAAGGCTTAACTGTATAAGAAAAGTAAACATCTGAACACTGAATGGCAAGAAGCCCTGACATACTTCTGCCTTCCTTCCTGAAATCCGTTGTTTTGTACTTCAGCACTCCTCACTTTCTAAGATGGAATATGAGAATGAGCATGAAAAGAAATGCATTTCTGCAGGTATAATAAGAGAGATGGCATTCAGCAGTTTCCTCAGAAAGTAAAGCACCAGTGAAAGCTCTCCACAGACTCAAGCTCTTGGAGATGCAGTACTAGCAGCAATATCTCAGGCTTTTCCCTTGTACATTGTCATCCTACTCTCACCTTTAATTGCGAGATGCTTGTTCATTCGCTGTGTTTTAACATCTGCCCTCATTAAGGAGAGGAAAATGAATGCAGCCTTAGAGGAAGTGTTGTGATACAAACATTATGCAGCTTTTTCTCTAGCCAGTTCTACATGCAGGTTAATTTTGTTCTTCAAGCCACAAGAGACATATCTTACCCCTGTCACTTGCAGGCAAGTTGGAGCTCATGCTGCATGTCCTCTGAAAATGGCAAAGGTGAACCAGCTCTGACTCAAGGACTCTCTTTAATCTACACCCATTACTTCTTACACTAAATGAACATTTGGAAAAAACTTCTCTGGGAGGATTATTTCCACCTCAAGGATAATTTTTTGCCAAAAATGTAATACACAAACCCAGAATTTTGGAACTCCCACGTAGTTTTTTCTTTGCCAGTGTTTCTTTCCCATTTTTTTTTTCTTTCTTTATTTGAAGTACACTGCAAGCAGCCTCCTCAGGCAGATCACTACTAGGATACAAATGGCAGGAAAAGTAAAATATATGTATACTCTGGAACGAGATTTTAGGGAAATCCTAAAGAAAAACAGTATTTGCCCAATTTATATTGCAGTAGGAATATAACATTTCTACAAGAACATGAAAATCTTCCCTCAGCTGAAGGAAATATCCCTGAGGTTCCCATGGCAAGGGCTGCTGGACATTAACCCTGTGGAAGCCACCATTTGCTTCCAGTGCCCTCGTCTCACCTTGTGTTCCTCATAAAATGTTTTGAGGTTGATTTGAATCATAGAATCGCAGTATGTGCTGAGTTGGAAGGAACCCATCAGGTTCATCGAAGTCCAAATCCTGGCCCTGCAGAGGACACCCCAAGAGCCACACCAAGTGCCCGAGAGCATTGTCCAAATGCTTTCTGAACTCTGCCAGCCTTGGTGCTGTGACCATTGCCCTGGGGAGCCCATTCAGTGCCCAACCACCCTCTGGGTGGAAGGATTAAAGTCCCTCCCCAACGCAGCCCCTGTGCCAGGTACAGCACAGGCTTTTCTCCTCCCTTGTCCCCGCCACCCTGGCAACATCCAACGCTCTCACAGTGGCTGCTCATCGAGCTCTGAGCAGAGAGGTGGCCACATGCCTGTTGTCACAGTGGCCCGAGGGTGCAGAAGCGATGCAGTGCGGCTGCAGCATCTGCCTCTGCCTCG
Organism: Margarornis squamiger; assembly: GCA_035222235.1. Taxonomy (NCBI): domain Eukaryota; kingdom Metazoa; phylum Chordata; class Aves; order Passeriformes; family Furnariidae; genus Margarornis; species Margarornis squamiger. The sequence continues at coordinate 11,613,601 of JAWWTY010000123.1, read as the reverse complement.
CTGTCCACCCCCAGACTTCCTTCTCAGCTCATCTCTCACTTGCTCCTCAGCCCACACCGCAGTTTGGCTACTGGGTTCACATTTCCTGAGGTTCTGCTAGTGTGATTTTAACATGAAATGTGCAAGGTGCAAGGTAAATCCTACCTGTGATTGGTTGGCAGGCAGCTCTTGCAGAGTGGGTGAATCCTGTCCTTAGCCACATGCTGCAGCTTCAGAACAGTCTACATGGATCCAACAGAATTTATCTGAATTTGTTGCAGGAACAAAAAAGTAAACAGACTCTGACACAATGTACCAAATGTAGATAACAATACTTCTGTAAGAAGCTGTTTTTACTTATTTTCCTGCTTGACTTACAAGTAATGTATGTGTTAACCACTTGACCTCACATTGTCCCTAAAAATAACAGCGAGGAAGTGGTTACAGAGTTATTAACACCATCTACACTTGCTAAAATGTTTTTTAATGACCCTGAAATTATCATCTACTTAGCAACTAATGTTAGTTAACCAGTAAAAGAGACCTCCCCCCTAAAAAAAAAATTAATGCAAACACTATATTTTAATGGATTTATACTTTAACTATGGAAGTTACCTTTTATTAAGTATTCTTTACAAAAATAGTGGCAGTCATATAAGTTAATTTACCCTGAAATAGCTGAAATAGTATTTACTCTGAAGACATTTATCTACAGGTGGTCAACCAAGCAAATTAACACACTGGAGTTACTGTTATGTACCTACCAAATATATATTTTTTTGAAGAAGGATCAAGAACAAATATTTCTCTCTAACTGTGTGTGCCATATTGCTATAGCTATCTTCTGTATGTGGTTCTGCTCCAGGACACAGCATCCTTTATTTTTCATGAGAGCAGCAAGATATTAGAATGTTTGCAGACAAATGCATAAAGCACAGAGCTAAATATTCTCACTGCTGAGCTGCAGAAAGAGGTCCTAAAGCTACATGAGAGTTACTCCATTAAATTCAGTGGAGTGTGTGCATGTATCAAGATGACCTAGATAAGGAGCAGGGGATAGTTCTTGAAACCAATCTTCTGCTAACCAGAGAAACTGATAGATATTAATTTCTGATAAAAATGGGGTTGACTTCTCATATGACCTGACACATGACTTGAATTATTTTAAACATATTCCTCTTAAAATGGATAATACTTTGCTCTTGTGTAGAGTCTTTGGGTGAGAATTTTAATTTGTCCTAACTGCTCAATTAAAGGCCAGTCTGTTCTAGATGTGGAGAGACAAGCAATAACCTGAGAGAGGCTCAAATTAAATATGTTTCCTTCCTAAGCATTGTGACCCTTTATTGGCCAACAATATCATATGACTCTACTTTCTCCCAGGCTCTTTCAGTCAACCTACTGCTCAATGGTCCACAAAGGAAAGTTTCCCCTGGTGCTTACCCAGACTTAATTAATTTTCCTTGGACAAAATAAGGCTCATAGGGCAAAATTCTGTTTTATACCCTGAATAACACACAAATGATGAAAGGCCACTTATAACTGTACCTTTTGAGGCCAGTGAGGGACATTATAGCTATTTTACAAGTGGGTCAGATCTATACAAATTAAGTGAAACTCTCAAAATTACGTAAAAGGTCAGTGACAAAGCTGGAACTAAACCCCACTGTCCTCACCATCAATCACCACGTAGTCATTATTTCCATTTGTTTCATTTACTTTACAGTGCAAGGCAGATAATCCTTCCAAACACAGTGGAAAAAACAGGCCTCAGCCAGCAGAACATACAGCCCACTTTAAGCAGCGAACATCATTAGCCCTTAGCTAGTTGATTCATGTTACACACAAGTTTCTACAGGACAGACAGGGTCAAAATCCAAAATATATCAAAGATCAGGAGATGAGAAGTGAGGGACATAATCAGCTAGGCATATGCTATGCTCTCCAAAATATTCTTTGTATGGCTGTTTTAAATTGCAGTCCAGGGAACAGAATACACCATTAAGCGGTGAGGATTTCAGATTAAGCATTTACCCTAAGACAGGTTGCAATATCATACACAGACAAGGGACTGCTATTTTTGAATGGCATCAAATTGTGAATTGAAGCACAGTGGGTAGGAAAATACTGCAGAGGGGTTTGAAAGTGATTGCTCATCTGTGTAGTAAAATATATCCTTTTTAAAATCCTGCTGTGACCAGTATAAAACGAGCAGGGGTGAGAGTCTGCATGTGGTCTGGCAACGTGTAGGAAACAGAAGGAGAGTCATTGTTCAAGATAGGGCTGGGTACATTGCAGGTACGTTAATAAGTCAATACAAAATGGTGATAGAAAGTTATCCTACAAGTAAAACTTTTCTGAAATCAAGGTGGCTGCGATTTAAAGTTTTGGCTGATTAGAACAGGAGATAGCAGTTTTCAAAGAAGGGGTGTAAGAACTGTAGTTTTCTTTCTTAAATGAGAGGAAAAGTGTGACAGCAGGAGCTCAGCACAAGCTCAGCAAGAGTCTTCCCCTTCAAGAGATGAGCTGTTGCTAATTAGCTGAGTGGTGGGATCTTACCTCAGTGGCAGGCAGACAGCAGCTCCCTGCTTCTGCTCCTTACAGGGAACTGAGCCAGCCCCTTGCTCACATGCCTCCCATGAGGTGCAACAGCCTGCAACATCCCCACTACCTGCTAGTCCTGCTGACTTGAGCACTGCCCTGCCTGAGGAGTCCTTGATTTCGCCAGTCAATATTTCACGTGGTTAATCTACTTTTGTTGTCAGTGACACTGCCCTTGATGCATGGATGACATATGGTGAGAGGCAAATGTGTGCTGGAAGCTTTATGTTAGTTTCTCTGAGTGAGTTGCCCAGGGGTTACCCTCCTGGGATGTGAGAGGTTTGGAGTGTCATGGCACAGGGCACCAGTTTGCCCCCAGCTCAAAGGTCTTTGTTAGCATCCATGTCAGGAATCCACCTAGGAGCTGTGAAATTTAATATTCCAGGCTTTGTTTACATGCACCGTGCCCTCAGAAACTGTCCGGGTCCAAGTTAAAGGCAGAAAATGCTCCAGAAATCTCCTGCTCAACAGAGTAATGGACTTGCACAAAGCACTCCCTCTGTTATCAGCTGCACCTTTCATACCTGGACCCCGTTCCAGTGCAAGAGGGGATGGCTTGGAAACAGAAGGAAATGCAATTTCTAAAGATTATTTTTCTAGATGTGTTCACACTTCATTGCTGAACATTCTTCTTAAGCTCTAAAACCTTACTTTTATAGGGAAGAGAATATCTAGTAAGGCTTCAGCCTTCATTATTTTCTTTAGTTTTGAGTGTTTACATTTCCTCAGACAAGTGTGGTCTCTTCCTGGGTTCCTCTTGCTCTGAATTTGCAGGGCATGCGTTAGAGGATATATCTGTGCAGCTGGAAAAGGAAATACATATTAAATGAGGATGGAGTTCACATAACCATTTTATCAAGCTACCAATGACAAGGTATCCTATCATCTTGCTACTTCAATCTGGCAGGCATTTGTGAATTTTCAGTTTTTCAGATGTTGCTCGTCTTCAACCAGCTGCCACAAATGGAGCCAAATTCTATTTCAAAGGAGGGTGTAAATTACTCTGTGAACTACTCCACCAAAAGCACTGGAAAGCTCTAAGGGCTTCATTTTCTATTGCATCAAATCTTTTAATTTTCACCATGCAAATTGAAAAAAAAAAAAAAACAAACAACAAAACAGCTATCATGTTTTGAGAAAAAATTGTCTTCAATATAATATGATATAAGTAATTACACCAGTGGAGGGCAATGCAAGTGTGAACTTGGCTGCTTTCTGCCAATTCTTCCCTTTGAAAAATGAGCGAATTGGGAACAGCTGGCCATTGGCAGGGACACTCTTTTTGTAGGCATTGCTCTCCCAGAGGACAGTTTTGTCTCTGAATGCTGAGGCAGAGGCAATGTGCAATTAAATTTAGGACAAAGCCAGATTCTCTTGAGTTTTTGGCAGAGTTTTAAAGGGAGAAGATCAATAACATTCTTTTTCGTAGGTAGGTAACAGTTAAAGTTCTAACTTCTGAGAATGTAACTGGAAATTTGAACTGTAACTTAAGGGGGTGGTTGTGGGGGAATAAAAAGTGCCATGAAATTGCTCTTAAAGCTGTAGGAATGGGGTTGGGTTTTGGTTTTTGAGGGTTTCTTGAGGAATTTTCTTGATAGGTTTTGGGTTGATTTTTTGGTGTTTTTTTTTGTTTGGTTGGTTTTTTTTTTGTTTTTGTGATAGACTTCAACACAATGCTTTAAAACAGGTCTGTTCTGGCAGTGTACAAACCTTTCTTGAAATTCAGCCTACACAGGGGATGTGCAAAAAGCAATGGTGAAATCTTGTCAGCAAGCAGGGGACCATGTATTGCTTCCATTTCAGCTTGCCTGATGACTTTATTGTTTTAGACAGTAAACTAACTGCTGGCTTGGCCTTTCACCTTCTGTCCCAAACAAGTATTGCCAAAAGATATTGGAGTGTTTTTGCCTTGTGAGATAAAACAAAGCAGTGTGATTTTTTGGCAGAGGTTAAGTGTCCAACATCAAGTAACAGGGCGTTTGGCCTGAAAGATGGCACGCAGTACTAGTAGACCTAATAAAAACTATGACTTTTGCCCTGTGCATAGGTCAGTAGAAGACCCCTGAAGTCTACAGAATTTGTACTAGTGGAACTGGTCCAATAATTTACCACTTATTTTGACTCTCTTAAGCCTTGCATGCTGTATAGTCATTTATGCTGCTGCAAAATGAGCAGAAAATGAAATTAAAACTCCTCTTTTTTAAGCTGCCACTCCACATTATTTAGTACAAGATCTGCATATGACTGTCTTGCCCGGCAAACCTGATCCAGATCTGGTCTGGGCACACAACTGCATTGTTGTCGAAATGGCCATGATACAGTGGTTACACAAATTTTAGGAGATGCTCCCTTACATAGAGGCTATTATGATCAAGTCTCTCCATTAAAATGTTTTGAGCAACAGAGAAGGCTTATGCTGTACAGCATTTCGTGATGTATGAATATGATATTTCCAAGGTCCTATTAGTGATAAAAATCACATTTGCTGCCCTCTGGAGCTCTGCTTTTTGTCCCTTGGTTTTATACAGAATTTTGCACAACAACAAATGTCAAAAGTGAAAGAAAATGCTATTGAAAAAGAGAACAATGATATTGTAACAGTGCTCTGTCTGGGATTTCTACGACTGACTTTTTCCTGACAGTGGAGCAAGAAGTGAAGTTACTGTTCAGATTGGCATTGATGATAAATATTTGCTGGATATATCCAATGCATGGAAAAACACTAGGGTTACTTTGTTACAATCATCCCCTACTTGTACAACAAACACAATAAGTATTGCCAAAATGTAAAGGAAGCAAATCTATCTGCCTTTCAGCAGGAAGTGCAATCTGCTCAGCATAAGACTTCATTTTGGTTTGGGGCTTTTCATTATTTGCACTGCCCACCTCTCTCATTTGGTGCACAGTGTGACACTGTCTCTGCAGTCACTTTTCCAGTGGTTCTGTGTTGGTTTTCCTCAATGTCTTTTGATGAAAAGTCTCTGATCGTTCCAGATAACTGAGGAAGTGTTTTCCCTTGACATTGCTTTCTTCTGTATTTGGTAGTATGGTGTTTGCCTCAATTTCAGTTTCACCTCCATTACATTAGTTATCCAGCTCTTCCTCTGGTGGGTGTTGAGCCTGCAAGTTGTCCTCTGATGGCAGTGGCCTGCACAGGGCTCACTGGAACCACTGGTACAATCTACTGTCCACACAGAACAACCTGCCAAATCATGACTTTGATTTGTTTGGTTTGCAGCTGCCCTGCAGAACCTGGTTCCCCCTCTTCTTGCTTCTTCTGCAGTCTGCCTGTAGCTGCGTTCTACTATGTATATTTGGTATAAATTGCGATATTTGGAGCAGCAGGGTAACTTTTCACACACACTGATTGTCAGTGTAAGTAACAAGGTGTGAGGCACCGAGAGCCACACTGTAGTTCACGGTCACCGATTCTGTTTGTTAAGAGCCTTGACACAGTTCACAGGTTTCAATTTTGTGCAGTAATCTACAGTGACACCGTTATGCAGGAAGCCATACCAGTCAAGTTCAGTCCTGCTAGGATGTGGGTTTTGCTGATTTCCATTTGGTGCTTTAGGTTTTTGTTCAGTGTCAGAAGCATCCTTTAGCTTCAGGCAGGGTTGCCGGTTCCAACATGAGGTGACTTTAAGGGGTGGGAGTGATCAGCCACTGATGGAGGAACGGTTTATAGTTTCATTTGGATTTAATTCTTGATTCTCTAGCTCTTTGCAGTTCAAAAGCAGGTGTAAATTCATCAAGCTTTGGTGTGCTGTGGTTAGTATGAAGCAGCAATGCTATGCAGTCATTTGTACTGCCTGGAGAACAAGCAGCCTTGGATTTTTACCCTGGCTGTGCCTTCAAAGATATTTCATTGCTCAGGAACACAGAATGCTTTAGATCCTCTTCAGTCCCTCTGATTCTGAGCCTAAATTTAACTTCTCTGCCTGAGACAGCCCTGCTTCCTAAGAAGGCCAGCCCCAGTTGTGCTTGGTGTACGTGGACTCCTTTCCCTTGGTAAACTGTTACACAGAATGCAGATGGAAGATAACACAGAAAGAGCTTCTTGGAAACAACCCCTTTCTATCCATCAAAATGTACTCTGACCAAAGGCCTACAGCAATAAATATTTGCATTTCTTCTTGCTTAGACCTTTGCCTTTCCTTGAAAGTTTAGTAAATTCCCATCAACCTTGTTATTTCCTTCTGTGTGCTGGGAGGCTCCAATTGCTTGCTAGAGCTTCCCAGCAGAGAGGCTACACTCCAGCTGCTGAGAGGCCATTAAATCCTACTTCTTTCTCTCATGCTGAAGTTCTTCAGTGATTTATTGTTCTTGTTGATCCTAGGCCTTAGTCTGGAAATAGTAAACCTTGCTAGCCAGGTTGCATCTGGCCAGCAGAGCAGAGGTATTTTCCAATATCTCTATGCACTGTCCCCTTAGGAAGTCTTAAGTCTGTCAAGGTCTAATTTCTTGTTTCCTTTCTCCCCCATCTTCTTATCTTCACCTTTTTCACTAAGTAAGAGATTCCTGATAAAGACTTAATATTTATAAGGTGGAATATAGGGTGTTATACATGGGAGTTGGGGAGATAGCCGAAAGGAAGATTTCAAAGCAATAAGCACAATGATTTGGAAAATGGTGGGAAATAGTGGGAAGATACTGATAGCAAAAACCCACCACAGCAGGGGTTTTATAGTAATTTTTCTTCTGCTACTGCAGATGTCTGTTAAAGGATGGGCTTCAGATGCTACTTTCCATATACCAGAATGAGGTGAATTATACAGTCAAGTACTTTGTCAGGTTGGTGTCGCGTCTTCTAATGGCTCAAGTCTGCATTGCTTTTTTGAGAATGCTTTTATAGCTTGTCTGAAGCTTTCTGATACATTTATTATGAAGCACAGGTATAGGTAGGCTAAAATTTTCAAGCCTGAGTGGATCCAGTTAGACACCCTAAATCCATATCTAAGCACTTAAGGAAATGTGATTTTCAGAGGTAGGGAGCATTGAAATACATTTGAAATCATTTTGAGCTTGGTATTTTTGAACATTAGGTGACATTTTTTATGCTTAAGTGTAATTTCAAGCTCTGAAAATTTTGACTGCGTGACAAAAGAGAGTTTTAGACTATATATCACAGAGGGGGATAAAACTCTGATTATCTTATGTATTTTTTCTATATGACACAGGGCAGGTTTCTGGACAGGCATCTTCCAGTAACATCTTGAATTTTAATATAGGACTAATCTAAAAATCAGCTATTTTCCTTCCTGTGATCTGCAGTATGACTGGCTGTACAACAGTCTTGCCCAAGAAAAAGTGTTCAAGACTATTTTTGTAAACTGCTCTTCCTATGTTCAGTGCTATACATAAGTAAGCAGAGGCACTCGCAGCAATTCCTTCCAGCTTTAACAGGACATCACTTTCTTAGGCTTTGTCCTCAGTTCTGAACACATCTAAGATCTTGGGATTGCTTTCATTTGAAAAGTCACCACAGACTAAACCTCAAGAGTATTTGGTTCTTAAGGGAGCACAGAGAAAAAAACAGCTTATACAACACGTAGCCAAGTTTTGCAAGTTCCCTGTTCACAAGCTAGACTGTCGTTGGTGGCACTCTGAATCTGGTGGTACCAATTCCTGTCCTGGCAAGTATCTTTTCTGCTATGTATTACACTATGGAACATTGAAAATAGAACATGAAAGAAGATTGTGAAAAAATTCCTGTTGTAAGAAGCAAAAAAATAGTGTTCATGAGAGATACTCAAACCTCTGAATTGAGGCAGTTTCTCTTTTTTTTTTTTTTTACAATGGTTTGTTCAATATGAGCCTGATTCCTCAAACATTTATGCATGAGTAGTTCTACATAAATGGGTAGTTCTATCAAGCTAGGTTTTTGTGTATTACTTTAAGTGTTTGGACAAGGTCGAATCTCTGTCTTGTGCCTTCTCAAGGTTTTCCTTTCAGTTTTGCATAGCTTATAATGCAAGTATATTGTTAGATCCCATCTTTGTATCTCTATATCTGTTTTGACTTCAAGCTCTTGAAGCTGAATCAGTCTTGCTTTGCACAGATCATTGTCAAGGCTTTGTCCTGGTACCTTGTAGATGACTGCAGTTATTACAACACAGGAAACGCTAAATCCAACCCTGCACAAATGCTATTGAGTAGGCTAAGGTAGCTGTCTAATCTGTATTAACTTGAGTTGCTTGGAGAATGATGCTGGAGGAGTGAGTTAACGCTGCTCAAATCCCAGATGGTGTCCTGCAATAATGCACAAGTAGTCTCAACAGGATCGCCTGAAGTTTGAAATACAAGAGCTTATCTAACTACAAGAGAAATAATAAACCACTGGATAATATGAAGATTATTATCAAGTGAGTAAGACGCTTCAGAAATCACTTGTCTTAATTCCTCTGTTGCCTTACACACAAACCCAGTTTTCGGATGCCGTGGATCGCAGGCCGAGCGTGTGGATGCCATCAACACTTTGTGGAGCGGCAGGACCGGCCGGGGGCGAGGTGAAAGCCCTCCCACCTTTTCTCCCCGACGGGCAGGGGCATCCCTTATCGCCCACCCTCCAAACTTTTTGATGCCGGAAGGCTCCGAGGAGCCTCTCGCTTGCCTCCTTGGGGAGCCTGTCTTTCCACCTTCGGGAGGGGGAAGTGACTAACATTTCCCGGGGCCACGCAGCGCTCCCCCGAGGCGCGGATGCGGAGCTTGCCAGGCGGACCCCAAGGCTGGCAGAGACCCCATCTGCCCATCCAGAGCGATGGCAGAGACCCCATCTCCCTCCAGCAGGGGCGGCCGCGGAGGCCGGGCTCCCTCTGGGCGGCAGGAGGTGAATGGCAAGCGGCGGCTTCTCCCTCCCACACCGCGGTGTCGGTGCCGGTGTCGCCTCCCTCCTCCGGCAGCAGCAGTAGCGGGTCACCTCTGCGCGGCTGAGCCGAGCCGAGCCGAGCCGCGCTGCCTGCAGGGCTGCCGGGGAGGGCAGGCGGCTCCGGCCGCCGGGCTGCGCTGACACTGCCAGCAGCAGGAGAGGAGGAGGAGGAGAGGAGGAGGAGAGGAGGAGGCTGCCGAGGGTGGCACGGCGGGCAGCAGCGCCCGCGGGCAGCGCCAGCCGCACCTCGCCCTCCCGGCAGGGCAGGGGCAGGGAGCGGGCTGGGCTCGGCTCGGCTCTGCTCTGCTCTGCTCCGCTCTGCTCCGGCTGCCCGGGCGGACAGGACAGCCCTGCATTTCCTTCTCGTCCGCCGCGCTGCTGGAGGCTCCGCACTATAAATAGCCGCGATCCCAGCGCCTGCCGCACGCACCGGGGCACAGTGCGGCTCCGGCCGCCCCGCCGGGCAGGTACGGGGCACCGGGGGGCTCCTGCTGATCACCCAGACACCCTTCCTTTTTTATTTACCCCCCCTTGTTTTCCCCGCCGGCTCCGGCGCGTCAGGAGAGATTAAAAGCGGCGAGTCGGTTCCGGCAAAGTCCCTCCCTTTTATTCGCTTATCAAGTTTCTTAAGGTCGCATCCCGGCGGGCGCGCAGCCCCGGCAGCGGGCACAGGGCGCGCCGCGGGCAGCCCGCAGGGCGGCGGTGCTGCCGGGGCTCAGGGGGGCACCGGGGGGCTCAGGGGGACAAGGAGGCAGGGAAGGTAGCCCCGCCGCCCCGGGGACCCCCGCCCGGGCCGCCGCCACCCTCCCCGGGCATCAGCGGGAGTGCGGAGGGGCAGCTTCCAGCCGGGACCCGGTGGGATGTGCCCGGCTTGGTCCCCCCGGTGCCGCCTTGCCCCGCTCCCCGGGGAGCTGCGGCCCCTCTGGAGGGGCTTCGGGGCGTCTCGAGAACCTCGATCCGCAAAGGTTTTCCCTCACGTCCGAGAGTTGGGGGGTACTTGGGTGAGGAGGAGGGCGGCGGGTCCTGTGGGGGACGCGAAGGGGTTAATTTGGTGGAGTAATTGAGCTGTAGGATCCCCATCCCCATCTTGCAAAGAGCAGCGTCTGCTGAGATGTAATGGAAACCACAAGAAAGGTATTACAGATAATTAAGTTGAGCAGAGTTGTAACTTGAAATTGTATCAGCCAGAAAAGGGGGGATGGGGGATGATGTTTGGTTTCTGGTCTGTGATCCAGTAGAGCTCTGTTTTCTTTCTCCCCGAAATGACACAGAGATTTTTTGAGGCACGGATGGCAGAGCTTGGGACTCTGAGCTTGCTTGGTCCCCAAAACTAACCCAGTGCCTTATCTGAAATAGAAATAGCAGGATGAAGTGTTTGTGGAGCTGTGTTTTCATCTGATGTATAATTGTGTTTCCATTTCTCTTCCTTGCCAGAAGAAATTTACTTGTTTATTTACCCATTAATGATATGTTAAAATAGATATGCTAAAATCAGGCCATACATATGCCATTTAAATCTGGCTCTAAATCTCAGGGATGAGAAGGATTCTTAGTCTTCACTGGGTTGCAGGCGTTCTCTAAATTATGTCTACATAGCAAGAATGATGGGGGGAATGTCTCTTTCTCGGTCTGTATCAAAGCAAGAGTTTATGTAAATAATTGGTTACAAACAAAACTCATATTCCGATAAATATTTGAAGTGTGACAGCAGTCTTTAAAAAGGCAGTTTTCTAGTCACTTGATTTTTTTAATGTTTTTATTTTACTCGATTAAATTTGAGCTAGCTTTAAAGCCCTGTGGTATCTTAGGTTTTTTCTGTTCTGTGAACCTGTAGATTGGATGGAGTTTGTGTATGTAAGCCCTTCTCACTGTATCTATCCGTGCAGGGCTGAGTGCTGTTTACTTCACACGTTTTGGTAGTTCCACTGAAATTAAGATACAAGTCACAAGACTCATATGAAAAGCAATTAGTCCTGTGAGATTTTTACAGCCCTGATGGTATTAGTGAGAGCATGTGGCAGTGTTATCACTTCGGAGCCCTCTTTTTGCTTTTTTCCCCCTTCTGCTTTCTGACAGTGCTCAAGATAAGATCAAATCTTTCTTTAAAATAAATCTTTTCTTTTACTGGCTCTCTTGGTCTGACTGAAGCTTCAAGTTCCAGTTCCCCATGGGTTCCTCAAACCTGGCAACTGCTGCTGATCCCCCCTTTGCTCTGGTTTCTCTTTCTCTGGAGAGACTTATCCATGAGGCTGCCTTAGTTCTTTTTGATCAAAGAATTCTTCTTCCTCAGGCTAAGGTATATCAGTTCGAGCAGGTGTATCCAGGTGCCTCCTACAGATCCTTCCTTATGATCTATAGTCTCCTTATCTTCTGCTCTGACTGGAAGATTGGACAACATTAGGTGAAGGTTTTGCGAATCAAAAATGCAAGATTAATACTGTGTTTGATACCTAGAAGTCTACTGTACTCTAAGAAGACAAAAAACCCTGAAACCACCCCAGTACAAACCACAGGAGTGGAAGATGTGCCTGGAGCATTGAAGTCAGCCTGTAGAGGACAGTGCTGCTGGCTGCCAGTAATGAGCACAGGCTGTGAGTTAGTCTGCAGGTGAAGTAATTGTTTGAATAGGCCTAGGCCTAAAATTCACTGTGGATTTTGAGGCAAAGGAGTGGGATTGATAGGTCTGCTGAATTATTTAGCTTGTTATGGATATATATTTTTAGCATATGACTTCTGCAGAGAAATATGAAAACAGTATTTTTTGGATTTATGTAACAGATTTACAGGGGAAAGTAAAATAGTTTGCTAAGAGAGACAAAGAGAAAGGTGGACAATTACTCACAACGTCAATGTTTCTTTAAAATTTATGATAACTTGAACTAGCATTCTTAAACATTTGGGCTGCGTTTCTCTCCCTAATTTATATTTTCATCATCTTTCCTGTATGCCAAATGCTCTGACTGATGGAAAGTTTTAGGAAGGGCTAGTTTTGTTTGGCTTATTAAATATCTTGTATAACACTAATATTTTATTGTTATCATTGATGAATGGTGAATGGTATTTATTATGCTTTTGGGTAAGGATTCCTTCTTTCAAAGCAATCTGGGCTGGTATAAATCAAATTCTGTGAAATACTTTTCCCTGGCTTTTTAAATTAACTTGTAAATCTCACTTTGCATGCCAAAACAGAGGGTGGATGGAAGGCAGAAATCTTGGGGGTGGAGTTGGCAGTCCTGGCCTCACCAAGCCTTAGGTCTTGCCTACTACATACCCTCATTTCATCTACAAACCTGGTAATCTCACTACAAATTTGTCCTTGATTATGCATCTCTTTATTTAGCAGAAGTCATAGCTGATTTTGCTCTTGCAGTCTTTAAGGTTTTTTTTTTTGTTTGTTTTTTGATTTATTTTTTTTTTAAGGGAATGCCTAATTCTTCCTTAACTCTGCCAGATAAGGATCTGGTCAGTTATCTTCTCCTGTCCTGCATAGTTGATCTGTTACAGAAAACCTGAGGCAAACCTTGAAAGGCTGGCTGGGTTGCACAAGGTTTGAATGTGGTGCTGGACTTCAGCTCACAGATATCTTCACAGTGATAGAGGGCTTTAATTAAAAAGGCTTGCTCATCTTCATACAAAATCCACACTGACAAGTCTAAAAAGGAGTTGAGGTTTGTGAATTTCAGTTTCCTGCTCCTTGGAAGGCTGCGTTAATTGCTTGCCATCTGAATATTAAGAAGAGAAAAAAGTATAAGTTACTGATGGAGAATTCTTTAGTCCTTTTTCCCCATAATCTGTAAAGATAGATTCAGTTGATTTGTCCAGGTCAGTAGCAGGTCATTTTGGGGAAGAAGGTTTTTTCCCCATTTCTTCTGTCATCATGAATTAACTAAATATGGGCAGCATGTCAGACAGCAAATCAGATTTATACAATCCATTCTACTATGAAAATTGCTGTTAGGAGACAGGATACCTTGTCTCTCTTCCAAGTCTTGTGTACCTTTTTGGCAAGGTACACTGAGATAACATACTGAAAAGTGGACATCTTATGCTGTACATGGTATGATTATTAATTTATCTTAAGAGGGACTGAATAGAACAAATTGTATTCACTTCTTTTGTAGGTTTTTCAAGTTTACAATGATAAAATTTGCTTATGTGTTTCAGCAATGAGGTTTGAATTGTGTGATGTCAGCATCTTTAGTGGGACTTGTAAAATAATGTAGAGTTACTTCTGCTTCTCCAGTGTTATAGATTCAAGTTCTAAAGATGTTACCACCCTTCTGAATCCAGAAGAGACTGGGCAGGAAAGTTGTCCTGTTTACAGAAGCTTCAGCTCTGTGTCTGTAAAGAAGTTTTAATATTGCTTTCCATGGGTTTGAATGCTAATAGGCTTTTTGCCTCAGCCTGGCAAACTGAGCCTCTTCCCATTTGCCAGTGAATTTGCCCCCTACATTCTTTTAAATTGTTTTTAATGTTGAAGAATGCTCTATTTAATGAAAATATATAAGACAACACAAAGGTGCTTACTTGACACAGTATGGTGGTGAAGTTACTAAATATGATGCTGTTTATCGAGGTCACTTTGGTGGGCTGGGTTTGTGCTCTGTTACTGGGTGTTGTGGCATTGAAAATCAAATTCATCTGGGCTGTTTGGATGCATGTTTTTTGTTTTGTTGTATATCCTTTTTCTATGAGATTTCACCCTATGCTGTGACCTCAGTGAACATTTATCCCAAGTATGGTAGAACAGTCGGTCTGTGCCAAGTCAGTCTAGGGAGCAGTTTCTCTTAAATTTAACATGTATACATAACTAAGACACTTTGATTTATATCAGTTTCTTTAATTCTGTTTGCTGTTCACTGGTCAATACGAGTTTCTTGCTGCAAAAACACTAATTTGGCAAATAGAGTGAAATCTCTTAATATGAGGCACTTTTTTATTCTCACTGTAGGAGGTGGATATGTAATGGACAAGTAAGAGGAAGAAAGCCTTTTGGGAAGTAGGCCTTTATTGTATTTTGACAGTTTTTCATGTACCATCAGGGTTTTGTGTTGTTTGTTCAGTTATAAAGTGTGAATGTGGCATACTATAGTGATGCACTGAACTTAGGGTGCACGTTTCTGTTGCAAGAATGGCTCAAACCCATGAAAATAGGTATAAAATCTAGGTGTTAAATGTGGTTTGGTATCCTGTGTTTGTCTGTGCAAATAGACCATTGAGCAGAATCCATCAATTCTGGTGTCAAACAGTGTTTCTGTTACAGCAGTAACAGGTTCTGTTTGCCTTATGTTTGTGTAAATGGCTAAAGAAACTTAGTAGAACTGAGTTGGATAAGATGAAATAACTTTTTCTGCTATAGAGATGTAATTTTGAATAAACACCTTTATTGGGTTATTCCATTTTCCGCTGTAAATGAGAACAGAGTTTGGTACACAGAGTAGGAGATACTGCGTTTGACGCTCACAGTAATGTCAGTCTGCTATTTTTATAGTTTTAAAAATATGCTTTCAATTGATGAGAAGATCTTTAATTTTTCAAATTAATAATCTAGAAGTTGGAGTGTTCAAGAAGTGCCTTTCTTGCTTTAGCCAAGTCAGTGTGTGGGTTGGGTATTTTTCCCCCCCCCTTCAAAAGGCAGCTGTAGAGCCACATTGTATCTGGAATTTCTGTGTTACTGTGTGCCATGACACAGAATCTGTGTGTCTTTTGAAGAGTGGCCATGTGGCATAGCCTCTCTGCGCAAGCTGGAAGTGATAATTCAGGAATGTTGCCTCTGTGGGGAAAGTTGGTCACAAAGCAAACTTCCCTGCAGTGCCACAGAGGATCTCTTCCCGCAGGAGCAGTGTGACCAGGCTCATCAGGTGCTGATCCAGTGATGGAACCTTGCAATAGGGACAGGGGATGTAAATGGTGAAGAAACACTTGGTTTAAAAAAAAAAATTAAACATTTAAATAAGTATTTTCAGTTCAGACCTGCTATTGAGAAATATTGTTTAATTTGATCTGTTGTTGCTATACAGGCACAGATGCTTAACTTGCATTTGTTTTCACTCCGTGAATCTACACTAAATATTTTTCCAAATGAATTGCCTTTGAAGGTTGTTTAGCCACAGAGCAACAACTCATAATTGTTTTATCTCTAGGAATTTATTTTTTTTTTTTTGCTTTCGTGCTGTCAGTGTCAGATAACTTTGGATCTTGCTATTTTGTTTCAGCTGGATAGTGTAGGCTTGTCCTTCTATGAATCGATAGTTTCCAGGTAATTAGAAGCAAAACCAATAGTCACTGTTTTTATGGAAGTTTTTTTGGGTTTGGATACCTCAGGTGCTGATAGTTGGAAGTTTGGCATGTATGAATACAGCCTACACTAGATGGCAGTGTAAATTATGAGGAAGCCTGAAGGCGTTGGGAATTCTTCACAGACCCAGTAGAAGCTGCCACATTTATAGCTTGTTTCATAGATAAGCATAATTTTACTGCCTATTAAATATGAGGTCGCTTATTCTTCATGGTCTAAATTTGTCTTGAATTTACCTTGAGTAGGAGAATATGTTTGAGCAGTTACTGTAAGTTAGCTTTTACACTGAAAAATCAGTCAACAGTTTTATTGTGGTTAGGTGGCTTGTGTTTGCAGTTAGTTATTGGTTAGCAAAACCACACGTGCTGCTGAAAATATTATTCGAGATGGATATTTTTAAACTGTAGGACAGAAGTTGTCAACTGATAAAAGCAGCGTTGGTTGAGACTTCATTTTAATATTTTAGAACTATATTGTAGCCATTTATCACCTAGGATGGTCTGGTATGCATATATTGGCTTAAAAATAAAATTAATGAAATTGTACATAATCTGATGTCAAATTCCAGGTGCTGTTGGAGTTTATTGTCTTTCCCTTACAGAATGTGTGCGTGTGAAGTGGTGTATATATAAACCAGTTCCTGTGGTATCAGCCTTCTTAAAAATGGTATGATGTATGAGCCTTAAAAAGCTCAAATGCATCTTAAATGTTTTTCAAGCATTGCAAGGGAGCTTAAGTGACAGTGGGGGTTAGGCCAGTTGTTTGTTAGCAAAGTACATCCTTTGTTAGTAAACCCTGGAATCCTTTCAAAGTTTTCCTTTAGCAGCGCCTGATGATATAAAAATTCCAGTCAAGGTGGAGAAAATAACATTTACAAGAAACCTTCAAATCACTTTCTGTACCATCAAGATGCGATAGACTAGATTTCCCTACCAAAGCATAAAAGCAAGAGGGATTAAAGGACCCAGCCTGTAAAGGTTGTGTGCATAGTTGTTGAACTGCTTTGTTATATATCTGCAAGTGAAATGAGAAAGCAGTTTGATGTAACACCGTGAAAGCTTTACGTTTTTATAAATTGGATTTTCTTCCCCTGACAAAAATGAAAAGCCTGGTCACAATAGCCCCTTTGGAATTGCATACTGGAAAAAGCCAAGCTATCCACATGCTGGCATTATTAAACTAATTCAGGCTGTCAAAATATACATGTAAATATACGTAGTACCTTGCAGTAAAATTGATCAGTAATTAATCTGGTGGTAAATTAAGAAGGCTGTATATACATAAGATACAAGTCAGGACATGTTTGAAGAAAGACTATTTTATAAAATCACAACTTCTGTTAATGACTTCTTTTAAGAAGAGGATTGAAAAGTACTGTAAAACAGCAGGAGTGTTTAGTGAGGAAACAACACTTCCCTCTTCTTTTTCTGCTTTTTGTTCCTATTATAATGCTTTTCACAGAAGAAAATGTTCCTACTGATACCTGTAACATCAGTATTTTGAAAGAGTTCCCAGCAGAAAATGTAGATGTTCCATTAAATCTATGCTTGGAGCCATACTGCATGTATGTACGGGTTCTTGAGGGACACAGTAAGTAATGTCCCTCTGTTTATGTAGTCTTTGGAAAATTCAGCTTTAACTTTTTTCATTCATAACTTTCAGCAAAGGAAACCTTTAGAAAATCCTCCTTGACAGGTCAGAATTTTAGCTGTTGCTTGAGCTTCAAGTATGGTTTGAGATGCTATGTCTCAGACTGGATCTTTTTGGTTCAGCATTCACAGCTGTTTTTCTTTGTTTGTTTTGGTTAGTGTTCTTAATTGAATGGCAAACTGGTAACCTTGCACAAAAGTAAAAGCATGTGAAACACGGGTGTAGTACAAAAAAAGGTTGTGGGTGCCCATATTCATGTTAATAGGAGTTATCCTACAGTCTGCAACTGAGGATGGGTCTGAAGATGTTGGGAACCTGACAGAGCAGATCCCTGACAGAAGCATGATGTGAAAAGTCAGTGACTGAGTCACAGGGTGAGAGGAATAGAGACACTGAAGCAAGATGAAATGGTAGCTTATTTCAGACCTGTATAAAAAGTGTTCTAGAAATAAACTGTCTGGTGTGATGTCCAATGCTCTCACCTCCAACCATGATTATAGGGAAACTGAAATCCCTTGGCCCAGTTTGGGGTTGTCTTTCATAAAGGCTGAGGAGAGCCCTGTTCTGTGCAGGTGAGATGGTATTGATCCTATTTATTTATCTTTCTTTTTTCATCCCCTCAGCCTAGAGGTTGGTCACCCAGTTTCCTGATACTTTTGTTCTGGGCTAGCACTCACTTGCAGTTTGAAGGGCACCAGGTTGGTCTGTAAAACTTTGCTCCTGGGACTGGGTGTCATTGCTGTCTGAGTGTTTGGGATGTTCCTGAGGGTATTGTGCCTGTGGCATGTTGTATGATCAAAGATCATAGAATAACACTGCCACAGATGCATTAGGCTACCAAATCAACCCTCTAAGCTTACTGTTCTTGTAGTATGATGTTACCAGGAAGGTAAAAACTCTTTATGTATTTTACATTTTGTGTGTGAGGAGAAAGTTCCTCTGTTTGTGTTGACATAGGTGGTCCAGTTGCCAGTTACAGATAGAACTTGCTCGTTTGTTGTGTGGCCAAGTGTGCAGGCTGGAGGAGTTACTGATGCTGATCTGGGGAGCTGGTGAGGAGTCCCCTTGTTCCAGAGGTTCTGGGCACAAGTCACTTCTTACCTGAGCAGTGGGGACAAATTGAAGTCAACCCATCTGGAGGTTGTCCCCTTGTTTTTCTTGTCCAGCCAAACCTTGGAGCCTTCTTCCAGGTGGTACCATTTGTTGGTTATCATATTTAAACAAATCTGATGTTCCACTGAGGAACACACTACAATTGTTTCTGTGTTACTGTGAGAAGATACATTTATAATAATTATTTAAAGCACCTAATTCAGCGCTTGCTCTACTTGTTGAGCAGCTTGTTAATGAGGTGTCCTAGAGTTATCTATGAATATTTATTAAGATTTATATCAAGGAGGGAATATAGGAAAAACTGTACTCTTTTTCAAAAGAAAAATTATGATTACTCATTTTCAGTGTGCTGAAATTACCTTGACAATCAATTCTGGTATGTTACAATAGAATTACATGCTTGGACATTTTGCCTGAAGGAGAGAGCTGAGGTTTGTGGTTACATCTCTCTCTCTCTTTTTCTTTTCTTTCTTTTTCTTTTTTTCTTTCTTTTTTTCCCCCTTTTCCTTTCTTTCACAAAAAGAAGGACTAGCTTTGTCCTCATGAGCTGTTCCAGATGTGGGAAAAAAACTCCGACCAAACCACCATAAAACATAAACATAAAACCTTTTACCTATTTTAAATAACATCCTGATGAAGATCTAGCCTGTGTCTGTGGGAATTTGTCTTCTTGTCAGATGCTTCCTAAGTTCTGAAAAACATCAGCTTTGAGAATCTATTTTTGTGTTCTGAAAGAGCAATGTCTCCCACTAAAGTTTGAAGGCTAAGGTAGAAATACTTTTATGAAAATTGAATTATGATGTGCAGGAATACTGAAAACAAAGCAGAAGATATATTTTTTAGCAATTTTAAAAGACAATACCAGCCTGTCAGTAATGACCCTAGTTTTTCACTGCTGTATTTGGAGCAGTGTTGCAGTTTTACATCCAGATGATTTGTTAGTTCTGCTGTAGTAAATAATTCAAAAGAGCCTTTGTTGTATTGTCAGCAGTGTCACACATCTCTCACCTCCCCTAAGCGATGGAGCAGATTCTGACCCGATTTGCAGTGCTGGAAGCTTGCTGAAGCTCAAGGAAGTACTCTGTAAGATCTTGGCTTTTGGGTTTTGTTTTCTAAAATAATTAATTTAATTTTTGAAATTTCATTTCCAAATGAACCTGTCAGTAAATTAGCCCCTCGTGTGTTGATTCTGGAAATTCACAGAAGTGACAAGATGTCAAGGGAGACACAAGTACTGGTATCTTGGTAGGAAATATAAGTTTTACCTTGAAAACAATCATCAGACTGAGGGTCAGACTGGCATTTTGAGTCCTTGAAGAGGCAAGGTAAGATGTGCCTCTGTTGAATGGCAATGAGAAACTAGAGGAGAGCTTGTGTGTGTGCAGAGCAGGGAACCTCTGGGGAGTCATAGAAACATCAGGGCTAAGAGAAATTTGCCTACCAGATGGGAAACGAAGGAGTATGCTATAAACAGTCTCAGTGTTGCAGCTTTCCTGAATCTTTAACAATGAAGTTAAGTCTTTGTGTACTTGGCTACTTTCCATCTTACCTCAAAGTTAGCTTTGTTCCTGTTTGTGTTTAGAGAACTTCTGTGTATATGAGGAAATGATGAGCTGACTGCCTCCTTGGACTAGAGTTGATTCTGTCCTTACATACTCTTAAGCGGTCTGGCTTTTCGGCTTTTTTGGTTTTTTAATGAAAGGTGCATACAGTTATTTTTTTGGAACTTGATGACAAGCGTTCATTAGTGAAGGAAAATTGTAAAGTCTGACATGCTACAGCTAACTTGTCCACTTGTCAGTGATACTGGGTTTTCCTCTTTCTTCATGCATGGTTATGTTTCAGCTTTTTCTATTTCTGTCCAAATAGTGTTGCTCCCATTCCAGCCCAGTGAAGGATATTCATAGCTTTCAGACCTTGTTCTCATCATGCCCCAGACCACTAACAGAATCAGACAGTGTAAGCCAGGACCCAGCACTGAGGTGGGAGATGCATGTAACTTATCGTGCTCTTCTCAGTAGAATTGTCTGCATCTGACAGGTGATGCAACCAAAGGAGTAAACAAAATTCAGATCCTGTAATGTCTGGAGGTAGCAGGTGTTTGTGTAGGGCCTGGACTGCAGTGGCATTTACAGTGTCTTTAAAATAGGCACTGATTTAATCCATCAACTTAAAAGTCATCGTATATGAAGAAGGGGACACAGTGTAAGTAAGATCATAATGTTGAACAAAGACAGACAGATGATGCTTTTTGTTTGCTGTGCCACATTAAAAAAAAAAAAGGCCTTAAAAGAATTACCCGGCAATGAGGAGATAATTAAACCATCAAGCACAGGGAATTTCACGGCCATTGTGGGTAAACAACTCTGGCTGCTCCAGGCAAGGGACCAACTTAATTAAAAATAACGACAATAAAAAAAAAAAAAATCCAAACAAACTCCCTCCCCCTCCTCCCCACCAAAACAAAAATTCTAATTTATTTAACCCATTTATCAAAGATATATGTTGAAAACCATTAGTCTTTCTACAGATGCTCACACTTTGCCTACAAATGTAGCATTTTAGAAAGGAAACTTGCTTCTTTGGCATGGCTTTAAAAAGGTACAGTGTGGAGTGCAAAAGTTGGGTGTTTAAAATTTGTTTTATCCTAAATACCTGATGCCTTTTTTTTAAAATCATGAAATACTGAATTTTTCTTTTCTGAATATAAGAGAAAAGCTGAGATCTGTAGCAGGAATTGCATTTTCTTCTGCTTATTGGAAAACCCTTAGGATGGAGAGAAGGGGCTGCATAAAAAGCATCATTGAGGGACCAGCATGTGGAGGGAGGCGATTCTGCCTCTCTGCTCTGCTCTGGTGAGACCCCACCTGCAGGATTGCATCCAGCTCTGGTGCCCCCAATGCAAGAAGGACATGGACCTGCTGGAGTGAGTTGTCCACAGGAGGTCATGAAGATGATCAGAGGGCTGGAGCACCTCTCCTATCAAGACAGGCTGAGAGAGTTGGGGTTGTTCAGCTTGGAGGGTGTTTGTCACTGCCTGGTTTAGTGGAGCTGGGGGGAAAGGCTCATGTGTAAATGGACATAGATAAAGATTGGTGACAGAAAGGCAGCAAGGGACAAATCACAGGGGTGCCAGAGATACCCGTGTAACCAAAGGCAGGAATAAGCGTCCTCATAAGAAGCCTCTGCTGCTGTGCTCACCCAAAATGAAGACTTGCCCTGTTCTGTGCAATTGTATTACCTTGTGCCTCTCTGGTGTAATTTTGGAAATGTTTTGAAGTGTTTTTGTGCATGTGTATCCCCTTCTAGCTCAGTGGGGCAGTGATTCTTGATAATAGCAGCTAGGTTCAACTTCAAATTCATATTATTACATTTTTTGCAAGTAATTTTCCAATCTTACTTTTAGTTGTGGATTTAATATTTAACACGCGAGGATTCTTAATGTTAAGAGTAATATTAAGGAACATTAATATTTAATTCAGTGTCATAAGAAATAGCTTACAGTCATTTTTGCAGATGAAATAGGTAAGATATCTCTCATAGTTGCTTTGGAATTTTGGTGCTTATTAATCACTCTTTGCTTAAGAGATAAGGCATAAAGTCTTCCTTTATACATGACTGCCAGAAGTTAGATTACATTGGAGCTAAATAAACACTGAGTTGGAAGGAATTTAGATTAAGATCCATATTTATAGATTTTGAAATTACCTTAATCCTGAAAAACAAAGCTTGGAAGTTGTCATCTGTGTCAGCACTACATGAAGCTCTGGGTTGGCACAGTTCTTGCTCCTGTGCTGGTCTGACCCTGGCACTCGGTGCTCTACAGCTCCATTTTTCATTCATGGAAGTGCCTAAGTAGGACATAGTGGAAGAGCTGTCTCCTTCGATGTATCCTCAGAAGAATTTCACTCTGCAGGGCAGTTTGCTGGTCATAGTTGGTGACTTAACTGGAACAGAAGGTTCAGATCAAGGAATTAATCTCAGTTAAGGTCTTCAGTTTTAAATCTGCATTCTCATTAAAAACGCAACACGCTGGTGGTTTTATTAAAAGTCTTGCTATGGTTTGAATATCTTTTTTTGATGAATTTTTGGCAGGATTTCTTCTGGTTCCCCTCTGCATCCATTCCTGAGGTGCAGAGACACTTCAGCCCAGTTTCCTATTCTTCACCTTAGTTGTAACATGCTATCGTTAAGAATTACTTAATGATCTGGTTAAAACTGTGTATTGCCTTATACTGAAATATGTTCAACGTTTCTTTCTCTTTGTTCTTTGTGCCTTTAAAAGCGGTAGTTTCCTGCCTTAATCTAAAATGCAATGTTTTTTTCAACACAAAAGTGTAGAGTTTCTGGCTGAAAAATGTCTTTTTTTATATATATAGTGGAATACATAAAAGTATTTAAGGTACAACCTTGTAGGAAATATCTGCCTCAAAAATGATATTTTTCTTTCCTTATAATCTAGTAAAGATTTGGGAGTAGAGTGGTTTTCCTAGGGAAGGCTTATGTTGGAAATTCTGGAAATACAGCTTTGTGGGAAGAAAGACTAGGTAGTTCCTATAATGACAGTTAGAGATAATTGAAGTAGGAGGTGAGTATGAAGAACTAGGATGAGAATATTTTAGTAAGGATTAAAAGGATGGGCACTGATAGCCTGGAAAGCTGGAGGTAAAGTGACAGCCCCTTTGTTCATTTCGCTGTCTTCATTGATTTCTTCCTCAGTTTTTGAGGCTTTCCTGCTGTGACAAGTTCTATTAATTCAGTGGTGAGAAAGAGAAAATGAAAGCTTGAAGTGTAGTTGTGTGTGTTGTTTTGGACTAAGGAAATGAAAAGTAACAAAGTTTATCTAAACTGTCTCATTATACATCTGGTCTTGGTAGTGATAGCAGGGCAGCTGTGAGTCAAACGCACAAACCTCTGGGCAGTTTGAGAAAGTCCTAGATCAGAAAAATGAGAAATGACAGAAATGCTGGAAGAACAAGGGAAAAGATGACATTTCTGTATTTCCACTAGTTTCTGTCTTTGTTTTTATTTATAAACCTTAAGTGCAGCTTACTTCAGGGCATGTCAGGGAGCTGTTTTGTTTGGTTGGGGTTTTTGTCTCAAAAAGAAAGGCACAAGCAAAACCCCCTCTCAAGTTGGATATAAAAAGTAGCCCTTTGTTTTCTAATTACACTCCTATGCCTGTGCAGATATGAAATTAAAATATAAAGTAAAACATTTTAAAATTTTAATATGGTTTATCAATAAAATGCAATTTATTTTGGGTAGTCTACAAATTAATTGCTTCATGGCTATCAAAAATCTTGTGCAAGTCATAGCCAAAATGTTAATTAAAAAGAAATCCAGTCACCCTTTTCCATGTGAATGTACTTTTTCAATCTAACACAGGAATAAGTAATCTTAATTAAGCAATCTTAATCTATAAAATGAAGACTAATTTCTTATCCTGCAGGGAAAGGATGACTGGATACAAGACACTTGGATAATAGTAATGTTTAGTTGTTAGATGGAGAAAAAGTTTTATTCTATGAACAGATGAAAATTTGATTGTCGGAGAATATCTGAAGACTTAGAAATATATATTGCAGATAGACAAGAAATAAATAATAATTTAATGGTAGTCATTAGCATGTGCTTTTTTAGCTAAAATCTTCCTAAATGGGGGTTGGTTGCCATGTTTTACCCCCCTTCTGTGGACTGTACTGAATGCGCCTTGTCTGGATTCAGTAGCCCAATGCCATGACAAGGTGATAAGTTCTCATTTGTAATAGCTCTTTTTTCACTTGCTGCCACTGACAGAAAGAGACAAACAGAAGAGCATGCCAGGCTTTTTGGGTAGGATTGAGCTCCACCCCGTGAAACAGGACTGATAGGAGTGTTCTGCAATCAGCTCCTACAGGACAGCACTGTGTTTGTGGTATGGGATGACTGCTCACCCAGTAAAGTTTCCTCAGTGCTCTACCTGAAATGCATAATTTGGTGACGACAACAACAACAACAGCAGAAGTTAAGTTGGTATCAAGTGCAGTGCTGAGCTGGAATCCCTACCACTTGAGCAGACCCAGCAAAGGAAGGGGGCAGAATGGATACTGTGGGATCGAGTCCTCTGAGGGCATAAAAACATGCAAATTATACTTTTCAGGGACAGTGGTCTTGGGGTCAAAATGTACTGTTGTGGTTTTTTACTTGGGTTTCTTCCTTTAGTTTAATGTGCAAATTGCCAGTCAAATCTATTAGTTGTTTTCTCAGCATCCATGGAAATGAAATAAAAAGGCAGAGAATGCAGCTGTCAGTGGGAGCTGTGCTCATTTAATGACTGAAATTTGACCTCAAGCTAGGCCTCCTCTTATTTTCTTTCCTGTGGACAAGGAATTTGATAGAAAGATTTTGGTATGATAGCATTTCAAAATTTTGACATATATTTAAATAGATACAGACTGCATGCTTGAATCTGTACTTAGCCTTTCACTTAACCTGAAACCTTACAAGTGAAAACAAAATTAATAAACAAAGCATTCAGTAAAATCATCTTGAGTGATGCCTGCCATGTGAGAAAAACAGCAAAGTGACTGCCAGACAGTATCAGACCTCAGAGGAGGCGACCTCAGCTCTGGCCAGGTGTGGTGAGGAGTTGTAGTGAAACATGGCTACTTTTTTCTTATATTTTATTTTCAGTGCTCTAGTGTAGAGTAAAGGGACAGCATAAATGCTTCTGGTAGGTCTTAAGATGTATGAAATGTCCTAGAACAATGTCCCCACCTGTGGCACGTGGCAGCTGGTGACACAGCTGTCTTCTGTGACAAGTTGGCCAGGCACTGCTGGAGGCAGAGCAAAGTAGAGAAACCTGAGATGTTTTGTCTTCAGGGCTCTCTTTCTGGTAACTAAATAGATGTCCCAGCACTGATCACCATCTCCAGAGCACAAGGTTTGAAGCACACTACTGCATTTTGGGACAGTGGAAGATTAAACTGTTATGTTTTTCTCTTCAGGCTCAGTTGGGGTTGTTCTAATTTATGTTGGTTTTGAGCTGATGCCTCGCAGTCTCTGTGCTGTTCAGATTAGTCCAAGCAAAAGGTGCTTTGGGTAAATTGCTTCTCTTGTGCTCAGATTGGCTTCCAGCACCTCTCTCCCTGGGGCAAAGGGGGATGTAGGACCATTTTGTTGCTGACATGAGAGTTTAATTTACTACCAGCCACATTATGGATTCTTTTAAGGATTAGCCCAAAACAGGGAAGTGAAATATCGAATTTAGATACTACTTCTCTCCTTCCCTCTTCTCTTTGAAATGGTTCCAAATGCTGTGCAACCAGATACTCAAACTATTACACTGGAATGTGCCATTTTTTGTTGCTGGATTTTTCTTTCTTTTCTTATCTTTACTGTGTTTGGGGTAAAATGCAGCAGTCATTTAACAGAACATTAAGGACAAGGAGGAGAATAATATTTATCTGAAACTGCATGGGAAATTCTAGGTGTGTATCTTGGAGTTAGGCAGATTTTGCCCAGGATGCCATAATTAATGCCCTTAATGAAAGGCAAGTCTTCATTGCTTACACTCATAACACCAGTGTCAGAGGGTGCTGTGCCACTATGAAACCAGCAGTTTTTCACCTTCCCTTTTGAGCTGTGGATACCCAGAAACCCTATCTTGGCACAGTGATGAGCCCATAAAAGCTCTTAGACTGCTTGCATTGTGTGTGTGTGTGTTTAATCTCCTTACTG
Source organism: Margarornis squamiger (assembly GCA_035222235.1). Classification (NCBI taxonomy): domain Eukaryota; kingdom Metazoa; phylum Chordata; class Aves; order Passeriformes; family Furnariidae; genus Margarornis; species Margarornis squamiger. The sequence goes on along the minus strand of JAWWTY010000123.1, from coordinate 11,587,370 downwards.
CTGAGAAGACATAATACACAATTCAATACACCCCTCAGATGTTGCTGCAGCAGTGAACAAACTTTACTCACAATTTTAGTTTTAGATATTTTTTCAGATGTAGGTGAAATTTTAGCTCACCTCAACATCAGTATTCTATTGAGAATGTTAATTTAACTGGGAAACATTTTCACAATTAAACATCCACTTTAGTTGGAGTTTTTAAATTAAATTTGACTGATTCTCCAGAGTGTTTTTTTTTGTTCTCTATCAATAATACTTAGGCATGAGATTTTTTTTCCTGAAGAAAATTTCATCAAGTTGAACAGTTGTTGCTTTCTGTTCCCTCATCCATTCAGCTCAGCTTGATTTGTGTTGGTAGCAGCAGTGGAGTGTAAGGAGCAGAAAAATGGATTGCTGGTGCTGCCTGTCTCCTGACCAGAAGTGTTTGTTAGTTAGCTGTTCCATTCTTCATATCCTTCCAGTCGGGACAATCTGTACAGAAATGGCTTTCTTCATCAAAGTGAGGCAACATACCACTTAGAGTGCCGTTTTCATCCTGGAAATGGAAAATTACTTTCGTTCTGGAAGGCATGAGTGTTCAGACACATCTAATGTCTTTGCAACTTTAAAACCACCACACAACTCCTTAAGAAAATGAATAAATCAAGCTGTGAGGCCTATAATCTGTGTCCAGGAACTCTGAGTCTTGCAAGACTCAACGTGTAGAACCAGAATTTTGTCCCTTTGAGATGGAAGCCCTGTGAGTGCGCAGACATCGCTGTTTCACAATTTGTTAAGTCTATCATTGGCCTTTCTAATGTGTCTGAAACGTTTACTCTGAGCATATACCATGCATTGGCTGATTGAATGTGAAGGCTCAGATAGGATTTAGGTTTTTTCTTTTCTTTTTCTAGTGAACCAAAATGTGTGTGGTGGAGAACTGTGATGTAGAAGAAGCAAAAGCGGATCGAAGTTGTACAGTCAATGATGGAGAGATCAGGGATCGAAAGGGAAAGCATTTGCAGGATCCCAGCACTAACATCCATTTATCTGTGATTTCCAGGGCTTGTTTTATTTACCAAGGTTTTCAGGAATACAGAGCCTTGTAAAGAGCTCTGCTGAGGAATGATTTATTGTGTTGCCAATAGGATGACACCAGTCTATAGTTAGCCATGTCTAGTCTGTAATCAGACTCAGTGGGGCAAATTAGGTGCTCTCATCAAGGGAACGTGGCTGGAGAAGACTGGCAGCAGAAAACAACACGGCTACTGAGGCAGCTGGACTTAGAGAATCAGTACTCCAGGAGCCTGGATAAATTTGGCTTTGAATGCTTTGCTTAAATTTTAAACTAAGAAGTAAAACTGTTCCATTCTCTAGACATAGCACCAAGTCCCTTCAGATCTCAGGAAATTGTTTATTTGCATACATTCATCTGCTTGATTATGTGTTTTTTGTATTTGCTTAATGGTGGTGATCAGCTATGCTATTACAAGAATTAATCCCATCAGGAGCAGTCTTGCAAGTATGGAAAACCATAACCTTCAGGGATTATGATTCATCTGTGTTTAAAAGGAACATCCAGACGTTAAATCCAAGTTATACCACTGAACATCCTGAGATCCCTGCCCCCTGGCTTAGTACAGGGGAATGGGAAATGAGTAGAAGGCAGATGATGAGCTGTGCTGTGTGTCGCTGAAGTGACTGGGGGAGTTGCTGTCCTGACTGGTTTGTTGTGGTGTCAGTGCTGGGCAGCAGAAGCAAATGATGTTCTGGCTGTCGCTGTTCTCAGCCAGGTGTTCTCCTTTGTGTTGATACCAGTGCTCATTTGTGTTGAAGAGCAGGTGTTGAGGATCAGCACGGCTTTATTTTTGCCCCCTTGCTGGGGGGGGGGTGGTGCTTTCCCCAAACAGGGAGGAGTGGCAACCAGAAGGACTGCAATTTAAGACTGTTATGCAGCCTGTTTGAGAGGGAGAGATAAGTTCTCTTGAAAATTCAAATTTCAGGGAAGAGGAGAAAAATCAGAAGCGATCAACAAGAGTTTCTTGAAGACAGTGCCCTGACACACTGAGCTCAGGTATGGTAGCTGGCTGTAATTGTTTTTCCTTTAGAAGTAATTTTTTACTATTATATATTATATATGTATGCATTCTTTTTGTTTCTGTGTTTGGGCTGGTCCTGGCTCATGAAGGTATCTGAGAACTGTTTGGCCTTACGGAGCAATCATTGGAATAGAGGCTTTACATTGTATGTGGTAGCCGAAAGAGAATTATGACAAAGGTGTGTGGTCCCTTATCACATGAAAAAGCTAGCTCTAAAAGTTGAAGCTAGCTCTAAAAAGACTGTTCATAGTGTTGATCTTAGTTCTTCCTCAGTACAAACCTCTTAAAATAACTGTGGGTGTCTATTGTAGCATGATGCTAGATTTACTTGTTAGATGTTTCTGTTCACACTGTGCCTGGTAGCTTGTTTTCCCCGTGCCTTTTTCTTTCCCCTTCTTAATTTGCATAAAAACAAAAAGCACAACAAAAATAAACCCCACAATGTGAAGGGTTTGGTCCTATTTGCATCTACAGAGATTTGATGAGAAAGAAATCTTGAGATATTTTTAATGAATTTCCTAAGTTACAAAGTATGAATTTGTGTATTTGTAAATAAACTTTCCATTATTTCTGGGGTTTTGTTGTGTTTTTTTTTTTTTGTTTTTCCTAGCAGCTCTTTGGTTCTGTGTCCCTGGGAAAACACTGAATTAATGTCTTATCTATTATTTTGGGACTAGCTTGTCTTTTTCTTCTCCTCTTCAATAGCAGAACTTAATGCCTTAGTATTTCATGTCCTCTGAGGATATACCATTCTCTTATTCTCTGTAGGCTGTGCTAGAAATTGCTGTAATACATTAAAAACTTGATAAAGTGATTAGTAAGTTTAAATCTACGAGATTTCTTAATTAGTTTTCATTTAAGGATGCACATTGAGAGTCCAGACTTTCTCTCTTTGGCCCAAGGGCCATTTGCAGTTGACTAGATTGTTCAGTGTTTTTAAAAATCTATTAAAATTCATAATAAGGAAGTTGTATGTTGGTACAAATTGCTTCCTATTGTGCCTGAAAAGATGCAGATGCAATCAGGCATACTGAGAGCTACCTGCTGTCTAATCCCAGGCTAAACCCAGAATGATTTTTCAGTCATTTATCTAATACTACCTAGAAGTCCTATCAGTGAGTCGGTCTCTTTATCCCAGAAGGATTAATTTAGGTATCACATGTGTTTATATATCCTGCTTATCCTTTATATGATCAATCCTGCTTTAGGTTTTCAGTAAGTATTTTTTCCTTTAATCCCATCAATTCATGCATGCAGTTTCTTTAGGGGCTAGCATTTGGTTTTCCTGTACCTGTATCAGTGAACTAGATCTGAGTGCATCCTGGTTCTGGACAGAGAGCTGGGCGCAGTTTGAGCATAGTGTCTGGGTGAAACTTCTATCTTTTCATCATTTTTGTGAAACACAGGTTGTCAAGTTTGTCTTCAAAGTAACCTCAGAGATTCAACTGGATTGGGGAAAAAAATTTACTTGAATATTAAAGGAATCAATAATAAAGAAAAGCTAGTCAAAGCCAGACCAGCAGTTTGCTGACCTGTGTATTAAAATAAATGCAGCTAGTACGTGGGATACCAACGTGGATTAAAAATACCAAGATGCTTAAAAATTAGAGGAAGCAAGGTTGTTAATAAGAAGTTTGTGCATGTATATATATATGTATGTGTGTCCAAGCAGATATGGTAAGTCTAACTGAGCTCTGTCATTTGCTGAAAAATAATTTGGAAACTAGTTGTAAATTACCACTAAAATTATTATTTTAGCTTAAAAAAAGTGTAGTGTGCATCAAGCCTGCTTTTCCTGTTTCACTAGACACGTCTGATTATATGTTATAGGCAAGTTATGCAGACTTTGTCGGGGTGAATTACCTGTGGCTTCCATTGTGCCTGAAATTAAATAGCTGCTAGAAAAGGGAGTAGACAAGAAATAGGGTGAGGTTGTTGCTTGCAGTAGGGCCAAACATTCTTGAAGGAGTGAGTTGATGGCCAGGAAATGCCCTGGGAGTGTTGGTGTTGTGCCCTTTGAGCAGATGTGGTAGAAGCTGTGTTCCCTCTTGTGTTTGTAGCAGTTACTGCATTTCTGTGTTGCTCATGAGTGAAGTGGTGACAGAGTTGCATTTCAAATTTATAAACATGTCTGGCCTTTCTGTTTGTGTTTTGTTTTTTTTTTTTTCCTGTAGAGTGACAGAGGTTCTGTTCTGTGAATAGATGGATAGCTCTTAGATGTTTTGAAATAAGTTGAGATAATGGGCACTGGCATTTTTAGCACTTTGAGTTTAGGATTTTAAGCTTCTGTGATAGGATCTGGACCCAAAGAGTAGGCTCAGTATTTCAAACAGCCTGGCTCAAAGCTTTTTGATAAAGGCATCTGCATCTATTAAGCTTTCTGGCAACAACATGGGGCTTAATTTGGGGTAATGCGAAAATAATTGTGTCCATAAACTTTGATACCAAATGGATGCTGTACCAAAGCCAAGTACTGTTTTGACAGTGTCCCTGTTTGCATCTTCTCTGTGTATAAAACCAAGTGCTGATAAAACCAAACTTGTGCTTTCATGGTTATGTGCAACCACTACCTTACTTGCCTTTGCCCATTTTTTAACATCATGTAGTAGTAGGAAGAAGAAAAGTGTATACCAGCTACTGCTCCATCTCTTCTCCATGGTGATAATAAGATGAGGAGTTTAAGGGAAAAGATTCTGAGGAAAGACTTCCTTTAGAAGTTGTATAATACTGTTACAAACTGAGTTGCTGAGATTCAGAGGGGCATGTAAAATGAGGAAACTATTTATATTTACTTCAAGTATGTGTGAATAACATTTGTGCTTCCTAATGAAAACATGAAGACCAGATATCTTCAAAAAATACGTGCTAAAAATTTGCTGTTCTTTTCACAGAAGAAAGTACTATCGCTTCATAATTAGGCCAAATAAAATTAGTGTTCCATCATAACTTTCTGAGTTTAAAGCAAAGCATCTTGTAAATAGTATAATCACAAAGGAAATTTAAGTGTTGCATGGACTAGTTAGAAATCTATCTTAAGGATCCAGACCAAAATTGCTATATTAACTTTTTCTGTTCTATGCCATGAAAAACTGCAGCTTTGTGTCTTTACTGCTTGTGTTCTGCATGTGTTTGTTTCATTTCCCATTGGCTTGTAGTGAGGAGAGCTCGTTTTTCTGTCAGTATCTCCCAGTGACAGGGATAGTGCTATCGCTTCTTATTCTGAATTGCTTCTGACTTCATTTTACATGTGAGTGGTACGCAAGTACTGCTTTGTGGCTGCTGCTTTCACACTTTGCCATGATTTCCTTTATTGTTGCTTAGGAAAAGTGACAAGGCACTGTCTGAGATTCAGAGCTGCCCCACTGTGGCAGTACCACTGAAGCTCTGTCAGGTAAGACTGAAGTGCTTCGCTGTGAATACAGAACTAGTGCCACATGCTGTTCTGTATATTTGAATGGTTGCTAACTTCAGTTTCTAGTTAAATACTTGGATTGTTCATAACTAGAGGAGTATGATTAATAACTTTTAAAAAGAGAATATTTAAAAATTTCCCCTGTATTTTCCTGTGAGATTCTCCACCCCCACCCCTCTTACTAATGGTTAGAAAATGAGTCAGTAGAACCTCCATGTAACCCATGGTGGTGGAAGTTTTATAGCCTATTTTAGTTTGGGAGTGGGAGAAGGTGAAAGAAATGTCATGCTGCAGTGAACTTCTTTTCCGAGCCTGCTAACCTGTTTTGTTTATTTTGTTGCTTTGTCATGGGTAGACCGAAAGCATCGAGGCTGGAGGTCACATAAGACTTTGACACAGTAGTGGAATGTAGAGGTGGGCACACAGAAAATTATAAGGTTACAGATGTGCTGGACAAGATGGTAAATCCACTTCAATATTATGTGTGTCTTCAATGTACCAGGGGAAGCTGGAGGCTCTGGAAAACCAGGCTGAAGAGAAATCTGGCTAATGGAGGGTCATTGCAGATGTTTGTGACTCTGCAGACAGCAGAAATGTTGAAGGCTTCTTTGGGGAGAGACCAGTGGACTGGAGAAGCTGCATGGCACTGAGTAGAATTCTCCCAGGCCTTGGGACAAAGAGATGTAGCAGGATAACCAAGAGATGTATTACTTGAGACCTATTCCTACAGGAAGGAATTGGAAATTTTGACTATTTAAAATGCATTTACTAGAAGAGGAGTCTTTCAATAGATGAGATCAAACTGTAATCCCCAGAGAAATGGCTTGCTGGAATTGAGAATTCATGCTGTTGTGCTGAAGAACTAGAAATTGAGAATTGTGATAGATTTGCATAATGCCTATTTTTTTTTTTCTCTTTAATGTATACATGAAAAGAGGTAGGAAACCAAGGATAGCATAGCAGATAAAGTGGTGTAACTGTACAAAACAATAGATGCTTATTACAGAAAAGTTATGTGCAATAAATATTTCTGAGAATAGTAGTCAGGTAATGTAACAGTGGTTATGACTATACCAGTTTTCAGTGCAGTTAAGGTTGTATTGGCTGAAATGCAAGCAGTGGTGAAACACTTCTGTGCAAATACCAAGAGCTTGGGGTATAGAATGGAATAATTTGAATTGCAGAGTGTTAGACTGGGTATCACAGCCATAAGATGATAACACAGAAGTCAAGGCTGAAGAGGAATATTTAAGGGTACAACTGAAAGCTAGAAATAGAAGTTACTGAATAGCACTGTAATACATGATATTATAATATTATTAGAGTGTTGCTCTAATAATTTAGAGGAAATGTGAGTGAAACAGAACTGACTTGATGTCAGTTCAGTGCAAGGTGCTAAGAGACTACTGAGGTGCTGGTAGATTTCTGAAGTAGCTGCAGCGCTGGATCTGGCAACAGGTAATTGTAATGGTGTAAAGATAAATATTACTGGGCACATCATGAGGGAAACCACCTTCATGCATGTCAGCTGGAGAGCAAGTGCTTCTGGTAATGGTAGGTAGGGCCAAGATATTGTCATTGAGAGGTATAACAGTTTTTTAAATTTGAAAAGGAAGCTGGTTTTGAGTGCTGTACTTTGAATTCAGACTTTGTGTATCTTGAGTATTTATATGGTTTTGGGAGAGATGGGTTCAAGGAAGGATTATGAGGACTGGAAAATATTCCCTACAGGGGATGAATTAAAAACTAAAAACAACCCCAAAAGTTGGCTTCTTTTGACACTCCTAGTAAGGGAAAGGAGAGAACATAAATGTAAGGTAAAGGTCAGTGCTGGCATAATAATGTGGATAATTTGGACGTTAAGACAATTACAGAAGGTTCTTGCCATTAAACCAGCCAGGTGCTGGAACAAAACTCCTCTGGGGATGTAGAGAAAAAGCAATCTAGCTGCTTTTAGGTTTGAGCTCGATAATAAATGTTGTGAAAAAGGTTAGATTTTCATGTTGCATGTAATAGTGGGTTTGATAACTCAGAGGGCTCTTTGTTTGGTGGGGATTTTTTGTTTGTTTTTTTTCCCAATGTGGTTGGAGTAATTCTGTGTCCAGCCTGTGCTCTTTGGGTTCCCTTGGCTGTTTGGTATTTGGTAGAAACTTGAATTAACTGGCTGAAGTCAGTTTGTCTTTCTTTTTGCAGAGATAAACTCAAGCTTTACATGGAGTTCCTTTTTTGTTAACAGTTTCTTCTGAGAATTAAATCAATCAAGTTGAAATGCCACTGCAACACTTACAAATAGAGTTGTCCTAAACCTTTCATTTCCATGTCAAGAAAAATGCCTAATAGGACTTCAGGCCTTTGAAATAGACAATGCTATAAGTGACGGGTTTCTGACCCTTGGTAATTTTTTGTGCTTAAAAGGTAATCATAGAAACAGTCTTTCATTCTCACACATTTCAAAAGCAGCAGCTCAAAAAAAGGTGACAATGATAATTCCCCTCTTTCACCTGCTACCCCTCCAGACTTCACAGCCCTTCCATCCACCTGCAGAAAGAGTCTGGTATGACTGGTCTTGACACTTGTGCTAATGGCAAGGGAGTTGTCTGTGCATCTCCCTACATAGTGAGTTTTAAATGAATCTTATACTCTTTTGCTAGAGCAACGTAAATGTTGAATCTGCTTATTTTGGTAGAGCAAGAGAAATCAGTTGGTGTATCCATCGAATAATTAAATAGAACAAAGTTGGTTTAGGGGAAGCAAATAAACAGTAAGCAGCTTAATAAAGAAGTCTTGTGGGTCTGTGTTACTGCTGGGGTGTGGGGAAATAGTGTTTTAAAGCAAAAGAGAATTTTTGGGCAAAAGCTAAACTTTGGCCATATTTAGTGAGAATGTTCAAAGAAAGTGCCAGCTTAGAGGAATTCCAAACAAAATGAAAAATGTCAGTCTTCATTTGTTTTTTTTTTTTTTTAAAAATTTGTTTTAAAAATCTGTAACCTGGGAGTAGAAAGAGCCATTTAATGTTGAAAAACAACCAGAGAAACTTGGCACTGCACGTGTCCTCCAACTGACATACTCCTATTGCTGCCTTAAGGAAATTAAGGAAGAAATCAGTTTGAGTCATTTATGAATTTTATTTTTTTTTTTTTTTTGGCCTCCATTGTAAGGTACTGATACCCCATAGGGAATTGGAGAGGGGGTGGGAAACCACAACAACCTATGCTGGGTAAATCAAGTGGAAGTCTTTTCTAAAACACTGTTCCTGTGCATGTGTGTGCTTGCAGTCTGAAAATTATAAGATGTTCTCAGGGGAATGCAAAAGCTACTTACCAGGAGAATTTAAGTTCCTTAAACTTCTTTGTCTAAACTCCTGCACAAATTACTTTTCTGCCTTGAAGCAAGGTGGATAAAATAGTTTAGGCTAAAACCTGAGAATTCAAGAACAGGAGGGGAAAAAAGTCCTGAAGCCATTGATGTTCTCTTTGAAATAGGAGTTTTAAAGTTGTTATACATCAGTTGCAGAAAGTGTGCCCTTCTTCCAGCTGCAGAATTGTTACTGATCCACAGAGCCAGCCACCTTAGCTGGGTTTGTTTAGAGAGTCAGCAGAAGCTGGGGGTGAATGTTGAAAATGGAATCCCTTCTGGCCTGGACCTTGAGGTTCTAGTGTGCTGCCTTCTTACCTCTCCTTCACCCTTCCCCATCTGCCAGCAGCTCCCACAGAGGGCTCCCTTTGTACAATCCTTTCCATGTGTTCTCTCCTTCCTGTTCCCACCCACTGTAATGACTCTGCCCAGGCCATACTTGGTCACTGTTTCAGTTCTAAACATTGATGCTGATGCTTCTCCTGTCCATCACCTTTAAAGTACACTGGTATATTTGGTCCTTTCTTTTTTGTTCCCAAACTTTCCTTCTATTTCTGGTGTCCTAGTTCAGTTGACTCTCTGGTGGCTCTTTCCACAAAGTATGCAGCCTTGAAGCAGACTTTGAGAAGTATGTCTGGAATCGCATTTCTTTAGAAAATTCTTTCTTGAGAAACACTTTTGTTTCATAAGTTATCTAATATTCCTGATTATTCAATACAAAAGAAAGCATTCATTCTGAAAGATTTAAATCTTAGGAGATTCACAGCTTTTAATGTATGCAAATGTAGTTAAGATCAAAATAACTGCACGTCTGCAGCAGTGCAATGACATTGTAAATGGAATGATGCAGTGAGGAGGAGGAAGATAGTTCATTATGGTATTATTCAAATTTATTTTTGTGCTGAATTAATTGTACTGTTATGCAGTCACTCTGTCTGTACGGGCACGTTCTTCTCTAAAATCTGGCTCTAAGTCACAAGTCACACTGACAGCTGCTCCAGTGCTGACTGGGATTGAGTTCAGTCCACCCACTACTTTTCCTTGGAGAGCGCCTTCCTCAGACTGTGCTTCCCGTGTGAGGCCCTTCTCCATAGCCATGAGACCTGCCTACTGCAAACCTGTGTCAAAGCATTAGTTGTCCTCACCAGCCTGGGTGTTTCTTACTCCAAGCTCTGGCCAGGCTGTAGATGTTCTGCTTTGCTGCTGTGGTGGGATGGCAGGAAAGCAAAGAAGGCAAGTGTGACCAAGGAGCAGCCTGTTTGTAAGCACCGCTGCAGAGCTTTGCAAGCTGAAGCTCCAAGGGATGTTCCTTTTTCCCAGCCTTTTTAGAGTCTCATCTTTTGGTGCTTTGGGTTTGTTGGTCCCCTTCGAAGTTCTGTTTCTCTGCTTCAGGCTGGTTTCCCCGTTAATTCTTGCCCAGAGGGTCTTTTTAGAAGCTGAGAATCCTTCAAAGCATGTAGGTCTGATTAAAATGTAGGTGATAATCCTTCAGCTAGATGTTGAGCAGCTTTTCCAGGCTGGGCAATCGGATGCAATTTTACTACGGATGAAAAAGAGGCTGTTGCCAACCATTCACATCCTGAGGCAAGCTCAGTTTCTGTGTCAAGGGACTTGGCTTCTACTGCTGTGCACCTTCAGTTTTCATCACAGAAACATTCAGCCCTGGACTGCCTCTAGTAAAAATCATGGTTATGTTTCATGTTTAATACAAAGCCATTCGTTTAATTCAGACATAGCTGGTTTGTAATGATTGTATCATACCACTGAAATCGTGGCCTCTTTACTCAAATAATTCTGTACCTGAGAAGCACAAATATTTTATGAAACCAACTCCTGAATTTTGTTTTTAGTGTGTAACTGAGACAGCCTTGTTTTTTAAGTTATTGCGGTGAATTTTTATCTTTGCATGAGGTGTTTAATCTGAAGAACATGTATTTTTAGTGAGTTTTATGTAGTCAGGGTATTTGTCAGTTCCAACTTCTTAGACTAACGTTGTTTAAAAAAATATTTGCCAAAACATTTGCCCATGATCCCTTTTTGCTGAAGAGTAGGGTGTCATACAGTAAAATGTATGGCTCTATTGCCTAATTAATAACATATTAAATCAGATTTAGCTTATTTTTCCAGCTAGTGAAAAGCTGTGTATTAGTGCAAACAGTTGGTACACTGATGGATATTCATGAATAGGAAATTTAGGTTTACTTAAGTGTTAACACTTCCCAAACTGCCTGTCTGCATGGGAAGGTGTTAGTAGGTTTTGACTTCCCACAGATGGTGTCTGTCACCTAGAGGTTGTGATGCCAAGGAATTCTGCAGCCACAAATACAGCAGACATGAGGGTTGCCTTGGAATAAGCCACGGAGGAGAGATTTTTTTATGTGCATCTATGCAGTCTGAGTTTTCCTAATCTTAACTGGCACAGGTATTTGGGGAGAGCTTGATCAACTTCTGTATCGTCCTCTGTCCTTGGATTCAAGTTGGGTTCTAAAGTATCATCTCTTAGTTTCTTTGGGCCTTTTCTAACTTCAGGTGAATTTAGGGGGATAGCAGCAGCAGCAGCTTGGTTTGAAATAAGTGTGAAGCTTTTGTCTGCTTCATAGTCTTGTTCATCCATTAGAATACATAAACTTTATTCTTCTCTGCTAACTGAGGATATGTTGTTGATCAAACAGTCAATAAATCACTTTTTTGCTGTAGTTGACAGATCAGTATAAAGCAGAAAAATACTAGTTTTCATGTTCCATGAGTTTTGCGGCATTTCTTCCCTGTAATTGTTTTGCATCTGTTCCTCAATATTCCCTTCCCCAAATGACATAAGTTTCTGCTGAACTGAGACTTCTGTTGCATATAGAAATTGAATCATTATTATTGAGACACAGTTAAAATGATTTATTCTTCTTCCTTAACGTAACAGCACCAAGTCACCCTTCCCTAGATTTATCTGTTCAACAATTACGTTTTTAACAGTGATACTTGCTTTTTAATTAGAAATGTACTTAACCAGATATTTGTGAACTTTCAGGAGCAGTATATTTAAGCTGGGAACGTACTTCATATAACGATTTTTTCCCCCCCTGGTATTTTAGTTGACTTTTAATTATTCATATTAAGTATCATCAAATATTAACTCGTGTACTTTTCCATGCTTTCCTGCTGTCAGTTTAGAGGTAATTGAGGGAAACCCAGTAATCTTTTTCCCATGCAAAGTGGAGGAGCAGGAGAGCTCATGGTCTTTCCCTAAATGTGGGATAGTAAAATCAAAGCCTCTGCTGGGTCTTCAGAGCTGTATTAAAGCATTTCTGTAAGGAAAAACACTTCTGTTATTTTCACACACAGCCTGCATGGAAATGACAGCCAAAGCAGAACTGGTGCTATTAAGCAAAGTGAAATGAGTCCCGTCCTGGTAATACCAAAAGACAAATGGTGGTGAATTCCAGGACTGTCTGGAACTTAGCAAAGGGATTTTGTTCCAAGTACTTTAATCTTAAGAGATGATATTACGTTGTATTTTATTTTGTGGGTGACTTGACTCAGTCGTCTTTTAGCTAAAATGTTTTGGAGCTCAGATGAACCCAAAATCTCTCAAATTTGCTGTTAAAATGTTTTTGATACTTAGAGTTTAGATAAGCCCCACAAACCACAAGTTTGGGGGATGGGAAGAAGTACAGATAAACTATTTTCTCAGCAGTGTGCCAATTTTTTCTTTTTATATACAGATGTTAAGACTGATGGAGTTTTTTGTTTCTAAGATATGATGCAAACCAAAAAATGTTTAAGACATTCCAAGTTGTTTGGGCACTGAAAACTTTCTGATAAAAAAAAAAAATAAAATCCTCTGTCTTACAGAGTACAAGCTGCAGTCTTACTACAGTAATTTGCCTGTTATAGTAAAAATGACCATTGAAACTGATGCTACAGCAATTTTGTATTTTAAGTTTGCCTCTATCTTTTGCATGTTTATAGGTATAGAAAGAGAGGAATTAAGTCTTCTAGAGGCAAAAGCTCCACTTACTGCTACTCAAATACTGTATCTTGCAGAATGAAGCAATAATTTTTGCAACTGGTTATTTTGTCCTCTCTTGGTTCCTTTTTTTTGTGGGCTCAGTGATCCCAGCAGACCACCTCCTGCAGGCTGCTTTGCCTGCTGCTGTGTGTAGGAGCTCCCGGTGAATTGAGCTGTGCTATACTCAGGTTCACTCTGGAGTTGCGTTTTGTTTGAAGTGGCAGGTTACACATTTGTGTGTTTACGTTCCTGGAGACCACAGAAAGGAATCTGCTGTGTAAATAAATCTGCATGTAAGTAGTGACTGAAATCCTAATATTGAGCTGGAGTCCACCTGATCTGAACCCATTGTGTCCTAACAGTGGCTGACCATGTATTCGCAGTCATTTGCATGCAGCTGATGTCTTGGAAACATTAGTTGATGCACTCACTTTCGAGCAGGATTTTGGAAGACTCACCTAATCTTCTGGTATTTGTTTTCAAGTGTTGGTTTTGAAGTGACTTCCATAAGCCAACTTTCATGCTGGCCCAAGAGCAAGTTACAGCCAGGGCTGCTTGTGTCCTTTGGAAGGCAGGCAGTGTGGCTGGCACAGCACTGACCCCAGCAGACATGGGAGGAGGAATTAAAGACAGTGTTGCTTGAAAGTATAGTTGGAGATCTGAGTAAAGCTCATGGATTACTTGGGATTTGCCAGGAATCTTCTTGAGTAAGGACTATGTTTGAAGTCCTTCACACAGAAATTTTGTCCTAAGGCTGCAGTTCCACCATCATAGTGAGTTGACACATCTCTGGTCACCTGCAGAAGGATTACCTGTGGGGGCACACTTTTGTCCTCTGTGCTGGGTTGGCTCTGGCATTTCTGCAGCCAGGTAGTCAGCCTGCTGAGGGGACAGCTTGGTCAGGTTTCCATGAAGAGCAGCTCCTCAAGCTGGCTGTGGCTACATCAGCACTGGTGCTGCTGTGGGGAAGAAGCTCCCTTTCCCCAGGAGCCTGTGCCGGGTCAGTGGCTGCCCCAGGGAAGTTGCAGTGTGAACCCTTGGGGGCACAGTTAAGGTAACTGGGCTCAGGAGAGGAGTAGACTCTTTCTTGCTCAGTCCTCTGCCTAGTCTGGGGCAGTAAACTTCATGGGACAACTCCTACAGCAGAAAAGTGACTTCCTTTTCACAGGGCTGGCTTTCACCTGGATTGGTATCAGTAGCTACAAGTGCATTATTCTATGGGTGTGTCAGGTTATACCTGTTTGCAGCCAGTGTTTATTTGTATTGTCCCTTTTAGAGGAAGCAAAATGCAAGAATATTTTTTTTTCCCTTCAGAATGATCATGTCTGAATGCTGGGAAACTACATGAATCATTTAGGAATTTGCTTGACTGGGGCGTCTGTCAGCTGAAGGGAAGATGGAACTGCTCTGTGTGGTTGCTATTTTTTCAGCTGAAGGGAATACAGCATTTAATTTTTCATTATCTGTGTCCAACTAGAATAGCTCACTTCTCACAGCTTTCTTTTTTTTCTTCCCCCCCGAAGATACTTTGCTTTTAAAGTCTTTTTAGATTTAAGGCTTCTTGAAAGGGACTTGCAAACAGTAGTGATAGAGAATGAGGGTGGTGCTGTGTCATGCCTCCCTTGCAAGAAGGCTGGCTCTGCTTAGGGACAGTCTCGTCAGCTGGAGCTCCTGTGTTGTTTTTTCAGGACATAGTAAGGTAAGGGTGATGGAACTGAAAACTTAGGGAGGATAAAGATGTAAAAGTTATTACAACATGGTATGTGTGTGATTCAGCATAAAGTACACCTGAAATAACCACTGGTACCATTGGGAAAAACAGGTAATAATTTAAGGTTTCTGTTGCCTTTCCTCTATACGCGCACACGAAAAAATTTAAATTTGTTTTCAATGCTCAGTAAAGGGTGTCTTAGGAAGTTTCACGACTCACTAACTCACTGAATATCACGGGCCTATCATTTTTTTATTCTAATTTTTTTTTTTTTTTTTTGAAGGCCAGAGTGGCTGATAAATGGTAGGAAGAAACACTGGAAATAGTTGAGGATGATAGTCTGTTCAAATAGATTGCAGTAGTACTGGCAGCCTAAAAAGAGCAAGTGTAAACTGCAAACAATATATGATCAGCCCTAGCTTTGACCTTGCTCGGAGGAAAGAAGACAGCCAGGAGACAGAAGGGAAGAGATTGAGAAGTTAGAAATAATCTGTGATTTTCCATGGGTACAATCAGTTAGCTTGGCTGTGTGCAGCCTGCTGATAAGCATCTTAGCTTCATATAGAAAGAAATAGCTTTGTATTGCCAATAGATATCTTCTGTAGATAGGCAGGACCAAATATCACTAAATACTAGGCTATCTTACCTCAGGGAGGAAGAAAAACAACCCAAACCTAAAGAGAAGATTATTTTGTAAGACAAATCTTCCCCTACTGTTTTTTCCCTTTGTATTAAGGTTGCCTTTGCAGATCCCTGAAACCTTCTTTGGAACACAGTCTCTGAATTTATGTCAGCCAGGAGTTTTTCCCAAATCAGCTGATTACCTATTAATGATTTTCCAGGTAAAACTTAAATGCAGTGTAGATTTTCTAACTTCTTGTTTAGATATATCAATATATCTGTGTATCTGGAACTCATCACACATGAATTCTTTTTGCTGACTCTGCATTGTACTCTTATTTCCTCCATCCAAGACAGCAAATCTAGTGTTGTTTCACTGTGGAGGGATCAGGGATAGAATGCAGAGTTTTAATGGGGGAGCATAATGTCTCTTATTTATGTTTTATGGCCTAATAAAAAGACAGTATGTGGAATTAGCAATATCTCTTTGCTTAAAAAGAATATAATTTTTGAAGACAAAATTATGGACTAATTTTGCACCTCTCCTTTTGAAGGCTGTTTCCTGTGCTGTGTGTTGCAAAGATTAAAGAAATTCTTAATACAGAATGATGTGAACTAAAAATATTGTACCTTTTCAAAGGAAGAGAATAGAAATTTAGAATGCATTTGGCAGGATCTCTGAGGAGTTGCAGACACGAGCTCTAGTGTTTTTCTTTTTGAAATTGCTAAACTAGTGAAATCAGGCAGTCAATTTTATTGACTTTGTTTCAGAGATTTAAGAGTTTGCAGTATTAAAAAGCTTGTACTTTAACACTTTACCAAAATATCTAGAATTAAATGCAGTACTAATGAAAGCTGTGAGGTATTATGCACTGATTTCTTTATTTTTGATCTGGGCTTATGATCCACAAGAGAACTTGGAACCCTAAGAGACAGTGTAGTGTGTGCAGCTATGAAGGTGGTTCCTCTCTTTGTCTTGGCACTGGTGACCTCCTGCACTTACTGCTTTGGACAGGTGCTGCTTGGTGCTTATCTGAAAGTAATAAAACATGTCTTAGTAGCTGTCCTGCAGGGTGCAAGAGTGGGAGATCAGTTGCAAACTGTTTTGATGGGTAGCTTTTATTCGTGCTAGTCTCAGGTGCTGAAGTCAATTTTGTGCAGGCATGCGAGATTTTATCTCGCATGATAAAACTTCCTTGTATTGTAAGATTGCTTGAACGTGCCCCTATTTTTGTTTGACTTCTAACGTTTATGTGCAGGTTAAGAGGAGGGCTTGCATCTCTGCAAGGGATCTAAAATGACGTGCATTTCTCCCATCATGTTAATCAAAGATGTGCAACTATAAGGCTGGCGCTTAACAGTTACAACACATCATGGCTCTTTTTCTCTGTCACGTCAATCAGATAGTTGTGACTATTCCCTGTCCATAGAAAGGGATGATGAAAACTAACTGCAAATGCAGGGAGACAGAGGACATCCAACAGAGAACTTGATAAATTCTGTGGTCCGTGAGCTGTCGAAACAGCCATCTCTTCTAGAATGATTGTTTTCAAGGACGTAGACTCCTCCACCTTTCTTTCCTGGCCACTCACAAAGTAATTGACTGGTTATAAATATGGTTATGTGCTTATAAATTATGGTTGTGGTGATTGTGTGTGGAAGAATGTTGAGAGGGACTTTAGATTCAGGATGCCTCTTCTCTAGCCACGAGCATTAAATAATGCCTGTCTCTTGAACCACCAGTATTAAATAACTGAAGATAATACCTTCTCTATCTGAGTTCGTGCTAGGAAGGAAATTATCTAGGACAAACACTTAAAGGCAATATATGACTAAGTAGTTTCTCTGACCAACAGCTTTATTACAAAATGGAGACAGAAGGGAAATGGATTATTGAGCTAAAAAGTCTTTCTGCTCCCTCAAGGAGACCCAGTGCTGCAGCTGAAGATAGACACACCTACCAGGGTTGTTTGCCTTTAATTTCATTCTTGTGATCACCTTTGGATGGGCATCGAGTTTCTAAGTTAAACCCAAGTTTGAATCCCATGATCTCTTTTAGCATTTAGGTCTGAATAATGCTCAGGCATTGTCAGTAAAGTTTAGCTTCTCTGGCAAACTTCCAGGAGCAGGCACCTTGATTATTATTGCTGGGGAACTCTGCTGGCCCAGCTGCCTTGCGTTTCAAGGCTGGTACTGCCTTGTGTGTATTGAACCTGCTGCCTCAAGGATTTTAACTGCTCTGTACCATTCTTACTGTCCCCCATGGTTTGCCTGTTATGGCTCATATGCAGAGCAAGTGATGCACAGATGTGATAAAGGGAATTTCTAGACCATTGCTACTTCACTGATAGATGAGTGCAAGAGATACATACCATCTCCCTTGAGGGGGAAAATAGCAAAATCAATATGCACATCTCTTCCTGGAGTTTCTTTATTTCTTTTAATAGCCTTTCCAGAAGCCCAGAACGTTGTGTTTACCTGACATTGTTTTTTCCTTCGCTGGAAAGCAAATGCTTTGTTAAATAGCAGCTTACAAGTTGTCTTGTCCCCTGACCTTCTGTGTTTTGCAGTTTTGTGTGGAATACGGATGTCCATGCATTACACTAATTACTGCATTTAGGCATAATTAGAGTTCAGCCAGTAACTTTCATTGCTTTGATAGCATAGGTTTCATTCAATTATTGATGGTTTTCAGTGACTCTTCCATCTCAGACCAGACTCACAGGTTCTGACTTTCTTCATGCTACTGCAAGAGATTGAAGCAATCAGGAGTAATTCTGTGTAGATGCTATTTAAGGTAGATTTTATAAGGTGTTTATAAAATGGGCTGGAACTGATTAGTTCACAAGCCAAGTAAGTAGGTTGCTATTGAATTTCTAGAACTGTTCTCTAAAACAAGAAGTTTACCAAGGAGCTGTGTGAAAGGTATGCAGGATACCTGTTTGAGAGGGGACCAGCCATAACAGGTGGTGACCACAGAAATTGTTTAGCTTGCCAAACTTGTTTATTGATTTTTATAAAAGAATCAGGTCTATTGCAAACACTGTGTGCACTGTTGTTAAAAATACAGTCTGTGACTGTAAAACAGAAGGAAGAATTCATTCCACTCAGCATACAGAGGTTAGTAGGAATATATATGTTGCCAGTCCCAAAGTCCCTGTATGCCCTGGTAAACCTTTTCCAAGTGTCATCATGGCTGGCTCTCTCCTGTTATGTGGTCCAACCAGCATCTTTCCCTGTTCCCCCAATAGATTTGGTCTTCAATGCTTAATATGCTCTTAGAGTTAGATTACCGTGTATGATAAATGTCCTTTTTGTAAGTGGTGTAGGAGTCATCCTGCACAGCTGTAGCCTATCCATTCACAAATCCTGGGCAACCAGCTGCACCTGCAGGATGGAGCCTCCCTTGGGGCTGGTAACTCACTTTGGGCAGGGCAGCAGCCTGGGCTGGTGCAATTGCAGGCCAGGTTATGATATTGTAATTCCAACAAGGTTATGAAATGGAGTCAGAGGCATGAAGATAGGATAAAAGAAGTCTAGCTGCCAAAGGGAAAACAAGAAAGAAGGTGTACGTGTGGGAATGAATGGAAAAGTTGGAGATGCAACCTTCTGCTGCTTAGGTATGTCTTGGGGCTGCTTGCACATATTCTGTTTCTTGCTTGTAAGGGTATTTGATAATGAAAGGGAAATGAAAGAGCTTTTAGCATTATGGCAGCTCTCCACAGAATTGTAGGACCTCCCTAGGAATTAAAAATTACTTGGAGATTTGTCTTCATAATGTCATATTTTTGACTCAGCCATTTTTCATATGTACAAATAATAGTTAAGTCTGATCTGCTTTCACTGTTGCAATGGTATTGGAAATTACAGGACACAGCAGCAGTCATTGACTGAGGGATAAACTTGTGAAAAGAAAGTGAACATAAAGGTAAAAGTAGGAATGAAAGAGGGTACAGAAAGATACAGTGTGGAAGATGTAACTTCTCCTTCAGCTCAACAGTTGAGAGGAACTTGATGGGGAATTGTTAAGAGCTGTAGTTCTCCACCAGATAAGATATAGTCCTGTCCTCTGAAGAACAATGGCTTCTATTTTAGAGACAGAAAGTGGCTTCTGCAGTCCATCTGCTGAAGATTGGGTGGCTTTTATTTTATTCTTTATACTGTATAGGAGTATTAAAATTCATCTGACACACTTCAGTTGCTTGATTGTATACGGGTCATCAAGAATTCATTTTTTGAGAAAGGCCTTTACAGAAGTATTGGATATTGAGAGCATAGAATATTTTGGGGATTAAAAGGAAGATCTCTTTAGAACTGCTTCTGTGGCCTTGTTTTCTCATCCTTGCAGCAGTGGAAAATGGTCCTGTGTAAATTGCAATTTGGACAAAAATATTTGTTTCTAAACTTCCACTGGTCAAAACTCCAACTATGGAACTTAGTATTAAAATAATTTCTAAACAACAGAGAAGGGGTTCTGAGAAAGAAAGAAAGATCTCATATAAAAGTGTCAAGTATATTTTTTTCACTAAGTTCAGCAGATATAGTTCTAATAAATGAAAGCTGTTGGGTGTGTTTTTTGTGTGTGTGGAGATGATACAACTAACTTCCTGAAAACACAGAAGAAAATGTACTAAAGGGATTGAAAACTGTTAGAATATACCATGAATAAAAAAGAAGCAATCAGTGTCAGTATAGCAAAACATGAATAACTGAGCATGTGGTGAACTTCTGTAGTTAACACTTCATATTCTGTTAGTTATTGCTCCTGTGAAGGAGATGGAAATACGTGGCAATCTCCTCATCCCGTGAATGCATATTTGAGCTTTCTGGTTATTTATACGCCTATAGCCGAAATATATATTTTAGTGGTATTGATAAACTGGAAATACTGTGTAAAATTACAGCTTCTACACGAGGTTCTAGAGCCCCTGAAAAGCAACTACATTTTTCTTTCTTAACAAGTGTGTGAGGTGTCACCTACGAGACCTTGCTTGTTTCTCCCCTATTACTTACACTGCTTAGATAGTCCAGTGTTTGGAGTGCATAGCAGAGTGGAAATCACAATAAACAGCAGCATCTCTTGTTTTTTGGTTCTGTTTTCAGAACAGTTTTTTTGGGTTTGTTTGGTTCTGGTTCTGTTGACCTTCCTCTCTGCTGCCTAGATTTTGCTCCACTTTGGCAGGTGACCCAGCATCATCACTGTCCTCCTCCCTCTCTTACTCATCTTCATCCTCTTCCCTGGCAGCCCCATGAGGTTCAATGCTAAAGATCTGGCTTTGCTGGCCAGGGGACCATCAGGTTGTTTTGACAAGGAAGGAAAACTGAAGATTTGCAGAGTGGTTGGGGATGAAAAATTAATAGGTAAAAATGACTCGTGCTGAAACCCACTCATGGCTGGTGTGCATGTTTTCTGCAGTTGTTGGCTTATTTCACTAATCCTATACACCTCTGGTTTTAGTTTGCTTCCTTACTGATGCTTCAGTGCTGCTAAATACCTTTCTAAATAATGAAGCTTAAAACTAGTTCTTTAGCTTGCTCAAGTTTTCAAGTTCCCTTTGTCATGTGCCTGGGAAACAATGCTGTCTTTACATGATTATTCTTTTCCTGTAAACAAAGATTGGGTGTTTTTCTGCTAGTGATTGCTAGTCACCATTCACTAGTTGCTGTGCTTTAAACATTAGCTACCCAGTTCCTCAGAACTTGCCCCTCCCACCTCTGAAAGCTGTGTTCTTTTATCATTATAGATTTTCCATGGCTCACTTCCCACCTCCTTTGCAAGTTTCTTCAGGCTTTTATGATCATATTTTAAATGTCTTTCAATTTCCAGTAAGCTTGAATAAATGTCTATTCCCTCAGTAGCTGTTAGAAAATAGCTTATGTTTAGCTGTAAAATCAGTCCTAACACAATCATTTCAGCAACAGCAAATGTTTTATTTTCCCTTGTCCCAGTTGATCTTCATTGTGATTGTATTTACTTTTATTTTATTAGAAAAAAACCACCAAACAAATCCAAATCCAGCACAGATCCAGTTATGGTAAGGGGCTGAGCAAATTCTGTGCCACACTTTGAGAAAATTTGATACATGCCCTGGTAAAACCACAACATAGATTTTCTAATGGTAAATAGCCAGAGGTTCCTGTGGAGGGTGCAACAAACTTCCTGCACAAGGGGCTTCAGGGATCATTCACTTCTGTCTCCTTTGGAGTTCCTCAACAGGATTATCTCCCTGAGTACTCATTGTAGGCAGCTTATCCAGCCCTGACCAGTGGATCTCTGATATTTGTTTTTATGTTGAGTGCTAATAACACTACTAAAAACCTTACATGAACTGGAGACAGACCAACCATTTATGTATCTCAGTATCATGGGCTATGTGTGCTATGGTCAGTGGCAGAAGATTCTAGGAAAATGTTTAAGAAGCTGTGCATGTGTAGGATGCTTCTGCAGCCCAGTAAATCCTGCTGGCTCCCAGTGTTCATATTATGATCCCTTGAGAAGAAGGGATGTGTCAAGGTGTTGTGGTCGCTGTGTAGCCTGTCCACTGACACACTTGTCATCGTTAGTCTGACCAATCTTTGGACTTGCTTATTTTTCACACTTACAAGGTAGTGACTTTCCCAATCCTATAGAAAAATCTCTTTTTATTGGAAAAAGCTGCAGTTTGAATGTGATAACTTTCCTTCCTTCTGATGCCCACAGGGTTCTGAGGGATGGAATTCAGTCTTAGCAGACTCCTGTACTCGTACTGTAAAGCAACATACTTGAATCTGCTAACTGTGTTTAGATTTTGAGTTGGTGGATGCGCATCAATTTTTATTATGCTCTTTTCTGTATTGTCCTTGCACTTTAAGTCTGAAAAGATCCAGGAACTTCAATTCCTCTTCTAAAAAAGTTCCTTCTGTTATTACTGAACACAGTCATTCTGTAAGTCTCAGTGCCTGTCAGTGTAAACCTTCCACTTTCTCCTGTGGAAAAAGCTACTCTGATTTTCAGGTGTTGCCTATTGAAACATCTTAATGGAAATTATCAAGAGCAAAAGAGGATTTTATTTCTTTATTTTAAAAAGACGTCCTCCAGCTCAATATGATGTTTTTAGTGGTGGCCAGCTCTGAGGGAAGTAGAAGAGTTCTGCAGAAGAAGCTGTAGAATTACATGACCTCAGGGTACAGCTGTTCTTCCAGCTCCCTATCAATTTGAAGTTGGCTGCTGTCTGCAGATATGGGGATTCACGTGCCCTCTCAAAAATAAAAAATAATACATATTGTGTGAAAAATGTGCCTTCCTTTTTTAAGAAGTTATCTCTGGACACCACATTTGTCTCTGAGATCTGTATCTGTGTATGTTTATGTAGCTATGTGTACCTACACATACAAACATGTTTGAAAAATGCAGTTTTAAAAATAATCTGGTTATAAAAGAGTAACTTAAGTTTTTTGACCCACTCACTATTCCTAAAGTTCTGAAACATCCCTTGTTCTCAAAAGTTTGGTTACACACCTGCATGTGCACATTAACAAAAGTATGTTGTATTCCCACTGGTTAAGCACTTAAAAAAAGTGTAGTAGAATAGTAAGAGCAAAGTGACTGGAAATATTTAGGTCTCATTTTCCTTGCTTTTCTGCATTCTGAAAATTATAAATTCAGATTAGCATGTTCTAATCTAAGTGGAATAGCAAATGTTCTTGTGCCTTAACGTGGATTACATTTGATCTCCTGAAATGATGGAAGCAAAAGCTGCTCGGTGCTCCCGTGTGAGGAGAAGGAGAAAAGCTGAAAAACACTGTTGAGTGTGTGCTGCAGCCACCAGTTCTCTCGGCTGCAGAGTAGAAGAAACCTTCTGGGAAGTTGTTTGGCATTTAACAGCATGTTGTACATAGGCAGCCGCTGAGTGAAGCTGCCTCTTTTTGGTTGTTAATGATTTTCTTTTCTGACCTTTGTAACTAATGCATCTTCTTTGAGAAGCATTTAGTGTGTGAAGACAAAAGGTTGTTTTTATTAATCTCTTACTTCTTTGCATACAGAACCGAGGGAGAGATGGTGCCGACTGAAAGGAAATCTGCTTTTTCTAATGAAAAATAAGGTAATTCATTTTCCTACTATTTTTCTTGATGTGCTAGTCTAATATGTGAGAACTTGAGTAATCCTTTTTCATGATAGCTACGTTGGCATTGTGCTTTTAGGGGCAAAAAAAATAAATCACTATTATTAGAATAGTGGAGATGAAAAAATCCATTGTTTGCTGTCTGTAACACTGGGTATTCTTCATGATATCAATGTCCTTTTGCTGAATCATAAATAGTCTGTGGGCCAGGGTCTGCTCATAACATACATGGGTCTAAATCCAGAATCGCTGCACCAAATCCCCTGGAATAATGAAAGCAAAATCTCACAGCTTAATGAGATATTGTGACAATGTTCAAGATGCAATTTCAGACCCCTACTATTTTTTAGTGTGGTTTTGTAACTAAATTTGTTTTCAAAAATGATATTA
Source organism: Margarornis squamiger (assembly GCA_035222235.1). Taxonomy (NCBI): domain Eukaryota; kingdom Metazoa; phylum Chordata; class Aves; order Passeriformes; family Furnariidae; genus Margarornis; species Margarornis squamiger. The sequence continues at coordinate 11,563,696 of JAWWTY010000123.1, read as the reverse complement.
CTTTCTCTTCCTTTGCTGTAAAAAGCATTTATATGCCTGACATGAAGGGGCCTGTTAAAATAGGGTCTGACCCTGACACGCACAAGCTGCTGAGTGCCCTCATTTGTCATTGGCTTTATTAGGAGTTGAGGCCACTCATCCTCTAGAATGAACAAGCACTAAGTGTGGAATTGCTCTTTTCCTTGCCCTTTCTGTCCAATATTACTGACTTGCTTCTGTAGCTGCCTGAAAATAGCACTGGATTGTAAAGAATTAGGGAATAGGATGCAGCTTGAAGCGCTTACCTGTTAAGTATTTTATAATTGGCTTCCAGAATATTTTTATACTGTATGGACCAGCAGTTGGATGGAAGCGACTGTACTGCTTGGTAGATTGTAGATTTTGTTTGAAAGATTTTTCAGTGTGATATAATGGCTCATTTTAATATAGTGATGAATGTGCACATATGGTATGCTTTTAAAGCAGTATTTGCTTTCAAAGCACTGTTAGGAGCCTGTGAGAGAGTGTTGTATGTGTGCAAACAAAATGAGACAGTGTGACGTAAAGGTTTCTCTGGCTTGAGTTTCGTACAGCTGTGTTCTCCTGGGTGCTGAATGGTGTGACAAGTTTTATGTAGGTGACAGCAAGCTCACGGCCACCCCTTTGTCACACCCTTGTACATTATCATTCTGCTGTATGACTTGCAGAAACTATTTTTAGTAATGGGCTTTAAATGTCTAACTGCTCTCTTCTACTCTACGTTCCTCCAAGTGTCCTATTTTCATGGGAGCCTTGGCATTTCATAAAACAGTTATGGGAAATATTTTGATCAACTTTGCAACTGCGAAGAGAGGAGGAGGAGGAGATCAAATGTAGCTTTCGGTTTGGCTCTGCAATCTTGAAGAATTAATGTTACTATACTAGAGGGTTTAGTGAGTGTTGGTACTTGGGTTGATGTGCTGTATGGTAGTTTTGAGTTTGGTGGTTTGGGGTTTTTTTTCTTTGTTTGTTGGGGTTGGTTTTGTCTTTTTTAATGTGTAGGTGCAGGATGGATGGAAGGAGGCTGTATCAGTTGCACCAGCAAATCAACTAACCTTCTAGGGCCACTCAGGCTGGTCAAATACAAAGCTGTATTTTGAGAAACTTGGAGAGTGACACACAAATTAATGGCTTGGTACAGGAAGGATTTAGGTTTGCAGTAAATAAATGGGATTTCCTCTTGAAGTTCTGTAGTTTGACTGTAACAGTTAAATAAGTGGGTGATTTTCACTCTATATCTAGGTCAGTGCTAGAAAACTGCATCTTATTCTGGTTTTCTTGTTTAAAGAAGTTTTCAAAATTTGTAAAGTTATGGAAGGAACCAGAATTGACGAATTTTACCTTATCAAAGAAGACTGGTGATGTGATTAATGTCAGTGTTTTCAAAAGGTGATTTTATCAGGTGCTTTCTTTAATTAGGGAGATCACAGTAGGATAGAAACTTGGAAATGGAAGTCAGACAAATGCATATGAGCACAGAATGATTGGCCAGTGAAGCCCAAGTGTGGTGAGATATAGTGGTGCTTAGTTTTAAAATGTCACAGCCCAAGCACAGAGACCACTGAGTGATTAAAGGGCAATGTCTTACAATGGCTCAAACTAAATGATGTAGCACTTCCTAGTCAGCTTATATCCTAGGAATTTGTAAAATGGTCATTTTCAGAGGCATCATCTGTTGGGTACTATAAAGGATAGCTTCTTTGACAAAGACAGATATCCCTTGAATCTCATATCCATGTTTCAAAAGATGCAATTTATAGGCATCCTAAGTAAAACCACAGCAATTTGTATGCTGTGAGGACAGAAGACAGTGTACCCTGTGGGGTTTTTTTTTCCCTTTTCTCATTCTAGATATGAACAGGTTTCCCATTTGAAGCAGATTCTTGACATAGGAAATCATAGTTTAAATTTTGGGAGCTAGGTTACCAGTAGAATAAGAAAAAATAGTCTTACGATAAAAGTTATTAAGCTTTAGTAATCATAATTGCAAATTTTCTGCTCTTCACTTGACTTAGCAAAGGTTTCAGTAGGATACTAATGTAGTGTGTGAAAGATGTGCCCTGAACAGCACGGATGAAGCCATGTTCCTATTTTTGTTGCTGCAATCTGGCTTGGCTTATGGCTTGACATGGAAGAAAAGTTATTCCAATGTTTTGAAAACTCATCTGAATGCTGAACAATTAACTCTAGAAGTCACTGTCATGAAGCAAAGACTGATTTGCTGCTGTTGGTTAACTGCTGTCAGAGCCACGTGCATGTCTGCATATACAAGTGTGTAATGGCAGACTCTCATTTTAGTTCAAATGCACATAAATTATGCTGCTTGTGTAAGAAGACTTGCTGCTCTCTGAAATTGCAAAGGATGCTTCCCAACTCATCTGTGCTATAAATCCTAAGTAGCGTGGCAGTAAATTTTGAGTGTAGGGAGAAAATGTGGTTTATTCTTCTTTTTCATATATAGATGCAGCAGAATAACCTATTAGTCATCCTAAGGACGTTTATTTTCCTTGGTCTGGTAGTGGGCTTAGTTATTCTGGACTTTGAGTGGACTAAGTAGAGCTATTTGTAGGCACAATCCAGCATTTGATAGTGAAACTTTTTTCCTTTGTAGTCTTCAGTGTGGTTTTGTGTGGTGTGGGCAGGTAGATGGTTTTGTTGTTTTGGTTTTCCACCCCCCCAGACTGGTTCCCTCTGATATCATATTGGTTGTAGATGACAGAGCAATAATAGTGAGGGGTCTGGCCTCTGTTAGAAAAGAAAGGTGCATCAGACTCACCATGAGACACAGCTGTGCACATCAGCAAAGCTGTGAAGGTGTATTTAAGAAAGGGCAAAATACTGCGTGGGAAGTGTGAGAAACAGCCCTGCAGCCCCAAGTCTGAGAAGAAGGGGAAGGACCTGCTCCAGGTGCAGGAGCAGATATTCCTCTGCAGCCTGTGGAGAAGATCGTGCTGGGATATGTGGGTGTGTTGTGAACCATCTGCAGCCCTTGGCCAGTCCATGTTGGAGCAGGTCCTTCTGAAAGGAACTGTAGCCCATGGAAAGGATTCACACCGGAGCAGGACTGTCTGCAGCCCTGGGAGGGACTCCATGCTGGAGCAGGACCGAAGTGTGAGGAGGAAGGAGTGTAGTGAGGAACTATTATGTACTCACTACAGGCCCATTCCCTATCTTCCCAGTGCCACCTGGGAGGTGTGGAAGAGGAGGGAGAGGAGTTGAGAATGATGGAGTGAAGCTGTGCCTTGGCAATAAAGGGAGTTGGAGGAATCTGCTTTAGTTCTCATCTTTTTTCTTACTATCCCAGTCTATTTTATTTTGCAGTAAATTAAATTAAATTTCTCTGGGTTGAACCTGTTTTGCCTGTGATTGCTGTTGGCAAGTGATCTCCCTGTCTTCATCTTGACCCACAAGCATTAAAATTTTATTTTCTCCTCCAGTCCTGTTAAGAAGGGGGAGTGATAGAGGAGGTGGGTGGGTGGGTGGCAGCCTGACAAGGTCAACCAGCCATAGATACGATTCCCTGGAGGAGCCCTGTGTTGTAAATACCTTCCTGTGTGAAGTCTTCAGACCTTGGATTTCTGTATGTAGGCTTTGTGTCCGCGTCCCAGGGAGTGGCAGGCGTGTGCATTTGAATCCTATGAACAGTCAGTATATGTTGCTTTGGAAGGCAGAGTTGGAAACTGGGCTGGGGAACCTGGTGTGTGACAGGACTTTGAGGAAAAAAAGTTTGACACTGTGCTAATCTTGGAGCAATTCTTACGCATCCTTGTCCAAAATAGTATTTTGGAACTAGACCATGTTATGTGCCTTAAACTTAAACTATGTGGCATGTGGGCTTTTAATTATTTACTAAGGTTCTACCCAATTCCAGTCTGATAGGTACTTTCTTCCAGATCTCATGTTGAGTAGGAAATAGGGAGAAAGATTCCTCAGCAACAGCTGGCAATGTGTATAATATCTATTAGATACCCCTGTGCCTTTTTTCATTAGCATAGGAGGGGGCATTGGATTAGAGATTTCAGAACTCTTTGGGGATTGCATTATTGTCTAATGGTTTTTGTTTTAATTACAGTCAGAATTTATGGCAACAGTTTTCTTGAAAAAAAACAAAAAACAACCAAACCCAAAATCAACAAAACCCAACCAGAAACGAAAAAAACACTGCATATTTTTATGTCCTGTTGTGTCATTTCCTCCTTGTTTACTGTTCCTAGGTCCTTCAGAATAGTTTTGTGTTTTTCTTTCCACTAAAGAAACAAACATATTATTTTGACCTTTCTCAGTCTCTTTTCATCCTCATGCCAATTCAGGGCTGGATTTCAGCCTTAGCTGTGGTTTGCCATATATAGGTGAATTTGGAGTGATTGCTACTAATGTAAAGAAAGAAGCTAACCCATCTAGGGTTCATTTTCCTTAGTGTTTAAGCTAATATTCCCAAATAGTAGTGCTGATACTTACCAGATTTCGAAATTACTTTGCAGTCTACACACAAAAAGATACACAGAAAAGTGCAATTATGTTTTTACATCTCAGTAATAGCTCCAGAGGGCCCATTGCGTTCCACTGAGTAAACATTTTGACATTCCTGCTTATTTTTGTATATGTATTTAGGAAATTATTTAAAAATGGATTTTTGATCAATAGTTTGTAGTGAATTCTCTAGGAGAGAATTAGTGTCTATTGTGTAAATCTTGCTTAGCTTGTGGTTTAATGATCCTATGGAGGTAACCATTCCAATCTGTCAGGTTGGTTTGTCCATGCACTGGCTCAATAAATGCATTCTGCTTTTGTGTGTGAAAAGCTGCCTTTTAAGACTTTTGTGATGTATTGATTTTTAAAAATTATCATGTGGAAGGAAAGGAACTTAGTTTAAGGATGACTGTATTGAAAATATAAATGAAAGCTGCTATGAGTGCTGAACGTATCTTAAATTACCAGTCATATTTCACACATGAAATTAGAAACGTACCTTTTTTTTCCCCTCTGATCTGCACAATGTTGTGGTAGCAAACCTGTATGGTACACTTGTACTGTAGTGAATCTATATGCTTGTTTCCTGACCCCTTAGACCCAAAGGATTTATATTGAGGAAATGAGACTCTGGTGGTTTGAGCTTGAACACCAGTTGCCCTCCCCAAGTTATTTGTCATTCCTCTCTTCAGCAGGGCATGGAGGAGGAAATAAGATGGATTAAAACTTGTGAGTCAAGGTAAAGGCAGTTTAAGCAAAAGCAAGGGGTTTGGGTGCAGAAACAAAAGAAAACAATAGATTTTATTCTCTCTTTCCATTAGGAGGTCATGTCTGGGTGCTTCCTGGGATGCAGGGCTTCAGTTTGTATAGTGGCTGCTCCGGAAGACAAATGTAAATAAGGAGTGACTCTCTTCCCTTCTCGTTCCTCTTGGCATTTATTGCTGAGCAGACATCATGTGGTATGGAGTATATCCCACTGGGGTATATTGGCCCACTTTGGGTCAGCAGTCCTGTCTTTGTCTGTTCCCAAGATCTTTCCCATCCCCAGCCTGCTGGTGAGGGGGCAATATCAGAGATGCTGAGCAATAGCCAAAACACTGGTGTGTCACCAGCACCTCTCCCAGGTACCAAAGCCCAGCACAGCACCCTGAGGGCTGCTGTGGGGAGAGTTAACTCCAGCTCTGCCACACCCAGTCTGTGGACTTCCCTACCCTGGTGTAAACTGGAGTGCTGTGACACACCTAGTGCCAGAGAGAAGCATGTAGGAGGTGGTGAATATTTTGAGACTTGTCTTGTAATGAATTAACTTTCCTTAAACCAAGTGCATTGTTGGGCTTAAGATTTTGTAGACAAGTTTAATGAGCAAACCTAAATGATGGAGCTGTCAATAATCATAAGCTCTCTTGTAATGCTTGTGAAAGATTAACATAAATTATGTTGTTACAGCATTTATCGCAAGTTTAATGTGGCAGGAAAAGCCTGAAAGTAAGATTTCAGATTGACTCATAAATCAATAACCAAAGAATCACGTGTAAAGTAGAAATAATAGAATAATGACATACTTCTGAGGTTCTGATGTGAATTACATTGTAATGCAGCTGTGAAAATGTTATTCGTGTTTTCATAGCATAGTTGTATGTAAGTTCTGCCATAAAAGTGTGAGAATGTATCAGGGAATCTTACCTGCATCAGGCAGGCGCACACAACGTATTTTCAGCATTTCAGCATAGCTGTAGACTTTTAGTATTTTTCTTCCCAATTTGATGTCTTTTAAATATTCTTAGAATGAGATTGCTTTATATATATATTGAAGCTGTGGACCCTTCTCTGGTCCGTTAGAATATGAAGTCGTCTCTGTGTGTGTGGTTTAGCATTCTGTAAGTCAGTGATCTCTCCAGAGCATTTTGAGATAAAAGTGTCTCTTCTGGCTAAGGATGTACTTATAATAAACCATTTTTCATCAGTGATTTTTAGTTGTCTAGAGCACGCTCTGTGTCTGTTTAAAGTCTGAGGAGCTGAATAAGTGCTGCTGCACCATGTAGCATTGCTTTGGGATTGAATGTGATCACCCTTTGCACAGTTCAAAAGTCTCAGTGTGTTTCTGAGCGTTCTCAGCCCAATGTTGCCTGTGCTCCTGTCTGCGAGTTGTCCTCTTACTGTTGGAATGATTAGGTATGTAACAATGCACACATGTGCATATACATGTATAGATATGCATATATATGTATATGTAAATATCAGGCACTGTTTAGTGAAGAGCTCAAATGAATTTGATTGTGTTGAGAGAAGGGATGTTGCCATGTGGACTTTTAACCCTCATTAGTGTATTATATCCTGTTATTGTAGTTATGCATTCGGGCCAGTGAGGTATCTTTTACATGTTTAAAGTCCCTTACTTAAGCTGTTGTGTTTTGTTGTTTGTTTTTTTTTTCTTTTAAATAACCAGTTGCGTTGCCTCTTATGTTATACTATGAAGTAATTTTTGGTTTTTGCATACCTTAATTTAAATAGATTTTTTCAAGTTTTCCTGATGGTTTCAGCCCTATTGGACTGGGAAAACTGTGCTAGCTGAATGGTGTAAACTCTGGCCTTAAAACCCTGCTAAGCGTGATGTATGTAATACCAGTGCAGTGTTAGGAGTGGTGAAGCTGCTGTCCTCACACTGCTCATGAAGAAAGAGTGTGGAGAGCATGATGCTGTCTGGAATAGTTGGAGCAGACACTAAATAGAGCAGTATAATAAGCCTTGGTTTCTTTAGTAGCTGTTCCTCTGAGGCAGCTGCAGTGCTGCCCCAGCCCCATGTGTTTTAGGAGCCCTGTGACACCAGAGTGCTGTGAGTCCTTGGGAGACAAAGGGCACGCTGAGCTTTTGGTGCTGAGAGTCTGTGCGGTATCACTGAGCTCTGTGTGCTGACTGCTCTTGCACTCTACTTTCCAGTAGTACTTGAAAATACAATTTGAGTAATGAGAATAATTTTTTGCTCCTATTTTTACGATGAACTGGAAGACTTTATATCTCTGTTTTCCCATCTTAGCAGGATCCTGGCAAGCCCTCCTGAGTCCCTCTCTTATCTTGCTGGTTCTTGTTCCTGCCTCCAGATGTTCCTGACTTCTCTCCAGATAGTGAAAGCCCTCTCTTCCCTGTCACTGCTGTTGGAGTCAGACCTTTCTTATGAACTGTGCTTGCTTGGATAATCCACTCTGCCTCCTGGTTTTCTTCTGTGTCTGCTTTCATTTCTAGCTTAACTTGTTCTATGTTTTCCTTTCCTTTAGCTTTTCTTTTTATGGTGTGTGTTTTATTTCTTCATTTCTTTGTGCCTACCTGTCGTTGACCTGCCTGCTTCCCCAGCCGCACCCATTTCTCAATCTGATCTCTAAAGTCTGTTACTACTTTGTGTTCCCCATTGCATTTCCATCCCAGTATCCTCCCTGGTCCTGTTGCTGTCCCTTGCACTCTACAGCACATCTTTCACTAATCTCTGAATAAGCTCTTCTAAATGAGAGCTAAGAAGCATTTCTTGTTGGTGTGACTGGCTATCACATCCAAGAGTATCTTACCCTCTGACTGTGCCTCTGCTTTTTCCTAGTCATTCTCAACTTGTTCTGTTGATTCTATTCTTTTGAGGGATTAATGCTGTGCTGTACTTAGAGTGGAAGCATGTATGATAAAATGTAACTTTAAACTGCATATTCTTCAGGATTAAATTGCATCTAGACCTACCTCAATACCTGTTTGTCCAAACTGCACTTTGATCTTGCTTTTCAGAGACCTCTTCCTGTGCATTTAGCTATGAATTTAGTTTCAGTGGGAATCAACAGCTGCTTAATCTTTCCTGTCCAATTCTTCCTCCCATTGCTTTTCCTGGCTGAACCAAACATCACTTCACTTCCTGCTACTCATATCCTCTTTAGCATTGCTTTCAACAGGAATGTGTTTCTAAGTATTCATGTTCTGGCTATCTTGGTGTTGTGCAGATTCTTTTTAAGACAGACCACTCTTTCCAGCTCTGTATCACCTAGAAGTCTGAACTGGGATAATCCAATTTTGATTTTTCATTGACTGAAATATCTTTCCCCTGTTCTTGGGGGACATCAGACTCATGTGTCTTTCCCTTTGTTGTTTTCATGGTGAAGATTTCACCCAGTACCCCACTTGTTCTTCATTTAAGTTTTGTTTAAAGTTCTCATTCTGAGCTGTGTCCAGCACACAGCATGTGTTCTTGCTGGTTTCACAGACCTATGGAAGTACGAAAACAAGACACTTAATAAAAAGTGTAATCTCATTATGTTCCCCTAAATTCTGCCTTTACAAATAGTTTTATTTTATGTAGTGCTTGCAAGAGGTTCACAATGATAATACCATTTTATTTTAATGTTTATTGGCTCTCATGTAGTCTGATGTGGGGTTGCATGTCTGTGGTGTGTAAACTCTGGCTTTTTTGTGGTTCAACATCTATGTTGTTTATTTGTTCACTGGATGTTATCATAGGGTCCTGTGATTGCTGATCTGCATTCGTAAACCTTCTGGTGATTATATATAAACTTTTAATCTGAGCAAATCCCTGAATTTGTAAGTGTTATCTAATAGAATTAGCTAGGTCTAATTTTTGTAAGTAGTTGTTTGTGTTCTCCCCTATTGCTGCAGCAATCGGTGTGCTGTAATTGTATAACATGTGGAACTGTGTATGTTACAATTACATAATTGATGGTGATCAAGCACCAGTCTTGTTTATACTAGATAATTGTGTAGATAACTGTATTTACCAAAAGGATACAGAGCATCCCCCTGTGGTTCTGTTTTAGTTCACTGGCTCTTGCTTTGTTTGGTGCTGCAGTGAAATCTGTGGTGGTTCTCAGAGCGTGGGGTCTGGCAGATGCTTTTGTTGGCTGCTGAGAGAGTCCTGGGACTGAGGACACAGTCACTGTTTGAGACAAGTTTGCAAGATCAGGACTCTATTGCCTTCCCACAGCTATTTTGGGAGACTTGGGTGACAGTTTTTGCAATGCAAGCTATGGTTTTTAGAGGTGGCTCTAACAGCTGCCTGGTTTTGGTTAGAACAGACCCGATGACTATATTAGAAACAAGAAAGGCTTTGAAATGCTCCGTGCAAGAGCTGAGCAGAAAATGTGTAGCAGGCTGTAGCTGTGTAGATGGCAACTAAAGTACCTGGCATTTATCTCACTGAGTATTAGCTCTTAACATGTGAAAGAAACGTAGGGATGGAGGAAGACTAATAATACCAGTGTGCTAACAGGCTGCATTAAGAGGTGACTCCTCCTGCAGTCTTCAAATCTGCACTTAAGGGAATCATGGAAATGGTTTGGTTTTTGTTGTGAGGTTGGCCTATGGAACCATTTCACTTCCAGTGCATTCCAGTGAAGAACTGCTTAGGAAGATAAAACTGTATCAGACCCAGCACAGAACTGGCACCTTGGGTTGTGTTAATCTGAACTGGGATATTACTCCTAAGAGAATGTGTGGTGAAAGAAAGTTAATTTTTAACTTTCAGTAGTACGCCTACGTTTCTTCAGTGCTGAGTGATCAAAGGAAGAACTCCCCACATTTTATTTTAAAACCAACCAAACCAAAATAAACCACAAATTGCTTGCATCACTTAAGGTGATAGGCCAGTTTGTCAGGATCCTGTTGCTAATCTCTTCCTTCACTGAAAGGGGCCAGTGCCTGATGTGAAGTATTATCCCTGTTATCCTGTTGGATAGATAATGTGGTCTGGCTGCCAGTTTGTGCAAGGGCTTTTCTCTTGCATCAGTTTGTCTCATTTTAGAGTACAACCTGGGTTTAAGATGCCTTAAATTTTGTTTGTAATGGAAGCTGTCAGTAGATGGCAGCAGCAATCTCCTCAGATAATAGTTTTAGGTTACCAGCCAAATGAACATCTTACATTAATGTTAACTAATCCTAAGGAAAAACACTCTACTGAAGTAATTCACTGAGGGCAAAACTTGCTTTTATTCTTGGCCTAGAGCAGGATTTGGAAGCCAGGGGCTGCTGATTAACCTCGGTGTAGACTTTTATGAGCTGGATGATGAGCAGAGAAGGGAAGCCAGAGGAGTCTATGTGCAGCTAGAGACATCTTGCAGCTGCAGAGTGACTGATGGCAGGCAGCCCAAGCAACTCGTGGGTGGAGCCCAATGCACCATTAAAGGAGATCTTCTGGCTAGCCTGTGCTTTTGCCACGGTGTACTCATTAGCGAGGGTTGTATTTAGCAGGAGGGAGATATATCTGCATACATGAGAGTCTCTACATTGCATCCTGGGTGATCATGGCTAGCTAGTGCTTGCCACTGCAGTGGCTCTCAAGTTTGGGAGCAGTCTCATCTCAAGGGGCAGAGATCTCCCCTTTTAGGAAGTGATGCATAAAGGATTATTTTGTTCTGTCCACATCCCTTTTTTTTGTTTGGCCCTTCTGAGTCGGGTTGACTTAGGATGGGCTTCATGGCTGCTGGAAGGGGCTGTTTTGCTCCTCTTGAGGGCCTGACTGTACCCCAGATGCCATGACCTGGTTGCTGTAGGGATGAAGGGTGACTTCTTTGTGTCATCTTGATATACCAGCATGGGGATGTCAGGGGAAAGAGGAGGTGAGCCAGGGAGCATGAAGAGGAGTTGTGTTTCAGGCTCTTCATTGTGCCAAGGAGAAAAATGCTGGGTTTTTTACCCATCTTTTGCTCTGAGATTAGATCTTCACTTTCCCTGAATAAGTTGAGTACTTCTGATTTTATAAAAAGGCCTGTAGTTCTGTTCTAGCCTCACGTTTATTTTGTCAGCAGCTACTGACTGTTCAGGGCAAAATGGTGCCTTCTCCTTCAGCATCGTCACTGAGCACTATTTACTATTCCCGGTCTTTTCCTGACCTACCCTGAGAACTGAGCTGGATTCTCCACAGATCTTATGTGCTGGGTGATGATAGCTCATTTTAAGTCCAATATTATAAAAGTGGTTGTGTTTTGCCAAATGTGTACAGTTTGCACTTGGAGCAGTGAATTTCATTTAATGCTTTATCACTCCATTGGCGGGGATACTGGGAGCCTATAGCTTTGCCTTCAGCTTTAGGCTAGTCTCTTGTTTGCATTAGCAAATATTATCCCCTTACTATATCTTTGTTCCTGGGCATCTGTTAATAGAAAATATTTTCCTTTTATGCCTTTGCAGTGTAATTTTTCCAAGCAATTGGTCAAAGACCTTCTAAATGTGTTTTAAAAGACAGTTAATGTATGCTACACCTGATTACTCTGGCAGCTTTGTGACATGTGAGTTCTACAAAACCTGTTAACTCTTTACCTTCCTATTGTTTTGTTTTTATAACTTGCTCTTATTCTATTTTGTGTTATAATTTTCACCCATTTGTCCAGTACAGCAGAGTTCTTCATTAGAAAGGTTTAAGATTTACTATTATGTCCCTTCTTGTAGAAGATTAGCAATAGTAGCCACAGGCAGGGATTGGCCAGGATATTAACCTAACTTTATTTTTTTAGGGTAAATTAAAGGCTTTTTTTGAAAACTGAAAATGTTACCCAGATTAATCCAAAGCTTACACTTGATACTTAGAGCTTGCTTGTAGCTATCTAATAGAAGTTCAGAAGAAGTGAAATGGGGGGGAAACCATCTGTAGTCAGGCATCCTTTATTTTCTTTTATAGAAAAAAGGGAACAATGGTAGGTCTTATACATTAAAATAATTGCTAGGATTGGCAAAGTTTGGTTATGTGGGGTTCTTTTTGCTTGCTTTTGGTTTTTTGGTTGATTTTCTTTGATTTTTTGTTTGTTTGTTTGGGTAACAAAGTTTTTAGCCAGAATTTTTATGTGTTAACACCTTGGTGGTTTCTTTTGGTGGCATGTTTTTGTTTTGTGTGGTTCTTGGTTGTTGTTTTTTTTTTTTTTGTTGTTGGTTGTTTGGAGAGTTTTTTTTGTGTGTGGTGGCTTGTTGTTTCGGGGTTTTTTTAATCACATGCATCTGGCCTTTGGTTTGTTCTAGACTTACTCAAGTTCTTAGACTTTGGCTTGTCTCTGTTATTTGAAATGTCTGCCTCATGTTGGCTGTATCTGTAGACTTTTGCCAGTGACCTTTTCTTTAGAGCAATATTTGTAAAGAGTAGAACAAATGTGAAACACAAAAGCTCCAGAAACAGAAAATGGATATCTATGTACTGTTTCAGAAGGGTATAAAAGCTTTCCTAATATAAAAACCTCCTGAAGTATTCCCATGAGAGAAGCTATGCCTCAGCATTACCCACAATGTCTCCTTTTTCTCCCAGCCTAACACGCTGGTGCTAATGGATCAGCTCTTTAGAGGGTTGCAATTAATTCTATTTCTGTGAAGTGCCTTGCAGATACCACCAGAGCATCCTCTCCGAGTGACAAGCTCCCATGTCCTACCCTCTTTAAGAGGTTGGATTTCATTGGAGTAGGGATTATGGGATGCAGCAGTTGAGCAGATGTACCAGTGATTATGAAGAATCTGCAACTGTTCAATTCGTGTCCTTTTTTGCAGGAGTTATTTGGATGAAGCAGGTTTGTTGATGTGCTGCAAAGCTGAAATGGAAGGAGAAAAAAATAAATAACTTAAATAGCCAGGAACACACCACCATATCAAAATTAGTGGGTGGAACTGCATTTAGCTGAGACAGTCTTGGATTTTTATGGGTATCTCTTAGATACATAGAAAGGTTAAATAAACAGACTTAAACTCTAATGGGACATTTTGAGGATTAATGTCAGTGTGGTCCAAGGTCATAGTGGGATTCAGTGAAGCCAACCTGTTTGGCATTTTAGAATGAATTTCAGAGAAATAAATACAGTGTACGATCAGGTTTTACTGATGAGATTTTCTGTGGTTGAGAAGGATGACTTTTTGAGCGATAGCATGGTGAGTAATCAGTGTTACCTGGTCTGGGTTTTATCAAAGCTAGGATAGATCACACTTTGCTGAACAGGATTTTTAATAGCCATGTATGGCCATCTCGAGCAATTCCCAGGTTTACTAATAAGCTGATGAATTCTTTCAGATACATGCAGCAATAAGGAACTGACACTTTTTTCTTTTTTAAAAGTGAAAACAGCTGAAGAGAGAGAATAAAAAGCTAAGAGATATGTAGATGTGCCATTCTGTTCCACTGATGTATTGTATTTCTGTCCTTATTGACAGTTTTAGCCTAACTACTTTGCTGTCACATGGGGTCACATGCTGATCTTTTTAAGTAGATTTATACCTGAAATGGTCTGAATGTCCCTGTTGGGAACGACAGGTCTGTCTACTGTGTGAAATGACAGGTCATGTTCCCTTGTGCCTGCCTGCTCCTGCCATGGATGAAATTGCTACCAAAAAGGTAGGATGGGCTTTCATACCTTATTCAATAATGTGTCCTTTTTTAGTCAGTGATGCATTATTTTGGTGTTCAGCCAGGTTAAATGAACTCTTAAAGGAGTGTGAGACCAGGATCAAGAGTATCACGTACAGGAGTGTGATATTTGCTTTTTACTTTTTATTTAATTTATTCATGGAGAGTCTGATTTTTGAATGTCTGTGCCCCTCCACCACCCCACTCCATAGCAGATGCAAATATTTTTTGTCTAATCCATGAACTGTCTATGCTTTTAGCCCCTATGTCAATGTTTTCACATTAGAAAACTTAATTCAGACATAATTCGGTTTGGAGGGAAATGTTTTCAGTTTCCTTCTTCTTGGTGCTGGAAATAAGTTGGGTAAGTGTCTGACCTGCTAATGCTAATGGTTTTGTCATCTTCCAAAACTTGAAAGGATCTGGAAATATTCTTCAGAGCAGTTTCTTTAGCTGCCACTTAAATAACAGGGAATCCAAATCTCTTTTTTTTTTGCATATGTGCAAACTAATTTAAATGTTTTCAGCCCCATTCTACAGTATTTTATATGTTGAATGAAGGAATATTTGCCTAACTCTTTTTCAAAAGAGATTTTGAGTACGTTTTAATTTATATCAAGTAGATAAATTGAGGATGAGGTGGAACTACAATTAATTTGTTACTTGATTTCTTAGTTGTGTACTCAGTTGGTTTTTTTAATTATATGCCTTCTTCTGCACCTTCCTTTTAGAAGGTGATTTTTGAGTGTAAAGCTCAAAATTGAAAGACACTATAGGGATCACTTCACTGCTCAGCTGTATTCCTAAGCCAAACATTTGTGGTTACACATTTTAAAACATTGTTCCCTGCTCACTGTGCAGGAAAACATAATCTGAAAACAAGGTCTTGCTTCTTGTGAAGAAAGCTGCATGATTTGTATGTAAACATTACAGGTGAAATAAGTAATCAACAGCAGTGAGGTTACGTATGCTAGAAATTCTGATGAAGGGGATGGGAGCTGTGCTTCCATGATCTTCATTTCCCTCTGCTTATCCTGAATGAGCATTGCTTGGTTGATCCTCCTGTAACAGATCTATCCCTTCATGTGCCTGTGCTGTGGAAGAGGCCACTCAAGACAAGGCACTTTGGCACTGTATGCAGCATTTCACTGCTTTAATATTGTTACTTCTTGCCCCTAAGGAGAAAGGAGTTCCCACCCCTGAAAGAAGATTATAGTTTTCTTTCCTACCTCAGTTGGGACTGCTTTCTTCTAGGGCAGTGCTGCAGGTGTACACTGAAACTTGCCAACAAGGTCAAAATACCCTTTGGTGCAGTGATGGAACCTTGCTGGTGTCAGCCTAAGATCTCTCAATTTGACTTTCTACACCTCTCCCCATTGCTGTGGGGAAAGTAGAATATCACCACCCACTTTTAAAATATACTGAAACTTTGCCTATGTGAAGATAGGCAAATATTGTGTTAAAGCTAGAAGAGACTTTTAGAGTTGTGCAGCTCAAAAAAAAGCCGTGGTATTGAGTCTTGTATGTGATCTTTGTTTATTGCTTAAAGTTGTCCCCAAGGGGAATTTCTAAATATTTATTGTTTTTCAGGAAAGCAGGAGTTTTTGGCTGGTTGGTTGGGCTTTTTTTTCCCCTTACAACAACCAGTGAAATATGGAACTGTGTGAAATATCTCCTCAATGAAGTATTATTCTAAAATGTTGCTGGCGCCTTCTCCTTTCTTTCCAGTCCTGCAGGAGTTCCAAAACTTAAAATACTCAAATGTTCTACTTGTACAGGGATATATATTTTCTGATCCAAAGTGAATAGAAGCCTGTTGAGGGAAGCCAGCTCTTGCCTATTAAGTAATATTGTTGTGGCTTGTGAAATAGGAAAATGGAATATCTGAAACTGCAGCTTTCATTTTGATGGATTGCTGGCTGTTATGCCTTTCAGAATTATAAAAGACATACTTAAGTAGGAATTGGAGAATAATGTCAAAGGGAAAAAATGTTACTTTTTGGCAGTGGTTTAAAATAAATTAAACTTTAGAATTGTTCCGAGTCAGGTGTTCCCATTTTGATTCATTCCCTTGCATTAATATATCCCCAGTATTTTTTGTCGTAAATGACCTTTTCCATTTCATATTAAAAAGAAAAAAACTGAAATTTAGAGGCAAGGCTTTTCCTTTTTTTTCTTTTCCCACTCTGACATATGAGTATCTTCAAGTTCAGTAAGTAAGCAAACATTTACAATGGGGGAAGGAGTAGAATTTTAAAGCGTAATGTTCCATAAAACTGGGGCAAATGCAGTACTTTCAATTAACTGGTAACAAAATTAATAGAAGGATAGAACTTTCTTTTTCTTGAAGATTCAGGTGTGTGTAAGTGCTGTTTGTGGTCCGTTTGGGATTTTTTTGGGGTGGGTTGGTTGTTTTTTTTTTGTCTTGAGCAGCTCTTGCTACCTGTTTCTTGTAATGTGAGATCTCAAAGCCATAGAGTGTGTTGGCCTTAGGCTGACCCCCTTTCAAAACCCATGAGAGCCTTGGACTCTACCTAGAACCTGCCAGACCAGTTTAATGAGGTGTTTTGCCTTCTCGAGATCAGCAGGTTGTAACAAAACCTCAATTCTGATTAGCTCTGCTGATGTTGGAAGAGAAGTCAAGACTCTTCTCTCAAATTCTCTTGCACCGGTTCCACAGCATTTACCATCATGGTGAGATCTTCTGCATCTGATTCCTCCATCAATTAAAAAATGAGAAGAAAAAGGTCTCAATGAGAAATCTTCAAATGGACCATCACTTGTCTAGCACTAGCAGGTCATGGAGCTACTCAGCAAGCTTCCTTAAATTGCTGCTGGTTCTCAGCCAAGGAAGGCAAAGACACATCTCTTAAATTCAATAATCAGTTTGGGATTTTGTTGCTCTGTTGGTCAGGTTGCCTCTAAAAGCTGGCTGAGAAACAGGATTTGGAAACTTTTCTGTGATTGATAAAACCCTTGTGTGCTGAGACCTGGTGGACTGAAATTCTAAAGCACATAGGTTAAAGAAATGATTTTTTTTTTTGTAGTAACTAACCATTCCTTCATTTAAAAAGTATCCTTTGTGCTTCACATAACACCTTTACAAACAAAAAATGTGGTTTTTTTATTTGCCATTTAAAGAATGAGTATGTTTCTGGAATTCCATGATACCAACTGTTTTGGTAGGTTCTATTATGCAAGAGAGTATATTAATATTATATTCTAATTCAAAGTTAATACAGATTAAGCAAACTTAAAGTTTTTCATGTTTAGTTCAATTTAACTTTCCATTAAGCAAATGTTTGTGCTTAAGCAAAGCTCTCCAAAGGCATAATTTAGGCATCTTTATCTTGCAATCATTATCAAGGTACCTTTCCTCTTTGAAAATGTTAAATGGAGTTGTGTCTGTTAGTGTAATTCTTTCAAATCATAGAGCTGAATGCTAACCAAGTGCAGCAAATGCAGCCCAAGAACTTGAGTATGAATTTTATTTGGAACAGTGCATGGTGCCAAAAATACCATTCCTGCCTGTGGATACCAGTTACTGTATCACATGATTATCTCACCTTTTTTGTCCTTTTTGGTGACATTGGGTTCCCCAAACTATTCTCCTATATAATTCATTTTGACTTCAATGGGAACACTGTGGACCTAAGGTTTTTTGGGGTTATGCCCTTAGTATATGGCGTACTTGAGATGAGATAATTCAAAATTAAACTCAGCATTGCTGTGTTACATTGATTTCTTAGATGAGTGAGATGTGCACATACTGTATGCAAACTAAGAATGTTAAATATTCTCTTCAGTGGGAAAAATGTCCAAGTAGTACAAACCACGTTGAAATTAGAGAATGAACTAACTGAATGAAAGAAATCATTAAAACACTTGTTTTCAGATGTTATAATACTGATAAAATAATAGAATTGAGGTTATTTCTTCAAGGATAAGACTAAATGATAAAAACGGAAGATAAAGTATGTGCTGAATATATTTATGAAGATTAAAATTATGTACTGAACAGAAGGATGAAATTCAATGTCATTTATTACTTTGAGTGTATTGAGGATAAATGAGAGAGATGGGTAAGCAAAATAAGGCAAGAACAACATGAGTATTGAAATTATTAAAAAGACAGGTTTATATGTCAAGCTAGAAACCTGGTATCTTTGCCTGGATAGATTAGGGACATCTCAAAGGATTATTTTATAAATTTTCAGGACAAGTTTTTAGGCCTAGGAACGACAGTAGTGATAAATTCTGTTGTGCTTTTTTTTTCCCCCTTCTTTTTGAGGGGAAAGCATATTACAAAGCATTTACAATCCTACTATATGATCTCACTAGCTTGAAAAAAAAGATCTTTCATTGCACATTGCCAACAGCAAGGTAGAGTAACATCCTTCAGGAGAAGAAACAAGTGAAATATTGAACAGAGCTACCTTAAAAGTGCCTAATTGTGATGGTTGCAACAATACTAATGTAAATATTATTTCAGATACTTCTTCCTGCACACACAGCAGTGTGCATTCATTAAGGATTGCCACAGTACTGCAGTGTGATATACTGGGAGATGAATAAACTGCTAAATTGTGCTCTAACAGCAATCATGACTACTGCATACTTAGAAAATATTTTGGTTGGTTTGTTAGGAGCATGAATGGAATAGTGTTGGTTACTGTGAAACATAGGGTGAGAGGATCAGTAAGGGTCAGCGAAGAAAGGTGCCTAGAGAAAACAGCAGCCCGAAAGGGGATGAATATAAAAGAAAACAAATCGTTTTTACGAATTCTTGCTAAAGCTGGAGTTGGAATATATGTGCAATTATGTCTCAAAGGGTGCCTTTTCACAGTGTAATACAGTGTGTGCTTTCCCTTCCACGGTTCTCCTCCCTCAGCGGTAGCAGGGCACCTGCTGTCTCTGGTAATAGCATTGCCCTCTGCACACTGACTTCTCTCAGTAGAAGTGAGTGACCTTTTGTTCTTAAGAAACTGCAGAAATTGTTGAGTGGGGTCTGATTTGGTGAACAGGTTGTGTGCTCTGTACTGGTTTGATCCTGCTGTCCAGAACCTGATGATCAGAGCTTTGGAGCAGCAACTGCTGTAAGTATTTCTTCATTGTAGCATTTGTTTAGGTCTCTCTTAAAAAAAAAAAAAAATGAAATAATTGAAATTATGGCAGATACTGTATATGGTTGTCTCATTTCCTTCCTGATTTATGTAAATGAGAGCTGGAAACGTGGACTTGTTTTCATTAAATGTCCTGAGAGGAAGAGATGCTTATGCAGTGTCACAGTCCAAGCCCCATGTCCAAGGCACTGAGCCTGAAGAGCTCTAAAGGGAATGTGTATTCTGTGTGGAAAGCACTTGGCAGTATGTGAAATGTTGGACTGATGATCCCTTTTTTCAGATGCCAGGGTTGTGTGTTTCCTGAACACTTCAAACTGGATTTTTAGCCTGGTATATAAGTTATTTAGCCCTTTCCTTGGGCTTCATTCGTGTCAGATTGTTGAGGGATATTATCTGTTTCAGCTGCTCTTTAGGTCTAGTTGCTTCATCTGGGATTTAACACAGTTTAGTTGAGTCAGGTCTTTTTGTTTCTTCATTTCTTTCTTTTAATTCTTCTGTTGACTTTCTTTCCCTGTGTCTACAGGGAGAGGCAGCTCTTTCTTCCAGTTTTGTATGAAAACACCACTTCTCCATCTGCCTCCTAGTTTTATTTTCCCCTATAGCTCTTGTTGTGTTTGCATGTTGTCCAGTTTCTCCATTTTCATCCCAACAACCTTTTCTGCATGAGCTGTATTAATTTCTCATTTGGTAGTGGCACTTTTTCTTGTGATCCATGTTTTAGAGGCTATATAATTTCAGTGTTACTAGGCATATCAGTATTGTGTTGCAATTTTTAGGAAGCCATTAAACCTGACATATTTTGTGACTCTTACTGTTATGTGTTATAATTATGTCTAACTATTCATCAAGACAGAAAGACTAATAACTAATATAATGAACTAATTCCTTGCCACATTGTTAAAGTAAGTTCTTATTTACTTTATGTGGGAAATATTTTATGTATGTTAGAAGGGATGTTGTAAGGGTGGAAAACATTAAAATGGTTCAGTTAACAAACTGTGATTGCTTTTTCCATCTACTGGAGAGCCTGGTTGTTCAAGAGATTGAATGACTTTAACACCCACTCATCGTTCACCATGCAATAAGAAATACTGTGCCTCCTAAATCAAATTTTAACAATCTGCTTCTAATTTAACACCCATTTAACCTTTTGAGCCTAATGATTTTTCAGTAAACCAGCTAAATCAGTAGCTTATCTTACAATGCCAACCAATTTTCACCTCCAAGTAGAGCATTTCTTAATATTTGAAATTGAAGATATGTTGGGCTACAGCTGCAAAACTACTGCGTTTTTCTTTTTGCTGCTTAAAGAATGCAAATTTTGTGTGCATCAACAGTGACCTTACTGCCAGAATTTTCTGAAACTTGTGTTGACTTACTGACAGCAAGCTCTTGAGTTTCCTTCAGTCTAAATACAGGGCATGGAATTAAATCTCTACTTAATAGTTACTGTAAAGCTGATGGACGTCTAATTTAGTGGACTCTTAAATTTAGTTTTCAATAAAGGAAACTTGTTCAAAAATTTAAAGCTAGTGCTATTTCAAAAGCAATTACAGAGTTGTGTCAAAATTCTGCCACAGAATTCAAGGTGCTGAAGTTTTCTGCAGTATAAATGCAATTGGGTTCTGCTTGTCCTCTGTGGTGCTAATTTGACTTCCATGAAGTTGGGTGAGAATTATGATTTGTTCATCATCAGAATGCAAGGACTGTAGAGAGCAGTTGTGTGTGTGTGGGCCCAGTTTTCCTTTATTCTTTTTCCCCATGACTCTCCAAACAAAAAAATTATATATATATATAGTATTATTCTCATCCATCTTATTCAATTAGTTTGGTGTTATCTTTGGAGTAAGACTAATCCAAGCAGGCAGTGCAGGAGGAGGGTTGTTTGGCTGTTGCTGTCTGGGAGAAGGGCAAGTGTTTGAGGTTATCTGTGGGGTTCCATCGTGTTGCCTGATGTTTCCCTGCAGTGGGGCAGGGTTGAAGGTGTGCTGGGCAGGTGAGGCCTCTGAGGCACCAGCCCTCCATTGGAAGCATCTTTGGAAGACCTGCCCTTGCCCTTTGCTCTGGAGTCTCGAGCTGTTGCCCTCAAGTAGGAAACCCATGGAATAGCAAAGTAGTTATGTGAAGGTTCTGTGTTGAGCTGTTTATCAAAGATTGCACCAAGACTAACTGGTCCTCCTCTCCCAGGGCATATGCCTCTGCTGGAGCATGAGTTTTCTCACCTAGATCAGTTTGCTCTCAGTTCTCTTGGAAAGAAACAAAAAACCCCTCCATTGCGTACATTTTTATTTTCAGCTAAGCGTTAGAAATATGAGGATACAAATCAGCTGTTGTGCAAATACCTGTCAAAATAATAAATTGTTTACAAAATCCCTCTGACTGCTCAAAACCTCACGAATCGGAGTCCTAAATGGATCTGTTTTGGGCAATGGCAGGTAGCATGTAGCTGTGGATGCCTAGGAAGGTGGCAAGCTGCTCCTTCCATAGATGAGCTTTGTGTTGCAGGAGAAACTCCAGGAAGAACAAAATAATTTCCCCTCAGCAATTCTTAGGAGGAATTATGTACACATTTAGTGAATGAAGAGATGCTGCTGCATGTCTGTTACCCAGCTTCCCCTTCTGTTTGTGGGTGAGTTGTTCTGGTTTTTAAAAGCCCCTTTCTGTACTTTGATTCTTCTAGGACAGAAGCATTAGTTGTTGGCAATACAGAGAATTTGGCAACTGTTGTCAGGAATCATTTTGTAGCTTTAGGTCTCTTCAACTGTACTTATTTTTGGTTTTGCTGTCTGATTTGATGTATTTTGATTTGGGAATACTCTGTGGGAGACCATATTCATACTCTAATCTTGCCACGAATAAGTAGATGTTTGTTATATGTAACTTCGTTACTGATAAATAAACCACTCTTGAAGTATTAGTATGCAGCTTATGATATGAAAGAATACAAATATGGGAGGAAACCCCAATAAATGAAACATGCTGTTGTTTGTAGATGCAGAAAAAAGTCTTTGCTCGAAGAGGAAAAAATATTTGGACTGGAAAACAGCATCTACTTAGAGTATTCCATATAGAGAAATGATAGTGAGAGGTGAAAGCAAAAGGTTGACTCCTGGTTTGCCAGCAGGACATTGAACCATTGTACCATTGAACAGCAACTGGATTGATACTGATGGGTGGGACCTCTCTTGAAGGTCAGCAGCAGTACCAGGTGAAAATTGCATGCTCAGTCAGGTGACACTTTTACTAGCGTTAGTAATCTGAACAGATGGATTTATTTATTTTGCTATGCATTCTAGAAAAAATTCTAGTATCTTTAGCTTTATTAGTTTTGGGTTTGATTTTATTATTTTGTAGGCTTAGCAGTAACAGAATGACGCCTCCATCTTGCTTATCCTCTCTATGAAGTTCAGCAAAGACAGGAGTTGCGTTCTGCACTTGGGATGTATGGATAGACCAGGGAGTGAAATGGCAGAAAGCAGCACCATGGAAAGGGACCTGGGGCTCCTGGTTGATGGCAAGTTGAATGTGAGCAGCAGTGCCCTGGCAGCCAGGAGGGCCAGCCCTGTCCTGGGGGGCATCAGGCACAGCATCACCAGCCAGGTGAGGGAGGGGATTGTCCCGCTCTGCTCTGCACTGGGGTGGCCTCACCTGGAATAGCGTGGGCAGTTTGGGGCACCACAGTGTAAGAAGGGTATTAAGCTGTTAGAGAGTGTCCAAAGGTGGGTAATGAAGATGGTGAAGGGCCTT
This sequence comes from Margarornis squamiger, assembly GCA_035222235.1. NCBI lineage: Eukaryota > Metazoa > Chordata > Aves > Passeriformes > Furnariidae > Margarornis > Margarornis squamiger. The sequence continues at coordinate 11,540,983 of JAWWTY010000123.1, read as the reverse complement.
GAGGGGAAGCCGTCTGAGGAGTGGCTGAGGGCACTTGGTCTGCTCAGCTGGAGAAGAGGCTGAGGGGAGAACTTGTTGAAGGTACAACTTTCTCATGAGGGGAAGAGGAGGGGCAAGCACTGATCTCTGCTCTGTGGGGACAGTGACAGGACCTGAGGGAATGGCCTGAAGTGTCAGGGGAGTTTTAGGTTGGGTATTAGAAAAAGGTTCTTCCCGCAGAGGGTGGCCGGGCACTGAACAGGCTCCCAGGGCAGTGGTCACAGCACCGAGGCTGGCAGAGCTCAGCAAGTGTTTGGGCAACGCTCCCAGGCACATGGAGTGATTTTTGGAGCTATTGCAGAGCCAGGAGTTGTACTTTTGATCGTTGTGGGTGTCTTTGCAGCTCAGGATATTCTGTGATTGTTGTTTTAACCATCATTACCTGCAAATTGTCAATGGTCAAAAAATGTTGGGGACAAAAAGGCAGCTGAATTTAATTAGTTTTAAAATAGTTGAGTTTGACTTCAGCCAGCAGGTTTGTATCTGTTAATGCCACATGAGGCTCTGACATTATAGGCAAAGGCCACTGATACTGTAACTGTTGTGTGTAAAGTCCTCATTGACTGTCAGGAACCTGCATCAGCTTTCTCTTTCACACAGTTCCTATTCTGTTCATAACTTCCAGGGCTCTCCTCTTTGAAATTTGTCATTTGCATGTTTATAATTTGGGCAGTTGTACGTGACAGAAGAGAAAAAATTAATTCATCTGGTGCTGATGGGAATGGATGAGGTTAATTTGTTTTCTTTGGGCACCTTGTGAGCTAATAGTCTCGAGATTTGGTATGCAAGTGTTCTGTGCAGGACAGAGGTGGGACTGAAAATAGCTTTTGTATTATCATTTGTAATGTCCTTAGTATCATGAGCAAGTCAAACTAACCTTGCAATTTCTCTGCTGTACCTTCTAATTTATAGCCCCAAAGAGTTGCCCTGGATCTACCCTGTCTTTAGGCTGTGGCATTGTTCCCATCTGCTCCATTGCACAGCCAGACTTCATCTGCAAAGAAGCATTATGTAGCGATTGCAAACATGGAAAATCTCTAGGTATCATGTCTTGTGCCTTCATCTCATATTTCTTAATATAAACAAATGAATAAAAGTTTAATTTTTATGGTAAGTGGATTCTAGAAGTGGGAAAAATAGTTTTAAACATTCTAAAAACATGAAAAAAGTGATTTGTAAATTATTCTCAGAGTTCAGGTGTTTTGTTTTGAGGAATCTTTGTTTTAAATTGAAACAGTGATTTGGATATATACTACTGTGGATGAGGTTTGTTCTGCTGGCAAGTACCCCAGGAAATGCATGCTTTAAGCAGCATCATGATTGCATTAGAGGGAGAATCATTATCTTTGCTCTTAAGTGATTTGAGATTATTTGCCCTAGTCAGCTAGTCCATGAGGTTCTGTGAGCATGCAGCACACTGCTGTTGCTCTATGTGCTAAATGGTTGCCTGAAAAAATAAGTGTGGCATCTCAGTGTGTTGCTTTTTCAAGTCAGATGTCTGAATTTATGTGTGTACACCCATAAGGACATGACACGAGGGGAGCCGCCATAAACACTTGAGAAGGCATCACAGACTGCATGTTAAACCTGCCAGAATTATTGCTAAAGCAAAACAATATCTGGTGCACATAGCATAGCTTTAAGTAGTTTCTATTCCTCTCTTTAGACATGTGAGGGAATGGCACCGAGTTTCCCTGCTCACTGTTTTCTGAGTGACAGAACTGGGATCCAGCCTCGAGGGCAAGGCTGAAAAGCGCACTAGCCCAGCACACAGCTCATCCTGCGCCTGCTACTCTCTACCATGTTTCAGAACATATTCCAAAGAGCAATTGACTCTTTTTTTGTTTTTTTTTTTTTTTATTTACTCCAAGTTCATAAATGGATTAATTAATCTGTTTAAGGTCAAGCATGTTAATATAATATGTGCTACAAGCTGTGAGCGCTTTTATGCTTCAATATGAGTTTTTCAGAGTTTTTGTTTGTGTGTCCCTCAAGGTGCTGTGCAGTTAAAGCACAGTCATGGTAGTTCTTAGGGCATTGTGGCATAGGGGATTCTGTGCTCTGCAGAGGCTTCTAAAATGCTGATGGCAAGTGCTGCTTAGAGTCAGTTTTCTAAAATATCCATTATTTGTAATTGACTGAGGGCAGAGTAGTGTTTGGGGTTCCCCCCCCCCCCTTATTTAAAAGAAAATTTAAAGCATTTTCAGATTGCCCTATTTCTTAGAGCACTTTCCCGATTTACTGGCAAAATTAGTTTCTTTAACCCTAATAGTTATCCTGGCTTTTCTCATTGGTACTGGCAGTTACTTGAAATTCTCTTATTTAAGGTGCTTAACTTTAACACGAATCATAAGTTTAACATGAATACTTTCCCATGTAAACTATCTGAAGTATTTATCTATACAAAATATCTAAATGCTTTGGGTCATGTTGGATACTAGAAGTGTATGCTTGTTCATCTCTTGAAATAATGTGTGGTGCTCATTTTGCTTTGCCTTCTGATAGAGGACACTTGGGTTCTATCTGTATCACAGCAGTGGTGTTTCCCTTGCATGCAGGAAAATCCTTCAGGATATCAAGAACTTCACTAGTTTGGACTGCCCCAACACCCATTGTATCAGTGTTTTCTTCTGGTTTGTGTCAAGGATGGGCTTTGCTGGGTTATGTGTCTGTCCCATTTCATGCAGCAGTGTTGAGCTTTCTGTGGAGTTGAGTAGCTCAGATCCAGAAGGTGCTGCCACTTCCCTGCTATACAGACCTGATCCAGGGAAAGTATCATTTGCCCCGTGTTCCTCTATGCTTTAATACCCAAATAACTTCTGTACTATGCTGATGTGATTTTGAAGCAACTTCTGTGAATTCAGAGAAGGTAATGAGTTTCCCTTAAAATGAATGTATGTGATAATAGGGTCTGATAGTTTTTCAGAGTTATATTCTTTTTCTTACAGTAGAGCAGGTGAACAGAAGAGAAGAATTTGTGCTGAGTGAAGAATCACACAGCACAAATTTAACTACTTTAAAATACATTAAAATACCCTAAAATGCCCTAGGGCTGTGGGAAGGATCAAGGGGATATGGTTAAGGGTTCTGCAAACACGTGTGTGTCTTCTGTACTGCTCACTGGGCTGTAGAATAAAAAATTATTAGCCAAAAATTTGATAGTAACTATGTTGGTTTTGAAGCCTGGTAAATTTTACCTTCAGAGGTTTTTTTATTTTTTTTCTTTGTCTTCTGGAGTCCATCCCTTTTAGAATTAAAATGAGATTCTAAAAATGACCAGATAGAAATGGAAATGGTAGCAGTTTCCCAGGCACAGACTAGGTATCCCAATCTGTTCTTGGGGGAATTAGTCTCTAAACTTTCAGATACCACTGGAATATTAAAAGAGGGGTTTGTTATGGTCATGGCTCTCACTGTGCAAGGATACTCATTTGCTTCAGGATACTTTAAAAGGATGTTCACTAATTATATCTGTGGGTCTTGCAGGTGATGAATGAATGGATAAATTTAAAAAAGAAATGGAGAGCATAACATACCAATCCTAGTAGTTGCAGATTTAGTTAGGATACAAAAAGATAATTTTTCTTTGTAAGGAGATAATAGAAATAATATAGCTAGTATTAGGAATCAGGTCTTCACATTATTTAGCTGTCTGAGTTCATAAGAATATTGCTATGCTGGTAGACCTACACTGTAAGAAAGATGGTTTCTAATGGCCTTGACAATATCTGGGAAATCACCTCTGGAAATCTACATATAAAAATCAAATAATACACTGGCACATAAAAATGAATTGCTGATCCCAGGGCCATTTCTTTCAGTTTTAATAATAATCCAGCAAAACCTGGTGCAATGAAAAGACTTCTACTCGAATGTAATAGCAGTCCTTCCTTACCCCCTGCCCTCCCTCTGGGGGATTTGGCTGAGCTGTGCCCCTTGTTTTCTTTTTGCAGATAAATAAGGCTAATAACTCTATATGTAATGACAATGTGCAGGAGGCCAAACTTCTGTGATAAGTTCCAACCAAGTCACCAATATATGCAATAATTGTGAATACTTTTACTGTCTATTATGTGCTTGATGTTTTTAAGTCCCCCAAAACACCTAAAATATCCCTATCTTCTATTCCTGTAACTAAACCTCTGCTAAAATGAGGGAGTAAATAATTTGAGTAGAATGAAAGCTGTGTTCTAGAAAAAATGCTGCATTTCACACTTATTTGTCCAACAGATGTGTGAGCCACCCTTGGTTCCAAGTTCAGGCCAGATAAAGATTATAAAGTTTTTTCTTTTATTTTAAGATAGTGCAAATTATTGTACTGAAAGTGCAAGCTCCACAGGATACTTTTAATGTATTTATAATGTTTTCTTGTAGAATGATTGTCAAAATTCATATAATACTTATTAACTCCTAGCGTTTAGGATTGATCTTGGAACTAGCAAATGGAAACAAACCTTAATAAATTTATTTGATGAAAACATTCAAAATTCAGGATTACATATACAAGAGTGAAAATTTGAAGAAAAGGCTAATAGTCTTCTTTCAGCACTGTAAAGAGTTGGTACCTCCTAAGCAAAGCCTGTCTCTGAAAGAGGGAAGGGTGGGCATGGCTAGAAGAAAACCTGCTTCAGGCTAGTGTTTTTTTTTAATTTTGTCCTCTGTATGGAAGGGAAATATAAAAGGTAGTTTTATTGCATTCAGCAGCACTGAGCCTTAAGGGGAATCCAAGTGAAAGAAATGAGCTTTGGTTCATTTTTGATAACTTCTGTGAATATCAAACCACTTTTCTACTGTATGCAGTCTCAAACGTTCCATTTTGTCCTTGGTAGCCCTTCAAAATCAAAAGAGGGAACCATTACAGTTACAACCATCTGAAATGGGAATGGCAGTCTCTTCTTCCAGGTAACAAGTGATAGGACAGGTGGAGATGGTTGCAAGTTGCACCAGGGGTTCTTTAGAGTGGATGTTAGGAAAAATTTATTCACTGAAAGGGTTGTCCAATGTTGGCACAGGCTGCCCAGGGGAGTGGTTGATTCACCATCCCTGGAGGTATTTCAAAGATGTGTAGATGTGGCACTTGGGGGCATGGTTTAGTGGTGGGCTTGGAAGTTCTGGGTTAATGGTTGGACTCGATGATCTTAAGAAAGGTCTTTTCCAACCTAAATGATTCTGTGATTCGAAGTCTGTTTAATTTTTCTGACCTGCATCAGAGAAGTGTTCTCATCTGTCTTGTGAAGAATTGTGAATTGCATAGATTCTTCTTTCAGAAGTGATAAATTTCTCACAGTGAGAGTTTACATGTGTACTTCCATTTTAAAGAAAGGATTCCCTTGTGTATAAAATGCAGTGTTTTTTTCTACCTCTGTTAGTGGAGGGTTCAAAAGAGTAACTCCAGAAGGAAGGAAGCTTTGATTGTTTCCTTACTTCAAAAAATTCTGATATATTAACAAAGCAAAGTGCAAGATCTTACACCTGGGTCATGGCAATCCCAGACACACCTACGGGTTGGGTGGAGAAGTGATTGAGAGCAGACTGAGGGGTGGAGAAAGACTCAGGGGTGATGGTTGATGGAAAAACTCAACATGACCTGGCCATGTGGGCTCACAGCCCAGAAAGCCACCTGTGAGGAGGAGCTTCTGCCCCCTCATGTGAGACTCAACCTGGAACGCTGCATCCAGCTCTAGGGCCCCCAGCATAAGGAGGACATGGAGGTGTTGGAGCAAGTCCAGAGGAGGGTCACAAAGTTGATAAGGGGACTGGAGCACCTCCCCTGTGAAGACAGGCTGAGAAAGTTGGGGCTGTTTAGCCTGGAGAAGAAAAGGTTGTGTGGAGACATCATAGAAACCTTCCAGTATCTGAAGGGGCCCTACAGGGAAGGTGGAGAGGGACTCTTCATCAGAAGCTGTAGTGATGGGCCAAGGAGTAGCTGGTCCAAACTGAAAGGGGGGAGATTTAGGTTATATATATGGAAGAAATTCTTTACTGTGAAGGTGGTGAGACAGTGGGAATAGGTTGCTTAGGAAGGCTGTGGGTGCCCTAACCTTGGCAGTTTAAAGCTAGGTTGGACAAGGCTTTGAGCAACCTGGTCTAGTGGGAGGCGTCCCTGCCCATGGCAGGGGGGTTTGGGGCTGGGTGATCCTTAAGGTCTGTTCCAGCCCCTTAACATTCTGTGATTCTGATATATTTGTCTGTCATAGTGTGGTAAGTGGTAGTACTGAAAAGAGCAGATTAGGTGCTGCTTTCAGTATTGTTCTTCATAAACACTTATTCAGTGCCAAGCAAAACAGAAGTAGAAGATTTCTAACTCATCGTGTAGTTGAGCCCTGAAAAGTAGGTTGTGATGCTGAGGCTTCTCACAAGGCTTGGTTGGAAGAAAGGGTGTTTAGTTTGGGTTTTGGTTTTCTGATGTGCGTCTAAGTTAGAGACTTGAAACAGTCTTGGACATTACACACGTGGCTTAATACTGAGACCAGGGGCCATCAAAACTTTTAGATCTTACCCAGGGGTTTTTAGTATAATTTCAACACCAATAATGTATTAGATTATTTCAGCAGACTGTGGGGTTTTATTAGTTAGCATTTTAAATGAAATTACTTCTTTCTAGGTCAATGTAGCGCATTGTAGTTTTAAAGTCTGTTAGTAGATGGAGTTGCTTACTGAAATGTAGTTTCTGGTTTTAACCTCTGTTGGCTAAATAAATACCTGGTTGTCTAATGTATCTGAAGTATTGGTTTTAGGAATCTGGATGCGACTGCCTGGCCCTGATGCCCCAGACACTGATGCTATTTCAGCTTTTCTGTAATATAGTTTTGTGCAATACTTGAAAATTATGAAATGAATTAACAGAAATGAAAATTAGAGTTGCTCTACAGAAGAGAGCAGAATGTGAAGAACTTGATGTCAATTTTGCTGTTATTAAAAAAACTATTTAAAAAAAATCCCAAAGAGCTCTTAGAAAAACACATACCACATGACTGAAACTGTTATTAAAGAATGTTTTTGTATTCTATAAAGCTACATTTATGTTATGATTGTGTTACTCCCCAGATCAAAGTTACAAAATAGATGACTGGAAAGAAGATTTCAGCTGTCTGAGAGCTTTAAAAGATAGACAGGCAGTCACTGCTGTTGCAACATTTCATTCATTAAACACAGTAGGAGTATAATATTCCAAATGAAATAAGAAATTTAAATTATTTAATCATGGAATAATGCCAAATTGCTTGTACCTTTTCTTGCATTTTTAAGCATATTACTGGCTGAATGTTTCTCAGGTTTTTAGCTGCAGTAAAACTGCTATTTCAGGTCCTTCTGTTCTCCTGAGGCTCTTGCTTTGAAGAGTGACACCTTCGGATGGGAGACTGTTAAAAAGGCTGGGCAGCCTTTGTTGGCAGAGTGTTTAGCCCCTCTGTGTGTCTGTCTGCTCCATTTTGAGCAAATCTCTGGGCTTCAGCCTGCTGGGCTTCACAAGTGTAGATGCTGAGAGAGCTCCAGAACTGAACATGGTGGGGCAGAAAAAGCTTGACTGTGCAGCACAACAAATATGCCAAGTTTGAATTGTGGGACATATCAGATGTGTTCTTGAATCCTTGCCCTGCCAGGGGTATGGGCAGACCCAGTACAATAATTTTCTCTGACTTTTCAGAGATGGTGAGCTAATGAGAAGCAGAAGCTTGGAGAGAAATTGTGGTCATGGGTTTAGATGAGATCTTCTTCCACTTTCCTCTGTCACCAGGCAATTCTTAAGGTCAGACTTCACATGAGCTAATCAAGTGTGAGATTAAATCATTAGAAGCAGTGGCAGAGGCTGTGAGATAAATGTCTTTTCTCTCTCTATGCAACATCAAGTTTGCTGTGAAATGGTACACGAGGACCTTGCTGACTCAAAAGAGCCAATACTGGTCAATAACCTGTTCATTTGGCAGTAACTTCGTGTTCTGCTTGTCTGCCTTCAGCTTCCAGAGAGGCAGAAGCTGAAGGATGTTGTCGAGGGTAAGTGGCACGGTGGCCTTTGAAATGCAGTGTGTAGAGTACCATTGCATGCATTGGAAATTGTTTTTCTGAAGCTGTAGATTCTGTTTTGATTGCAGATTCCTCTGCGTTGTTGGCAACATGCCCCATTGAAGTAGTATGTCCTTTGAACTATATCAATGTTAAAATCTTTAAATGAAAAAACGCACTTTTGGCAGTATTTATTTGCTTAGGTGTTAAAATTGAAATGCTTAACTTACAGGAGTTAAATTTTACTAGTAACTCTTCATTTATGGGTTGTAGTGTTTTTGTTGACCATAATATAAGTAGTTAAGGTAAAAAGGCCATAGAATTTGCAGTTATGTGAATTAAGAATTCCTGTAATGAGGTGATTAAAGTGGTTGTTGCCTGCATATAACAGTCTGTCTGCCCTGTTTGGTTTTGTCTGCTAGCTGTTTAGTAGCAAAGTTGAATTGTTCTTGTTGGAAGGTTCGAAAATACTGTTCATGTGAAGGAATGAGAGAGAAGCTTTACAATAAAGAGAAATTATTCAGGAAGACAAAACCAGTCGATCAGAGCTGTATTAGTTCAATGTCTACTGATGGAATGTAGAGTACTCTTATGCAAAACAGTGGGAATAGATTCCCAGCTTCAAATGAAAATATTACCTACTGAAAAGTAGAATGTGTTTTTTCTTACCTTTTTGGAAGGTGTGGCATAAACTTGTGCCAAAACAATTAAAATCTTGTCAGCTTCAATTTTTCAACATGTTTCCCTGTATTGTTGTAATCTGTACACTTGACTCCATCTACTGTTACACCCCTTGGGTTAAGAGTGTGCAAACCCCACAAATAATCACATGGCTTGGTGAACCACCTCTTTTTTTGCTTTTAAATTGGCAAGCTTGCACTAAATGCAGGATGGAGATATTTCTTGCTCAATTTTCTTGCTTCTGGGAAAGGTTTTTAAAGTTAAGGTGGAACCTTGGAATTTCCAGGTGTTTTGAATCAGCTAAGGTTAGCAATTACCCTCTGTGGTTTATCTGAGGTACCACAGCTTTCATCTGTAATGTGTGACCCTCTGTAGCTGGTCATACATTGCAAGAAATTGAGTATTTTATACGGTTCTTTGGTTGTTGGCTGTGAGAATTAAAACTGGACCCTTTTGTACCATTCCAAACTGGATGCAGGAAAAGTGGCCCTATGGAGTCTGAAAACTGCATGCCGTGGTAGGGTTGCTCAAATTCTATTATTAGTATTTAAGCTTAGGTTATGGAACTGGAAATATTTTATTAAGGCAGGTCAATAAGACAGCATTTTAGATATGGCTACTGTTTTTACTGAGGCTTGAGAGTTCCAGCTCCACTTAAGGCTTCCACTACTGAAAAACTGTGTATTAGTGGAAATCTGGTCTTGAAACCTCATGGTAGTGACTTGGTTAACATTTCTTTAAAAAAATAAACCAACCCTGAGCAACATCCCCCATCCCCCTGTTTGTTGCCGAAGATTTGTCTGTTCAACCAGTGGAAGTAGTTGTCTTTGATATGGTGACAGTTTGTACTGCACTGTATTGTCATATTTCTGGAGTGCTCTATTTAGATTGAAGTCATAGCCAAAGGGAGTCTAAATTATGTAAATCTTGTCAGAACCACTGTTCAGACCTCCAGAGGAATTAATGCTTGGTTCCTGTCCATAAATGTAATTTAAAATCCAGGGCTTTCAAAAGAACAGAGAGATCATCTGAATAAGAACCCTATTCTTTTTATTTTTTTTTATAAATTTTCTTTTAGATGGACTTAGCTGATACAAAGACAGAAATCTTGTTAGGCCAAGTCTCAATTCAATTTTCTTCCTTAACTGTTTTATTTCTTCTTTTTGCCTCTTTTTGATGTTTAAGAAATGCTTTCCTTTTGATGCTTAAGAAAACTCTTCCTGTTTTAATGTTAGCGATGAGTATTATTTTATTTGACTACCTGAGGAAAATGAAGGTGTTTTGTATTTTATGGCTTTGTGTATAAATTTAATTGGATGATGATTTTGTCTTTGTGGATAAAGCAAGACATAGCAATTTTCTGCAGGAAAAGGCAGCAGAGGGGATGTGGACCTGCTTTACACAGGCTGCTGGTACCTCTGTTAATACTATTAAAATAACTGAAGTAATAAAAGGAAGAAAATTGTTTTATGTATTAAAAAGTGTAGAATAACTAATGGTATTATAAGATTATAATGTCTTTCTGTCTCCATCCTGCAAGAATTTTTCCAGCAGAATAACAATTTGCATTATAACAGTGATTCTACTGAACTGCTTGTAACTTGGTCCAAAATTTGGACTTGGAATTTCTTCTTAGTGTAATTCCTGAGTCACTGCAAAGGGTATATTTGACCCACAGATGTTTGTATGATGTATAGTTGTCGTTTGTGACAAAAGTGAGTATGGAGCTGAAAAACCTGGAACCGCATTTCTCAGGATACCTTAAGAGTCTGTGCTGCCCAATGCAGCCTCTTGGGACTTCTTTAATTTTAAAGGGTTTTTGAAGCTCAGTGTCCTATGAGACATGGTTTATCATTTCATAAGCAGTATAACTATAGAAATATAGCTTTTAGTACACAAGAGAAATCATTTATTATTCCCAAGAAAATGTGATCTAAACCCATGCTTTGGAACAAGTCATTACACAAGTGTTGAAACTGATTTTCTTATTTCTTTTTGCCTTTCTAAGTGTAACCTTCATGAAAGAGATGAAAAGTGCAGGTTTGATTTCTTATTTTTGTGAACTCCAGCAGAGCTGTATGGGAGCCCAGCCAATGCAGCCATGCAGCTTTTCCAGAGTTAGAGGCATCTGGGAAGAAGACTTGAAATGACAATTTTGAACTTTTTTTTTTTTAGTTTTGTTTCTCAGAATAGCTTTGAAGCTTTTTAATGGTATCATTTCAGTTGACTAAAATGAAAACTTGAGGCCAGGGGTGAGATGATGCCGTCCTTAAAAAAGTGAAGATGATTTCTAGATGACTTGTTTATTTGCAGTCGCACCTCTTCAGCATTTTATGCTCCTGTAAGTGATATTTGTTGGAAGACTGGCTTTAGGAATTGGAATCTTTTTGGGAAGTTCCATGCTGTATATTCCAGTAGGTCTGATTATTTTCCAGTTTTTGAAGGGAGCAGGGGAGATGCTCTCACCCAGAACTTAGGGCTGGTTTTCTAATTACGTCTTAAGGAAAGGAAATTTGCTTGGTGTGGCAATAACTGTTTAATGATACTATGACAGAAGTGGAGGCTCATACAGTCCAAATGTCACTACATTTTGAGTATCTTTCACACTTAGGGTTTTTTCCGAATAAAAGGAGGATCTTTAAAGAGTAGCTTAAAATCCATCACATAAGGTGGTGAATGTATTCTGAATATAACTTAAGAGACTGTAAGAAAAAGGATGAAAAAATAAGTTTAAAAATATCTCAAGGATATTCTAGCTGTAGTTTTCAGATAATTTGTATGTAATTTATATAAAAATTCAATGTAAAGTACTTGACTATAATTAAGCCTTCTCCCCCCACCCCAAGGTGTATATCTGGTCATAAAATTCAAACATTTTTGAAAGACTGTAACGTCTCTTTCAAATTGTTTGAGTTTGACTTTTTTGTCTGATTATACCTCTGTGAGTCACTGGATAATCATCTACAGTTCATTCTTGGATGTTCTATTTACTTCTCCTTTATTGTTGTCTTATTGAGTGTCGTGAGGATTTTCAAAGCAATTCCCATCTCAGCTCTGATGGGCTGATGTTCTTTTAAAAAGTAAGGGTGTATCCCTTGAAGGAAAGAACAGTATTTTTTGGACCTAGAGATGAGGGAGATGAAGTGAAAAGATGCAGTTTAATAGTAGGAAAGCAGTAAAAGGAGTAAAACAGAACACTTTATGAATGGCTGAAAATGATTTCTCCAGGGCAGAGAACCGCTTTAAGGGGCGTGAAAGGAAACTTTCACTGTTGTTGTAGCCCTGAAGAGTGATAAATGTCCCACTTACCTATCACACAAATCATTCAGCTTCCATAATAGTGCAGTGCATTTAATACTTGTATTTGAATTTTTGCCATTATTCATCATCTTTAAGCATTACTTCTTACCAAATACCTTTATATTTTAGACTCTATTCCCACTCTATGTTTTCCTACATGTATTCAAGCTGGCTTTCATTTCATTTCTGGTTCATGCATCTTAGCTCTTTAATTTCCACTGAACTTTAGTTCTCAGCCTCTTATGTTGGCAATAGTGCTCCCACTTGTATTCCGTATTAGCTCTCTTATGAGTGTGAGCGAAATAAATATTTCTGTAAGTTTCTTCACAGCTGAAAACTTTTGCAAGTCCTCTTATTGCCTTTGTATCCCAAGCTAAGACCAGAGTGACAGGAGAAAAACCCCATTTTTTTGAGCACTCAGTGTCTAATTCTTAGAATATTTTGAATGTTATCATTTTGAGCTCTTATCACCACATGGGGCCAGGTTTTTGTACTGGGGGGGACTTCAAGGGTGGCTGCTGTTAGAAGCTGCCAGAAGATTCTCCTGTGTCTGGTAGAGACAATGTCAGCTGGCTCCTGGTTGGGCTTCTAGCTGCTGGCCAAGGCTGAGCCAATTAGGAATGATAGTAACACCTCTGGGATAACTTATTTAAGAAGAGAAAGAAAGTTATTGCACAGATGAGGTTGCAGGAAGGGAAGAGCAGAGTGAGAACACACAAACAACTCTGCAGACACCAAGGTAAGTGGAGAAGGAGGGGCAGGAGGTGCTCCAGGTGTTCTTATCTCAACTCATGAATCCTTCGTTGTGGTTTTTTTCTCCTCTGTCCAGTTGCAGAATGGGAGGGAGAGAGTGGCTTTAGTGGGTACCTAACATGCAGCCAGGGCCAACCCACTACAGGCACTAACATACCTATGTGCTTAGAATTGGATTGCCTGTTTTTCTGCCCTCTGTGCAATAGGATAGTCTTCCTGACTCGTACCCAGGGAAACCACAGCAGGCAGGATTCCACTGAGGAGCAGAGCCCAGTAGGGCCTCCCCTGTAACCTAAATTTCAGGTTGAAGTTGCTTATCTTAACAACAGGATTCATCATGGCAAATCCCTGAAGTCATTAATGGTGACAAAGCAGTTCTGAAGTTTCTTTTGGTCACAGAACTAGGGAAAGTGTCATCTTCCTGCAGACCAATTTTTAATAATAAAACACCATGACAATGGTTTAGGGTTTAATTGCTTTCATTTTTTCATTTGGTTTTGAGATAAGCAACAGGATAGTTCCATATTCACCTATTTTGTGTGTGCACCCATGCTCTGATTCAGGGAAAAGCCCTGGAATGGTACTTTGAATGTGTGTGTTTTTTGGTTGTTTTCCTCTTCAAGTTGAATGTGAATTAATTGGTAGGATATATTAATACTTGCTTGCATAAGAAATGCATGATTTTTATATGCTTTTAGAATGGATTTGCTAGCTATTTGTTGGATTAAATCTTTAATATTTAATATGTTAATCTGTGGCTGCACTTGAGTGTTGTCCTAGATCAGTACAGCTTCTCTGAGTTGTAGGTCTTTTGAGATTATCCATTTTGTAAAACTGTTGATATTATTTTAATGTCTGCACAGTTCTTTCTCACATTCTCCTGCAAGATGAGAAGATTTGTCTCTGCATCACAAAAAGCTGTGTATTATGTTACATAAAGCTACCTGAACAGTTACTCTGCAACCTTGCCCAAACCTAAAAAGTACTACTAGGTTCTTTCATAGTGTTTTCATTTGAAGAAGGATCTGAAAGTAGGTTACAGCAATTGGTGAATAGTCTTTTATACCAGTTTTTGCAGATGGGAAATAGTGGATTTCAAGTTAAAATACTGGTTACATTGTTTGGGCTTCCTACCTGATGAAGCTGGCAGCAAAAGAAAAACCAAAACACTAGAGCTAAGGTACAATTGTAACTGAATCTATTATCAGTAAGATATGAGGCTAACTTCTTTGTGTTCTAAATAAATGGATATACTTAGCAGTTGCCTTTTATTACAGTTAAAACATTAATGTTTGAGTCCTGACTACTTTTCATCAGTGATGTCTCCGAAGGGGAAAACCTAAAATCCTGCTTTGGAAGGTGGAGTGTTCTAACACAAAGCACTGAACCAAATTGGCTAAACCCTCCTGAAAGACTGAGCAGACCTTAGCACTGAGGGTCTAAAAGGGGTATTTTCACAGCCACTTCATTTTACAACTCACTTCTGTTAAGTTTGAATTGCATAACTCAGCCATATTTGTTGTTCTTTTTGTTCAGAATTTCCCATTTATTTGAGAAACCTTATGCTTCCTGGAAGCTAGAAACCAGATTGGCTGGCTTCACATGTTTTGCTCAGGATTATAGGATATACTTTAGAGAAGCCTCTCAGTTGATTCTGTACTGAGCACAAAAGTATCTTATTGAGTTGTTAAGCTGGGACTTTGGGAAACATTAGATTCTTATTTACAAAAGTAGGTCATAGTGCCTCATGTTTTCAGGCCCTTTTTCAGTGGTGATTTGTTAGGAGCATTACCATCAGATTCCATATGCTTCATGTTGGTAGAGGTCACGCTGAAACTGGGAAAGGATTTTCTCGTTTTGTTAAACTCCCGGGCTGGTTTTTGTTATAGTTCGCACAGGTATCGGTTTCATTTGAAAGACTGAGATCAAGTGTGAGAAAGAAAACCAGCAGTGCTTTTCCTTCTTTTCCTGTTTGCTTATCAGAAGTTAAGGTGAACCGTCAGGCATGTCCTCCTCATTCAGAGCTAGAAGTGTCCTCAGTTTTTTGTGGTTTCCTGCCTGAGCAGGACAAGAATGTTTGCAGTGGTGCTGAGCTCAATTTATGAACTAATGAGACACCTGCAGTGCATTCAGCTTTGCTTTCCTGTGGGGTACTCTTGGCTACTGTTGTTCCAATATTCTGTAATTTGGAGTGCTCTCTTGATGGGCGCGCTCCATTCATTTTTTTTGAAGTGTGCAGTATTTGCAAAAAAAATCATCAAATGCTCGTGCTAAACCTCAATAGATTATGTGGAATCCACAGTGGTTTGTGGAGACACAAGAGACTTCCTCCTCTCATGTGCCAAGGACTTGGTGAGAAGATTAGGCCTCATTGCTTTGGACTGAAAAGGAGTTATATCAGAAAATAGGAAAAAAAATAGTTCTTTCAAAAGCATCAGCTGGATTTTTAAAATAAATCTCATCTTTTGAATTCTAAGATATACAGTTTTTCTAAATTTTGCTTTCTGCTGTGAACTTGAGTTGTAAATGGGCATTTTTCTCCTCTTGTGAACCTATCAAATTAATAATGAAAAAGTAGAAAGAACCAGATCTATGTTTCTGGAGACTAGTTGGGTTTTTTTTGTGAGTGTGGGTAGGGAGTGTTGTAGGGCTCATAAGGCTGATGAGAGACAATGCAGGCATAATTACTGTACCTGTTTTACTTGGAGTAGTTATTTTGTGTTACTTCTATGACTTCTTTTTTTTTAAAGGACTAACCTGACACAATTTAGTAAATAAAATTGAAGGATACACTGTTTAACCTCAATTAATGAATTAATGGAAAATCTCTTGTCAGACTCTGTGGGGTTGGGTTTTTTGGCTTGTTCGATTTATTTGTGGTTTGTTTGCTTTTTTGTTTGGTTCCAGTTTTATTCAATAAAACTCTACTTATGTTTTGGGGATTTGTATTTGAGTCATCTTTTGTCTTAAAAAATGTAGGGGAGTCTTAGAGACTATAGTTAAAAAATGCCAAACCAACAGGTTGGGATGAAGGTGGGCTTAAAACAGCTGGATGACACATCTAAAAGTTGAATGTTGATAGAATGGAGATTTTGGTAGTGGGAGCCTGCAGGTTTCTGCAAGAATGAGGCTTAATGAGTTGTTCTAGAAACGTTCTTCTCTGCCTGCTCAATTGGATTTGAATTTGTGAATTAGGAACCTTGCTCAGGGGAGGATGTTCCCAGGTGGAATGCCTCATCCTGACTTCTCAAATAACTCCCGTCCCTGTGGTTTTTGAGGTCCTAAGTGTTTCAAAGACATCTTGTTGATTTTATTATTTGTGTTGTTTATATTGATCTTTTATTGCTCCAAGTCTGTGTAGAAGAGGAGCTTCTCTTCAGGGCTGCTATCCAAGTGGGATATCTCTTGGATCCCTTGATAACATAGGCAGTGGTTCTGGTGCAAGATTTTGAACAAGAAGGATTTCTTTTCACTCCTCTCATCCTTAGATAACAGTGCAAGTATTTAATAATGTAGATAAAGCTTAGGCTGAGGGGGATGCAGGTGTTAATCTAGGTGGAAAAACTAGAGATTTTAGGGGTACTAAAGGATGAAGGTCTGTGATGTTTCTGAGCTAATTGGAAGGAAGACTGATAATAGATCAAGTATTTATGACAGAAACCTCATAGTCTCTGATTTGATGGCTTCATGGATGGTGAATCCTGTAAGACATGAGTTGTTTGAGCTTGCATCTGGTTGGTATTACATAGTTGTAGCATTATAGCAGTGTGCTTGTTAGGTGGGACATAGCACACGAAAAGCGACTTTGTTGAAAATATTTGCCTTCTTTATCTTTCAGACAGAGCTGTTCTGCTGTCCTCACAGCTGGACACGTGGCTGTGATTTCACATCCAGCAATAAGTTGTTTGAATGAGGTCTGAAACATCTTTTGAGCAGTTGTTCTGAAACACTGCTGTCACCAGCCACTTAGCTAACTTGAACTGTGGTGATTGTATTGCCTGTAGTGATTGCTGTGTCAAGAGCTAAAGTTGTCAAGTATTTAAGAAGCAAACCTCTAGGTATTGTGAAAATTAACCAGCATCTCGAACTGGTTGTCTGAAGTGGAGCCTTGTTACTTGAGTAGTTCACTCAGAGCATTTACTTGACACCTTCTTAGACTCTAGTAAAAGGTGTTCATAATCTCAATATCTGTCCTCATGAAATGATAGGATAGCTTGAATTATGTTTATATTCGTTTGAGGGAGGACTCTGGCTTCTGTTTGCTGCAATTCTACTATTTTAAGCTGCCTCTTCATTTTTGGAGATCATCAGTAGCATGGGCACAGTTCCAGAAGGCAATCTGGGAACTGAAATGAGGTTATAGTTACCTTTGGGACTGAGCTTGGATTTGAATACTTCCTATCGATTACACCATTCAAAATGTTGTGGATTTTTTTCATTTGAAGATGCTGGTTTTATTCTAATATCTAAAGATTAAGTGAAATATGGCTTTTTCTACAAGAATTACAGAGCTTTGGTATCTGTGTTGTGAGGAATTTCTAAACAGAAGCAAAACACTGTCATGGAAGATCTGGAGAACTGTCATCCCAAATATTGCATGGAAAATTAGTTTAAATTATTATAAAACTTAAATCTTCACCACTGCAGGTGACATTTGGATGTACTATCTGGGATTTAGTTCTACTGCTAAGAATGTACTGTGATCTTTACCTTTAATCATACATGTCTTTCCTTTTTCATGTCTCAAAGTCTTAGCACTGCAACATAAAGGAACCACGTAATCCTCAAGTTCAGCACCAGCATGTGCATTCTCTTGAAGTTAATTGCTGTTTTATGCAAATGTTTTGGCAGTTGGCAGTGTTAACGTGGTGATTATTTCCTGATGAAAAACAGGTGAAGCCAAAAGCAGATTGCCAGCTCACATTACCTTGCCCCAGAACGAAACTGTCTGTCTGTTCAGCTAGCAGTGAGGCAGATGTGCTTTGGATTTACAGCAACATCTCGCAGCCACCGGGATTAAGGAGGACTTTTTTTTTTCCAGGGTGCAATGTCACCGAGGCAGCTGTGACTGCTTTGTGTGTTTAGAAACTGCTGGCAGCTGTGGTGGAATAAAGGTGCTGATAATTCCAGCCAGGAGTACAAGGTGTTGGACAAGGCTTTTTGTCTGTTCTTGGGCTTCTGTTTTGTTTACTTGGTGCTAATTTATTTTTTTTTTTTTTTAGAATGTTGTTTGCCCAGCAAAGTTTGCTTGAACTACTTCAAGGGCATCAGTTAACTGATGATGGTCTTTTAATAGGATATTTTGATCTTTACTGGACTTGAAATGCATAGCTTTAAAGCCTATCATATCTAAGTTGAAAGGACACATTTAACTGGAATGCCAAATTGAAATTTTAATGGGAAAGAAGTCAGGAAATGAAGAATTAAAGTTCTGATATGGGCTAAATTGAAAATCCTGTATGCTTCATGTCCGTGCAGTCCTTTTCATTAAGGAATCCATTTCTTGTTTATTCTTTGCTGAAAAAAACCATGTTTTTGAACTTGTTTTCACTTCAAAAACAGACATTTCTAAGAGATGTGAGAAAATCATTAACATATGAACAGAGAATATAAATATATTTTTCCTAACCCTACACTAAGCTTGAAATAATACTGAGGGGAGGAGACTGCAGTTTGGGAGGACAGGAAAACTAGGTAAAGTGAGACACCCACATGTGGGTGGTAATGAGGCTGCCACAGCTACATTGCTTCCTTCACCCTAAATTTACTGAGTTTTGTGGCAGGCTGCTTCAAAATCCCTCGTTCCAAGTAAATCTCTGGCATCCCTAGTTCAAGAGCCTTTAAGTCATGCTAGAGTTTCCTTTAGAAGTTTAATTGTGAGAGCTTTGAAGAGATGAAGTCATAAAAGCATAGAATGGTTTGGGTTGGAAATGATATTAAAGCTCATCTAATTCCAACCTCCCTGCTGTGTGCAGGGACACCTTTTGCTAGACCAGAGTGCACAAAGTCCAATCCAACCTGGTCTTGAAAAATGAAACTGTGAAAATAGATCAAGTAATAGATAATGGATTGCATAACAGAGTAACTAGACTGGCTTGTGGTGGTCTTATACACAATTGAACTGTGGGTTTTTTGAATTTGTGTGTGTTGTATGTATAGTGTTGTTTTTGAGTTGGGTGTGGTTTTGGGTTTTGGCTCTGAAAGAGTTCTGCAGTGGTTGCGTTTGGTGTTGTGGTAAAATAAGTACTAAAAGAAAAGCAAAAATGGCTTGGTAGAAAATGTAACAGCTTTAAGGGTTGGTGTCACGTACTTTCAAATAGTTGCTCAATAGTCATAGAAACAAGTCTGTAGACAGTATGGTATTACTGTGTGTGTAAACGTTCATGGTTCACAGAACTTGGTGTGCTATAGCTTGACTTCTTTTTGCATCTTCCCAGTTTTATTAGGATAATTTTTGTCCAAGCATAACATATTAGACATCAGCTCTCTTGTTCTCTTTACCCAGTTTGTTGTAGGTCAGAGGGTTTTGGTGAAGACCAAAGCAATTTTCTCATTTTGCCATATATGATTCATCTTGATAGAAATCATGGCCTTCAATAAAAATAAAAATAATAATAAAAAAGGTGAAATTCCCTGGACAATAGTTTTCCTGAGGAATATTGCAGTTGAAGCTTCTTAGCTGCAGCCAAACTGATGGACTTGGTAATGTTGTTTTGAGTCCCAGAAAGGCTCTTCCCCTTACCATCCCCTCTTCTGCAAATGGGAAGGTTGAGTGTGAGGGATGGAGAGCTGTCTCTCTGCTCAGGCTTCATTCATTCCTGATCTGCACAGTTCAGGGATCAGGCCCTCAGGCTGGGTACTGGCTGTGGAGCCTGAAGTGAGCCTGGCAGAGCGAGCAGTCTGCCCATGATGTGCTTTTACAGATGTGCTTTCAAATGGGCAGCAGTTCTGGGCTGGGCTGATCTGGGAAATGCCCCTTTTAACCTCCAAGTCATCGAGGACTGTTGCTCCTGGGTATGTGTATGAAGGAAACCTCTTCTACAGGTTGGCATTGGCCTTTCCAGCCTTTTCTTCCTCCTGCAGCCCACTAGCCCAACATAAAGAACAGGAGTGGGAATAAGAGACTTATCCTAGAATTGTCCGTCACCACGTGGTTTTTGAAATAAGGCTTGTCTGATTTCTCACTAATCTGAAATGAGGGCAAGGTTTTTTGTTGATCTTCTATGTGAGAACTTACTATTTTTATTTTTTTCCCCCAGAAAAAGGTGTTTGGGGATTTGTGGTTTATGAGGCCAGAACTGGGTCAAAATTAACACCTAGAATGGAGGGAGCCTAAAGCCTTAACAAGAGTTTTGTATCCAGTGATGCAGAAGCAGTGTGATCTCAATATGACAGAACTTCATTATACTTGCCAAGTCACATCAGGCTGTTTAACCCAGAGCTGAAATGCCAAATGGGACCTTTTACTTATCTTTTGATTCAGATATCTTTGATATCTTTGATTCAGATGTTTTTATTCCTAGCAACTTTTTATTGGTACATAAGACTTAGAGAAGACGTTGATACACAATTGTTGGTCTGTTTTCTTACCCCCTTCTTGTACTGTAGTGTTACTTATATTTAATAATCTTTCAGAACAACACTATTTTTTTTATGGCCTTTGCAAACTAGTGAAACTGGTTTATGTGTTAAAGCCATGACAGTGACAATAATTCCAGTACCTTAAGTCTTGTGTTTTGGGCACAGTTTGTTTCAGTTTATGTACTGGAGAAAGGTGATTTCACAATGTAATTACTCTGTAAAACACACCATTTTTTCCTGGCAAAATGAAAACCATGCTAATTATATCCATGTATCAAGTACCTTACAGCCATTATGTCAAAGCGAGGGGCTTATATAGGTCAGCAGAGCTTCATTTAAGGCTGAAATTCTGATGCACCCAAAGAATTAGTAATGAATGACCTCTTGAAGTTCAAGTAGTGCTTGGCACTGCTCTCAGGAAGGTTTCTCAGCGATTTGTGCAGGGCTGAGAGAGCAGCTGGAAGGGGCCCAGCACAGCTGCCTGCAGTGGCTTGGGCACGACAGCCTGTCTTCAGGCATGGGGCAAAGTTCTGTCTCTGTACTGGAAACCTGGGAAATTTAAAGCACATAGGCTGTTTGAATAGTGGGCTTTTTGTTCTGGTGTGCTGGATAGTAATTGCAATGGACACCAGTAACTCTTCCTGTTGCATCCAGCGCTGTAATGCTCCTGTGCTGCTCTGGAGCTTTATGTGAAAGAAGCCCCTAAGTCAAAGAAGTGCTAAAGCCATTTGTCTTACTCTGTCTTTTCTACCCTCATCTGCCAGTAAGGGTGTGGCTCCATGTCCTTTTTCCTTGGGAAGTGGTGCTGTTAATACAAAATCCTTTGCTGGTGCTAGCTGCCCTGTTATTTATCCTGATGGTGCTGGTTGTCAGGTTACCCTACACTTACTGTAGATCTGATTAGCTACAAAGTCACTGTCAGGTGCTGGGGGGAGTTTGTTCATTCTCACATAGAATGATTTCAGCTGGGAATCTGCAGCATGTGCACTTTGATCTGTGGTAGGGCATGCGTATAATGTGCACCTCCTGTGGGACTGTTTGTACTGGGATTTATCCATGCCCTGTTATCACATCACCTCTGAGTGTGCTCCAGCGTCTCTGTTCAGACCCTGCTGTCTCAGGCTGTGCTTTCTGCTGAGCACAGGGTATGCAGGGCTCGGCTGGTGACGTTTAGCAGGGTGGCTCTGCTGTTCTGCTGCGCCCTGAGCTGGAGGCAGGCTGTTCTCCTTGGTGCTCTTACGTGGTTATGATGCTTTAGCACCATGCTGTGAAGTTGCTGAGGCTTTTGCACTTACTCTGGCTATTTATATTCTGGTGGCCTGTCATGAGAGGTTCCTTGGCTGTGTCCAAAAAGTCTGTGGTCTGCATTATTCATCAGTTGGAAACAAAAGTCTCTTTAAGCAGCTCAGAGGTAAAAAAACTCATCTCCAGCCTTCATTTTCTTATACTTGCATAAGATAAGTTTTCATTTTAAATGTAAAATGTGGGTGTGTGTTTTAAGGATAAGCTTGTTATAGAAATCACATTGCACAACATCTACTGTACTTTGAGTTATTAAGCTTAACTCTTCAAGTAATTTTTGTTGCCTGCACAAAAGGTAAGATAGTAAGATTTACATTCTGCATTAACCACTTTGCATCAAGGCCAAATGGGGCAAGTAGTTATGTAATTCTTATCTGTGGTTAATAAAGGGAGCCCAAATGAAGTATTCTATGGATTAATGTGTGGGGTTTGGGGGTGTTGTTACAGCTTGCTGCACTGGATGTTTGTCAGGTTCAAATGCAAGTGGCATTGATACTAAGCTATATTGTTAGAGTGGCACCAGTTCCTCGGGAATGTGTGACCCACCAGGGTTTCTGCTGCTTTCTGAGGCTGCAAGTGAGCTGTGTTTGGTAGAAGCCCAGGGAGAGGAGGATGCCACAACCACTCAGCTAGTGGGAAGTGTTGAGGAGAACTGTCATATAACAGGCTCATCCTCTTCTCTTGTATTTCTTTTCCTTGTGGCCTTTATGTGCATCTCTTCACAGAAGCTGAAATTGTAATAAGAGCTGTAAATATCTGGGAGACTTCTTGGTCCTTCAAGTGTACTTTATACGCCCCTGTATCCTTACACCTTTGTGTTACCAGCTAATCCCGTATGTGAAGGTGGAAGCCCTTTCCATGTTTCTGTTTACCACTGGGTACATGCTGGAAAAACTAATTTAGTGAGAATTGGAGTGTCACTTCAATATATTCCCTCATTAATATAGTATGATTTTCAGAAAATGATGAGGAAATTAAATTGAGCAAGACAGCCAAACCTTGAATCTAGCCTTTATATCTTCTTAACTTAGGAGGGCCTTGCTTTAACATTACCTGATGTTAGCATTTGTGTTTGTAGAAACACTTATTTGTAGAATTTGTTAGGCTTTTCTGGGAACTTTGAGTTAAAACAGACAGATAATCAGTCAGTGTGAGAATATATGGCTGGAGTATCTCATTGTGCAAAGAGTGTGTTAGCGTTACTGGCATTCTGGGCTCAGGTTGGCCCTTACTATTGTCTCAGATAGGTCTAAAGATGTGATGTATTGAAGATAAATTATGTGAAACTCTTTTTCAGGATGCTACATTGCAATAACAAAGCCAAAAGTAAAACCGAAATACTTTTGATATTCCATTAAAGAAAAAAACAAACAAACAAACCAAAAATAACTTAATAATGAGGGGAAAGCAAAATATAGTATAGAGTTTAATTCCAGATAATACACATTTAAAAGCTGATGCAAGAAGCTTGAAATTGTCACAAGAAATGTAATAATTTAAGGGTTAATTTATCTGAGGTAATAATTTTTTGCAGCACAGCTGGGAAACACCAGCAGGAAAGATTTTACAAGGTATGTATGCAAGAAAATTATTATTTTGGGGAGCCCAGTAAAAACAAGACATTAATATGAAAAGTTTATTTGCATTTTCCACAACTCAAAAATGAATATAAGAACTGTCTTAATGGGAAAATTCCTGTCTTCTTTAGAAGACTTTTGTGTGGTACTTGTAGTGTCTGTGTTCTCAAGAGAAGAGCTCAGCAGCTGTGATGAAGAGAACACATTGACTTTTGGCATAAAAACATCACTTTGTCTCCTAAAAGCAAATTTCCAGTTTAAGCAGTGAGTAAAAAAAGAGAGAGGCAGAGAGGGCATTTGCAATGTGTGTGTTTCTTATAAGCACACGTGGTTCCAGTGGTTTTCTGTTTCAGAGCTGGGATACCAACACTGTTGATAAAATTGCATAATTTTATCGATGTGTGAGAACTTACGGATATGATACTGTTGCTTAACATTCCGAGGCAGTTGCCTGGATTAAACTCTGTGTCAAGGAAGTGCTCAGTGTGTTTCAGTTCAGCTGCTGCAAAAGAGGTTAAATGGCAGCTTACTTCTCGTCTTTAATATATTGACATGGATAAGATGTTCTGGAAAGCTGATTCTCTCTTACTTGAGGACTTCTTCCTTGTGGGAAAAACTTGTCTCAAGAAAAGTCGTGTGGTAAAGAATTAACAAAGACTGATCGTGCGTGTCCCTGGCAATTGTGAGAAAGATTAGGTGCAATGAGCCTCATTTCATTCTCTTTTTCCTCAGAAATTACTGCTTTTATATTGGGTCCTTAGCACAGAGTAATTATAGCTACGAGCTTAAAAAAAGCTTCAAGTCCTAATTTTGATTTCATGTCTTTGGTTTATTGATATTAGAAAAATGACATAGCCCTCCAAAAGTGCTTCACTGTCTCTGGAAATGACACTTGGAGCCAGATCTTTCAAGTAATCGTCTCTATTTTGAAAAACTTGCTGAGCTTTCTCCTTGCTGCTTTTATGTCCATTCCTTGCCCTCCTCCTGGTCTTTTCATGAGCACCTCCCATCAGGATCATTGTCCATGGGTCTTGTATGTTGAGATAGTCTTGCTGTGCATTTGCCCAGAGCAATGCCAAACTTGTTTTGTGCAAGACTTGTGTGGCTGTCAAGTTTTCCTTTTGCCTGGTACTGGCAATAAACACTAGGGCCAAGCAAGACTCATGCAGGAGGAAGACTACTCGAGATCAGAGCATCTGAATGCAATGATAGATAACTCCTTTGTTTTTTTTCAGAAGCTTTTACCAAATGTCAAATAGGGTTATCTGATTTGGATTTGGTTTGGATTTAAGTCCATGGCAGTGTGACAAGGACAAGAATCCACTTGGTGAAAGTTGTTGCTTTCTACAGAGTTTTGAGTTGAGGACTTGTACTGAGTAAAGAGAGCTGGGAGCTGCAGGCTTCCCCCAAAACAAGAACTTGCAAGAAATCTGTAGGAGTTCTTGGAAAGGGAGAAAATGTGCTTTTTTTTTTTTTTTTTTTTCTTAAAATCCCAAAAGAGAAGGAAATAGTTTGTATTCTCACTCTGAGTAGAAATGTGGGACCACAGTTAGGGCACTGAGTATCTTTGATCTCCTGACAATCCAGACATGAGAGCATTTGTCTCTGGGTTCTGGTTGGTGGGGATTAAGTAGTGTTTGACCAAGACAACTGCAAATGCACCTGTAGGAATGTTGCTATGTCAACCATAATTTTTTACCAGCCTGCCTGCAAGCTCATCACATCCTAAAGTGTAGCTGGGGTAGACACACCAAAACAAAAGGGTTTCATTAGTTGTACTTGTTACCTTTGAAATGTTCAGCTGCTGGGTCCTCCCCACACCTTATCAAATGTGATAGCAGCATCTTAGCACGATAAACATGCACCTTCTGTAACACTGGGGAAAGTCACTGCTTTGACATTTAAATTAGTAGGAACATGATGTAGTGGGTACCGAAGGCAGTGTTGTAAGTAGCTTCGCAGGGTTTCTATGCAACTGAGGATAAATATTGTACTAATTCTTTAATGTGCTGTTATTTTATTATACCCTAGATTGCTGGTTGCCCTTTATGCTGTGTCATTTTGATCAGTTTCCTGGGGAATGTCTAATACCTCATTCAATGTTTAAGGCACAGCAGTTACAGTGAGATGGTACATGAAGCAATAAATGGCTTTTTGAGGGTGGCTAAATGCCAGAGCAGTGATGAAGGCTGTTAAATGAGAGAACTGTTTGTAAAAGTCTTTTTTTGGGGAAACATTATTCTGTTTTGCTCTAGACAGAAAATAAAACCAGTAAGTGGAAGCATGAAAACTAACTTTGTATTTATTTTAGATTGAGACCAGTTCACTTTGCTGCTTGCTGAGTGTCTCTACTTTGTATGTGAACTGCTCTTGAAAGTCTCTCGGGAAGGATTTGGCACCGTGGCCAAGGAGAATTCTTGTTAAAACCACAAGGGATCAAATGTGTTAGCATTGTATATGCATCTGCTTGCAGGGGGATACTTTGCCTGTGTTTTGTGGACACATATCCTTGTGTTTGCATACAATTGAAAGCTATACATAGGTGGAAACAGATTTTCAAACAGGGTTACTACATATTTTGATGTCTATAAAGAGAAAAAGGGTTTTATGTGGCTTTTTGGGGGGTGGGTGGTGTTAGGGTTTTTGCGGGGTGCTACTGTGGCTGAAACTGCACTTAATTATAATGTACACTGGAAAGATTTTTGTTTGCTGCTTGAGGAAAGTGCTAAAATGATGACATTTAGGGATTAGGTTTTTCCTTCCCTTTTTGATACCTGTAGTTACAGCTTCAAGTCAGACTGTGAAGCCCAGATGAAGGTTAAACTTGACTCTGTGAGGTGTTTCTAGTCAGTTATGTTGCAATAAACATTGACATTTCCAGAACACTTTACAGCTTCATCATCTTTAATCCTATGCTCTCGGCTGCACCTTTCTTTTAGTGACAGTCATGAATGCATTTTGACTTTATTCTGAAAAATCTTTGGGGAAACTTAATTGCTGTTATCTGTAGTTCTGTGTTTGACATAGCTGTTTCAGAAACTTGAAGTTGTCTTTTTATGACTGAAGAAGAAATGCAGAAGGGCAAGATAAAGGCTATTTATCATTTGCTTGCCCAGTGAACCCTAAATCAGAAAGATTTTAGAATATTTTATCAAGAGACCACCAAGCACAATATGAGCCAACAACCTAAAAGAAGAGATGAACAATACAATGTCGAAATGGTTGCTTTGTTTTCTTTTCCCAGGAAACAAATGTATTCATGATTAGTCACAGTAAACATTTGTGGTGAGGTAAGTTTAACCTAATTCTACAAAATATGTAATAAATTTTGCAATCAGTGTCTATGCATAGTTTTATCAGCCAACTGTGGCTGGCAGTGTGTTGAATGTGTTGGCAAATGCAGAATGCTGAAGCAATCGATACAAATTCATTGTTTGGAAAAGTCCTGGAACACGGTGAGAAGAAGCTGGGAGGTGTTTTAGAGAAGCTCGATGATGAGCTTGCCCTGTTCTTAGAGAATTCCCTCTTTCTTTGCCTTTGTTTGCCATGATAGATGTGTACTGTGCTGTGGGGGCCTTTGCACAGTTATTGTGTAGTTTGTTCAATTATTTAGGCATTTTCCAAGGTTAATTTTCTGAGTTCTGTTGTGGTGTAAATGTTGTTCTTTCTCCATCAAAGTAATCTGGTCAGGAAATGAACAGTTTGAATTCTTGTAATGATTACTCAATCTGACATAACTGGAGGGGTAAGCAATACTGTTTCCCTGGAAGACAGCAAGGATTTCAAAGTATGTCTGTTCTTGCCTCTTTTCTTTACTGTGCAGCATTTTTGGTATAACAGGTAGACAATTGGAACAAATTCAAAGCAAATTGAGACAATTATCTTGGTGACAGTAAAATCTGACAATCATTTCATAAATAGTAGCCAAAGATGGCCTGGGGAAATAGCCTTACTTTTTTTTCCCTCAACTTCATATGGTGGAAGTTAAATAAAAGGTGTGTGTTTGTTATGTTTGTTTTGGTTTTTTTTTAATGTGAGTTTTTAAAAAGCCATGTCTGCTTCTGAAGAGCGAGCATTTCTTTTTCTTGAGTGTCGTGGTAAATTTTGCCTCAGTGACTCCTTTCCATATTGTTTCTTTCCTGTACCTTCTTGAGGAAGCTTTTCCATCTCTGTTTAGAGGCCACATTTACTGAACGTCCTTAAATAAAAGTAGTTGACAGACTGATGAAAACAGACTAGAGAAAAGAATGATGCTCTGTTTTCACCTACACCCAGGATGGACTATTCTAAATTTTCTTTTTAATGTTTGAAGTAAAAATAACCAAGTGAGTTGTCCAAAATCTGCTTCACGTGTGCAGGTATCAACATGTATCTTCTTTTTCTTCCTCTTCTGTAAAGTGCTTTTCTAAGCTTTCATTAATAACCTTTAAGGCAACCTTCTAAACATCAGAAATGAAACTTCTATTTCAGAGTACTAGCCTGGAAATAAATTGATTCATTTCTAGCTGAAGGTGTGCAGAGCTCTGAGTTGAACTAATTGATCTGCTACATTTTCTGGAAGATATTTTTCTTTCCTTTTTACTATATATATATTTTTTTTAATTTAGTTTACTTTCACTATGGTGCTGTGTGAGGTTTTTGCTGGGTTGGGTTTTGTTGTTGGTTTTGTGTTTCTTGTTTTTTTAATACAATTGTGGTTTAATTGTGGGGGTTTTTTGTGGGAGTTGTGATGTTTTCCCTTAAAATCCTAACTCTGCATGTAATGTTAGTTTAGGAAATGCAAAAGTTCTTTTGCAACTTGCATCTTAAATTTGTTTATGTCACTATAAACGTACTACTAAATAACTTCATGTGGAAACTGCTTCCCAGCCTTGTGATGAAGTCATTTATAACACACAAACTCAAGTGTCTGTTGAAAGTAAAAGCACTAATCATTTAGCTGTCCTTTGCCAGTGAGTATCAAAGCCTGAATTCAACTATTAATGAGTGGACTGTTTTGAACAAAGCCTCCATGTTTAAGTGGAAAGCTTTGAAAGATGGCAGTTGTAAGTTGTTAGGTTTATGAATACATGTGTGTTGAATCAGTGGTTTAAATATACTTATTGTGATTTTAGGAAGGATATGTATTTGTAGGCATATTAAAGCTTGTCACTTAGCACTAATTTGAACGGTCCATTTTATGCTTGCTGTTCATAGCCAACATGTGGTACTGCACTGAGGCACATGGAGTGTATTAAATAGCATTGAAATGTAAATAAAGAAATATTTAGGGCCTGTTGATTCTGTAATCGAAAGTTTCTGGATAATTGCATTTGAGTAATCTAACTTTATAATGCCCCTATTCATTTTTATTTCTGCTTTGAATGTAGAATATGAGACTTTAATATTTGGCAATCTGCAAGACTGATAGTAGTTTCTGCAGGTGGACACTTTTGTTCTTCGTGCTCATGGCTTCAAATAGAGATTGCATAGCTGGAGTTTGCAGGTTGGGCCTGAATTTTGTGGTTTCCTTTTAAAATATACTTTGATTTTCGTCAAATGTAGAAAGAAGAGATTTGCAGAGACAAGGTGAAATAGGTCTCAGTACAGATAAAAGTTTGCTTTAATGTATTTACTCATCATTATTTAAAAAAAGAATTTCTGTTAAATAGGTTAGAAACCCCAGTGCTACTCTTTGATAGGTACCTTTGAAAACTTTATTTGAACTGCACATGGAGTCACTAAGTGTGGTTTGAATTTAAACATGGATGGTGTCCCTGCTCAAACAAGTAGGTACCCCCCTCGCTCACACATACTTACCTATTGATCTCTTCTTCCTAACTGTTAAAAACACCTTTCCTAAAACTTCTTTCTGTGGGCTCATTGCTCCTATTTTCTTTGTGCCTGTTACTCTGAACGGTGGTGGTGCTGTATCTGATGGGAGAACATGAAGATCCGTGGCTGGAGGGCATGGGGTCTATTGGACTGAGTGACACAGCTGAGAAGTGACAAGTCCTTGATCACAAATGCCTTTGTTAAGGTCTGAAATCCAAACATCAATGTTCAAAGCTAAATAGAAGGTGAAGCCCGTTGTTCAGAGTTCAGGTAAATACAGATCAGTTTTAGCATCTTGCAAACAAAAGGCAGCTCCCCACAAAAGTGGGAAGGGAAGAGGGATATGAGCACACAGGGTATTCTTGGTGCAGGGAAGAGAGGAGAAAGTGGTTGCCTCCCAAGGGTAAGAGACAGGCATTTACAGCTGGTGAGTTGGCTGTGGAGGGAACAGATCATACTGAGCCCATAGTTTCTATTTTAGAGCCCACTGGATGTGTTTGGTATCTAACAGAGTTACGAATTTTTGCTGTTACATCAATTTAGTTGTTTGTAAAACTGCATCTTCCATTCCAAAGCTTGTATTTGAGAAGTGCTGTGTGGGTTTCCCTTGAGGATGGCCTGGGAGTTTAGAGATGAAGCACCTGTTTTATGACAAGCATCCTTCTGCTGATGTCTGGCTGGTTTTGTCCTGAGTCACCCGTCTGCATCAATGTGCTTTGTTTTTAAACATTTGTACATGCTTTGTTACTGTTCTTACAAATACTCTAAAACAGGAATATGTGATGTTCTAGTAAAGCAAAAGGTATTTGTTTTGTACCGAGGTACTTATTTTTCTAAAATCTCTATAAAGATTTGCTTATTCAGGATAAAGTGGGGTGAGCTTAACATTTGTGAGATTTCACCCATTTGCTTTGATATTTAACTGATTAAAAATTATTCTTGCTGCTTACAGTGCTCGTCTCCTGGTTCCCAAGCTTCTAACTTCTGCAATCTGTCATATGAATGCTTTACAAGGTCCTGTTTAGTGAGAGAGCTCCTGAGACGGAATCCTGAAGGCCAGAAAGCCATTCTGAAATAATAGAATGCTGTTAATCAGTGGAAAAGGGAGATGTTTTTCTTTTCAAGGGACTATGCAAAGAAAAAATTTCACTGCGAAACAAACCTCATCTTTCTTTCCATGGCTGTAATGGGTTTGGGTTTGGATGTGGTCTGGGGGCTTTGTTTTGTTTTTCCTGAAACATGATAGTCTATATACATATCTGCCATGTTTTAAGGGCCTAATGCTGCTGCTCTTAGAAAGAATACAGATGTGCAGGTTGAAGGCAGAGCATACCTTGCCCTGGCATAGCTTCTCATGCCCCTTTGAGATGGGGAGTGGTCTGGAGGGCTACCATTTCTTTAGAAAAAAAAGAGATGAGAGGAAAACCAGATGCTGGAGGAGTGAGGAAGTTAACATGAAGAAGCTTATAAAGAATTTAAATACTTATCTTACTTGGTTCTCTGTTTAGAAGCTGGTATTTATTGACTTTGGGCCTGATGACAATTTACAGGTCTAACTAGGAATTCTTCTGATCCTCTTAGGGACTATAGCTAATCACACAACACCCATCTCTTAGCATGCCAAGTCTTAAGAATCATGAAAAATATTCTGTTTGCTTCTGTTGAAAGCACTGTGCAAAAGATTAAAGCTCAGAGGGGCAGGGCAGGGAAGCAGCTTGCTAAATGAAAGGGAACATCCCTGTGGGCAGTCCAAGGAATCGAAGAGCAGGAGTTATCTTTACAACACATACATTGGATATGTTAGTACTTACAGTTTATAATTAAAAATATTCAAACCACTCAATTTTTGTGATGTTTCTGTTTTGATTTTTTTATGCTAAGGTTGTGGGAAAAGTTGATAGCATGTAGTGAATTTTGGATTGATTTTTCACTTGGGGAAAATGTAAGAAAGGTCAAAATTTGTATTTTGTTATGAAGGGTTAAAAGCTGAGGCTGAGGCTGTCCTGAGGCTGTCTCTTTGGAGTTCTGTGCTTTATGAAGCTTAGTCTTGAATAGAGCCCAGTGGCTCTATTCCCAATGCTCTGCAATTGGGAATTTGCACAATGTATTGTTTGTTGGAGGCCAACCAGTGGAATGCAGCTTGGTCTTGTTGTTCTCTGCACTTGAAATATTTTTAAATGCCATATTTTTCTGCAATTTGTGTTGTCATTTATGATTGTATTTTAAATGTATTTGAATAATTGCACATGTGGTTTGTGCATCATTTAAATCAATGATCTGTGTGATTCCTGAAAGCATCTTTCACTTCTAAGAGCACAGGCAAGACAGTTGTATAAGCAACTATATTTGCTCACTTTATACACTTACATTCTTTGATTACCTTTCAATATCATTTTTCTTATCTTCTGATACAAATAATGCTGATCACTACATCGCTAGACTGTCTCTCTCCTATTACATGAATGCCTAGTTGAATAAAATATAAGGTCTAGGAACTGTGACTGCTTGGGCTGTTCTTACAGTGGAGTGCATCAGCAGGACTATGTCTTGAGCCTGGTACTGTCACATATGCATAAATGGGGAACAGAAGGTAGACAGTGAGGTGGGAAAGTCTGATACTGAGTGGTCAGGATGGGGGATCGAGTGTCAGTAATCACAGAATGCCCACAGAGGTCAAAATAATTATCAGTAAAGTGTCAGATAAAGGTTGACATCTGTAAGTGTGAAGAAAAATAATACAAGTTCCCCATCAAAATAATGGGCTCTGCACTAATTCCTGCCTCTCTGCCCCAGAATGAGATCTGCAGAGAGTTACATGGCCATTAGAAGGGCAGATGGATGATCAGTTGTGGTTAAAAAGTAAATTGAATGTTAGGAGATGTTGGGAAAGGAGAGAACAAAGCAGAGAGCTCTGTCTGTAAAGATCCAACACGCAGTTCATTTCCCCTTACAGGACATAGACAAGCTGGGAAAGTTCCAGAGATAGGTCTGTTAGAGCCATCAGGACAAGGAGTGAAGGAGATAAAACTTTTCAGTCTGGGTAAGAGGTGATGGCCAAGGTGGTCTCTGGATATGGATTAATGGTTTATTGTCTCTGCCAGTGTGATGTTAAATGAGTCTGGGGGAACTGGATTGCAAACAAACAAAAGAAGGGCATTCTGCATGGAATGGGTAGTAGAAATCCTGGAGTTGCTTCCATAAGGTGCTGTAGATGCTCAAAGGAGATGTGTTGTAAAAATCCTAACCGTTCTTGGGAAGGAGAAGCATCATTGAGAGTCAGTGAGAGGAAAAGGCACCCGAGGAGAAACCCTGATGTGAAAACATCAGGGAAGTGAAAGAGGACTGCATGTGGTTGCCCTGCTTTTCCTCTTCTTGGTCACTTTCTATGTCACTTGTAGGCAGAATGATGGGTCTGTGGCCTGATGCAGCTGTTCACTTGGAAATATTGTGTGTCAGTTTTATGTTAAGTGTGTGTGTGCTCAGATGTACCAGAATTCACAGGATTACTGTCATCTCTTTGGGGGCAAAGCTGTGCTCAAGGTATCCTAACATGTTGAAGTAAAAAGGCAATACATTGGGAACTGAGCAGAAATTAATACCACGTATTTTAAATAACTGCCACAAGGTGTAGAATAATGTGTGAGAATTTTCTTTATAAAAAGTGTGTTATCCGAGGTATGTGTTATGATACATCACTGGAGTCTTGCAACAGAATGTGACTTTGAAAAACTTAACTAATTAGTATCTAAACTATATATAACTTTTGGCAGAAAGGGTAATTTGAGATTTTTTCAAGCTGAAATAATATGTGTGTATTTGCACGTTATTATTACAAATGCGTTTTGAAACTGAAAAGGAAACTACTATTGCTTAGGTATTCAGATTTGTTAAAGGTAATAGTCTATTAAGGGTAGTTTTCTGTTCTGCAGAAGTTATTTAGTGTTTCCCGAGTGAATGCAGACTAATGGTATTATATTGTCAGCTTGAAGTTGGTGTCTGGTAGGGTTGCATGATGGATTAATCACAGTAGGTAGCTCTGTCTTTGTAAGAGATGATTGGAGTATCTTTCAGTGAGCTGACAGCTTGTAAAGGTGCTTGGAATGAACTACCAGGTTACAGCTTGCCTGGAGTAATTGAAGCACCTCATCAGAGGCCCAGTAAGTGTATTTTTTCTTATCACACAACTTGGGCCGTAGGTCTTGCGTTGCTTAATACACACAGGATGGGAACGTTATTGCCGCAGCAGAATATAGACTATTAAAGGAGACTTCAGATTGTCAGATACTGATTGCTAACATTTAAAGGGGTGTTCTTTATGCTGCAAATTATATGCTTGTGATTGCCATGGAGTCCTTTGTTAATACCTCAGAATCAGAACCATTTTTTTGCTCTATTTGGTAATGGACACGTTGCTGTAGAAATACACTGAAATAAATTTAAGGCTGTATCAGCTTTTTCGTTTGTGAATGATGTTACTCTGATAATTCCTGTTTCTTTTTATCCTTGTCGGATATGCAAAAACGCTGTGCTGTATCTGTGGAGTGATGAACCTTGTCTGTGCTATCACCAGAATAGCAAACGTGGGTGGCAGTATTTACAGTGCAGTCAAAAGCACGACCCGAGCACGTGCCTGTGTTATTGTGCCAGTATCAGTCTCACTGGCTCATTTGCCAGTACCAGGGAACTTGTCCAAACTCAGGGGCATGGGCAACTTGTGCAGCTCGTGCTGGTTTTAATGCCATTTAAGGCTTTGCTGCTGGTGGGGTCGGAGCTAGTTAGGTTGACAATGGGCTGTCATCAGTGCTGTCGTGTGTCACAGACCTTTGTCACGCAGTGCCAAGAGGTGGTGTCCATGTCATCATGTCTGTTCACTGTCTTCTGATCTGCTCTTGGAAAGGCAGCCTTGGACGTGGCTCTGAGGGCACTGAGGTTTTCTGAGCCAGATTTGCACAGGTTTTCTGAGCGAGATTTGCACAGTCCAGTCGTAGCCACGTGGTGGACCTAGGGAGGAGTCTCTGCTGAGGAGCAGGTGTTTGCTTTGCTTTGCTTTCCATCCTTGCAGGTTGGGCTCTTAGCCTGTATATCACTGACAGCAGCCAGGTCTTTCAGGCTTCCTCCAGCTCTTCCTCTAAAGGCTTCCACTGAAGGCATCAGACACGTCCTCTGATAAGTGGTGGACAGTGATGACTTTGCAGTTTGAGGGAGAGGTGATATGGGTTCCAAGTAACTTCAGCAGCTGCTACCAGTCCCTTCTGGCAAACTCCTCTATTGTAAATCTCTAATTTTTAGTAGTAAGTAAGAGCAGAAACCAATTCTCAGCATTTGCTCTGAAAGTATTACCATTTTTTTTGTTCTTCTGCACAGCCTTTTGTATTACATCTGTATGACTGTAATTTTGTCCATTTCAGATATGTTTTGTTACCTTTCTGTAAAGCTTCTGTCTCTAACACTTTTTAATCATAAGAATAATTTTAAATGCAGGCAGAAAATAATGGATGTGAAAAAAGTGGAAGTAGTATGTAGCATTCCTAGTCTATAAGGCTTTTCATGTAGTTATTTCACATTTGTGAAAATATGCTTTTAAAAGAAATAAGGTGTGAAATTCACACACACTACAAGCACGCCTTTGCCCCCAGTTGACTGTGGAGGCTTTTAATAATGTCTTATTAGAAGAGGTTTTACTTTCTGTGCTGTTTGTTCTCTCTATAGTGCTATAGCTTTACTTTTCTACTTACTGTTTTAACACAGAGGAATTGCTTGGAATGTCACTTCTAATTTTAACTGCCAGTTTATTTCTTGACTTGAAATACCATACCTAGCAGTAGATTTCCTCCACCCCCCCCTGCAGCAAATCTGTTGTAAAACCAGTCCACAATGACACACTTGTTCCCCTCCTCCAGTGGTACATCCAGTCAGATTTACAGGAATGCAAAAATAGCTCAAACGTGCTGTTCTCTCTGACATTTCAAAAGTTTCTCAGTGCTTTCATTTTTTTGAAAACTTTATTTTTTTATTTTTTTTTTCTTCTATCCCCAGTCTGAAGAGACATTGCAGGCTGGAGTCTGCAGTAAGGTAGTCACAAATTCCACTTTATGCATCTGGAGCTGCATACTTCATTGAGAGATGTCAGTTCAATCCCATTAAACTTCCCTTGCATTAGAAGGAGCTGTGTGCAGTTCTATACGTATGAATATGCAGTTAGCAGACACCTATTCATGTGTTTGACTGTCTCTTACTTCAGCTTCAGGCATGGGCTCCACAGGAACAGGGTGTCTTCAGCACTCTGAACTCATGGCACTTCCAGCAGACAGTTTTGAATTTAGCAGTACAGTTCAGTTTTACACCAACACACTGACAGCAAAGCTTGGCCCATCATTTGGCAAAGAGAGTTGAAAGGGTTTCTGCTAATTATAGATTTGGGGACTCTTTTTTAGCAGTTGCACTGGGATATTTAAATCAGAGTTAGGAATCATTGAATTGCCTCCTCAAATCAGTGTTTTAAAGCAATTTCCTGATCCTGGGGGGTGGTGTGATGCCTGTAGACTTTGTCAGTATATAGAGAAAGATGTAATTAGTTTAAGGTCTAGTTGCTGTTTGGCATTTGGATTGATCCAGTAAGTTTTTATTGCAATTATCCAAGAGTACCAATGGCAGGAAGAAAAAGCCCCAATATATTAGATCTTAACACAGTACTACAGATCTGATTTTGATCCTATTTTTCATGCATAAGGACCAGATAATTTGAGTTTACCCTTTCATTAAAATAAAACCTTGAAAAATAAAATATAGCTTGTCCAGACAAGCTAATGTTATCCACTTAAAATAAGAGAGAAATTTTTGATCTCTTCAGGTGTTGAAAAACAAAGCTGATCCACTATCAGATTACCATAATGGTTTCCTTGATTACAGTTTTGTCATTTCATTTGTAAGTAAATTTCTTGTTAGCTTCTTGTGTGACAGAGCATAGCATAGCTCATCTAAATGATGAAAAGTCTGCCCTAATAGTAATCCCGAAGGTCTTTTTCTTCAGGTTTGTGTCAGGATGCGGGAAATGTTTTGCAGCAAGATGTGCTTTATTTTCTGGCAGCCCTATGCTCTTTCATCACTTTTTCTTGTTTCCCTTCTTGTTCCCTCTCACATACAGAAAAAGTAAATGCACGCCCTGTGATCACTGTTCTTGATTGTGGATCTTGGCAAAGCATTCAGATACATTTGAAGTTGCAGCACTGCTCCATTCCACCTTCCACTGGTGCAGGGAGTAGAGCAGCTTTTCTCTAAAGAGGCTCTTATGCTGCAGCATCCTCTGTCTTAAAATGTGAGCAACTTGAAATCTTATTCTCGTGTTTGTAGACACTGTTGTATGTCAACTGCATTGGGACACAAACCCCACTGAGACAAATTCCTGTTAATTATCTGAAAGCTGGTTTTGCTAATTCCCTGCTAATTTACTTGTGTTATATTTATATCTTTCACATACAAATGAAAACACCAAGTCTTCGAGTCTTGGCTACTAACTTCAGACTGCATTATGCACTTTTCAAGTGAGGTTTTTCTGGGAGAGTATATTGGTGCTTTGAAATTTAAAGAACGGAAGTAATTATCAGCACCGTTGCTGAGAGAGGAGAACGCTTCTGAATTATTCTCCTGTTTGGTTTTTGGACTGTTATTGCCTCTTTTCCCAAGCTGACTTGGGCTGTTGCTCATAAAAACTTATATTTTGCTTTCCTTGATAGAACATCAAAGAATGCCTCACTTGATAGCACCTGAGAGTTGCCTCCGGGTTACCACGTATGCTTGACTTGCTGGATTCTATAAATGAGAAGTCCTCAAAGTAGCTCTTGCATTTCTCATTTCTCCCAAAACTCACTTTCTCCTTTTCTCTCTCTTAAAAAAAACCCCAAAACCAACAGATTTCTTTTTTTTTTATTCTACATGACAATACATTCCTTTCAGACCCAGCCTGAATAATATTTCAAAGAAGTAATTTACGAATTGTTTTATAGATAAGTCTGATTGCCTTTTTGTAGTTTATTACAACTTCTCTCTTGACTTCTGGCATATTTTGATGTGCCTTTTTTTTTCCATGTTCCTCTGTTTTATTTTAACCTCGTGTTGCCTTTGGATGTTGATTTGTTCTTTGATAACTGGGTTTGAAGTGTTTGTTTAGTAAGTGGTAAAAGGTGAAAGGGAATAAATACAGACATTCTCAAGGAAGTCATTGTTAGACTTTGTGAAGTGTTACGTGTTGTGTTACTAGTCAGTCTTGCAGTCTGGCTGCGTGAAATTTTCACTCTTCATGAAAGTAAGTGGTATTTCTAGGTAAGTAAAGGGTCCTTTTGTGAGAAAATGCAGGATCAAGACATCCACTTAAAAATGAATGTGAAACTTGGCAAAAAGTTTGTCTGCTTCTGGCAGGCCAGATAACAGAGTGTAAATTCAGAGAAAGGGGTAGGCAAGACAACTTGTGCATATTAGGCAAACGTTATAAATATGAACTGTTTTATCAAGTCATTCATTAAGTGTCAGGTATGTGAAACTAAAGATCAGGCTTTTGGGAAAATTGGTCTACAATATGAAAAATTTTTCATCTTTAGGATCACTTGGAGTAAAGTACCACCTGAGGAAGGCATGTTCAAATAAGACTTTACATTAATCTGTGCAGAATCTTCCTGAAGGAGAGAATGAGCTCTGTGACATTCACGTTGGGAACCTGGAATGATGGGAGTGCATTGGGTGCATGTTCTAAGGGTTATTTGTTACCAGATGTTAGGGATAAAAAATGGATAATGAAAGTTTTAAGGGAAAAAAAGATTAATTCTGAGGGAAGTGATTGATCGCTTCACTCTTCTGCAAAATGAGTCACACTTACTAAACTAGAAGAGTCTGCATCTTCTCTGCAAAGAACTCACAAAAAATGATAGTGGTAATTTGTATCCTATTGCACTCTGCAATAGGTCCATATCACTTAATGTCATTTGAATTGCATAGCCAGAGACCGTATTCGAAATTTCAAGTGATGATAAAGAAACCCCTTTCAAATAAAAATTGAAGAGAAATGCCCTCTGTGAGATTACATGTTATCTTGTTCACTTCAAAATATCCTACTCTTTGAATAGAATCTGACATTTGATTCAGCCTTATTAGTAAATATGAAAGTTTGAATGAGTTGGGCTTGCCTGACTTGCTTAGGAATGAGCTGACATCTAAACTTTTGAATACTTGAAGTATAAAAAACCCTCAGAAATCTACTGAGTTACTTTTTGAAGTTTCCTCCCTGGTCTTTACTAACAGTTTATTCCTTTTATAACTCATTGAGCTAAAGTAGGATGGCACAGATCAGTAATTAAATAATGCCTGTATCCATCTGCCTAGTGACTATTATGCTTTGTTGTCTGTATGTCTGTGTGTTGCATCAGCTGTGAGCAGCCAAACACAAGGAGTTCCCAGTCAGGTTCCAAATCCTAATGATTTGTCATCTTTGTGTCCCAGAGTTCTGATGCCTCAGAAGTGGTAATCCTGGAGCGCTGCTGGGTTGTGGAGTTCAGGAGCAAACCAGATGTTTCAATAGTTCTCAGTAAGTAAGACACAGCTCAGCATGTTCAGTGTGAATGTTTTATTGCTGATAACAAAAATGACAACAAACACCCTCAACCACGCAGGCATTGAAACTTTGCTAAAAACTTAGCTAAAATATGTCCTGTTATTGTTTTTCTGAAATCAAGTGAAAGTTGTGTATCATCTTCTTTCTCTGACAATAAATAGAAGTTTGAGGTTCTGTTTTTTCAGGTATTTTGTACAATGTGGGGTTTGTGTTTATGCTGATGCATAGCCAATTCATCTTATTCTTCAATGATTAATCATTTCTAAACTTCCTATTAAACAAGAAGTTTCCTGATTTTCTCACCTCTTACCAACTCTTCATTTATAAAATTGTTAAAAACAGTAGAAAAAATAGCAATTTCATAGAAATCGGAATCCTTGTTATAGGGGAAAGATTTTATTTGGGGAAAATGATGACTTAGAGTTTTCTCTGCAGGAACAACTCAAATAGCCAATGTGTCAGAAATTTTTTTATGCTGTGGTTTTTTTCTGATGCCACTGCAGAGTTTTGAAGTCCTTAGATCAATTTGCCATTTTCTGTTATCTCTGATGGTCTAAGAGCGGAGGTGAAAAGGCTGTGCTGCATTTGTAGGGTCGATGGCCACCTCTGTGTTTAACAGAATTTCCTATCATCTTTTTTTTTATACTCACCAAAAGCTCCAACCCACTTCAAGGAAAATGCTGCATTAATTATGCTAACTTTTGTCCTCACCTGCTGAAGTGATTCTTAGTTGTTGGTCACATTTGAAAAGGCAGGACTTAAAATGTATTCATTGTGAATTCTGTCCTTTTCTGGGTAGTGTGCTGGGGAATGGCTCAAATCCTGCATCTTCCATAGGGAATGGAATTGTATGTTTCGTGCCTGGTGTTGAGGCACTGCATCAAAAAGGACTTCTTTCTGGATTTGGAAGCATTGCTTTGCCTGACTCTAAGAGCTCAGTGTTTACTATTGACTCTCAAATTGAGACTCTTCTAATTGTGCCCTCAATGAGTCCAATTCATTCACAGAATTATCAACTTTATGAGTATATACAGTCATGTCAATTCCCTTCTGGCACTTCTTTTGCAACGCTTGAGCATAATACTACTGAACTGCACCCAGACTGCAGCTGTAATTGCTGACAGGACTCTTTCAATTAGCTTTGAAGCCTGCAAACAGGACAGTTTCTGTGGCAGCGAGACTGGCAGATTTTAAGCCCAAAAGCTGTGCAAGTAGACAACAATGAATACTGAGTAAGCACTTCAGGCTGCCTGTGGAGAAAAAAGGGACTGTGAATATGTGCAGGAAGAAATATGCTTGCATAGGTAGGAACAGAAATTGCCAGCTGAGAGACAAACTCGCCAAAATGAAGTTTTTGAAGGTCAGCAGTGACCAGAGGTAGGGGTGGCATTCTGACCCGCCTCTAAAAACATATTGAAGGAGAGAAGAGAAAACAGTATAGAAAACCTCAGGTGAGCAGAGCAAACAAATGATGAATGCCTGGGGCATGACCAAACAGCAGAGAGAGGAAGGGACAGACAGGTGGAGGAGAAATGTATTTCTAACTTGGCAAT
The DNA here is from genome assembly GCA_035222235.1 of Margarornis squamiger. NCBI lineage: Eukaryota > Metazoa > Chordata > Aves > Passeriformes > Furnariidae > Margarornis > Margarornis squamiger. Next base: position 11,500,781 of record JAWWTY010000123.1, on the reverse strand, counting down.
TCTCCCGTGCTGGAGAATAAGGACGACAACCTGGCTGATGATTTGTTGGATGGGGAAAGAAAGCCAGACTATTATGAGGTATTAGAACAAAACTGAAGACAAATGAAGATGATATACTGTGTACTGAATGAGGATAAAATACCAAAAGAAGTAAAATAATAATCCACGTAGTGTAGGAGAGAATAAAATTCAGAAGACAAAATGGGGGAGAAAAGCAAAACTCAGGAACTAGGAAGAGAGATTTTTGTCAGTGGGGGCTTTGACCGCGAAAAGCTAACTGCATTGTCACACGAATAGATCTATTGGCTATTGGGAGCAAAAAATAGCTATAAGATGTGTATCTGGGACTTGAAGAGAAGCAGGATGAGAGGACGTACTTGCTCACCATGTCAAATTCCTTGTGGGGCTGGTGGAGGAGAGCTGTGCCAGAGCACAGCAGAAGCTCCAAGGAAAGGAGACAGAGGTGGTCTGTGAGATTACTTTGTGGTGTGGCTGGGAAGGGGCATGTTGCAAGATGAAGAAATTCGTCTGTGGGGTTCAATCTTGAAGTGTGAAGGGGTGGTTGGAGCAAGTCTTTGACCAATTGCCTCAGTGTGGTGGGCTGAATCCTAGGAGTCATAAGAGTGAGAAATGGAGACTAACTAGGATATTCAGGAAGAGAAAGTAACAAAGGGCAGTGGAGTAGACATGGAGGGGAAAAATAAAGACATTTTCATGCAACATCTAGCCGTACTCTGGAGCTGATGATCACCT
>JAWWTY010000123.1:11448909-11499928 GCA_035222235.1 Margarornis squamiger | reverse complement strand
GTGGAGTAGACATGGAGGGGAAAAATAAAGACATTTTCATGCAACATCTAGCCGTACTCTGGAGCTGATGATCACCTCAGGGTGCTGTGGGCTCTGAAACATGAGGTGAAGGCAGAAGAGGTCAGGCAGCCTGAGCAGATAATCCTGTCAGTGCTTCAAGTGTAGTGCTCCCAAAACAGCCTAGCTCAGAAGGTTTCCAAGGGGACCATGGAAGGAAACAGCAGGATTTGTTAGGTGAACTTTCAGTCTGCATGTGGCTGATGGCTTACATGTGAAGTGGTCACCACTGGCAGGACAGCTCAGACACTGGTGTGAGGTGCATCTGATGGAATGGGTGTGATTCACTCCTGAAATCAGGAGGAGGGGAAAAGGTGCTTCAGGAATACCACCAAAGCTTCTCCTGGAGAGATCCTGGTGGAGGGGGGTACTGCCCTGGCACCTGTGGAAAGAGCACACTGCAGCCAGGGTGGGGAAGTGTGAGGAGGAAGGGAAAGCAGAGGGGAGCTCTGACCATACACCCCCAGCCCTCAAACCTCCTTGAGGCTTGGAGTGTGGGGAAGGCAGAGGAGTTAGGGGTGAAGTTGGACCTGGTAAAAGAGAGGACCGGAGGGGTAAAAAAGCATTTATTTCTCCCTACTCAGGACTCTTTTCATTTGCAATACATTATTCTTTCCAGAGGATGAGTATGTTTTGCCCATGATGGTAGTGGGTAGGTGATCTCCCTGTCTTTGTCTTGACCCATGAGCTGCCTCTTCCTTTCTCCCCCAGCCCTGTTGAGGAGGAGGAGTGAGGGAGCACCAGGGTGAGTGGCTGAAGCTGCCCAAGGCCAGCACACCCCAGTTAGTTTGCATCAGGCATCTACATGTATTTTGCCCACTTCCAGAGTCAGGATTTGAGCAGAAGAGCAAAGAGATGGGCAACCAGGAGCAAAATGTTAATGTTGGTGGGTTTTGGTCGCTGTTATATTTCCCTGGCACAGGGCAATAGGAGCTGTGTGCCTGGGTGAAGTGCTCCCAAGAGCAGTCTGAGGTTGGCCACCTCATGTGGGTGAGACCAAAGAACTCTGCCTCCCTTCCTATGTACTACACAACCTTGGGATTGCACCCAAGAGCCACAGGCGCGGTGAAACGAACCCAGATGTGAGAGACAGCATGCAAGGACTGCCTTCTCTTCATCTGTAAATCTCATAAAGATTCCTTAAAGACTCCATTAATTGCATGACTGTGTGTGGTCCCTTAGTGAGAGCAGTAACATCCAGGGAGGGCTAGGGAGGAGGGAGGGAAGGACCAGAGGAAGAAGACAGCTTGTGATACAAGGTCACAGTCATCTAAAACATATTGCAGTGAATTGGGGAGGGAAATAAGGCCTGTATGTGGAAATATCCTTAAGACAGCAGGCATTCCTTTTGCCATTTGTAGTATAGAAGCCACTTAACCAGAGCTTTTTGTTTCAGTAGTAGTGGCTTGGAAATGCAGGTCAGCATCACTCCGTGTTTTAGGGATGGAATAACAAGCAAATGCAAAGGTTCCTCTTGCAAATGTACGCAGAGAATCGAGATCTCTGGATCCTGTCTTTTTTAAGGCAGGTTGATGGTCCAGCCAGAGATATGATCTGCTTCCCTTACAGCAAAAGCAGTCTGCTGCTTTGCAGAGGCCACACTTGGTACTTTGGGTGAGTGCTACAGTGTCTCTGTTTAGGGATCTTGAGATACCGTGTGGTATTCAAATATTTGTGTGGTTTGCATTGCTTCCAGCATAGGTGTGCTATTTAACCAAAGGGGAGAATCAGTGGGGCATGTGTGAAAGCTGACAGGTATTAAAAGAAACAAAGTGTTGTATTGCAGGAGTCAACCTGGGGTACCTCGCTATATTAATTTCAAGTACTCAGGCTCTTGGCGAGGTTCTGTGGGGACTTAAATGAAGATTATAGTGGTAACTTAGATAAGTTCATTCCAGCATTGCAAAGTTAAAAAAAAAATAAAAAATCACCGAAGATAAAAATTTTAATTAAATTCTTTATCTTTGATTGAAAATTTAACTTCCAAAGGAAGATTAACATAGCATCATGAGTAACCATGGGATGATTTCATCACTACTAATTTGAACATGAAATGCATCAGCATATAGAATTCAGGCAGCTTTGTGAATTAAAAGCCTCTGATGTCTGTATTAGAAATATCCTGAGGATATAATTTATGTATCAAAGCTCCCATTCTACTTTTGTTACAGCATATGGTGGTTAGCTCTGGTGGTGCTTTATATTTTAGAGTGCCAGTGACTCACTGATATTCTTAACATTTTCCTCTGCTGAGCTAGCAACTGAGAATTACTTTTTTGCTGGTGTGTGTGGAAAGAGACGGACAACCTTTCACCTTTTTGAACTCTATTACTTTGCATATTGGCATAAGAGGAAAAATAGTCATCTTCTAAAAAAAAATTCCAGGCTGTCATCCTGGGCATTGACCATGGACTTTGCACATTTTTTTTTTTTAATTATCCCAGCAATTTCTTTTTTGCTTTGTTCAACAGGATGTTATAACTCTCATGAAGGAAAATAAAGCAAGTCAGGGAGTATCAATCTTCCTGTCACTTTTACACGTTTAGTAAGATAAACAATTAAAGACTTATTGAGAAAAAAGATTATAAACAAGTGAAAAAGCTGTAAAAGGAGAGTGTTTTCCCCTTACTCTGGGAAGTGTGTTTGCTTTGTTTTATTATGTTTTAATTTTGAAAGCCTTTCCATTAAACTGCAGTCTTTTGGAAGACAAGAGTTAGCTCCATTAACTGCCTAAACTTTGTTTGGTGACTCCATTATTTCTGAATTCACAGAACCCCAGGTTTCTGTGTAACAGACTGTGATTAAAGCTCCAGTAAAATACACTTGAAAAATCAAGAGGTACATTGTTGAGGTATTTTTAACAAGAAATTTGTGTACATTTTTAAAACAACTGAAATATCAAAGCACTTAGAAGCCATTGCTATTGTTAAATTGAAAAACGTGGAAAATTTAAGTTTTATTATGAAATAATAGGAAGAAGGAAGAGTTATCTGAGGAGGATGGAACAAACACCAAAACTTGAAACTTGGGGTTGTCCAGTACGAAGATGAGAATTACAGTTCCGCTCTTGCAGATTTCATGATCAGAGGGAAAATCTTCTTAATATTGTATGTTCTTAAATCTTACTCATTATCTTATTAAAAAATGCTATCACAAGGGTAGAACTAGGAATGCATACCAGATAAAGCCCTGGTTTTGCTGAAGTCAGTAGGTAAATGTTCTGAAAAGCTTAGGTTGTTTTTCCCAAATTTACTTAGGGTAACTCCTGACAGCAATAACACCATAACAAAGGATGTATTTTCTGCAGTAACTTCTTAATTGTAAAGCATAAAGTGCTTTTGAAATACTACTGCATTTAGGTTTATCACTTACATTTTTATGAATTAATATATATTATTTATTTAAATATTAAAATTTAATGAAATAATTGAATTGACCATGTAGTAATAATTCTTTGTTTAATTATTTACATAATTCTTCTGATATGTCTGCCATTCATTTGAGGCCTTCATTACATTTGTGGGCCCATTAATTTAATTTTCAGAAAAATTCATATCAGCTAAGTTTTGCCTCCCTGCTGAAACTTGGAATTAAGTGTCTGAGGTTCTTAGGGTTTACTATATGCAGCTGATTTAAAATAGTCAACAACTATCTGAGAGAGAAGAGCAAAGAGATTATGGTCTTTATTATATCAATAAAGCTGTGTGCTGCTTTACTGCAACAGACTGTTTTGCCAGGGTGCATTTTTCACATTGTGTTTCTTCTGGCATGTCAAGCTTTTGCACTTAAACTTTTTAATACCTAAAGGGGGATCTACAAGAGAGCTGGAGAGGGACTCTTTACAAGGGCATGTAGGGATAGGACAAGGGGGAATGGCTTCAAAGTGAAAGAGGGCAGGCTGAGATTAGATATTAGGAAGAAAAGCTTTCCTGTGAGTGGTGCAGCACTGGAACAGGTTGCCCAGAGCAGCTGAGGCTGCTCCACCCCTGGAAGTGTTCAAGGCCAGGTTGGATGGGGCTTTGAGCAACCTGGTCTAGTGGAAGGTGTCTCTGCCCATGGCAGGGGGGCTGGAACGAGATGATATTTAAGGTCCCTTCCAACTCAAACCATTCAGTGATTCTATGCATTGAAACAATAAAGGAAATAGATAACTTACCTACTCTTGGATCTGCAGAATAAAACTCTCTGTATTTGCAGTGATGAGTGTTTTTCAGGCATTTTCATATGCTTTTCAGAATTTAACTTAGCTGTCAGAGTACTCCAGAGATCTAAATATAGCAGACTGTAGTGTTTTGAAGTGATAGTTTAGAATGAATTTCCACATCTCAAAAACTGGCACCTGTTTGATCAGAATACAGTGAATTATGCCCACTCCTACTGCATTTCACTATCCATTTCTGGTTCCATGCATATTAATGGTGATTCAGTATGCCTTTTGTGCTTGGCAGTCTGATTTTCACAGCTAAGAGGTAAATATAAATAGCATGATTTCAATTGCAAAACATTGATTTCCTCCCAAAGCAGATGTTTTTTTATCTAGCTAGTGGTAGGATATTTCAAGGCAAGATCACTGTTCCTATTTACATTTAAAGATAAAGAGCATAAAGAAAAGAACACCTCAATGTATTTGTATTTTGGTTGTTAAATGTTGGCTTGTTTCTCTGACAGTCTTTTCTTCACTAAGGTATCTTGGATATCCAAATTGCTTTTATTAAAGTTGTCTGTGCTTTTAAAGGCTGAATGGTATAAGCAGATGTTTGTTTGGTTTTTGTTTTTCTTTAGAATGCTGGTTGATTGCATGACTTCCCTTTCATTTTTTCCACTGGTAGCTACAAAATACTATGAAATAAAAAACCCTTTTGAATCATTGATGTCCAAGGGAGTAGACCACCGTGCTGTTGCAGATCTTACCAGAGCAGCAGCAGTTATGAGCTCCTGTAATCAGGGAGCTTTCTGAAGGTTGCTGCCCTCGTGGCTCAGATGCAGCACCAGGTCATACGAGAGCTTACAGCTCAAGCTTCTATGTCTCTGTGGTTGTCTTTGACAAACAGTGAGGCTCAGCTTGTTCAGGTTTGGTCACTCAGGTGTGGATTTTTTTGTGTAAACAAGAACCTGATGAACATCTGCATCTGCTACAGATTTTGAATATTCTTCTTTCAAGAGCCGAATACCTTGTTTTTTGGACTGAGCCAGGATTAGAGGCAGGAGTTTGAATCTCTGTTATTGCTCCCGAAGCCAGAAAGATGTTCCCCCACTTTCTGCTCTTCTTTCCTGTGTTTCCTCATGAAGTCTATAGTCCACCTGCTATATGAAATGTTATCCAACATTTCAGCAGCACCTGCAGCCAGTTAGATTTCCTTAAATCCAACCCAGAAAAAAACCCTCATCCTACCTCCACAAGGATTTGTGTACAGTTTTAAGAGGCTTCCAGACTTGAGGTTTCATCTTTTGTTCCCTCCATAACAATAAAAGCAGAGTTAATTGTAACTGGCAGATGCTCAGTTTATGAAGTGCAAACAGGTTTAGAATAATATGTGCCCAAGGTTAGATACACAAGTTAGTAAAAGGAATTTAAATTCACATTGCACTGAGAAGAACTTTTCTATGTTGTTTGGATTTTTTGAACAAAGTATGCAAACATTTAGGTGTTCTGTTTCACCAAGTAATATGATATATGGCTTATTTAGGTCGGAATGATTTTGGTGTCCAACCAAATACTTCAATCATTGTTAACACAACAGCGCAGGTGTTTTATAGAGTTTTATGTTTCTAAATTAGCTGGTAACTTCTTTTAAAGAAGCATTGATTTTTCTTTCTTTTCCAGTTTGCTCTTCTCGGTGTGTGTTGCAGTAAATGTCACTTTGGATTTGTGACTCTCTGAAGCCATCTAGACTGCAGAATTTTAAATGCCTGAGAGGTGTTTTTGCTTCCTGTGCTAATCTTAATCAAATGACTGACCCTTGCTCCTTACCTGGATTCCTTGGGAGCTTCAGCTTTTTTCCCTCCTCCTTCTCTTCTTTTGTTCTTAGGAAATTTGATCATTCAACAATTAGACTTCAGGCAGAACAGTAAATGACACATGGATAATAATGAGGTCAGAAGCTCCCACAACCAACCTGTTGAGTCTTCACAGAGGAGTTACCTTGTGCTAAATTATCTGCATGTGTTGGTGATCTGTATTCTGGCAAGGATAAATGAGAGGCTGAGCATAATGGAAATCCCTAATAGAGGAAATGATGGACACATTCATTCTGGTGAATCCCACTCTCTGTCAGAACCGTGTCTGCTGCCCCTGCTAAATCAAATTCTTTTTCAAGTTAGCAGCTCTGAGAGCTGCCTGCTAGGCTGCAGAACCTGCGCTGGGAAAGGATTTCCCATTTTGGTTGGATTGGAACCACTCTGTGGATAGGCTTAGTACTGCACTGAGCCTGGAAGAGCTGGGGTTTGGCTCAAGGGGTGGATGGGGGCGCGCAGCTCTGTGACCATGGAACGAAATGTCTCTGTGGGGGCTTTAATTGTGTGTGACACCAATATTTTCATGATCCCCTTTTTGAATCACAGTTCCTAAACACCTTGTGTTCTGAGTGCAGAGTTTCAGAGCGGGGAACCAGGTCTTTACCTTGAAGCTGCGTCGAAGGCGGATCGTGACTCTTGGGCTGTGGCACTGGGAGAGGCCAACTCGGAAGGGTTGCGGAATAAAATTCAGCTACTCCAGAGGTTGATCATGGAAATCAAAGAGGAGAGAGCATCAGAGGAAGCACGGCAGTTTCTCCCTTCCTCCCAAGTAGACAGCCTAGGAGAGCCGCAGTTCACGAGTAAGTGTGTGTACTCCTTCTGTTGGGTGGTACAGCAGAAACAGCCCAGCCCCTGCAGCAGTACACATGGGGCCACAGGCAGGGTATGCGAGGCTGAGCAGCTTCTTGCTTCTCCAAGTGCAGCTGTAGAGGAAGTAAACTGATGAAAGCTGTCTTTAAATGTTTTTGCCTCATTTGTTTTGGGTTATGCAGGTAACCTTCAGGAGAACAAATGTGTCATTAGTGTGTTTCTGACTTTTCCCTCTCTAACTTATTTTCTTCATAAGACTTAGAAATATTTTTTTTCCTCTTTAATGTCCTACATGAACATATGGACTACTGTTTAAAATGTAGTCTGATAACTTTGATAAATGTAGAAAGCTTTAGTGATATTTAAATTAGTATCACAGATTTGTTCTTTGTGGTATAAAAGCACTCAGGGGATTTGAATGCAAGTAGCCATATGTTGAGTTGTATTCGGTGCACAGGGATCTAGAGGCTGTATTTCAGTTGCCCAGTCACTTAATCAACTCTGTATTCAGTATATTCATAAAGGTGTTTCAGGCCAAGATGCCAGTGGCAGAATTCAACTCAGAAATTCATTTTAGCTCCGTTAAAAAAACTAAAATCTTATTTGTTATTTCTTTCTGACCTTTCAAAGCTATGTGGCTGTAATTTTTCTTGCCCAGATGTGAGTGATTAGCTACAGCAGTGAGAACAGTGTGAAGCCAGTCTTAGCAACGTCAAGTTTGCATGGAGCACACACAGCTATAAGTTTATTTGTGGTGGGGTTTGTTTGTTTTTCTTAAGTAAAAGTCTTGTTCCAGTTCATATACCACTTCAGTCCTTCCCATCTGACCAGTTTCTTCACTTCTGACAAATACATAATCATGTTCGCTGAAGACAATACATAAATATTGACAAGAGGCAGTTTAATTTCTGCAAGCTTCGTTAAAACTGTAGTTGTGATCCAATTACTTTCTGCAGCAGGTGAGAAACTTGGTGTTACTTACCTGGCTTTGCTTCCTTCCTGTGTTTCTCTTGCTGCAACTCTGTGGTTCACTCCTTTATTCTAGCACAACGAGAATTCTAGCACAATGGTTTGGAGTGTTCTTCGTGTTCTTGGTATATGAGAAAAGGAATTAACGTGTTTATTTTCCAACAAAACAAAGCTGGTTGTGTTGCTTTACGGTTTGTTTTTATGTCAGTTTACGGTTTGTTTTTATGTCAGTAACATGGTTATATTTTACTGTATTAACCTGATTTACATACTTTCACAGAACCTTTTTTTTTTAATGTGATGACATACCTACTTAAAAATGAGTTGTTAGATTTTAATATTTTTCCAACAGATATTTAGATAGTTGTGACTGAAGATCTTACAAGTACCCATCCATGAAATGCTGGGATTTTTTAAATGAATTTCCCTTCCCAGCAACAGAAAGTTTCTGTTAAAAAGAAAGAAGTCTTCATAAGTAGTCTTTTTTTTTCCAGGCAAGTATTTAATGCCAAGTTGTCTTCCACTCTAAGATGGTAACATAAAATGTTACTTCAGTGGCAATGGCAGGTAGTTAGAGGCGTGTGAAAGCTTTACTATGTCTTAAAAAGCAAGACATGGAAATTAAATTATTTCTAATGTGTTTTTTTTCTTTAATCTTTAAAGGTATTCAGAGAATTGCAAATGAGCCAAAGCTGGAGTTCAGTCTTGGTAAGACATCATTTTGAATCTTTGCATTTGTAATGGCCTGTGTGTGTGAAGAGATTATACATATATCTATCTATATATCTCTATATAGTATTTTACAACATAACATGTTACCTGTTTAAAAATAAATAAATGGAACCCTGGTTCCTTTAGGTAGGAAGAGTGCCTGTGCATGTCTTTTGAAATCCTGATTTTAGTTTCTTACTTGGTTGGAACGGCTAAAAAAGGTCCATTGAATTCTCTGATGCTGCGCTGCTCTACCAACCTGAAAATCTGCCCAATAGCTTTGTGAATGTTGTTTATGAAATAATGCTTCTTTGGGAAAAGACATTAGAGTTTTTAAAAATATATGTTATTCAGATAAAAGTACTGTTGCTTTAGAACAAAATGGAATCTAATTTTGACTTTTTATACTTACTAATTAGTTTCAGGGAGTATTAAGCCACCCACTCTGTTCAGAGGTAGACAACGTGAATATTGCTCAGTAAGTCAAGCAAGCCAATTGAATGATCATGTATTTGTAATACAAGATAAAGCTGCTCAGTATTTGCAGCCCAAACTGTGCATTTAGACAAAAAGAGTATCTACTTTGTTGTTGTTCTTTCAGTGCAAAAGCTTTGAAGCTTTTGAAATAGTAGGTGAAAGAATTCTTTGGTGTAGAAGCACTAAGTACATACAGTAAGTCCATATCAGCAATAACAATGATAGCTGGTTTTAGCTGATTAATGGTTGGACTCTCTCATAAGGGTCTTTTTCAACTTAATTGAGCCTATGGTTATTCCCTGCTCCTGTGTACAGTAAAATAACACAGTTGCAAATAGTGTCTTTTGAAATATCTGATGCTGTATCCTGTGTGCATTCTGAACTGACTCCAACTTGTCATATTTGTCATGATTTTTGCATCCATATGACCTGCTAATATTCATCTTATGCTGCACAGCTCTATACTGAGACACTTGTACTCTTTGTTATTTATTATCTGTTACGTTTATTGTGGTATAAAAACTTTCAAACACCTATTGCAAAAGATTGTGTGTATGTGAGGAAGAGGAAAATATAATATCCTGCTGGCAGATAGCTATATAAAAATCCATCAGACTCCACTATTTGGAGAATTTAAATTATCTACAAACAGATCTCCCTCAGAAACCCCCTAACACAGCAAACAGGATGATATCAATGCCATGACTGTGGGTTCTGTCTCTGCCCATCCCATTCCCTTGGAGCCTGTTTCCTAGCCTTGTCCTTGGGTCTGGGTTATACTGGGCTTGTGTGCTGCTGCAACTATACTGGTTTAAAAGCTGATACCCTAAAGCTGTGCCCTGGGTAGCTTTACCTGTGTGTCTTTTAAAAATTGGGTAGTTATGGCATTACAAAAATCTTTGTCAAGTAGTTTGGTTTTTTTTTCCTGTTGGCACGATTTCTGCTGAAATTGTTAAATGTTGGCACAGAAGAAAGGCCTAGTTCTCTGTTGGGGAATTATACTATGCTATAATAATTGTTAAGAGTGATTTTAACTTTTCTCTGCCTTTCATTAAGCATTTTATAGGTGATGTGACTGTAATACTTGGGTATAGCTAGTAATTGCAGTGCTCCAGTGATAACAAACTCCCGGAATGACTGTGGTGTGCTGTAGGAGAGGAAGGAAGGTGCTGCAGGCAGTGACTGCAAATGAGATGAGCGATGCTTCAGGAGAAGTTGCTTTCAGTGATAAATGTGCCCCAGCAGGCAGAAGTGTAGGAACAAAGTAAAGCCATTTTCAGACTTGTCTGGGCTCGTGCTGGATGGATCTCTGTTCGCTCATGGTGTCAGTGTTTGTGTTTTGTGTTGGGTTGTTTCTAGCAGGCATTTATGTTCTGTGGTTTGTTCTGCAGCATTATTGATTGAGTCATTGCAGCTCTGTGAGTGATCTTATACATTGACTCCTGCTGCTGATCAGGTTACGAATACGAGTAGCAGCATCAACCTCTTCGTTTTGGCTGTGACCTCTATCCAGTGTCTTAAGCCAGGGATATTTGGCAATGCAGGGACCTGTATAAAGCTCATTCTGAAATAATACTACCTATTGAAGCATAACAGATTTGCATTAAGGAAATCTACCTTCAGTGACTGCACAGTCCATGAAATACTTCTTTTCCTAAGTTATCCTTCTTACCGGAATATCAGCATTCCCATCCCAACACTTCCTAGCTCCAGCAACTCCAGTCACCGTCTCTGTGGTGGTGATCATCATTACTCCTTGGTATAAATGTACACGCCAGTGAAGATTCCTTCTGTGCTGTTCACCTGGTCACTGCAAGGGCTGGAAGGGACTCTCACTGTGACAGCCTGGTCTGGGCATCTGGGGAACATGCTCTGCTGCTGGCAGGCCAAGGACACTGGTTGACTGGCATGGCCCTTTGAAGGCCTGGATTATGTCTAATTAAAGAGCTGGCATTAACTTTAGCTAATCAAAGACTTGCAAGATGTCTCTGTGAGGTGGAGCAAAGCAGGCTGAGATGGGATTTGCTGCAAGCCAGCACCCTGCTGTGCTGTGTGCCTGGCTTAGGTAACCAAATTGCGGGGCTCTGTAGAGACAGTTCAGCTTGATTAGACCAGTCCTTGGCATTTCGAATTTGGAAGGCAAATCTAACAGTTAATGACCTATAAAACTGGTCTGTAGCCCTGAAAGGATGACTTATAGCTATAATTTTGTTCATATGCGTTGTATATTCAATATTATATTAGTCAAGTAGTATATATATATGCAAATAGGCATTTGCCTATAGCAGCTAATATGCACTTTTTTAACTATATTAAAAAAATTGAGAGTTACCTCACAATTGTATTTTAAACTCATGTCACTAGTCGGTCAATAAGTAACGTTCAGGATTGAAACTTCAATAATTAAGAGAATATAGCTTTTTAGAAATATTTGGATGCTGCCTGATACATGAGCTCTATTTAGGGACAGTAAATAGTTCTCTTCAAAGTTCTGAGAACTAAATTTTGAAATAATGTTATTAAAATCCTCCTAGGGGCTTGCATTCTGTTGTAGCTGCCTTGCTGCATCCTATATCCCTTTTACTCTGGAAAGCTTTCTCTTCATAAAATGTTCCAAACATTGCCTTCTTTTATTTTATTTTGAAGTTTAATAAAGTGTCATTTTTTTGTCTTTCCCCTGCGGTGAAAGAAAAGAATAAAACTCTTCTGAATTACAGCTTTCCACCCCAGTACCCTCAGCATTTTCAGGAGTGTACCTGAACGTAACTTTGGAGTCAGAGCATCCTTTGGACTTCAGATTTTTTTATTGCTGGGGACTCTTTAGAAAAGTGGCTTGTTTCACATTGATAAGCGTAGCTACTTTGTGGTGTACGAACCCAGCTAAGGTAGTAGGTAATAGTTATGGGAAATAAATTATATTATACATGTTGGTGAGCACTGTTGTGAAGTTTTCAAGAGCTTGCACCTCTAAAGGTATTTGCATTTACTTGATGGTGAACTGGCAAAGTGTGACAAGAGAACTCCAATAATCAGAAAAACGAGGGAGCAGGGTAGAAGGTACTCAAAGTGCTCAACATGAACTCTGTAAGGAACATGATATTAATATGGAGAAATAAATAAGAAACAAAAATGCAAACCAGTTTATTACTCCCTCAATGACCCGTAGAATTAATTTTGACACATTTTGGTGTTTTTCCATTTGTCTAATTGATTAGAGTTGTGAAGAGAGGGCAAGGGATCCTGCAGTTGCGGGTTTGTTGTATTCAGGTGGTAATTTTAGTGAGAGCCCCTGTCTGGCATTTCCAAAAGCTCTCCATTTTTGACAAATATAGTAGGGCAGTGAAGTTTGATGGACTGTTCTGTTGTTGAGTAACATCTTAGTACTTTTTGAAGTGCAGACCTTCTGGTTATGTCCTTTTATTAAATCTCATTAAATGGTGCACAATTTACAGGAAACTTCAGCAAGAATTAAAATTAGAAATGTCTATGTTGTTTACTGTTTCATTTTACCAAGTAGTGGGTTGATACAAAGGCAGTCTATCTGTAAATGCAAAAGTTGGTGTTCTCCACTGTCTTATTTTTCCCCAAGTGACATTGTGATGGCATCTCTTGGAAAAGCTCTTGAAGCAGATTTCACTCTGCATATTGAACATAAATGGTACGTTGATGCTGTTCAAAGATCATGACTAGCTGATTTTTCAAATTCAGAAACATAATTTGGAGCTTCTTCAGCAGCAGCTGTTCCTAGAAGAATGATAAGAAGAAAGACCTGTTTTATCCATACCACAAGCTTGAAGCCAGAGTGTTGATCCTAGCAGGATTTCCCCATCTAGCTTGATTATCCTTCTGCTTCATCAAGTTATGAGTTGGTGAATAACCGATGCTTTGTTATGTTAGCCAAATAAAATGGAAAAAAATGAAGATTGGATTTGTGATTTTTAATTTTTATTTCATTTTTACATTTTGCTCTTTGTTGTTCTAGCAGTCTGCTGAATTTTACTTGAGTTTGTTCTGCTCCCACAGAAATTCCATCTTCTACCAAACAAGCTAGTCAGGTCTTTTCCCTGCTTTTACAGACATATATTAGATGGTGTTTCTTCCCAGCAACAACAAAAAGTACATAAAAGACAATTTAAATTGAACAGAAGACAATTAGGAAGTAGAAAAGCGACCATGTGATTGAAAAGAATGCTCTGGTTTTCCTCTGGGAACTACTTGCAGGGCTTTTGTCTGCTTTGAGGCTCTTGCACTGCCACATAAGATGCCTGAAATACAGTTTACTCTGGATAACTCACTGTTGCTGGGATGAATTCTTTTTGGACTGAAAGGAGCCCTCCTAATGAGATAGCAATGCAAGCCCAGGCTGGGAGACTCTCTTGGCATGTTTTGAATGGTTTTGATTTAGGATTTGTCATGGTTTTATATTAATTCCCAGAGGAGTTTCTTCTTCCTCCACTTCCCCAGGTGAACTTGAGCTGACTTTCTGTGGGTCTCAGTGCAGTTATAGCAACAAGATCTTCCAGGATCTTCCAAAAATCTTCTAAGGCAGTGAATGCCCATCACCTGTCATGTCATACTGCCATCCTTGGTGTTTCAGTCCATTTTGTTGTAATCATGTAGTCATAATGTCACTACTGAAGTAACTAGAAATACAAATAGAGGGTGGGAGACAAGGACATTCCCCCTCCGCACCCCGAAAGCTCAAACCCAGAATTGTTTACAAAAACTCATATCCTTGTTCATTTTTTTTGTGGATATACTGGGTTTGAGTCCTAGGGAATTAGGCCAGATTTTCCAATCTGTACCTGCAGGTGCTGTAATTCTGGAAATCTATCCTTCAATCCCTTTGGGGCAGGGAGTGCCTTCGTTTGCATTGCGGCTACAGAAGCAGCATACTGTCACCAGCCTTAAATATTAATCTGTGCTAATTGTAGCCCTGAACATGCAAGGACTCAAAAATCCCCAGGAATGGCACTTGGGAAGATGTTCAGCATTCTGCCTGCTTTTTGCACATTAGGAGAATCTGGAAAATTCTCTCTAGACTACTACGTACTCCACAGTTTCAAAGTTCTTTATCAGTATATTCCTATATAAAGTCATACAGATATCTGTTCTGTGTAGCTCATATATATGAAAATTTGTTTAGTTGCTGAAAACCCATTATCTCTAGTGTAGCATTACTCATTTTTTAACTGTGTGAGTTACCTGCTTGGTTTCTGTGTCAGTAAGAAGAAGCAATTCTTGATAGAAGCAGTCACAGAAATATTTCCAACTTGTCAGCATCCATTTGATGCTTAATGATTTTCATTAAACAGCTTTGGCTTGTGTAAATTCAATTTCTGTGTAGGTGTTAGCGATTAAAATTGTACATTACAGTGTGAGTTAGTCACCACAGTGGGCTCGTTAAATGCAGGGCTGTTTATTTACTCTGAACTGGGTCAGAGCAGATGATGAACCAGCATGAGGGAGTAAATAATTTCTGATTGAGTATATTCCATACGATGGAGTTACAGGAACCCACTGGTGTCCTGATGCAAGTAGTAAGTAGCATGAGGATGTTTTGGGGTATCAATATACTAAACCCGGGGCAAACTTGAGTTTCAGGCAGTTTTCTTCTGCTCTGTGACATTGAAGTATCTCCTGTTTCTGGAAGCTTTTGCTTTTAAGAAAAAAAATGTGTTTGAACTATCAGGTGAAAATGGATGGCAACCTTGTAAATACAAATATGTCTAAATCAGGGCTCTGACTAAGAGAAACTTTTAAATCTAATAGAATAAAGATTCTCAGAGAGGCTCTCACATGTTTTGATTTAACTGCTTATCTAGAGATAGATTTTGAATAGCTATGGCTAATCTGTTTAAAGAGGAGTTTGTAGATATCTGAATTTGAAAAGCTATTTAACAGTTGAAAGAATTTTTTAGAATTTAACATTCTGAGAGACAGGGATTTATCATCTTAGCTCTCGAATGATGCAGCAGATAATAGGATTAAATTCTGTCAAAAATGTCCAAATTCTGACACCCTGTCAGAGTTAGCAAACTGCTGCATTTACAAGGCCAGGGAAAAAGAAGGATAAGATTAGGAAAGACCTCTTTTTCCAATCTTAAATAAAATTGTTAGGCTTCTTAGGTAAAATCAGTTTCTTCTTGATACTGAGAATGCTGCTTTTTTATCTACGCCATGTTTTTCTCATAGACTTTGTAACTGTTGTCTCCTGTTTGCAGAATTCCTTTTATCCAATTTATCCAAAATGTCATAGGGATAAGGCTTTGTCTACTGAAAGCTGTGTTTTCTGAGTGCCAGTTCAGTATCTCAGGGAGGCTGGGTACGAGAAACACTTTGATTACAACAGCTAAGTCTTAGCATGGATTCACCTACCTCGTTCCTTACCAACAAGGGTGCTCATGCTGCTTTGCCTGAACTAATTCTGGTTTCTGAGCTAAAATAGCTATCAGTCATCTTCATGTTAATTTGTAAGGCTGATTGAAAGTTATGTAGGAAAAAGATTCCAGAGTTACTTAAGAATTTATAGATGTAGGTAGAGATTTAATGCAATTCTGTCAAAATTGAGCTATCTTACTAATTTTTTCTCACTTAGGTATTAAAAAATGGCCAACCAACAACTCAGTGTGTACCTTAATTTGTCCTTTAGTAATTTTACAAGCATAATGCTTGGCTTCTGAATTATTGGGTGTTGTGGTAAATGTGACAAATTTTTTGATTATTCTGATGAAACAGAAAACTTATGTTTCCAGAGTATTTTTAAACTAGTTCATAGAATGTAGGATTAAAGATCATTAAGTTGGAGAGAATGTATTTTTGGCACATGCTGCTGCTCTTTTTCCGTCATTATTTTTCTCTTCCTGCTTTTCCCCAAAAATATACCTCCAACTGTGCATTCTTTCTCTTATTTGTCTTGCCAGCCTCTGTGCTCTTTGCAGTTCAATATCTGAACCTCATTCTCTCAAATGAGGCTCTTGAGATTCCCATGTTGGTCTCGTAGCTCTCATACTGGGAGAGGTGATTTGTAGGGGCTGTGGCCTATTACATATTTAGCTTTTAGGGCACCAGTGTGGCAGAACAGAGCAAGGGGCAGAGGTTTGTGCCAGCTCAGGGGCTGGGCTGGGAAGGGCAGAACGATGGCTTGCCTGGCAGTTTTCTGCCATGGGAGGAGTTTTTATGGGCAGCATCTTCCTAGCTGAGACTGGCACTCCCCCATTTCATCACCACACAGCCATGGACACGTCTCTTCAATGTCCTGGGGGCTTTGTGCTTACCTGGTGCATAATGAACCTGTGAGTGATTTCTCTGTGGATCCGGGAAACTTGTCTGAATGAAGAGGGCTATTTAGGTCCTTATTGAGAATAATTTCTGTTGCAGACATTTGTACACAGAGAGCAACAAACCAAATAAGGATGAGTTATTCCTTTGTTGTTATAGAACGATCTATAAGACTTGCTTACCTACAGCAGAGATTTGGATGGCAGTGCTGGCACTTCTGCCTTCTTGCTACCTTTCCCTACCTCCCAGGAAGTTGGCATTTTAACTGTTCAGAATGAAATTGATATACTCTTTTTTTTTTTTTTTGTTCCTTAACTATGCTGTTGTCAGGGAGGCTTAGAAAGCATATAGTGTCTGCAGAATGTTGTCAGCAATAGATGTTAGTCTTCTGCACAGCTTCATTACAAAGAATAAGCTACGTCTTCATAAATCCTTTAAAACTACACTGTTTCTTGTGGCAACAGGGCCTTTTTTTTTTAATCAAACTGCGAAGTCTCGTAGCATTAAAATTTTAAACTTTTTATCTGCTTAGAAAAGAAATTATGTACACCACTAAGTTTGCTGAAGAGCCATTTTTAGTATTGCTGGTTTTGTGCTTCAGTGGCTGACATCTTCGTTTTCTCTGGTGCTGTCCAATGCCCCCTTACAGTCCTGGGATTTTTTTTTTTCTAGACAGATATGAGAAATAACTTACAGCTTGGAATTATGGAACAGGATCTGTTAGGGGCACAAATAGTAACATTTATGGTTAAACAATGGGAGATTATTAAGGAAATGGAGCATCCTTCATTTGAGGAGAGGCTGAGAGAGTTTGGGTTGGTCAATCTAGAGAGGAGAAGGCTCGTGGGAGATCTTATCCAAGTTCCTGAATACTTGGTGGGAGGGATAACATCTTATTGGTGCTCATTTTTATGGATTTTAGTATACATGCAAAATTATGTTTATCCTTTTTCCTGCATATTTTCAGAGGGCAGACTTACTAGTGGGAATGCTTGAAAAATGCAAGTTTTAAGTACAAGGATTACTAAATGTCTATTTGTAGCAGAGGTGTTGTCCAGGAATAAAAATGAAATGGACTTTTACCCTGACTTGAAACTCTTACCCTTTCTCCACAAATAAAAGGATTTGGGTCAAAGATAAAATAAGCTGAGGATGAGTCTTTAGTGATTAGTGCCCTTTTCCCAGTAGGGTGGACCTGGCTCCTGGAGTGACAGTGGACAGTGACCTGACTTCAGTGGCACTTGAATGTAAAATAATATACGTAAAATACAGAAATTGCCTTTCAAATTAACTTTTGCCCCTTCTGCAACTGCTGCCAGCAAAATCTTCCTTATTTTCTAACCAAGGTGGGACAGCTTTGAGCGGGTACAAGCAGACTCTGAAGTCTTGCTCTCTCTCGTGTGATCACTTGCAGCTTTTTGTGGTTTGCAGCTGCTGTGTCCGAGGTGGGCAGGATGCTAAACCTGTGCATCTGCCCCCTGCCTGACCTCTTTCTGGCCCAGTGCTCTCTGGAATTAAGGGGCTCTGGCACCATCTCTCCTCCAGCCATGCCACGGGGTGTGTTGGGAAGGAAATCCAGGGTGATGTTCGTGCAGAATGTGAAGCAGCAGCAGCTGTGCCCTGCCAGCCTTATACTGTCAAGAGGTGTGTGCTTGTCAAATCCTGACAGGGCCAGGGCTTGGCTTGGAGCTGCTCAGCACTGGCAAGGCTGAGACAGTGGGGACGTGCCCAGGAGCCAACCTGCAGGTATGCAGGGACCTCTTACAGCTCAAAGCTTAAATACCTGGAGACTTTAAACACCTCCAAAGCGAGGTAGCAGGTGTGTGGGGGCGTAGAGTGTTCTCTTTAAAATCCACTCGTGGATAACTCTGTCTTGTTGAGAGTTTACGCTCGACTTTTTGCTGTCACTTTTTTGCAGTTGGTCTTTTCTAACCTTTAGCCCAGACTGTAAAACACTTCAGGAAGAATTGCCTGGAGAATTTCTCGCATCTCTTTCCTTATGTGTGTTTCTCCTTGAAGATAAAGTCACCTTATAATTCTGAAAGGGTAGAGAGTATTTGGAAGACAAAAAGCAGGATGCAGTGAGCACGTAGTTCACGCTCCTTGTTGTGCAGAATGGGAATGACTAAACAGACATGAAGCAACTCTGTGTTGTTAGGCCAATAATATATTAATTGAAAACATTTTTAATAATTCAAAGCATGATAGCTCTTGACTTTTTAGACTCTAATGGCACTGCAGTGCATTAACTGAACATTTGTCTTTCAAATGGCAGTTGTTAAATAAATCTCTGAATATGCCTGTAGAAATAATTGCAGTAATACTTTCATGTTATAAAACATTTCCCAATGGACTTGTTTTTAATCCTTATATGTGGAAACAGAAGTTACATAAATAGAAAAACATCTAATTAATAGAAGACTCAAGTCATCCTCCCCTTTTGAACACATTAGCTATAGATGTGCTTATTTTGGGGAATTTTGAAATGCATGTCCTGCGGTGAGTTTTGACTTAAAAATGACGTTCCCCTGCAGGCCCTGAGAAAACAGGAATGCTCCTAAATGCAGCACACAAAATCCCACACAGCACTCCGTGCAGGATGACCAGCAGGCTGACCTGAGGTGTTTGGAATGGTTTGACTGAAAACCAACAAAATGCTTAAGATTGTTTTATCCCTGCTTCCTCTGGTTAATAAAGTTTCCAGTCCAGTTATGGACACTTTAATTGCTGTGATCCACCATGGGTTTAGTATGGTTTTTTTTCCTGTTACATGGAATATGAAACTGAAATGTAATAAATAGGCATTTTTTATATTTAGTTCAATCTTGTTCAAAACAAGTTACAGCTTTCATCTGAAATCCTGTTGCTTTTAAGATTTATTTCTGAGGGATTGAAAGAGTGCAGAATTTCATTATGATGAGTTAAGAAGAATTTGGTCTTAGCATTCTCTGAAGACCAGAATTCTCCCCACCTAAGAAGCTGAGGATTGTTGGCTGTAGGATTGTAAATGAACTGCTTTAAAATCTGAACTGGGCTAGCACTGTTTTCAGCTTGGAGATCTGAACACGCTCCCATTGAGGTGAAGAACAGCAGTACCTGTCTCATTCTGGATTTAAATCTCAAAGCTGCCAGGGGGTCTTTCCACAGAGACAAATAAAGGATTTTTTTTTCCCCCCTTTTTAATCCTTAACTGATATTTCTTTATACAAAGGCATGGAAATATGTGAAGGTTATTTCTTTGGGAAGAAATCAACTTCTGCTAGAAATGAGAGTATTTATAGTATAAGGATCAAATTTTCTGGCTTGGGTCCTGCTACTCTGTAGAAATCATCAATGTCTTCTATTTTAGATGTGCCTCAAAATACAAACTGGAGGCCTTTTGTAAAACTATGTCTTAGAAATTTAGAGTAATAATTATGAGCCAGTGTTTTTGAGGAAATGAGCTCGGTGTTGATTTTGAGGAAACGGAAAATACAAATGTATATAGTGCTTTACAAATGGTACTTTAAAATGGCATCTAAGTGGTCACAGCAGCTAGAGTCAGTATGGTATTTTTCACCCTGTACTTTTCTCATGGTTGAGATGGTTTTTTTTGAGAATTTTCAGAGTAAAGGTTATTTCTTCTGAATATGTGAGTAAACAAAGGCAGAATTCTCATGGGACGTGGATTCCTTGAAGCTTGTCCTCTGACACAACCTTTGATCTGGGAGCTATTATTATTTCTGGACTATTTCTTTTATGTGAAAAAATACAAATATGTGTGCTTTTATATTCCTTGTAATGGGGTTATACTTTGCTATCTCATGCAGGTCCCATGCTGTGAAAGTAATCTTAATTTATTTTTCAGAATGACTGTTCCAAAATCCTCTGAGGAGTAAAGCATTGTCTGTCCTTTGGATCTCTAATTTAGGTATTAATCCAGAATTGCCACCTTTTCAGACGAGTCTTATGTTAGAACATCTTCTCCTTTTAACTACAGCGTGCATGCAGACTACTTAGCATTTATCATGCATTTCCTGACTGGGAAATTTAATCATTACGGGGCTAAAAGTGATTGTTCTGGATTGCAAAAATCTATTTTCCCCTTTGATTTAAAGTGTGTCTTGCTCTTCTTTGCCTTGACTTTGAAGTACATTTTAGTCTTGTTTCCTTTGAGACACGTCAAAGAGCGTGGGTTTTGTTTTGCTAAAAGGTGACCTCTGGCATATTGGAGGGATTAGTGAGTTCTTTGCATTCTATTTTCTGTAGAGGACCCTCTTTTTAGGCAGAACCTCTCTAGTTATTTCCAGCATTTGACAGGCACCTATGCAACCAGAGCCAGTTGTGAACCAGGCTGTCATTTAGGATCCCAGCAGAGCAGGGGGGTTAAAAATATTTACAAAAAAGTGTACAATCATACAGATCAATCATACAGTGCCCCTATTCTTTTGAAAGGCCATCTTCTGCCTCTTTTGAGCACTATACATGAAGAGTAGCACAGGGTTCACACCTTCCTGCCGTGCTCCCTTGGGCATGTTGCAGAGGTGGTTTGGTGGGGAGGGATTATTATTTTGGTTTTGGGGGGGTTTTTTGAGTCTTTGTGAAGTTCAAATCATATCACTGTCTCATGCTTCACTGGAGTCTCCATCCTTGGCACATGTAAGTGAAGGAACATAACTCTTCTCAGGCAAATGAATCTTCAGGGGTGTTCACTCACACAGTCCAGCAATAGCTCTGCTTGCAAATAGAACTATTTTCTGTCTTTCCTTTTATGAGTTACTCTTGTTAATATAGTTCCCTACTGCATCTTGTCCTGGTATCTTGAGGTGATTACCTTTACTATGTAACATTTTTACTTAAAGAAGAAATTAATAGTTTTATTCACTAGCAGAGTCTCACGGGCAACAGGGCTATGGCCACAGAGTCAATTAACTTTTAATTAATTACAGAGCTATCTCCAGAGAAATTTACATGAAATCTTTATTGCAGCCTCTAAAACAGCAGTATTCTTTAGGTGTACTCAGGTTAATGTTAACATCAGGTAACTTGGGTGGTAACAGCAACATAGTCGATGGACCCTGAAGTCCAGGCTGCCTGACCTGCCAGTGAAACAGGGTGGATGGCTCCCTGCTGAGGTCTGGACTTCTGCCCAGGAGCCAGAGTGGCTCACAGCTCCCCAAAGCGGCTTTTCCACATTGAGCAATCACCCTAAAAGATTTCAGGTTGTTTAGAACTCTTTCTGGAGCTTGTTGTGTGCTGCAGTTGCTGGACTGTGTTGCCTGACTGCTTTCCTTTATTTTGCAAGGAGAGCTTCTTTCCTTACCAAGCCCGAAAGTGTCATGTAAAGATGCATATGATGACATGGATTTGGAGTAAGGCTAAACAGCAGATGAATTTTCTTTACATATTAGAGAAAAAGTCTCTCTCTACAGCGTTGTAAAGTAATGCTGCACAGCGAGGATCAAAACCACACATTTTTTCACTTGACAACTGGTATAACAGTGTATAAATGCTCATGTCAAAGGAAGCGATGTATGCTGTAATAAAAACAGATGTGGCAGACTGAAAACTTTGAGACTTGGCACTTTTGTTCCTTTTTATCTTCTTGTGGTATTGTTGATGTATTTTTTTACATTTATTTTATTTCTGAAGAGATGGGAAATGTTAGGAACCAGCAGAATATATTTTATTTGTAAAATCTGAATGAAACTGTTTCAGGTTCTGGTTGTTTTCTGGGAGCTTATAGTATGAAGAAGGTCATAGTTCAAAGAAAAATGGAAATCTCTTTACCATTTGCTGATCTTTTGATTCATCAGCTGGTACTTTAACTTGTGAATGCTCTATTTTTGGGATAGTGAGAACTCTCTGAATGAAATTACAGCAAGTTTCTCTCTTCATTGGATACTTGGTATGGCAATATTGGGAAAAGGTGAAGGGGGAGATGGTTTTTAGCTCTGTTTCCAGGAGACTTAGACCCTTTTGTGGTATTCTGAAATACCAACAATACCAAAACAAATTACACCCTTGCAATAGCAGTATCCAAATCGATTTTGATATGAATATATTTAGGAGGGTATAACGTATAGCAAGATTTTCTAAGGCTTCAGGGTTTCTTTTTTCCTCCTTCTTTCCTCGTTTGTCTCATCAGAAAACTGAAGGTCAGAGCATAAATATCATTAAGAGGTGATGCCATGAGCAGAATAGTTTTGAACAGAAGGTAAAGAGGATCTAAAGCAAACAGCGGGAGCTGTGCTTTCCTGTCACTGGACTACTGCAACATCTCTGAGAAAGGTTTTCTGTGCTGTGAGAGGCACGGTGTGCTCAGCAAGGAAATGCAACCTTCTTGGGAAAAACTATATTTTCCTAACTACTTGGAAAAGGCGCACAGAGACACATACGTTCTCAGATGCATTTTCAAACATTAAAGTTGAAAAATACTGATCAAGCACTGTTTATTTCATTAGTTAAGGAACCAGCTTTACCAAGCAAAGCTCTTCTGTGACCTCGCTGCTCTTGTGCAGCTGAAGTTTAGAGCATGGAGGTGGTGGAAGTCAAAGTTATGCTCTACTGCCATGTAGGGCTTTCAGGAAAACACAAAAGACATAAACTCTAAAATTTCTTTAGCGCTGCAAAACCCAGGGTGGGCAGAGCTTACTCAGAAATAGATCACTTCTGATTTTCACGGTGGTAATTCTAACCAGATTTATCCCTTCATCTGCAAGCAGGATGATGAGTGCAGCTGGCATCTCAACTCTTGGGCATGATCACTTATCCCTACCCTCCATCAGCATACAGCATTTCCCCCCAGCAGCACTCATGTGTGTCTTATTTCAGCGACTCATAAATAATCATGTTCTTTTAGCTGCAAATTAAGTGGGTAATGATTGATGTTTTTTTGGGGCAGCACATTGATATATTATTTATAGTTAGTACTGCTAATATTGGTGGTGTTTGTAGATTCCCCCCCCACCCCAACCTGTATTTGTAGGGGTGTCATAGAGATATCTTTTTTTGTACTTCATTTGCCAAGAATTCCTTGTCATCTCTTTCTCCTTGGACTGTTGGTATAAATTTTCTTCCTGCTGTTAATTACAGCCATCCCTGAGGGATACTAATTGTTTTATGTATGTGCATTTCCTTGAAAATATAACTAGGTTACTTTAGCAACCAGCTGTACATTCCAGAGAACAGATATATTCATCCCCAGAGATAGGGACAGTGATTTAGAACTTTATCTTGGGTAAAAATCACTGAATCTTTACTTATTTGTTTAGGTGTTCCAAATGTAGTCTTCTGTTCCACAGTTTCTTTTTTAGTTTACCTGAATCTGAGCATCTATTTTGGTCACTACAATTAATGGGTGCCCCTCCTAATGCATACCTGTTGCATGACTATGTAACTGTGCCCTCATTTTGTAAGAATGGGGATATAATAATTCTTGTGGCTGCATCCTATGACATTTAGCATTCTATGGTGAATTTTTTCTTGGAGTCCACCTTGCAAGTTGTTGTGGGAGCAACTTCTCTGTTCTTTTGGTCCCTGGGTACAGGGACTGTACCCATCAGCAAACTGAAGCATTCCTGCTGGCACATGAATGGGACGGCCGATCAGTAGTATTTCAGATAAACCAATTAATATTTGTTATGGAGCACTAGGAGCATGCTCATTAGCACCATTCTGTGCTCATACCAGTCCTCAAACCTTTGCCTTGTTTGCTTTCAGGCACGTTTTGCCAGACAGGGAACAGTCACTGTCCAGTTCTCATCCCACTCGCAGTTGCATTTACACTGCTAATTCAAAAGCATGGCCAAAGCACTCCTGTATGTGCCGAGGATGGATTATTCCTGAGCTTTTCTGTGTGCCTGACTGAAGGTGTTCTTTTCTAGTATTGTGTATTTGGCAGAAGCAGCTTTTTCATCTGTGCACTTTCTTCTCTTATGCCTCCTTACCCTCCCCAACACCCTCCAGGGTAGAGGAAAACAAACTGTTTACTGTTTAGTGTTTTGCATATATCACAGGTC
Organism: Margarornis squamiger; assembly: GCA_035222235.1. Classification (NCBI taxonomy): domain Eukaryota; kingdom Metazoa; phylum Chordata; class Aves; order Passeriformes; family Furnariidae; genus Margarornis; species Margarornis squamiger. The sequence continues at coordinate 11,475,608 of JAWWTY010000123.1, read as the reverse complement.
TGAATGTGGTGTTCTCTTATTTAATGTGTCCTTTTCCCCACTAAGGAATAGCTGTACCCCACTTAATTAGTTTATCAAGACAGACTGTACATTATTATTTATAAACTAAGTTGCTTTGGGATAAAAACACTGTTGCATTGTTAGTGAAATGAAAAAAGTTTGGAACATTATGTTTACATATATATGTGTGTGTGAGGCACACAGGCTTTTCCCATGCCCCTTGTCTTCAGATACTACTAATTTTCTGTTCTGTTTTGACAGCATACAAAATAGCATGCCCTGGAGACAACAGGGTTATGATGGTTAATTCCTGCCCTTTGCCAGCCCCTTGGAATCTGGGTTTGGAAAATGGGAAGGAATGAAGCTGTGGGAAATGGTGTTTCTATCACTGGTTAGAGAAAGAGCTACTTTGCAAATTGTCATGTAGGTTAATACACACGTTGTGTGAGTCCAGAGTATGAGAAGACATTCACCAATGTGCTGTAATTTTTCCCACTAACAAAAATAAACAATGCTCTTTCAGTGCTATTTCCCAACTTTTGGGCTAGTCCGTGGCTTCCTTCCCAAATAACCCTGTGAACTCTGAGCTGAGGATGTCCTTCATTCCTTCTGCCCATGTCATTTTTTCTTCTTCAGTTCTGGGAGAGGCTGCATCTCCCTGTTTCTCTACCACATTCATTTCTTTTGGCTCCAGTGGGCACAGTGCTTGGAGCAGAGAGCTGAGGGCCTGGTCAGAATTGTTATAGCTTCACAGAAGGTACATGATGAATTTCCAGGCTATTTCTGTTTTGGAGTTTTGATTTTGTTTGTTGCCCCCCTTTTTATTGTCACACAGTTATTGGAATTTTAGTTTTTCTCTCTGTACTCTGTTCTTATATATAGGTAATGTTTTCAAAAAATCCTCCCAGATCCCATGGAGCAGTCACTGAAACAGCAAACAAGATTGTACTCTGTTTACATAGCCCAGTTTTAAGGAAACAGTAAGCAGCCTTCCCCTCTGTCGTGTTTACGTGAGCACACACACACACAGGAGGATGGAGGGCACAGCCATCCTGTCAGTGCAGCCCAGAGAACAGTGCAGTGCTGACTGTGGCAGGACTTGGGAGTCCAGCATGCACTGGTGAGGTTTGTGTTGGCAGCACACACAGTCTGTGTGATTTTGAGAGCTGCTGGAGTGCACAGGGCAATGCACAGGCGTGATGGATGGGGCAGGAGCACTCAGTTACTCATTTAGGAATACTGTTATGGCTTTAATAGTAGAACGACAACAGTAATGGAAATGAAAGAACAGTATTCTGATTGCTTTTATTGTTTTGGGAATAAGTGTGGAAGGATAACATTGATTAGATCTTGTCTGTTTTCAGGCATTTTAAATGGTGAGACAGTTTCATATGCAGACCACAGGATTTTGCAAAATACATAAGTATTTGTGAATATATTCTAGAGCAGTTCTTTTTCCTTGCAGCCTTGCTTATTGCTCTGCACACAGTGACTACTTTGCTGTCTTTCTTGCCTTCTTTTTCTTTGCATAATATGTAGAGGATTTGTTTCTTCCTGCTATCTTAACCTTTTTCTTTGTTGATATTAAAGCATAAATTATTCCTAATGCAGTTCTTCCTTAAACATTCGTTGTACGCTGATAGGCTTAGCAGAGGTGGGATCACCAGGGGAATGGATGACTCAGGCTTTTGCACACTGAGTCAACAGTCACAACGAGTAGATTCATATACTTTTGGCATGTAAGTACAGGCTGTCACCTCATTTCCCTGAGTTTTGTTGATGAGTTTTTCCAGAATTAATGGGAGCATAGTGAAGTATTGAAAGGCAATGTGACCTGTTGGATGTGGTGTGTTTGGGTGTAGGTTACGATGGAAAATGTGTTGACGTTGTTACCTCTGTCGCAGTGTTACGTTTGCAGTTGAGGAAACAGCCTTAGCGTGCCTTTCGTGTTTGTATTTTCCTCAGTTTCTTTTTGAGTACGATGCCAATAACACCTAGCAGATGTGTTTAAATGTGTAACATATACTGGTCTTGTGCCTTCACAGCCGTGCAGTGTTTCACAGTGTCCAAATAGTGTTGACTGTTTCTTTGAGAAGACCTAAGGTTTTCAGAGATACTGCTGATAAAATAGTTTGAAGGGCAATAATGCAGCACGGGCCTGTGAAACTTGCCAGGCTGTGAACAGGATGTAACAAGCTTCTATTCTTTGGCATCAGCTTAAAAGTAGTCCCTGTGTTTTATTAACCATTTCGCTTGGGCTGTTTTTAAGGGAAGTGATGCACTGTGGCTCAAAGTGACAGATTCTGTGTCACACCAAATCTTCAGTTCTCTACCAGGAGTGACCTTATTGAATATCCTCTCTCTGACTGACAGGGTAGTTATGAACAGCAGTAGCCCAATGTCACAATAGAGATAAATAATGCTATCATCAAAGTAGATGCAGGTTTCATTTAATTTCATTTATCCTTCTGCACTGGGGTCTCCCAAAGAGTTCTGATGCTTTTTGCTGATCTTCCCCACTGGAGATATGCAGATGAGTTATCTTCTTGTCAGCTCTACCCAACGAAATGCAGGATCATGCTGTGAAGCCGCCTTTTTACAGGAAGAATGATCTAATGACTGGATTGCCTTACTGTCACAAAAATGAATTGTCTCCTGTGCTCAGATATCCCCAAGGTGGTGACCACTTAGTGCAAATCTTCTTCCTATTGTTAAAGGTTTCTCAATAGGATAAAAGCCTGTGCTTGAGGCAGCTAAAAGATTTAGTCACATCTAGATAATGTATTTGAGACACCCCACAACTAAATCTTACTTATTTGTAGGGGGTTTGCCTCCATTCATCATGCACTGGTATTTTACAAAAGTTCAGCTGTAGGGCTCCTGCCAGAGTCACTGGGAGGGATCTAATTTTGTTTTTCCTAAGTATCTGTGTCTCTGTTTTTCCTTTTCTGTGTATTCCATTGAATTGTGAGCTGGCTAACCTTCCTTCATGGTGGGTGTGAAAGATTTGACTGTATCTCTGTGTTCCAGCTTCTGACTGTTAACATGAGCTCTCTTGCCGTTCCCCTGAATCTGTACTTTACTGATCTGGCTTCTAAAAACACAACTATAGAGTGCAACATTTAGGGATTGGGTGGTGGTGTGATATCAGGGTTTGTGGGGTGAAATGTCTGTCTTTGGAAACTTCAGTGATTTGGTATTGCATCTGTGGTCACCTTTCAGAGAGGACATAGTTCACATAGGTGGGTGTCTGCCCAACCTTTTGTGCTTTGATAACTGCTTTTCAGTACATCTACTCATATATAATTCTTCAGGTCATGTCAAGTAGTGCTAATATTTAGTCATTTTAAGAATGTGGTGAGTCTTAGCAGGAAGGAATTGAAGGAAGGCAACTTGCTATTTGAGTCTGGCATCAGCTGTTTCATAAAGACTTCATCATGCACAAACTTTTATGCTTATCCCACATTTTCCACCCAATTATGATTGGGTCAGTTTGACGCTATGCACCAAGAGATTTCACTGGCGATTTGGACTAAAGCAAAAACTTCAAATTATTCTCTGAAGGTGAGATTTGTTTCCTTGTCCCTTTTAACTGATATAAAAAGTGGTAAAACACTTTTAGCCAGTTTTCCTTTTATTTACTCAAGCAGCAGGTCCAAGCCCAAAGGGAAAAAAAAAAAGGTATAAACCAAGCTGAGTTGGCCTTTTGTATGTACCAGAGCTTTTCTAGCTTGGCTTCTCATCACACCAAGTTTGCTTGCTGTAAGGATAATCTGACTCACCTTTCAAAACGTTAAAGGCCAGCCACACTTGACCAAGCCCCTGGTTGGCAGTGACTCCTAGAAAATATCCTTAGCTCTTTCTTGACAATTAGTCTCTCTGAAACCACAGGCTTTTCTTTGCTGCCCTCAGGCTTCAAAGGTCTCAGTGTGGTTTGTGGCACTGTGGAAAGCACTGGGTAGATCCCACCACAGTGTTCATTCTTGCATGTTCCTTAATCCATGTCCCTTCTGCAGAGCAGCTAATGGTGCATTTCTTTCTTTCCTCCTCCTTTTCCTTTTTCTTTGGTGCTTTCATCCTTTCAGTTAGAAGGCATGAGGTGTGTTAGCCTGAAAAATGAACTCAGTCACCTGCATGACTCTGAGCCCAGGAAAGAAATGAATTATTAAACAAGAACTGAATTTCTCTATTAGGTAGAATGAGTTTTAATAGTGATAGGCAGAATAAAATTTTTCTCATTTACATGCCAGTCACTGACAAAAGAATTGGTTAATTTGCTGTCTGCTTTTAGGTATGTAGATTTATACCCAATAAGAAGTTCTGCTAAGAAACTCATCCCATAGTAACAGACTATATAAACTAACCCAATCACTGATAGCAATTAGCTGGTTTAGAATGTGTTTAAAACGGTCATGTGACTGTCAGACAAGAGAGGAGCAAGTTAGGCTGCTGAGAGAGATTTTGTGAGCAAGTTAAATAGGTGCTGATGTAAAATGAACTACTCTTGCAGCGTGTGGAAGTGCGCACGCACATTGCGAGGCTGGAGCCGCTGAGCCTCTGGCAGGGAGCTTTGCAGAAGCTGCAAGTATTTTTAGTGGAAACGAGATCTCAGTTCAGTTGGGCAGCATGTGACTTCCTATTTCTGTAAGTTACTTCCAAGGGACTTCCTCTGTTAAATTGACTTGTCTCCGGAGATTTACTCTGGAGCCGGAGCATGGTCTGCTTTGTCCTGTGCCTGTGACAGCATTTTCCCAGAGTTTGCTTTTGAGCATTTTGTTTTTATTTTGTGCTTTCTCCAGCATGCAAGGATCTAGTGGCTGCTACCCGTGATCGGAAGCTGAATACGTTTATCCAAGTCTCAGTGGTGCATCCAGCAGAGCACGTTTTGACGCGGTATTCAAGCACTGAAATCGTGGAGGTGAGAGTCTTTCTTATTCAATTAACATGTTGATTAATGAATTGCTCATTTCTTCCTTAGAAAGTGAATGAGAAATGAAACAAGTTAGTGCATAGTCTTGGGTAAGGCAGGCACACTCTGGCAGTTAGTAAAGCATACCTAAGTGTTCCATAGTTCTTGGCATTTAACCAGGATAAACAGAAATTAACTTGGGTTTTCATGAAAGCTCTGTTGTTCCAAGCAGAGGCATGGAGAATATAGTCCAGTTCTCCAGACAGAGGTTTAGAATGCAACAGGGAATAGTTTCTTTCATGAAGGGGCAAGGCAACGCAAAGTAAAACTGAATTAAGAGTAGCAATAAGTTTGTAAAGTGGTTTTAAATTGCAGGAGACCATAGGGGTATTGTGTGGTCTGTTATCATTTTTGTTTCTTATTCTATTTTTTCCATTAGAGTGTTGATGCTTTTGCAATTTGAAAAAATATTATCCTACTTCCATAATTTGGAACAGAATGTGTGTATGTAATGTCTGTGACTTTATATAAAATAATTAGCAACTTGCATCACATATTACAACAAAAGCTGTTTGAGGCTGCTTTGCTAGTCTTGGCTTTGCCCTGTAAGCACCAGCATCAGAAACAGCAAAAATAGTTGAGAGGCAATGAAATGTGAGCAGGCAATGGAGGTGTAAATTACTTAACTTACCAGAGAGGCTCATTAAGAGCAGGGAAGTCTCATTGTAAACACACACATGTGATTTTGCCAAAGACTCGTTTTAACTGTTAAATACAATGAGAACATTTCATGAGCTCTTTGTGTGATTACTTTCAACCAACTACTAATTAAATTACTGAGGTTTCAGCCCTCAACTATTCTGAAACTGCTTAATTCAAATGTCTTGTATCTGATCAGGATGTTTTATTGCAGACTGTCTGGAATGATGTCGTGCAAGAGATGGAATAGATATATTTTTTTTTTGTTGTTAGAAGTGGGTGCATTTCCTAACACAATGTCCCAGGTCTCAATAAATTCCTGAATCTGTTTTGTCAAGGCTCTCCGCTTCATAGTTAAGCTTTGGAGGAGAGGAAGGCAGGGGCACAGAAAGTTATTTTCTTTAAGATAAATTATCGTGCACAAACCTTTTTTATTTAACTGAATGGAAAATTTAAGGATACGTAAGCTTGGTAATCTTTGGAAGTTAAGTATAATTAAACATTAAGAAATTATAAACAACATTTTATATGATTCATTTAATTGTATATCTGAAGCTGTGATATAGTTACCTCTGTGTTCAGCTTTTAGATATAATCATAATATTACAAAGCACAGGAATGTGATGTTATTGCACTACTGCTTAAGGAGGGGTATTTCAATCCCCCCTCCACTGACCAAGATCCTTAAGGTAATATAGACTCTCTGCAGCATTTCTATACACTTACTATTTTGACTTAATCAAAACTCTATTTTTTTATGTGCGTGCAAGTCATAGCTTTAGCTCGTTTAAATTAAGATGAAATTGCAGTACTTTCAGAAAGTGTCGTGGGAGTAAGAAAGGGTTTGGTTATTACAGGTTGTGTTCCAGATACTGATACCTGCTGGCTGAGCTCTTTAAAGACATGTTGCTAGGCTCTGTTTCAGCAGCACTTAATATCTTTTGCAGTTGAAAAAAAAACCAAAAAACAAACTTTCCAGAAAGTTGTTGTGGTTTTGTTTGGGCTTTGTTTGTTTGTCTTGAAATTTTCCTGGCAGAGTTTTAAGCTTTTTTGGTTTTCTTGTTGATTGGATAGTGATCCTTATCCATTCCCATGTCTCTGCTGTAGACAGCTGACACCTTGTAGGTTTCTATCCCTCCCCACTGCCATAGCACACATTGCACAGCTGTTACCTCACTGAATGTTTGCTCATGTTACACAGGGTACAAGAGATCCACTGTTTTTGACTGGTGTGACATTCCCACCGGAATACCCCATCTATGAGGAGACTAAAATAAAACTAACAGTCTATGATGTCAAAGATAAATCTCAAGACACGGTAAGTGCTTTGCTTCATTTCTTGCATAAGTCATTCTGAGGAATACGTTTCTTGCCGTGTTGTTCTTTGGCTCTCTTTAGCAAGTATGCAAATGGGGGAAATAGGTTGGTGGAGGATTGTTTTTGTTGTTCTTTTATGCCTAAAATCTACATCATCTTTTGTTGTTATGTTAGAGAACAGAGAAAGAGAAGCATGCACTTTGGATGGGCACTTTGCTCTTGGCTTTTTAACTGGTTACATGAATCAGCACAGATATTCTTGGCAAATAAATATTGCTCTTGTGTGCTTTTTGAGGGCAGAGAACATATGGAATCAACTGAGATAACACCACCGTGAATAATTTTTCAGAAATATGTTTCTGATAATATTTTACTTATATGCCCAAACCAGAATGACAGTAGAGCCTGTAACCTGATGTTTGAGAGAGATAATCATATTTTATTTTAATCTCTTCTGTGGTGAACAGCCTTTCTGTGGCTGCTGCTGTTACTCATTTTTAACAGTCCAAGCTCTACAGTGTCACTGCTAAAGGTGAATCATTTGGGGTTCTGGTGTCGTACATTTTTGGATACAGAGTCAGCTTTTTATTCTTGCAAAGTTACACACTCAAGATGATCTATGGAGGTCGGTGGGACTATTGGGTCTATTTGAGTGATTTAGCTGCCAAATACAGACCTTGAGTGCCATTTTATGTGCTCCAGGTGATCTCAGACAGCCTTACGGAGCTAGATGTCGTCATAGGACCTACAGGAGATCTGAGTTTTAGTTCTGTGGCAGCTGGAGTCCACCTGATAATTTTCTCTTGGGCATCCAGAATGGCCCTTGACACCTGTATTTCATTATCTGAATTGCTCTTTATGTATCTGTAATTGGCACCCAGTGTGATTAAAGACGTGCAAGCTTATGTCATGACTGCATATGTGTTCATTATCTATAAGAAGGAAATTAAAAGCATAATTTACAACTTGAGACTGTCTTTGAACTGCTTATGAAAGTGAAGTTCTGTGTTTAGAGAACTCCTATTTTTTTTCAGGTAGAAAACAGTGAATATGTTTGTTTAAATTTTTGGCCTTCGTGAGCAAACAGGTTGTTCTGTCTCCTCGCTGTGCTTTTTCCATTTAAGGATAATTGGGAAAGGGCATGAACACGTGTTTTCACAATGTATGTTTTAATTTTTGGTTAAGCGTTAGACTACAGGGACTTAAAATGGGATATGCTGTTTATTCAGTAGAGTTGTCAGCTGTGGGCTGGTAACAGGAGTTGAGTGAGTGGAGTTGGATTTTGGCCCTTCCCTTCCAGTTTCATTGTGACTGACAGATCATGGAAAATATCCTACCTGTAAGCGAAAAAAGGGGACTTCATAGAGCTATCCCTGTGCTGCTACTTGTCTAGTTTCAGGCTTCTATACTCTCTTACACAGGAGAATATCTAGCCTAGTGAATGAATATATTTTGTTAAGCTTTCTGCAAACCTGGAAGAACCTTTTATAACTGTTCCTTACAATTGTAGTACAGGACTAGAGTCTCTCCCAGAGAATCCCATTAACATGGCTCGTAAGTCATAAGGGAGAATACCTTTCCCTTTTGTCACACCATTTATGTCTTTCCTATGTGAAACAGTCTAGATCTACAGTTTATAGTACCTTTTTGTAGGGGAAATGTTAATCCCATTTCTGGTTTACAGACATTGACCTTTTTTACTCTTCAGGCATTTTAAAGCTGCATGTAGGTAAGAAAAAAATCAAATAAGCTCTAAGATTTAAATCAAGGTGAACTGCAGCATGTGTGAATGAGCCCAGGCCACCCTGGCTGCAACTTCATTTGTGGCAATATTTGGGCTTTACATCCTAGAATGTCAGTGACTATAAAACCAATAGCTTGCCTTTCTTGCCTATAAATGGAAGCCACTGCACTTTCTGTTAGCTCAGGTGACCTTTTTTTGAGTCTGGGATGTTGATAGAGATTCATAAAAGTCAGGTTTAAATGAGCTATAACTTGATACCATCACCAGCATAGCTGCAACTCACAGACCTTCATGACCCAAGAGGGAGGGATGTGTCCCTTTGGCATTAAGACTACTCCAAGTGCTGTGGCTTCACAGTTCTGATTATGCAGGCTACAGAAAAGTTGTCTTTCTTGTTCCTCAAAAGCTGCTGTCACAGCTTATGACTGCAAAATGTAGCCCCACCATTCCTCCAAACAGGCAGCTAAAGCAGTTGGGGATGGAAGGGAATCCAAGGCTGTTAGATCTGCTAGGCTGCGCTTCCAGAGCCAGTCAGCAGCTCCTTTAATTAAGCACTTATGGCACAAATAAACCATGGATCTGACTGCAAAAAGTTTTGTAGGGATTGGGTAAAAAGCTCCACTAGTAATTTCCTCAACATAGGGCTATGCTACTGGTTACTTCAGTTAATAAGCTCAAAGCAGCTAATATCCCTTGTCACAAATAAATACTTGAACTTGTCTTATTTCTCTTGTTAAAATGAAATTATAGGAAGTGAATTCTGTGCATTAATTAAACTCAGCAGGATTTTACTGCCTCAAATAGAAAACTGTAGAGAAGGCAGGGAAAGGGCAGTGAGTACATCACAGGGTAAAGCATTTTCTCGTTTCTTACCTAAACCAAACCCTGCCTATACAAGAGAATTAGGTCTCATTTTCAAACCTGCTGGATTTTTGCTAGCATTCAGATATAATTAAATACTGTTCGATTGGTGCACACAGGTGATAATGCTGAAGTGAAAGGGTTTGCTCCACACTGAGAAAGAACCAGAATTTCTTTTTTTTGGCACTGATGGCATGCTACTCATGGTGCTATTTTAAAAAAGGGTTTAATAGCCTTGCTATGCTAGTATTCCTGTACCAGAAATCAGATAGTTAACTTCACTCTTGCCTATCATTTAACTTACATTATGTAAGAAGTGTGGTTTAATTATATTGAGGTACTGTGCAGCTGGGATCACATTCACTGTGCTTGACACACTGACTGCACTTTCCACTTTTTATGCATCTCTGATGTTCATCATAATTATATCTTGCCTGTGTCAGGCTTGCTGTAATTGAGGCTTTTTAATATAATGAAACAGATTTTTTTTCTTGTTTATTTTGACTAGTCCACCTAGTTCATCAAGGGAAGCCGGTTGGTGTAATCTTTTTGGACTTCAGTAAAGCTTTCAATCCTGTCTCCCACAGGATCCTTCTGGACAAAATGTCCAGCACAGCTGGATAAACACATCATGTGGAGGGTGAACAATGGGCTCACTGGTTGAGCTCAGAGGGCAATAGTGAAGGAGATAACATCAGACTGGTGCCCTGTCACTAGTGGGGTTCCACAGGGCTCCGTCTTAAGCCCTGTGCTGTTCAACATCTTCATAAATGACTTGCATGCAGGACTTGAAGGGATACTAAGCACGTTTACAGAGGATACAAAAGTGGGAAGAGCTGTTGACTTCCTTGAAGGCCAAGATGCTCTGCAGAGAGACCTTGACAAGTTAGAGGGCTGGGCAATCACCAACCACATGAAGTTCAATGAGGGAAAGTGCCAAATTCTGCACCTGGGATGGGGCAGCCCTGGATGTGTGTACAAGACTGGGGAATGAGATGCTGGAAAGCAGTGCCAGGAAAGGGACCTGGGGCTCCTGGTTGATGGCAAGTGGAATATGAACAGCAGTGCCCTGGCAGCCAGGAGGGCCAACCCTGTCCTGGGAGGCATCAGGCACAGCATCGCCAGCCGGGTGAGGGAGGGGATTGTCCCACTCTGCTCTGCACTGGGTTGGCCTCACCTGGAATAGCGTGGGCAGTTTGGGCACCACAAGATAAGAAGGATATTAAGCTCTTAAAAATGTCCAAAGGAGGGCAATGAAGATGGTGAAGGGCCTTGAGGGGAAGCCGTATGAGGAACAGCTGAGGGCACTTGGTCAGTTCAGCTGGAGAAGAGGAGACTGAGGGAGACCTCAGTGCAGTTGCAACTTCCTTGTGAGGGGAAAGGAGGGGCAGGCACTGATCTCTGCTCTGTGGTGACAGTGACAGGACTGAGGGAATGGCCTGAAGTTGTGTCAGGGCAGGTTTAGGCTGGACATCAGGAAAAGGTTCCTCCCCCAGAGGGTGGTTGGGCACTGAACAGGCTCCCAGGGCAGTGGTCACAGCACTGAGCCTGGCAGAGTTCAAGAAGCATTTGGATGATACTCCCAACCAGATGGTGTGACTCTCGGGAATGGTCCTGTGCAGGGCCAAGAGTTGGACTCATTGATCCTTGTGGGTCCTTCCAACTCAGAATATTCTGTGATTCCAAGTGATTGGTTACTGTAAGTTTTCATGTAAATAGAAACTTTTAATAAAGGACTATGCTATTCCTACTTGACTTTGATATAGTTAGAATAAAGAAGTTAGTGTGTTTATGAAATATAATTTAAATATATCCAGTGAAGCCACGCATACAAAACAGCAGGTGATGCCGTATTATGAGAAATGTACAGTGACATCTGTTTCTACATCGCAAAGATTTTCTCCTTGTATTGCCATGAGCAAATTTGCGTTTTGCTGGCTTGAGCTGCACAGTCTTTAAGATTTTAGATAGCTGGATTTTGTTGCAGTGCTGAGGCTGCACCTGTTCTTTAAGTAGTTGTCCACTAAGATCAGAATTATAGCTCATAAGCTGTTCAAATAATACCTCTGTATTACTTTAGCACAAGAGTGCTGTTCTTATCTTTCTTATAGGTGTGAAAGTTTTCCCAGTTTGGTCTCGCAAGTTTTAAAGCTGTGAAAATACTGCTTAGCACAAGTCAGGTACCACTGCCACATGGCAGATCCACAGCAAATACAGAGCTCATGAATTTGTTACATTAAGAGGAGAGACATTCTTGTGACTAATTTGGGAGGCAGACACTTTGTTCTGTGTCCTGCAGGGAGCATCTTGAACTTCATTGTGCAGAGCAGCATGGGCATGTTTTTAGGCAAGTACTATAACATTTCTGTACCTTGAGGTAAGGGCTGTTGTAATTTTCTGGTATGACATGCAGTGAGTTGTGCCACCTCCTTTAGATCCACTTGACAAGTGCTGGAAGCAGAGGACACGAGCAGCTTTGTGTACCTGGTGACAACTTTGTGTATCTGGTCTTTGCATCACCCCTTCAAAGATAATCTCCTTTGGATAGATATAATTACTGGAGTTCACGTGGGATACTGAAATTACAAACAAGCACTCTAATGTTATCTCCTGAGGGCAAAGAGAAACTGAATGTACACAAGACAGTTGAAATATCACACATTCAATAGGCTGCTCCTTGCATTTGTTACTTCCCAAGTTTTCTCTTAATCACTGAGAATAAAATTAGATTAATCTGATAGTTTTAGGAGTAGTGGGGATAGAAGTTCAGTTGGGATGTGGAAACATAGGTTATGAAGTGACGATTTTAGATTATTTAGGCTTTAAGTTACATGTCTTTTAACTGCTGGGGTTTGAATCTTCTATTAAACTTGCTCTTTAGGAATGAAAGTTTGCCAAAGGTCTTGCCTTGTGTGTTTCTCGATATTGCCAATATCCCTGTTAAAACTGAATCCCAGTGGGATGAGTGGAAAATGAAGCCTGTTCATCACAAGAGGCATTTTGAGTTCAGTCATGAAGCCAGATCTGAAGTGACAACATTCCGTGTTCCCTCATGGGCATCGATCTTTGTCACAATACCACCACGCAGTTTGGTGTGGTTTGCCATCTCTGTTCAAGAGACACATGGCATGAATATTTTGAATGCTAGGAGTGCTGCAGAGCAGGGTGTGAAATGCATTAGCAGAGATAAATGGGAAATCTTGCACATCACCTTTCTGCCCTCTGCCTGGCTAAGTACTGGAGTGCATTTGGTCCCTCGCTCTTGTGAACACTAACACTGCTGAAGCTGTTTTTCTTCAAAAATTGAAGGGATGTTGAAAGTGCTCTGCTCTGTTTAAAGAAAAAGCCACTTAAGTCTTCCTTTTCTAAGTTCTGTTCATTGCCATCTCTGCTGGATTTGCAGAGAAATATTGCCTTAAATTAGAAACTTATTACCACATTCTCCTTAATAGAGCAGTACTGTATAGTACTGCAGTCCTACCCACAGAAATACTTGCAATAAAGCTTTAGATAGTCATGGTTCTCTTCAAAATCATCTATTTTTTTCCACAAATATATACCTGATGGTAGATTTAGGGTTGGTTTTTTTGCAACAAACTAGATATTCTTACTAAGCACCGTTATTAGAGATCTTGAGGAAGGGAGGAATATTTTTCCTTCTTCTAGGCACATGCATGTCGAATCCACCTAAAGCGTTATTGTTAGTCTTTCTCAGTAATTTTTAAAACTCTTGGATGCATAAAGGGAAATTCCAACTGCTGACTTTCCTTTAGCTTTATATTGAAATAAAACCTTTCTTTGAAGTGGCTGAGAGTACAAAAAGGTTTCATATATCTTAGTGTATCTGTAAGAGAATTGGGGATAAGTGTCAAGACTGGGAAAGTTACAGGTATAGACCATGTGTAGCCTTAGTGCTCTTTGTGCCTAGCCCTTGAAAATTCAATGGGAGGATTTGGCTTTGCAAAAGCCTTTCTCCCTTTGAAAGCATCCTACTTTTCTTCCTGCCCTTTTATTTTATTTTATTTTTTCTAATTGAGGCAGGCTTCTCCCTATTGCTGTATCTTCAGGGAAAATTGTGACCTACTGTTCATTCATTTTCCATTTTCTGTTCCTTTTTAACTATCCTGCCAACCAAATGCTGCTTCACATCAGGCAAAGGTTTGCTCTAAGAGCTGACAGTTTTGAAAAGATTTGTAAAACTACTTAGTGATGACACCAATGGCATTCTGTAAAAGTGTAAAGGGGTGCCTTGAAAATTTCTTAGAAAGAAGGGAACCAGTTGGTGAATGGTAACATTTTCATGATGATTTTATTTTAACAAGCTATGGATTTCAGTAACATAGGCACAATTGTTCTAGTCTCATTGGCACTGTCTAAAAACCTTTCAAATATGTCCTCCTTGTGTATCCTTCACATCAGAACAGTCAAACAAACCCAAGGTGTCTATTGCACTGCCCTATCATTTATAATGATGACTTTTAGTGGTCAAGGGGCATGTGCTTACTCTAGAAGGCTGGGATATTCCTCTGAAATATGCACGATACAGTGAATAGAGAAAGAAGAGCATGGTGTGGTGTTTCTTTAGTCAGTCTGGAGCAACCTGGCTGTGAAAATATGGCCTCAAGTTGAGGGTATACTTCTGTCCTTTTGGAAGGATGATCTGCTTTCCCCCCAGTGCCTCTGGCCCTGGCATCCCCTGGACAAGGCACTGGAGGAGCTGCTCCTCAGGAGGGATGGCTGGTGCTGTGAGAAGGCTGGGTACTGCAGCCCTCCTGAGTTTGGGTTTCCATGAACTAAATGCAGCAACCTGGAAACGTGTGAGTGATTTCAAGGATAAGCTTTGCTTGTTCTCATTGGCAATGTCATATTTATTGTCAGGTGAATGATCAGTTCTTCCAGCTCAGGGGGCTCGGTCCCTAAACAAGTGGTCCTGCTATTAAAGTCTGAGGCAAAGAAGGCATTAAATACCTCAGTCTTTCCCTCTTCCTTTGTCACTCTCTGTGCCCCCGTATCCAAAAAGAGATGGAGAATCTCCTTAGCCCTCCATTTGTTGATAATGTATTTATAGAAATTTTTTTTTTGTCTTCTATGACAGAAGCCAGATGAAGTTCCAGCTGGGCTTTGGTCTTTCTAATTTTTAACATGTGTAATTTGATGGCATCCTTGTGGTCCTCCTGAGTTGCCTTTCCTTTCTTCCAAAGATCACAAACTCTCTTTTTCTCCCTGAATTCCAGTCAAAGCTCTCTGTTCAGCCAGGCCAGTCTTCTTCTCCACCAGTTCATCTTTTGGCACACGGGGACAGCCTGCTCCTCTGTCTTTAGGATTTCCTTCTTGAAGAATGTCTAGACTTGGTGCACTCCTTTGCCCCTCAGGTCTGCCTACCAAAGGACTCTGTTAACCAGGTTCCTAAACAGGCCAAGGTTTTCCCTCTGGAAGACCAAGTTGGTGGTTCTGCTGACCCTTCTTCGTTGCTTTTCTGAGAATTGAAAACTCTCATCATTTTATGATCACTGTGCCCAAGGTGGCCTCCAACCATCTCATCGCCCACCAGTCCTTCTCAGTTCACAAACAACAGGTCTAGTGAGGTGTCCTCCCTAGTTGGGTCACTCAAAGCCTGTGTCGGGAATGTCTCTTCCACACACTCGAGGAACCTCTTGGACTGTTTCCTCTCTCCTGGGTTGTATTTCCAACTGATATCTGGGAAGTCGAAGTTCCCTCATGAGAGCAAGGGCTAGTGACAGTGAGACTTCTCCCAGCTGCTTATGGGATATTTTGCCCACCTCTTCATCCTGGTTGGGTGCTCTGCCTGTCTTGTTGGCCTTCTCCCTGATCCTTACCTTGTCACCATCATTAACTCTAGTCTATCAAAACCCTCCCTAAGACCCAGGGCTCCCCCACCACCCCTCCTCCCTCTCCTGTCCCTTCTGAAGGGTTTGTAGCCATCCAATACACCATTCCAGTTGTGCAAATCACCCCATCATGTTTCCATGATGGCAACTATATCACAGTTTTGCCTCCGCACACAGTCTTCCAGCTTCTCCTGTTGCTGCATGCACTAGTGTGGATGCACTTCAGCTCTGCTCTTGTTCCCCAAATCTTTTAGGAGGGAGAAGCCTGAATTCCTGTGTGACTGTTCTCCCATGGATTCTAACACCTCAATAACCTTTGAGCCTTTGCTGTCACATGGATCTCCATCCCCTGTCTCCACTGGAAGGGCAGGACCTCACTAGCAGCCAGCCCTTCAAACTCGTGCATGCAGCGCTCAGGCTTACCTTGAGCAAAGCTGGTTTTACCCCTTTCCCCCTTCAAATGTAGTTTCAGGTTGTTTCAATGAGCCCTGCTGACTCCTGTGGGAAGGCTCACACTGCTAGCTAACTCTTCCCATTGTAGCTATTGATGTAAAATAGAAATACAGTGTATTTAAAATCCAGTCCTTCAGTGGCAGAATTATTTCTCAGTTATTATTAGTTATTTCAGAATATACTTAGATGCAGTAAGGACTGAAAAGATGAAAAGAAATGTATATGGAGCAGTAGTAAGTCTGCTCTTGCTTTTGTGTTACGAAAGTAGGCACTTATAAACAGGCTGGAAACAGATTCTTTTTTTGAAGTTTTGGGGGGTGTGTTCTGTGGAATTGAGAACAGAGCAAATTCCGTCTATCAGAACAGATTTTTCACCCTCTACCATGTCTCAGAACACATATCTCATGGATATGTTTGTGCCAGTCAATGTTGACATTTGAAATTTTGTACTTTAAAGCTGACAAAATAATTATATATAAGAATCATGTAAGAAACGTGCTTTGGATGTAAGGTGAGACTATCTTCTTGAGCATAGTAAATTTCAGAGTGAATTAGTTCAATGTTTTATATTATGCTGTACTTTAAATATTTGATAAATAAACATGAAAGGCTTGTGTAATCATTTCAGATTTCCAATGCTGTTAGAAATGCATGTATCATTGAATTTTACAGTAATCAAAGCCTCTTTATGTAATCATTATGCTGTACTTTACAGAAACAAATTCCCATGTGGCTGGAATTCTCCATGCTTGGCTTTCTTCACGCCAGAAAGGAGGATTTTGTTTTGATCTGTTCTTTGTTTTGTCCTGTTCACCATGATCACAAAGGGATGGCAAAACCCCTGCCTTGTAACATACTTTTATTTTTTAAGGTTCCATTTGTAGCTTGTGTAGTTGATGGCTGGAAAACCAGGGGAACTAAGGATAAACGTTATGGTGTGGTCAGTTCAGTGCATCTGGATCTCTCAAAATCCCAGCAGTGTAACTGTGAATGAACATTATTAACAGCACCTATGGTGAGCCCAAGGCTTCAGCCTACAAAGCAGCTGCTTCCGAGTGTTCTGGCACTTTGTGGTGTCTGAGGGACATTTCCTTTCACTGAGGAGTAAATTGACTTCCCTCACCTTTAATTTATTACTTATTGATGAGGTCATTGATTATAGCCAAGGACTCGCTGGTGCAGTGACATTAGTTATGTTTCTAGTTAGTCTTTTTGGTGGGTTTTTTTTTCAGCATTCTTCACAGTTGAGAATTTGATTAGTCCCTCCCCCCCACACCCAGTTCTTTTCATCACAGTCATGGTATTTTTAAAGCAAGAATAGTTGAAGGCTTTTATAGTGCCATGCAGCTGTTGATGTTTATTCTTGCAGTCTTATTATCCTTAAATCCTTTGCCATATATGCAGTCTCACTAATGTGAAATGAGAAAGCTGCAAGTCACAATTATCCAAACCACTTCAATAAAATTTCTTTTTCCCTCCCTCACCATCCTCCAGTTCAGAGTAGGGAACAGTATGACTTTCTATTTTACTAGGTTTTTCTAACCCAGCTTTCCCTGCAGGCTTTATCATATTTCAGTAAGGCACAGCCTTTAAAACATAACCATTGTAATTCTTCATAGAGCTATCAAGGTAACTCGGTTTAGAGCAAAAAAGCAAAGATAGCAATTAGCCAAGACACTTCTGTCATTTTGGACTGTAAAGCTTCCACCTGAGCCATCCTCAAGTGAAATTCAGAGGGCTCTCCCTGGAGAGGAAATAGAGAATGCATTTTGTCTGCAAGTTGATAAGCAGACATGTTGTCATACACCTCAGGAATAGTAAAGGAGCAGTACATTTGCACCACTTGCAGTGTATGTATTCTCGTAAGATGAGAAAAAATGTGAGTATGTGTGTTTGAGTATGTATATTGATCTGAACTGATATCTGACTTGATAATAGTTTCTGGTGCGTCTCACTGTTACATACGGTTGTCTACATTGCTCAGGTTTTTGGTTCTGAGGTAAGACTGGGCATTTGTCACTGTATTGTTAGTGAAAGAAAGAAAATCATTGGATTTCTGTTGAGCAGAAGTAAGAGCAGAGTGTACTCCCATATCTCACCTGGAACTGTCAGCACAAAATCGTGCAGGTATTCCTATCCTGCAAGTTTATGTCTCCCCTTCTACCAAAATCTGGGAGCAGGAGCAGAGGCAGCATTGTTTTATTTCCCCTACTTTACTCTTCAGCAGTTTTACTGGGCATATTAGAAGTGGCCAAGAGTAGTTTTTTTCTATATGCATTGAGACATAAAAATTAACTCCTTTCGTTGCAGCAGCATCTGCACTGCGAGCAGTTGTTTGTAGATACATTTTGCCTCAAAATGCAGATTTGTAAATCTGGGTTGGGAGAAAACCATTTTTCAGCTGAGATTCCTTCAGACAGGGTAGTTTGCTTCCTAACAGCAAATCTGTGTCATGAGGGACAAATGTGATTTATTTCCTGTGGACGCCAGCAGTTAGTATGTCTTCAAGATGCTTGGCAGGCTTGGATTTTGACACACAGCTGCCTTAGTGAAATCGAGCATGGAGGTCCTTGATTTGTTACAGCTATAGATTCTCACAGCCTCTGTTCCTGGGGAATAACTTGGCAGCTTTTCAAAAAGAAGTAATTGCAGGGCTCTTGCTCGAGAAATTATCTCTGAATGTGGAAGCTCTGGACAGTTACTGCCCAATTATTGCTACCCTGTTCTGAAATAACATCACCCCTGTGACAAAGAAGTTTCTGAATAATTAACTGTGCCCAAATGGCTTTCAGGCTTGGGTATGACAGAAGAAAGGCTGTCCTTGCAGTATAAATTAAAGTATAGATACCTGCACCCTGATTCATTGAGAGGCTTCCTGAGAGACCCTTTCTGTGTACTTACAGTTCTGTGTGAGATGTGGATCCAGAGTTTCACTGCCCACTAAGACAACCTTGACATTATCACTTAGCCATCCTCTCCCAGTGGATCAATCAATCTGGTTTTAGAGTTAGCCCTAGTGCAGAGTGTTTGGGAGTGGATTCCTTTGCCCTGCTCCTTCCTTAGTGTTCCTCAGGCAGTGGCTTGCTGGCCTTGAGAACAGGCTCCCCTAGGGAGGACAAGAGGGCTTCAAGTTGTCATGTTTGTTTTCAGACACATGAAACGTCACAGCCAGCAGTAGATTGAGGACGAAGAAAACAAAAAGCCTCTTGACTGTGTTTGCATCCAAGGCCACAGGAACAGGATACTGGCATTTTTAGCATCTAAAATGCTGTTTTACAAAACCCATGAGCTATCTGTTGAAGAAATTGAAGAGACAGTAACAAGAAATGAAGGGACGTTGTGTAGTTTGAAAAAGCCAAAAAATATTATTTAAGTTTGGTCTCTTTCCTCCCTTCTCCTGCCAGTTGGCTTTTATTCCAGATTTGCAGTTTGGTTTGCTGTTAGGTGTGCAGACTGTTTTGTATGCTCGAGATGGACCATGCTGTTTTCTTAGTGTTTCTGAAACTTAGATGAAGCTGTTTCTAGAGCAACCTGAATTCCTTTTATTTTTACTTTTAGTTAAGACACACTGGATGTATCCATTGAATTACTATTGAATATGTGTTTTTTATACAGGGAAAACTGGAAATTCAGGTTATTTAGACAAAGTAGTCAATACCTCTCATAATCTGGGCATGTAGGTCAAGTAACATAAGATGTTCTGGATTGTCTCCTCTTTAAGAGAAACTGTCAGGAAATTTGTATTTATTTGCATCTGTGATACAATTGTAATGAATCTTGTGAGACTGTATAGCTAAGACATTTCTTTTGATTAGGTTATAATTATTGATGTCTTTGAATTATTTGCTTCTTTAATGAGCAGCTGTCATCTATAGCAGTTTGTTGAGATGCTGCAAGTTAACCTGCACAGCATCACGCTTCACATTCAATTAAAATCCAAGCGGTTGGTTCTGACTCTGGGAATTCAGCACTGGAGGTCCTGGCTGCTTTATCCTGACTGCTTGGCACTCTCCAGAACTGAGACTGAAATCAGATGCAATAGGTATTTTAGTGATGGCAACTCGTTTAATATGGGTCTAGAGACTGGGTAAAGCTTTTAGATTGAAACAAATTGCATAGTTTTTAGAGATAAAATGCAAAGCTTTATTTTATAAAGAAAAGCAAACGTGTTTTCAGATGGTTTCAACATTTATTATGACTTTTGGTTGAGAGATGATACAAGTAAAAGTAAAGGTTTGGGAGTGTGTAAACGTTTTCCTCTACCTTTTCCCCCACCAAATGAAAATTTGACCTGGAATTTAGCAAACTTTATGCTGTAAATGAGTTTCTAAGGCAATCTCTTGACTGTGGAGCAAATATGCTTTACTGTAACATCCTGTTGTCTTTCTCCACTGATATCCAGCCCTGGAAACTTGGGAAGAGAGATGTGGTCAGTGTCTGGCCGACATCCCAACATGAGTAGTGTACAGTGGAAGGGAGATGCTAGGAAGAATCTCAGAAGGTTAAGTGAAGGTGTTAGTGTCGTTTATTTCCACAGTTACTGATATTGTAACTCTGGATGTAACTAATTGTTTATTGGGGTTTTTTTTGTGAGATATAGAGTATTAAAGTTGAGGATAGGGAAACAAGTTTAGTTTCAACCTCTGTAAACATGGACCTTGAAGCATTGGTAACTAAGGCAAATGTAAGTAAAGTGTATGTTTCATTTTCCTTCATAAATGCAATGAATATATGCTGGTGTCACTAGCATGTACAGTATGATGAGTTTTACAAGTGTATTTCTTACTGTCTTTTAAAAATACCATATTCAGAGAGTATTGAATTGTGTGTAGTTTGCCTACCTGCACCAAAATAGTAATCTTCAGTAACTATTTCATTTGTGGTTTTTCACTTATATTCGTGGCTCGTTCAGATTTAGTCCTGCAAACTATGAGGAAAAAACCTATAATACTTTATTAAGGCTACTTAACTTTTCAATGAAATATTTAAGTTGCCTTTTTCAAAGAGGGAAACATTGTAATTACTGTTAAATTAATTTAATAATACCACATTATTATTAGGAGTTATTTTAAGCAGATAAACACTTTGTCTCAAATTAGCCTATGCTGTTGCTGTAAGGCTGTTCACCTCTAATATCATCTGGCCTTCCTAAAAAATACAGGGGTTTAGGGGGACACTTGGCTTAAATTTCTAAAATGCCTCATTTTCTTGTCTTCCCTGAAATTTAACCTGTTTCAAAAGGTGGCATTAGACAAAGCAACCTTTAAATATTTGGAATAAAAAATCCAGGAGTGTTCACCTGGTGTGTTTGATTTCCCTTGAAATGGGTTGGGTTTGGTTTGATTTGATTGGCGGATCCTTTTAGGGGAAGGATCCTTGGCCTGATGGTCCTTTAAACTTGCCAGGTCTAGCTGACTGGGTGAGTCAGACATTCCACGTGGCATAATTCCTGGAGCTTGAGCTGCCAGGGACTCTGCAGGCGGGGTGCTGCTTGCAGCCTGGAATATGGGTTAGTGTCTGAGCAACGATAGCCTTTGCAGGAGACAGGGCTGTGATTCTGAAAGGTGCATGTATGTACATTAAAAGGTTTTGGGTTTGTTTTTCCTTTTTCAACTCTTACTCCTTCTCCCAGTTTTCAGATCACCAGGAAGGTCACGTATAAGTGGTTTATTTCATAAGCCACGTGAAAAGATTGGAGTTTGTCCCCCAGAGCAGTGTGTGCTGTTTAGTGCCCTGACTTTTTTCCTGTGGGTTGTTTCTAGAGTCAATATTAACAAAACCCTGTGGAAGACGAAAGTGTTCTGTACTGAAAGTATGAATAACATTCAAGTCTGCTCCATGTTAATAGAGCAGTTCCTGTATATGCAGGAGGAACTTGTATGCGTGTGTTTACAGTCATGCAGTCTTTTAGAAAAGGTGCTACCTTTTGATGTGTAGTTTCTTCTGGATGTTTAAAGAAAAAAGCTGGAATGTAGGCTACTGTGTCAGGTACCTTTACTTATTTCTTTGTTACTGATCTTTTTCTCTCTCTAAATGTGTATGCTCCTTGTAACCACAAATCAAGTTAATTGTCTCTCCTCATCCCTTCCATTTTTAGGGAGGAAGTTTGTAGAAGTAGGACTTGTATTATTACGTTTGGTTAGCTTCAGATTCAGAGCTGGAATTTTACCAGTCCTTTTCTCTAATGCCTGTATCTGAAAGTGGAGGTGATGTGTGACTGCGGTATTTCTCTGGTGGTATCACTTCAAACACGGAGTTGTTTGCAGCATGTCTCTTCTGGGGTTCTGTAAAGTGTTACTAAATTCATAATATTTTGATACTGAGTAGTAACTTGCAGCGATTTATTCACTGGAAAATATTTGTGCAGAGAACGGCAGTGACTGCCCTGTTAGTCTGAAGAAATCCACATGCATAGTGTCCTATTTTTAGAATAAAAGCCTTATGGCAACAGATTTTACTGCTGAAGATATAACTGAGTGTTAATAAGCTGTAGTTGTGGTTGTTGTTATGTCATTGTGTCTCGTGTAGCACCACCGCAGAGTTTTGCCAAGCGTGCAGCCTCTCTGTGTGTGCCTCTTGACAGCAAGTTTTATACACTCCTGTGTAAATCCTTATTGATAATGTGTAGGCTGGAGGACAATGAAACATCCTTGGAGTAAGTGGAGGATTCTGAGCCCATGATCTGCATGGTCCTTCAGCTGCTGCCCACATTCTAACAGTGAAGACACTGAAAGTGTCAGGGCTACTCAGAGATTACTCAGTGGCAGAGGGACCTGGAGGAAAGGCCACAGTGCCTTTCCCTTCATAATGGATCTGTTTGGATAGCTTGGATAAGCCTGTCTGTGGTATGTGTTGGTGTGCTTGTGCTGTGAAAAGCAGGTGAGTTCATTAGAATTTCTATCAAAGAGACCTAGCCATATCTGTACATATCAATACATTAGATTTATGTGCAGTGCCTGATATTTTTAGGAAAACTCCCAGAAGAATTTTGCAAACCGAGGCACTGCCTTTGGTGTGCTGTCAGACCTGCAGCAGAAGGTGCTTCTGCACAGCAGTATCATGCCAGGGAAACAGACCCTCTTGTCATATGTGGTGACATTTCTATAGGGAAAGAGAGAGAAAGAAAGACCTAAAATTAAATGAAATGTACTCATTACTGGAGTTGACAACTGTTTGACTAAGAGGTGGCAACACCACACAGTACCTGAAGATAAGAGCTGAAGTCACACCTTTCTGAAGGTACTGGGAGGCTTTAGACAGGCAGGTATAGCCGGAATCAGGAATGTGGCTGGAACACGGGGATCCAGATCTCCATTTCAGGAGTAAATCCTCACAATGAACAAGGATGTATTGAAGTGAAATGCTACAAGAATGAGCAGTGACGTTCCCTTTAACTGAATTGTCCTGGCAGTCTGACAGGTAATATTAATTGCAGAAGATTTTATGACTGCAAATGACGCTTGCAGTGCGTTAGTACAAGTTGCATTTCCTCCTCCAGAGCTGTTAGTACTTTTATACTGTTTGAGTAGAACTCTGGATGTAATTTAACTTTGAAAATTTCTTCCTAATGGAAATTTTCTTAACTCTAAATCTATGTGAAAATTTACCTAATTATGTCTCCAAAAACTGTACTTGAATCCTATATTTTCAGAAATAACAATCAGAATAATCAGTCTGTCCTTATTTGGAACAGAAAGGGAATTTGCAGAAAAAAGCAAAGAGAAGAAGGAAGAATGGAAATAGTTCCATTTGCTATGAACCCTTGATAGCAGCTCACAGTGCTTGCTGTGGGAGTTGCCATCTTCCAGTTCCAGAACACGGGAGAGTTCAGTGGTGGATCAAACCTGCTTTGCTGGAGAGGCCCTATTTCACCAGTGCAGCTTCCACTGGGGTAACTGGCACGGCTGGACACTGCTGGTGCAGGAGCAGCAGCTCTGAAGGCTTGACAGAGGAGCTAAAATCTTCACAAAAGGACTTTGGTCAGCTTTACTTGGTCTGCTGGCAAATGTGTGCATTTCTGAAGAGTGCCTTAAAAATACCAGTGTCTTTTCAGTGGCTTTCTAGTTTGTGACAGCCTCTGTTTCATGAGCCTACCTTGTTTGTTTGTCTTTTAAAGCACAAGACAGGTTACCCTTGAACAAAAGAGAACTTTTGGGTATAAATTTCATTGAATATTTTTTGTTAAGGTGGCAGTTGCAAAGACTAAGAGAGTTGATTCTTACCATGCTTAGAGTTCTTATAATACCTTTAGCCTTTAGATTTGTGTAACTTGTGCCAGGCTCTGTTGCATGTCACTATCTGTTACTTTTTGTCTTTTAGCACAGAGCCACCACAGCAGTGCAAAAAAAAAAGAAAAGGCAGTTTTTCTGATATGACAAGTTATTCCCTTACCAGAGAACACAACTAACCTACTTAGACTGTAGATGTTGCTACTTATGTGCTGTGGGAGTCATTGGGGAAATCAGCTCATATGCTGGACTGGAGAAAAACTGAAAAGTGTGGAATGGTAATGGATTGTCTGAGGTGCTTTTTTAAGAATGAAACATGAGTTTTTAATTTATTTTTTTTCTTCATGTTAGAATTTTCTCTGTAGGTGGAGATTGTTAAGGCTTAAGTGTTGAATTTATAAGGGTATTTCAGACTGGAGATCCTTATGCATCCGAAGGTGCCAGGGGGCTGCTCTGTGGATTCTAATCAAGTTAGGCATACAATTTTTCATTTTTTAACTATTTGAAATAGTTTTAGTCCCATGAACTTAGGCCCTTTTAAAGCTGCCTGAAGAAATTTGTCAGCATCTTTTTCAGACTCTGTGTACATTTTCAAAATATTACCTTAACTTCTCCAGATTGGTGTCCACTAGAGCATCTCTGTCGGACTACTGACACAAAAGCATATGGCCCACAAACCCTAAAGAGGAAGGTCAAGTACTTTTCCAAGAGTTAATTGATCAGGAGTTTGGAAGAAACCCATTCCTGGCCATCAGACCACTGCTCAGACCTGTTCCTAACAGTTGTCTCTAGTGGGAAGATGGACAGCTCTCTCCTAAAATCAGCTGGGGGGCGGGGGAAATATTGGCCTTACACAACGGCACATGTTTGGCAGGTTTCTGGACAATCAGCAGCGTGGCACTAAGATGAAGTATTTTCAGAAAAAAAGCTGCCCTAACTGTAATGAAGTGGTAATTCAGCAGAACACACTGTTTCCACTGAAACGTTTTGGACAGAATTGCAAAATATTATTAACATGATATGCAGTTTCTCTCATGTTTCTGTTTGGAAATTGCATAGGTCTAGTCTCACTTGTTCTAAAATTCTGTTTACCTTTCTTTGTACTTGAACACACAGATGGTTTCTATAATATAATTTGAGAGAAGGTTCTAATTTCACATTTAGAAATGACATAATGTCTTCTGTATTTAAAAAATGGACCGTTCAGCTCAAAAGCTTTTTTCATTACTATACTGTGTAAAATTTGACTACTCAGGTATGTTTGGTTTTGTTTTCTAGAGGGCATGTTGGTTAATTCATTGGGTTAAAACTTAAATCTGAGCATTCAGAACAGTGATGAGAGGTGAATCTGAATGACTTTTGAGCCTTGGAAAATGAAGATTTTTAGTTTTGAAAGAGCTGAAGCAATAACAAATTTGTGGCAAAATGGGATTTTAACAAATAAAAGGGGTGTAAAGACAATTAGTAAGTTTGGCTTCAATCTCTCCTTGTTTTTAGTGAACAACTCAGCAGTAAAACTTTTTAACTGAGATAAAAATATGTCTTCATTACTCTGGTTCTTAGAGTCACAGGAAAGTCTGTGAAGGCTGTGATCCTTTGCTTCTAAATCTTTGTTATGCAGGACCACTGGAAATGAAATTAAATGTTTAATACAGCAATGAGAATACATTTAGGAAAGTTCAGCTCTGTCAGCATGTCCTTTCTAAATTCCTGATCTCTTGGGTTTTGTTGATCATAGAAATTGGCTTCAGGCTAATTATATAAAGATTAAAGGCTAAAGAATATGAAGGTTCTGATGCAGGGCTCTCATGACAGTGTGAATACATGCCATAATGAATATTTTTTAAATTAATTTTAAAAATTGGTAGTAATATTTAGGTGCTTGAATGTGATGATTTTGGTTTTAGCACAACAATACTCTGTTATA
This sequence comes from Margarornis squamiger, assembly GCA_035222235.1. Lineage (NCBI taxonomy): Eukaryota > Metazoa > Chordata > Aves > Passeriformes > Furnariidae > Margarornis > Margarornis squamiger. Next base: position 11,449,621 of record JAWWTY010000123.1, on the reverse strand, counting down.
AGCAGGACAATACACACAGGACCTCAGGACCAAAGAGAAATTTGGATTTGTGTGACTCTGTCCCACTGGATATTGGATGTACACAGGCCAGGTGGTTAAAATTTCTGCCAGCTCCATAGCTGAGTGTCTCTGCTCTGGTGCAGAGTATCAGTCATAGCCCTCAGGGCAACGCAAGCATAAGGGCAGTCAAGCAGTACCCAAAAGAATTCCAGAGGAGGAAAGCTCAAAGGGGATTTGCAATTTTTCAATTACATCCAAAGATATGGTCTTTTAGAGAACAGTATTCATTTAAGTTGAATATTAATCTTTTTCTGAAAGAGAAGGAATTACTCTTGAGTCACAAGGGGATCTATCGTTGAAGGTTTTGGTACTATCCGGTCTCCAGACAGTGACTTTTGTCTGTTTTATCAGAGTATACTAAGAATGTCTTTTCTGTGCACATGGGTCATGGCAGGTCCAACAAATATGGGCTGGGTGGAGAATGGATTGAGAGCAGCCCTGCTGAGAAGGACTTTGGGGTGCTGGTGGGTGAGAGGCTGGACATGAGCTGATAGTGAGAGCCCAGAAAGCCAAGTGTGTCCTGGGCTGCAGCAAAAGCAGTGTGGGCAGCAGGGAGGGAGGGGATTCTGCCCCTCTGCTCTGCTCTGGTGTGACCCCACCTGCAGTGCTGCATCCAGCTCTGGGGTCCCTGCACAGGAAGGACATGGACCTG
>JAWWTY010000123.1:11423013-11440130 GCA_035222235.1 Margarornis squamiger | reverse complement strand
ATAATCACCACGTTGGGGGGTACATGTGGGGATGGGATTTTTCAGTCTTCAGAAAGATGTAATGAACTCCCTAACCCTCCCTAAACAGGGAGCTTCAAATGGTGTTTATAAAACGTCTTTTTCCCTGCTAAGTTCTACTCTTTTCCCATTATGTTATGTATATTCTCCTAAAGTGTCATTTATCATTAAGGAAGTTTTATTCAGTCAGACTAATACATTGACTGCAAACCTGAGCAATTTCGTTTCTCTTATTTGTGTTTTAAATTCTCCTGTGCTTACACTTGGGATAGCAGTGGTATTTAGAGAGTGCTGAAATGATGCCTCAAAATACAGTGATTTCCTGAATAAAGACCTTTCTCTCCTCTCCTTATTACTCATTTCTCATGTTCCTGAACTTTGCTTTGGAATACTAACAGCTTTTAGTAGCCTGTTTATCTGGTGATTTTACCTATCCCACATGCATATTTCTTTGTGGTCTTCAGTTAAAACATTGTCCTGGGAATTGTTGGGAAAAAGCCACTGATTAATACAAAATTTAACACAACCCACAATACAACGGAAATAACTGTTTGTTCTGTCCTTTTATTTGTAATTTAAAATGTTCTGACATGAGAGCAATAAATAGAATGGAGCATTAATCAAAAATGCCATATCACTTGGTGACACTGACTAAATTTTTAATGTCAAAATATCTAGTCCCACGTGTACATACTCATTTCAAGTAGTTGATGCTAGAAGAGCAAGTATGACACATAAATCTTATAACTACCCTAACATGACTAATTCTGAATTTAATTTTCTATGTATCCCCTTGCTTTTCAGCTGGTTTATCCTCTTCTCATTTGTTCCACACATAGGTAGACTAAATTACAGACGTTAAGGGGAGTCTGTCCTGTTAATTAGGTCCAGTATTCATTGACCTGATTAAATTCTTGTATTTTGTTTGTTATTTGTAAATGTGGCTCTTACTGTTCTAGATAAGGATCCTGACTGCTTGCCTGTAGCATAAGAAATAAAAGCCATAAATATGTGTGTGGGGAGGTTTGTGGGTGGTTTTGGTTTGAGGTTTTGGGGTTTTCTTTTTGTGGTTTGCTTCTGAATCAAATTGTACAATGCAGCTGCTGAATGTGGTTTTTTTAACGTTGGAAGTTGCACAGGTTTTATTAGAAAACTGTGCACATGAGCCTTGACATTCATGCTAAATGAGTTCATGGCTTGAAATGTTTCCTAGAATTAGTTAAAGAGAAATTCATACATTTTTATCCAGTGGGGTTTTATCTTGCGTCTAATTTTTGTTTGAAGGCCAAGATGGTTGAATTTGGAGAACTACTCTTGGAGGTCTTTTCCAACCTTAATGATTCTGTGATTCTCCTATAATAGTCACGTTGGATGCAGAGGGCCTGTAACAATTTATACAGAATTTATTGCACGAGTTGGAAGATGTTCTATGAATACACCATTATTTCCCATAGAAACTGTTCCTCGTTGCATATATCTTTCTCCTTTTTGGATATGAGTTGTGGGAGGGGAAGCCTCTAAACATTAATTTTCTAGAACTACTGCTGTCCTGTCAGCGTACAGGATGCTGTGCAACTCAGGGCACTCTATCATAACCTGTCCCCAGGCTGAAGAGATTTCCATATTTTCACATGTAAACTACCATTCATATAATTCATCATGTATTAAAATGCTTTTCTTTTAGAAATATCTTTTCCCTGTGTCGGGGAAGGAGATTCTACTCAGTGTGGAAGGAGCGAGGCTGCTCTGTAGTCGGATGAATTATGATGCATACAGCTTATGACATGTAGCCTTATGATACATAAGTCTACCAATACATAGAAATATAGGCTATGCTCAGTTTATTAAGCAGATAGAATCTTCTGCTTGTTTTCAGAAGTGCCTTCTCAAGATGTTGCAGGATCTGTAGCAACCCATTAAAAGTTATGCAAATTTGCATTATCTGTGGCAAGGTGTGTCTGTTCCTTGGACTTTTTTAGGCAGAAGTCAAATCTGTGTCATATGATCTCCATGACATAAAACATTTCCTGCTAGAATATGTGTATACCTTTTTTATCTCCCACTCTTGTTGCAGGCTCACTTTCTAATGAATTTCTAATACTAATTTTGGTGTCTCTGAGAACTGTTCATGTTTTAAAATGCAGGTATCTTCCAGAAGCTGAATTATCTAGACCTGGACTCAAATCATAAAGAACGTCATACACTTCCCCAACCCAGCTTGACTTTTCAGGAGCTGAGTAGTTTTAGCTAAAGCTGTTTACTGACAGAGTATTTTATAAAACTGGAGTTTCTGTTCTGTGGCATTGAAATACTTGCCTGTTTAAAATGTTCTATTCCCATTCCTGGTGTCAATTTGTATGTATCCTGAGATACGATACCGCCTTTAAATCTCTGCAGCCGCCAGCATTTCATGTCACTTGCTGAGGAAGTAACTGGTGAGTCAGCAAACCCTGTCATCTTAGCAGAGCACTGCTGGCAGCAACAAAGGATGTGATGGTGAAAAATGACACTGTGCATCAGAAGTGAAAAAGATGCGTGCAAAATAGGAGAGGGGGGGAAAGCTGTTACCAGAGTTTGTGCTGTAACTTTGCTGTCAGCTGGCTGTGGCACCTTCGTTTAGGAAGCTGTGGTGTTGTGGCTGACATTTGGATATCTCACAGCAGATGTGTCTGCTGGGCTACAATGGAGATGGCTTGGAAACAGCAGAGAATATCACAGAGAGTGTGTCTGTTTTCTTACATAACTTAGGGCGTTTTGGGCATGATCTGAGGGTCCATAGGAGTGAGACAAGCAGATACGATGGAGAAAACACAAATTTTCAGGAGCACAAGCTTTCTTGAGTTCCCCAAAGAGACTACATGTGCTAAAATAAGTGTCTATTTTCATCTTTTATCCGCTTGTCTAATAAGAGATACTATCTTTCCCAGAAAACATTATCCTGCTGATTTTCCAAATGAGAAAGATGCAAGGTAAAAGCAAGAAAGAATTTATAAATGACTTCTGGAAATAGAAGCATGGCCAAATTTCAGACCTAAACATCTTTGCTAAGAATACTGTTCCTAGTATGTTTTGTTTGTTTGCAGGTAAAGCATTATTGAAAGAATCCCAGAAAATTACCACTTTGAATTTTAGAGAAAAGTTAGCCTATTTTTATTTTTTCTGAGTAGTGAAAATATTTAAATATACTCGGTGTTCGCTCTCAGCCTTAGGACTTTTTTGCATCATCAGAATATAACTTCTGGAAGAAGAAAATGATTACTTAAAAATAAACACCTTTATTCGCACCTTGTGCTTCATAAGAATCAGAGTTTAATTACTTAGCACAGGCAGCCACGACTATCAACTTTCCTGAGCCTACTTATCAGTCTGAAAGTAGGGTGCTCATAGCTTATTTGGTTTTAAGGAACCTCTCTGCAAGAGCTTGATCATGCTTAAAGAAAGAGATTACCGTGTCTTGCAGATTGCAGTTATGCTTAAAAAAATGAAAATTGACAATGTTGGGGAGGGAAAAAAGGATTTATCTTAATATGGTAATTAAGCACAGTGGCACATACTCAGGTGAGGAAAACCAGTCCTCCTGTCAAGTGGTTTTGAGAGCAAAATCATGTGCGGTTTATGCAGAAGTGACTATGAATATGGTATCACTGATAGAAAAATGAAATGTTCTTAACATAAACCTGTCCCTGTTACAAGAGAGACCGAAGGGACTGTGTGACATCTGCTTTTTTACCTTCTCTGGGAGGTACAAAGCTGTGTTTGTGGTGCTGCACAGGACAATAGGCTCACAGTGGTACCTGCTTCCAGTGATACCTACTTCTTCCTTTAAAGCAGAAACTAATTTAGATGGTGAGAGAGATGGCATGTTTATCTTGAAACCACTTCTAAAGCCAGCAGGGAATTTATTTAATAAATAAATCACCCCCTTTTCAGTTTCTCATGTCAAAGAGAGGGAGGTTGTGCAAAGGTCAGAGCACTGTCAAAGATTGTCTGTTTGTTTAAATACGGCTGATCAGGAGGTTATTTGTTTTAGCATTTATATACTTAAGAATTTAATTCCAGTTATGCAGATTTAACTGTTTTTCTCCATGAATAAAATGCTTGCTCAAATGAAAAAAAAAAGAAAAAGAATTTGAACATATTTTCTTTGTAGATAGTTTTGGAAATATTTATATTTGGATAGTTGGGAAGCTTTCTTTTCCCAGGGTCTTTTGGAGGTTCTGGTGAGAACATTCCTTGCTCCCCTCAAGCGTGGATTGTTAACAATGTGGATGAAACCTGTGGGAGCCCTGGACACAGTAATTCTCATGGCAGTACTGCAGTCCCACAGGTTGGAAGGGCCATTATCTAGGGAAGTACAGCTGTAAGCTTCTGAAAATGGACTTTTGTTAATACATAGATCCTGTCTACTAAGGCAAAGAAAATAGAGCCCTTAGTAAGCTCCCCCCCCCCAAATGTATGTACTCCTTCTCATCTGTCTAACCTATATTTCTGCCTTCCACCACAGTAAATCTGAAAAGCAATTTTACCCCCAGTTCCCTGAGATAGAACTGAATTACCATCTATTAGGCAATACCACCACCAGACCGTAGCCTCAACTATTTTTGAGGCTACAACATTATCACAGACTGTCATAAGCACAAAACAAAAATCCTTATTGATGAATATTATTTCCCCTGCTTTTCTGGATGTTTATGTGAGAGTCCTTCAGCTTCCACATACTAGAGTAAAATTTGTTGTGTGCAGAAAGTTCCCTTAGCTCTCCTAAGGGAAAAAGGTTTGCCAGCTGATAAAATTCTTTACCCATTGAACTGCTTCAAGGCACTCATTCAGGAATAATAGAAATAGGATGAAATACAGAAGTCTCTAAGTACATGACCCTGTGTTTTTGGATGAACAAAGACTTCATGCATCAGAAGCAAATTGTGTGAAGGACAACACAGGTAAATGAGTTGTTCAAAATGCCCCTGAGCAGCAGATCTAATGCAGCAGAGAGGCAAACAGGACTGATTCCCAGATGAATCCAGGGAACTCCTTTCCATATACTCAAGTTAGGCTTTTTCTGGAGAGCTGTCAGTAATTGGCTCATTTGCGTTCAAGAAAGATGAATAGGACTGGAACAGATAGTGTGGTCTGGGGAATGGAGAGCTTATTGTATGACAGTGTGTTGGAAAACCTTGGCTTATTATCCTAACAAAATGAAGTACGAGAGGGCATATGATTCCTTTCTTATTAATACATCAGGAGGCCAGTCTGAGGCACAGAAAATAATTACTTAGCTAAAAGACCATGTTGGCAGAAGAGCAAATGAGTATAAACTCCCCGTGATTAATGCTGGGCAACAAATTAGAAGATGACGCGGAACTATTATTGCAATCATTTTTTTGAATGGCTTTCCAGTCAGAAGGGAGGGAGAAGAAATTAAAATAATTTCAAGGTGTAGTCCAAAAGTAAGTGAAGAGGTTTTTTTATTGTGTTGTCTGTGACAGTAAAATACTGAAATGAATGACCTGAAGGTTTTTACAGACATCTCTTGCTAATAGTTGTTTTTACTGAAAATATCAGACTCTTGGTAGGTTTTCAAACTTTTATGACTGCTTTTGAGGGGAGTGGAGTTAGTCAGAAAATGTGTACTCCACTCACAGTCTTCCATATGCAGTTTTCTCTGCTTCTCTCAACATCTCACTGAAAATCCACTGCTAGAATTCCCTGTGAGAGAGTGACTGGCTGAACATAATTGCTCTAAAATATTCACTTTAAAATTTGTTAAATTGTGTTAAAAAGTTACCTGAAAAACAAGGGATGAGGATAATATCTTTAACTTTTTTTTTTTGGTATTGTAATCTTATGATGACTTTTTGCTTCTGTGGGAGCTGATATTTGGTTAGTTCAGTACCTTCCGTAAAAATATCTCGTTCAAAATATTGACCTTAAGGCGCCCAGCTGGCAATACATTCAGGTGTTGACAGAGGGATAATACCAGCTTCTAGAGGGAACTTTGGAGGGGTGAGTACTGGGGATGTGACTGCTCCAGTCACATTTTAAATTCTGAGTTCTCCTTTTCAGCTCTTCCTGTGAGTCAGATCACAGGGATGTTTTGTGCAGAGTATTGAAAGGTCTGGACTTGTTTAAGGCAGCAAGATCTTTTTTTTCTGTATTTAATACATGAATAATCTTTTGCCATTTGAGTAGATGTTGCAATCTGTTGAGGAACTGGGAGTGTTGGAAATACCTCTACAAGATGCAAATATAACCCTGTTTCTTGTAAGTAACCGGCTCATCAGGAGAAATGATGTGTTTGATTTATAGTAAGATTTCTTAATGCAATTTTATGGCAATAGGTACAAATTATGAAGTGCAGATTTTAGCATATTCCATCAAAGACTGTTTATTTAGAGTCAGAGTGAAAATTTTACTGAAGTTTTGATGCAGAAGGTCATGTTCTGGAAGTTTTATGTTGCTGTTGAGCTCATCTGATCAGTCCAGCAATATTTGCCTTAATTCATGTTGTGTGTCATACACTGAAGTGAGACTGAGTTGACTGGCTGTGCATCAGACAACTGTGTGTGCTTTTCACCACCCTTGGCTTGTATCCTCTCAACTCTCCCCTGAAATAAGTAGTTAGAGAACAAGTTCTCTCCTTGGCTTCTCTAGCGTGCTTTTTTGGCACAAATTCTCTGATACTCATATGGAAGTGAGATTTATTTTTTTTTCTCTTTTCCTATCCAGCTGCCTCAGGCCCTGTGAGCAGTGCTGAAATCTTGCATTCTAGAAAGGCATTTTCCCATGAAATTCCTGCTTGAACTTTCTATAATCTATAGTCTGCTGCTTCAGGGGAGCAAGACGCTCAGACAGGCAGACAGAGATTGCCAGACTGTCATGTTTTGCAGAAGCAATATGCACAGCCAGGTGTAGGATGAAAAACTGTGATAAAAAAGCCTATATATTCCTACATCCTATTTTCTTAATCATTCCAGAGTGAGTATTCTTTGGGATATGATTTGTCAGAACATCTGGATTTCCTTGACTGCAGTTAACCGCTGTTTTTTTTTGGCTTACAGAGTGTGTCTCGGTGATTTTTGGATAGTGGAATTGCAATAACCAGCCTGAGGTATTTGGATTTGAGCAAGTAACAACTCCCCATTGGCTGGCCCATGTAAATGGATAGCCAAAAGAGCTTAGGAATGCTCCATCAGTAGCTTGGGGACAGAAGCCAGAATTTGCCTTCTGTGAATCTTTCTGTGCAATAAAGCAGGGAATTGCAGGCATCATAAGCACTTGGAAGGGGTTTTTTACTCTTCAGATTTTGCAGATTGTTCCCAGTATGAAACAGACTTTAGGGGGGTCATTCCTGGAAATTATGATGGGGAAGAGGAAAGACTTACCGTGCTGATAGTAATGACTGTGGACTTCAAACATGTTGTTATGTTGTATGTTATTAAAATTATAGCTGAGGAAATGCCTGGAATATCCGGTACCTATTAAGACTTTAGAAGGCTGCTTCACATGATTGGGTTTTGTTCAAAAAAGCTGAGAGATGGAGGAAAAAGCCTGTACTTCATTAGTTTGCTGCCAGTGGTCATTGATTGCAAAAATTCAACCACTCAGAAAAAGCAGGTTGACTAATAAGCATCCGACCAACTGGCAGCGCGGTGCTCCCTGTCAGCCAGCACTTATCCCTGTGGGGGACTCGGGGCTGTGTCACTTCCCTGTCACTGCAGCTGAGAGAAGGGGGTGTTTCAGACCCCTGCCGTGCCTGAGCCATCACTTGGAGGTGTTTCTTCAGGGGTGCAAACTGTGCACTGGCTCTTAGCTCAGGCTTCACTGGCTGCAGCAACACACAGCTTCTCCCTCCCCCTGAAAAGCAGTGTTCTGCAGCTACCCAGACTGGCAGAGTATCTGTACCCCAAGTTTCAATAAAGAGCAAATTAATTACTGGTAGCAGAAGAACATCTATTTTTAATGACGCTAAGACTCAAATGTTAGTTATCTCTAATTTATAAAGACTGGTTTTGTCACTTTTAATCACTTGCATAACCTTAGAGCTGACAGATCTTTCTCTGTAGAAAAAATAAAAAGCTGTTTCACATAGGTTAAAAAAGCTGAATCCAGTGCTCATTCTGTGTGCTATGTTAAGAAGGTAAATAAACAGTTTCTTCCTTCCATTTTTTCATTACGTACACTGAAAACAGATTAAAGATTATTTAGGTTTACTTGGATAAATTTGATAGCTTTTTCGTGTTTCCAGTGGCACCAAGAGATAAATCGAGCTTAGGGCTTTGCCTTCAAGGGTTAGTTATTTATATGGGAGAGAATAGACCTAAATATAGGGGAGGGGTGTTATAACATTGTTCCAAAATGTGTGTTTTGTGATTTTAAGCTTTGGAGCACACTGAGGAAGAAGCTGTGTCTGTGATCTTAGCACTTTGTATGGGAAAGACCATTAACAGGAGCTGCCTTTTTTCCTCCTGGCCCCCCATCCCTCCAGTCAGTTCTTAGCTGTGTTAGGTAATTTTCAGGCTGAGCTGAAGTTGTGAGCTGTGCTGAGCTGGGCCCTGTACCCAGGCTGGAACCTCCTCCTGGAGTCTGGTGTGTGGATGCTGTCCGTGTTGTTTAGCACAGAGGGACAGTGCAACGTGGTACAGCTCTGGTATGGCTGGCAATTGTGCTGAGTTAAGAAGCCTTGCTGGGTCAGATCTGGCTCTCTGCATGCCCCAAAGCACTCATAATATATAGATCCTTTCTGTCGCTCAGTCTATTCCAGCTCCCATGTGGATGTTGCAGAGTTGGTATGTTTTTTGCTGCTGTGTTTTGTGTTGGTATGTCCTGGTGTATTCAGTACAGAGAGATATCCAAGTAATCTGTTCTCTTTGAACTGTGGGGTTTTTTTAACAGCAATTCTGATGAAACGCCCAAGCTGTAAAAACAAACAAAACTGTATTTGTAATCAAATACTGAAGATGTTTGTGCTTTTCTTCTTCTTATTCATACACCTAGTTATGCACCTCCATACTCTGTTAAATTCTGTTAACCTCAGCCTTTGCTCAAGGGCGTCCCATAGTGCTTCTCTTGTGCCATGTGTTGTTACTCTTCTTTAGAAAGCATGGAAAGATGCAGCCTACACAGAGAAAGGCATTCAGCTGTAGAGAAGTCTTAAAGACAAGCATTTTATGATGATTCTCGGAGACTGAGAAGTATGTATGTTCTGTTATCCTCATATTATGTCTTGAAAGCTGTGCCTGGAAGTTGTCCACAGCGTTAGTGCTGCACAGATGAATGATGCTGACTCCACACTCTGCAGGAGGGTCGTGATCAAACCTTGCCTGTGCAAAGTACCCAGCCCTACACAGAGAGGCCTGTCCTCTCTGACCTTTTCACATAAACAAACTGATGAAACTGGGGGTAGGATCAAAGCAAGTAATAGCGGTGCACATATTTCCCCTATACCTTCGCTACTGTCCGTAGTAGGGAAATGTATATATCTGATATTTTATTATTTTTATTTTGAATTTAAATAATATATAATAATAATGTGTATTTGTTATAACATTGCAAAAACATTAGAATAAGTTGCTGTAGCTTATGTTCCCTTGATTTGTTTCATCTTTAACTCAGGTTTAACATTTGTTAGTGCCTCTGCATTGTAACTTTTCATTGGAACTGTAAACCCTGCAATACCATGTACATGCCTACTGGGAAAAGATTTTCTCTTTTGCTTTATATGGACTCTTAGAAATAATTATGCACTAAAGGTTGGAAAATTACTGTATTGGCGTTGTCCTCCATCCAATAAGCACGTATCCAACAAAGTATTGATGGAAGTGTTTTACTTTGCTGACTGCGATATGTTGATTGAACTATTTAGCAAATTGTTAATCTATATGATGAAAATAAATAGCTGGTGAATGCACAATATCTTCTTTTAAAGATTAATTTGCTGCATGTACTGGAATAGGTTCTATCCTATAAAAGCTGATCGATGTTGTTGCAGAACCCAGCAGCAATTTCAGCATTTTCAGCTTGTCCAGCACATACACACGAAGCTATAACTTCTTAGACTGAAAAGTTCCAAGTAATGTAGTTTCTCCCTGACGCTGCTTGGTGGGGAGGATGGGGCTGAGTGTCCACAGCAGCTGTCTGTGGGGTTGTGGTGCCTGTGTTAGCAGAGTTCAGAGGGGAAAGAGGGGTGCAGATAGTCACTGTCCCAGAGCACCTGCAGGTAAATGTGTCTGTGCATGTTGTGCTCCTACACGACTGCCAGAGCTATACTGAAGCTGTGAATGCTTTCCTGGAAGGTGCTGTATTGAAAGAGTCTAAGTCCATGTTTCAGTAACTACTGTCAGCAGTGTCTTTGTTCCTGTGCCTTGCCTGGTGTGGTGTGTCCCCAGTTACCCTGAGCTGCCAGCAGACTGTAACATTGGTGACAACAGTGCATGTGAGCAGCCAACAGCAGTGAGCACTGGGACGTCATTGGAAGGCACTGATGCAATAAATGTAGAGTAACAGAAAAGGATCTAGCATTATTTGTTTGCAAAACCTGAGTGCCTTCCAAACATGGCCTTGGATCATAAACTGAAATGCAAAGGCCTTAATTAAGGGCAGGCACAAAAGATTCAGTAATGATAATGATTCAATTTTCTGAACTTTGACAGTGTGTGTGGATGTGGCCCAGAATGACTGAAAGAAATGCTTTTTTTAGTCATATGAGAGTGCCTTATACTAAAGGACAGATAATTAAAGCTGAATTTAGCATTTATGCCTAGAGGAATTGGACAGATATGTCTGTGATAAATGTGCTAGAAAGTATGAGGATAACTACTCATTGCATATTGTTCTGTGTGAGATTCAAAGAAAATTAAATGTATCGTGGATATCCACTGTAGTTCACTGGAGTTCTTCCTGGTACAAGCAGCTGTGCTTTACACAAGATAACTATATTATTTTACAAACAGAATCACTGGAATGAATACCTGTCATAAACATTTTGCATGTAGCCTAGATTGCAAACTTTCCTGCTTACCTTTTTGATCTCTTCATACTTATCTTGGCTGGAAAGGTAAAGCTGCAGTGGGTGTTGCTCCAGCGAAGTGTGGTCTTAGCCCAGTTGTGAACAAACTCACCATCTAAAGGTTTGTATTTTGCTCAGGAAAATCTAGAGTAACTAATGAGAAAACTGAAATTATAGCAGAGTAGTGGCTACTTGGGATTAAAATACGACTTTTTGTTTGCATTTGTGTTTTGTAGTTGTTCTAGAATACTACTGGGGCCCTTAGGAAAAAGTCAGTTTATGAGGAGGTTTTAAAAAGTACAATCACCTGGCGTGACTCTTGGGACAGTCCTGTGCGTGGTTAAGAGTTGGATTTGGTGATCCTTGTGGATCCCTTCCAATTCAGCATATTCTGTGGAGATCCTGGGAGGATATTTGGTCTTCAAATCCTTTGTATTTCTCTCCTTGTTTTTCCCTTTAATTTTGTGGATTGGGACTAGAGCTGAGTTGTTTCTTATAATTGGTTACAAGCTGTCTGACTGGGTTTGTAATGAGGTTTGCTTGGGCCTATGTGAACATCTCATAATGGGATCCTGATAATTGCAATATTAGGAGAGCTTGTTTGGGAACTCAGCCCATAGATCTAAAGATCCATTTTCCCTTCAAAAGAAATGTATTTCAGGGAGAAACAAGGTACAGTCTAATGTCAGTCCCACCAAACACCACAGTGTTACGTTTGACTGTACAACTAATGGTTATAAAGTGATTAAAACCAGATGAAAACAAACATGTAGCTGGACCAAAAAGTATTAAAAAAACCGACAGAAATTGTTTCCATAATTTAAGTTTTTGTTATACCAAGGGCCATAGGATGTGTTGACATCCCTTTCCAATTCTCTGCTGGGTCAGAAAAACTGAAATATGTTCTCCTGAAGTGAGACTTTATCCACGAAAAGAAGGAATGAATATTCTATGATTCTAAATGTGTATTTAATTCCATTGATTTCAATAAGCATAAAAGCTACTTGAGCTTTCTCTTGCTGTAAAGCCCACCTTAGTATCATGCAAAAACATGTACATGCTTTAAAATACGTGCTGAGCTGCTGCTGGGTTGCAAACACATCTCCTGTAAGTCAGTGATGAAGAGGAACATTCTTTCTTAAACTAGTTGCTTGTGTTTCTTGAATAAATATCCATAACAATTAGAAAATAGAAATACCTCACGTGCATGTCAGACTAGATGTTACCTGTTCAAGACTGGTGCATGGAACAGCATTGTAGCATTTCTGGCCTGGCATTGACATCTTATCTTTCTTTTAAGAAGCAGATCTGCTGTAACTTATTTCCAAAAGGGTAAGATAGCCATCACCGGCAAGGAAATATATGCAATTTTATATTAATTTGTGACTTGAAGCATTGAAAAGTAAATTTTTGATACAAACGTTGCCTTGAAAATGTTGCACTAGTTTTCTGTAGAAAGCCAAATGCCTTGGAATTGGCTAATGTTATATTGGTGGGAAAAATCGAAATGTAAAATTGCATCCCATTGAGGACTCCCGCAGTTTTCTAAAGTATGCTGGCCCTCATTAAATTAATTATAGCATTTTTTTAAGTATATTGAGGCTTTTGTGGCAAAAAACTATTCTCACTGTAGGGAATTAAGGGATAAGAGCTGACTGAGAAAAGCTGTGGTTCTAGTTTGTCAAGCCTTGTGCTAGACTTTTGATTGGTGCTTTCTAGCAACACGTATTTAGAATAACAAACAGACAATTAAAATTATCTGTGTTTTAAAAGAGAGTTTCTTTTTGTGTAGCAATTTGCAGCTACAATAGAAGAACTGAGGGACATATTTGAGGGCATGGACAAAATTAGTCTTTTGCTGGGAGATTTGCAAAGTGTGTTTGACTTTTACTTGGAAATCAAAGCAAAAATTTGTCCTGGGGGGGCTGTGCTGTAAGTGGATATTTGTTATTCAGGCTGGGTAATCAAACAGATGTGGATGCTCAGTACATTCTCCCTTGTGTGTTGCTTTTACCAGCAAGTTATTCCAATGGGCTGTTTTGGCTCTGGCAGGCCCTCTCAGAGCGATGTTACAGAGGTGTTATTATACTTTTTCTATCTAATTTTCAGTGTTTAATCAGTTCTCTGTTCTCAACCGCTGCTCAACACTAAAATTATATAACACTAAAGACACCACACCCACTTGTACTATATTTTCGGAAATATAGGAGGAAGAGGAAGTCAGGTTGTCTCATACTTGTTCTTATGAAATGGAAGTAGTTGGTGTGTACAATGGCAGCTCCACCTTGCAGGTAATGCAGGGACAACTGCAGGTCTCATGTAGGGGAGAATTCAGAGACTTTCCTTCTGTGAATGCCTCTAAACATGTGTCACCTCAGGGATGCTCAGCAAGCAGGAGGAGTAGGCAGGGCCATACGTTGAGTGAGGGTGGGCTCAGCATTTCTACAGCAGATCAGTGGCAAAGCAGGTACTCATTTGGAGAAAATACTTTTTAACATACTGTGTTCCTTTACTTGTGGTTGAAAATTTTGGTTCAGAAAACAGTACTACATGAAGAATTGTCAGAATGATAAACGGGTAGTGATGAGAGACTTTCTCCACAGGAACCAGCAGATACTGTGATTAAATTATTTCAATATAATGAATTGTTATTAAATTATCTAAACATATATAGCTCCAATTTAAGTTTACCTCCAAAATGTCAAAGGTATGAGGAAGAAAACACATGAGGAGTTCTCACATTCTTATTGGAAAGTAACAACAAAAAAGTAATGTTTTCTCTTTCCCCCCTCTCTCAGGTCCGCACCAGTGTCCTACCTGATCAGAAGGAACCAAGAGCAGATGTTGGGGTAAGCAATTATCTTGATTAATTGGGGTTTTTTAATTATTTTTTTTTACCTCATCAGCAGACACAGACACCTGCTGCTCAACAGGAGCTGACAAGCTTTTTTAATAGCAAAAGTTGGGTTAAATGAATAACATAATCAAGGCAGGAGTGATAGTCTCAGTGATTGATGTAACACCATTCACATCTCTTTTGAAAATCCCTTTCAACTGAAGTTATCCTGAGGAAAGCACAACCATCTAAACTTCCTGCCACTACCATATGAGAAATCTGGACTTGGAAAGGCATTGCCTCAGTGAGCCTGGCCTGTCACCTTCTGGTCTTCATGTGCAGAGTATAAAATGTTCTGCAGTAGGAGCTGCCTTTGGTTTGCCTTTTAAGAAATTACACTGGTGATATGTAGAAGACTCATTTTGATGTGTAGGTCTGTAGAACTTTGGACAAAGGTATTGGGATGTCATTTCTGGGTCTGAGAAGGCTGAAACCTCCCAGATGATACGGACAACTTGTGGGGGTGGGAAATATTGGTCCTGCTGGAACTGACTGAAAGACCAAAAACCATCTGGTGCAGGTATTAGATCTATATCTGAAAAGTGTAAAATAACTGCGATTTTAAAATTTTAGCTGAAGGTGTTGACTTTTCTGCCTTATCAGGGATTCCTTGGCATCGTTTTCAGGACTTTGTGTAGTGTTTGAAAAATCTGTAGCTTGGCAGCAAGTTCAATCTTCCTGAAATAATCGATGTCTTTCAACCTTTCATATAGCTATTCTAGAGACTTTTCTCTTTGGCTAGCTGAGATTATTCATCAGCTACCCGAGCCACCTATCTTAAGATTTATAATTGTAACTACAACACTAGCAACATTACAGAGGAACATTACTCTGCAATTAGCATTACAGCAGCAATTCTGTTTAAAACCTACTTTTCAAGCCTCTCCAAGTCACATGGGCAAAGTTAGATTGGTTTGTAGACTGCCAGTTCAAACCCCAGGGTAGATATTTGTATCTGTATCAGTATGGGAAATTCTCCAGCATTGTCTGAGATTAGACCCCTTGAACATTAACAGAACTCTCTTCATTTGGGTCATGGGATCATTTAACATTTTATTCGATTTTACAAATAGCTCCGTGTTATCGGGCAAAGGAAATTTTTTCTAAATAAACATAAAAACATGAAGCAGACCATTAAGTACAAAGCTTTAAGTTGATAAAGTTATTTATGTTTAATTTCATGACCCTGGAGAACTAGCTGTGACACTCTGCGAAGGTTGGTGTGTACAATGACCAAAGCTCTTGGAATTGTGTAAGAGAGCAGTGTAGTTGCTTCTTGGCCCTGATCACATGAGGACTCTTGATGTAGGATTCTTAAACGAATTTATAGTTCTGATATGTTGCAAAAAGAAGCCCCAGTAGGCCCAACCTTATACCAGTTTCATTCCAAATATCCCTCTCCCTCTTTCCAAGTGTTCAGGTTTCAAATGCGAGCACTCAAATGTCACGAAGTGCCAGAATAAAGGCTGCCATATAGCCATTGTGCTGTGGGATGTGTTCTTCCTGCCCTAAGCAGGATATGTTCTTGTAGGAAGATAAATAATGTGAGCTAGCCATGTGACCACAGAGTTTTGGTGCAGGAACATCATGCTGACTGAGCTAAAGGAAGACAGAACTATCAGTGTGTTCACTCTGGAAAGGCTCTGCATCGCTGTGTGTCTCACCTGGATGTCTTTCTTATAAAATACATTTCATTTTGGCAGTGAAAACTAACCATGAGCTTTGCTTGTACGGCTGCACTAATTGTCTCTGTATATCCTATAGGCCTTCTTCCTGTTCCAAATCCACTGTTTTCCAAGTGTTCCTTAGGCTCTCAACTTGTGTCCCTTTTCTGCTTAAGGGTCAACAAAAGTGTAGGAAATCTAAGCCTGTGTCATTGATAGGAACAAGCCATCACTGATAGCTTGGGTTACCAGAATGGAGAGCAGTGTTGGTACCTGCCTAATTTCAGAATTGTGGTTTGAATTGTGCATTTTATATGGAAGAAAAGTCAGTGTAGAGCTTTGTTGTTCGCATTCAAACACTCCATATCCAGCTGGCTTTCCCAAAGGAAAGCAGGCTGAAGGGTTTTCTCACCAGAGGAAGTTATGTTCTCAGTAGCAACAAATTCTTTTCTCTTATTCCCTGAAGGGTAAATTTGTGCTCTGTGTGCAGCCTGTGTTGACTCAGAGCGACTTGATTCTTCTTTAATTTTTATATCCAAGAATGTGTATAATTTAGCCTTGAATTTTACTTTGCCATTCCAAGAGTAGAGTAAAATTAGTGTTGTGTAATAAAACCCCAACTTTGTGTAGTTCTTATTCTTTTATTGCCAAAATTGCACATAATCTCATGATCTCATTACAATTTATTCAGAGCTAGTGGTGTGGTGTTGTGTATTTGAAAGATAAATGGAGAGAAGATGGTTGTTGGCTGTTATTTTCTTTCCTATTGTTCCCAAGACAAGAATACTGCTGTTGGCCAAGTTAACCAAATGGGATTTTAGCAATGTGCAGCAGGATATGAGCAGAGGTTAAAAAAATTACCAAAATGCAAAAGAAGATTTAATCTTTTTCTTCTTTGCACTATTTTTTTAATTTTATGTGAAGGTCATTTTGATAGAAGAAAAAGATACAGTGTTGTAGCTTAATTTAACTTTAGGCATTCTAGTTTCATTAGCACGTTTCTCTGCACATGTACTGCAATGTTTAAATCCAACTTGCAATGGAAATAAAGGAAACACTGCCATAAACTAGAGAAATATACCATTTCTGTTAATAAACTTGCACTGAACTCAATTTAAAAATATGTTCTTAGCAAATACATTTCTGTTTGAAATACATAGAGGGTAGTGCCAATGGCTTGAGGAAAAATCATGTCAGGAACAACATTTTGGTAAAACACTGAAAACTTATCATTTCTTGTGATCTAGAAACTAGAAATCTAGAAAGAAAAAGATGCAAAATGCAAATGCTGGTATTGAATGAAAATTTTCCTGTGGTTGTACATCTGACCTGTTTTTTTGGCAGGTTGTCAGACTGTTCCTAATGGAGAAGAGAAAGGTTCCTGCCCATAAACCCAGAGTTTTAGCAATTTACTGATCATCATGCTGCAGATGCATAAAACATTTCTACTGGATAGAGTGTGTTATAGTTTTAAACTCAGAATTCCTTCCAAGAGCTTTGGAGCCAACGCCTTAAAAACTGGTAGAACGGATTT
>JAWWTY010000123.1:11394056-11421239 GCA_035222235.1 Margarornis squamiger | reverse complement strand
CTAAATTTAAGGAGAGGGATTATTTTTTATTTCTTGGCCAACATTCATATCTTAGTTTTCTCTCAAACTAAGACAGAGTGTCAAGCTACTACATGGAAATGCAGTATTTTCCTAATATCTTTGTTTCTTTCCAAAGAAAGATTTCCAAATAGAGAGAGTTGAGACCAAAAAAAGTAACAATTGAAACAATTAATGGATTTATCTTTTCTTTCTGCTTTGATTTGTAGCGGAGCTTCCTGGGCTGTGCAACTTTTCGAGTAGGAGATCTGGTAAAGTCAAAAGAGCAACAGTTGACCCTTACCCTCAGGTGAGTGTTTCCCTCTGTTGTAAACCATATTGAGTTAATAACCTTTGGCATTTCTCATCCAAAGAAGGCAGCAAAGCTGCTGAAGGGTCTGGAGCACCAGTTGGATGAGGAGCTGTGAGTGTTTAGCTTGGAGAAAAGTAGGCTCAGGGGAGACCTTATCCCTTCTACACAGCCAAATTGAAATTGTGCAGGGTGGTGTGTGTGATGTACAACTCTAATTAGTGATGGTACACAAGTGCAGGAAAGTCAGAGCCTGTGTTCAAGACCTGGGGTTGGGCTGAACAGATACCTCTTAAAGCTCTGCACTGAAGGAAATAAAAGCAGGTTTCACTCCTAATACTGTCTTGCATGGCTTAAGATAAATCAAGATGCAAATCAAAACATTAGGTGGTGTTTTTCAGAGTAACTTCATTGGACTTTATGTAGTGCTGGGATTTTGCTGATCTGGTTTTTGCAAGCACCATGGGGCTTTATTTGACTGGGAAGGTACAGGTAAGCTTCACAGAGCAACTGAGAACAACTACACAGGCAACATTTTGGGAGGAAAGAAGCTGTGACTAGGAGTGCTGGGACACTGGTATTTGTTCTGCCTGGGATATTGTACATGGGATCTGTACAATGGAAAAGTTGTGTTACATTCATTATCCCAGGCATATAAAACCAGCCTTAATTTGGTTTAAGGCACAAATTATAACCCATTGAGTGATGTTGTGCTACTGCCACTGTGTCTAAGACACTGCATTTTCTTGACATGGAAACTGCTTGGAGTATTTTGGTTTTGTTACTGTGCCTGCCTTCCTATTTCAACAATAGTACTTGCATACAAGTGTGTAGTTTACAGGGCCAAGTTAACAAAATGCTTTAATTTTGGTTTCTCCCAAAGACAAAATGCCATGCCTAACAAGCAGATCACTTTATCAGAACCAATTTAATAAAATTGAACTGACTACTCTCCGTGGAAATCTGTGGCTAAATAAACAAATGCCAGCTGATTGTAAGAGTCTATTCATGCAGGAATTCAAGTTGTCTGTAGTTTTTTGGGACAAACTTTGCCTCACTAATTGACATATTGAGAACTTGATCTGAGAGATTGCCTCTGACATGTGCCATGGTAATTGACAGAATGGAAAGGTTCAGGAAAAGTTTCAATGTGTTTTGTATCTTACCAATCTAATTTGTAAACAAAAACTTAAGATGGGTAATTTGTGAGCAATAGATTTGCTTTTAATTAATATTTTTAGTCTTGTATGTCCTCTTTGTTCTGCTAACACTAGAAGACAAATATGCCAATTCAAATTAATTTGCAATTACAGTAAATGGTAATTTTTAGTTAGGTGTTGTGGGGTTTTTTTAAAGAAAAAAAAAAAAACACAAACCTAACCTTTCAAATGTGGTTGTGACTATTCAGCAGCAGCAAATCAGCAGAAATTATCCACATTTCTTGACTGGCAGTTTAACCAGAGCACTCTACTAATTGAAGCTTGCTTTTCTCTAATCACCCTACTCTATTAGTACCTCTCAGGAGGACACAGGATATAGCAAGGAACTTGTCAAAGCATGCAATTCCATGTAATTCTTGTTGCTATATTTTGGATGCCAGTTTCCCAGGGAGTGCCTGTGATTGAGATATTCCTTTGTTAGATTTGAAGTAGAGATTTAAGGACCAGGAAATAGCTCTGTAGTGTGCCCTGTAAATATTGGTGTAATTATAGAATCTGGTTACTTTTTAACTAGGTTTTTCTTTTGTTTGTTTCCTTTTTTTCAACTTATTATGTCTTGCCATTGTCTTTCTGAGGTACCGTGTAAAAAAAAAAAAAAAGGTGTTTTTAAAGGACTGTTCTTGTATTCTGTTATTTTGTGGAGAGCTGGCATATGTCTACAATTCCTTATTGTTGACAAACTGTGCACCAATTTTCCCTTTTCCCACCATTGTACCCTAATAGTGATCAGGGACATAAGGTACAAAACCTCTGCAAAAGAAGTTTTTATTTTGGTTGTCCTTTCTTTTCTACAAAGGTGCCCTAAACTGGTGGCTGAGTGTTTCTTGTAGGTGTGTGTACCTCTAGCTAATCATCAGAACATGAACAGGTCAGTTTGTAGAATTGCCTCAGTGTTGACATTGTACACAACTGGTGCTGGCAGTGGAATTGAGTTAGTGGAGGCCTGGGATTGCAGCTTCAAATACAAAATTTATAAAACCAGAATTGCCTTCTGTAGACTTGAATGTTTAATTTTGCAGTGGTAATACAGTGGCACTTGCTTCCAGCTTTCTCACAGGGTTGTGATGGTGGACAGAATAAAATAGGCCGTTGAATAAAACAAAAGCCTCATTCAGTAGGAGAATATTACTTAATATGACTACATGATAGAATATGTCCAATTTAAAAAAAAGAAAGCATACATACTTTTTTTTCCTCTGTAAATGAGAGTTAGGTATGCTGCTGCTAGTTTAGTAACTAAAACTGATTTTTTTTTCCTTACTTGATTTAAGTTTTAAGCTCAGTTTAGAGGATCTTTTTGCCAGACCTTTCTGTTAAGAAGAGCATAATGTGGATTTTTTTTTTTAGGTCTGTGGCTTTTTCTAAAGCCAGCAATGAGTGCTTCCATTAGCTGCTCCCCCCGTGCTGATAGTTTGTCTATTTCCAGGAAGGTCCTCTTCAGCTTGGGCGATTTTGGTATGATTTCCAGTTAGTTACATGTAAGAAGCAGCAAAGGGAGAAGATAATAGTGCTCTCTTGTGTTCCCTGGAAAATAAGGTACATCTGTCTGACATGCTGTTCTTAATAGACAGTACAAAAGTTTAAGAAGGGTACTTCAGTATGAAACTAAGTATTAGCAATGCCAGTTGCATTCTTTGGCCCCTGTAAGCAGGAACTTTATAGCAATGGAGCTAAACCAACTAGGGCTAGGAGGGAGCACATGAATTATATAGTTTATCTGCAACATTGTGCCTGGGGATGTCTGACAATAATTTGCTGTACAGACTTTCTTTAAACATATGCCTGTGCTTGACCTCTGGGACAATGTCTATTTGTCTTCCAATCTGCTTTTTTTAGCTGTCTTATTGTCATTATTCTTGGACAGGACCAAACTTAATTCCTTTAAATAAAGAAGATAAACCATAGTTATTTTTGGAAAGTTCAAAATAAAAACTCCAAGACTTCATTAAAGAAAGTCCTCTTAACTTCCCTCCCTTCTAACACCTTGTAGTTCAGTGGGCTAGAAAACATGGAAATGCACTTCAGTAATAGTTACATTAACAATGTTTGGCTGGAGAGAATCTGAAAGCAGCACAGTAAGTTTTGCAGTCATTTATATACTTAACTTCCCTAGAGGATGATGGCTATACAATACTATATATTTAGCTGCTTTTCTCTATTAAAATTCCGTAGAAATCTGCCTGCAAATACTTTTACTTGGTCTCCATCCTGAAATTTTCTTGGCTGCTTCGTGGTATGTCATCCACCTCAGGAAGCTGGTGAGCAACAACTTGCCTCCATAAGTCAGGCAAGTCTCCAGTACAGTTGAGGTGAAACTTGTTTTGACATGAAGCTTAATCAACTGTATGTTGAAATCACAAAAACAGAAGGAATTGAATGTTGCAAAACTTTCACTCACTCACCCTAGAATGCAACAGAATGTTGTTTGCAGGAGACTTGTTTAAAGGCAGTATTGATTGCAGATTGATTGTAGGCTCCACTGTGAATTCACAGAATAAACATTTTTGTGCAAGTACAGTGGTTTTGTGCTTGGATAGTTCAAAATATATTGCATCAATGGAGAAATTAATTTTATGGCAATCTGTATGTTTGTCTGTGCTAATCACATTTATTTTGTATTGTGCACTTGAGAAAGGGGCTGCCTGCTAGACTCAGTCATGCAGTTTGCTTTTCAGGCAATCACTCACTGTGTCATTTAAAATTAACATAGCTATGCAAATACACAGTATGCTTCCCTTTCTCTTTGTGTTTTTGAACCTTTTTTTTTTTTTTTTAAGAAAGGGATATGGCCTTGGGAACCAATTAGCAGGCCTAAATTTGTGTATTCACCACACAGTTAATGCAGCTTGATGAGATCAGCATTGAAGGCAAATGACTGCTGCTCTCAGTCCATCTGGGTGCCTGGGTCAACCTGTTGTGGCCACAACTAATAAGGTGGGCACATATTCCTGCTGCTCGTGATGTTGCTGGCTAACTTCTTCCCTCACATTTGAGAGAACTGATACTGACCTGGTGATCCTTAAGAACTTGTGATGGTAAAGAAATCTATTTCAAAAGTAGCTGCTTTGTAGACAGATATGAGATGATTTCTGCTCCTTGTCCCAGGCTGCTGAAAAAAATCAGCAATTTTCCAACCCCATAAGCCAGCTGGATTTTGTGCCATATATGGGCTTCTTCACACTGACACTTGTTAAATTCTCAGTGGTGGGTTCCCCATCCCCACTGTCCCTGGGCAGTCTTTTCTACTGTGGGGCTGTAGTATCTTCTGCCTGGGGGCTCTGAGGAATTTGATGCAGGGACAATCTTCACCATACCATGTGAAGTGGACTTTTCAGCTTTGTTAAACTACAGCAAATTAGCAGATTCTATCCTAATGCATTATGAACTATCCTAAAACCAATTAATTCGTCTTCTGATGCTGTGTTGAGCAGTGTGTATGTGTGAGATTCTCTATTCAGGCAAATGACATTAAGTGTGTGCATATATGTGTGTGTACATATATATGTGTGCACACAATACTGTTAGTGCAAAGTAAAATACAGATTTTTATCCTATTGAAGTAGGGCTACTTGGCTTTTCTTATTTTTCCTACTGTACCACCTCTAATTCTCACATTTAATTTTCTTTCAAGTGCAATTTTAGTCTCACGGTGCTGCTGGAAAGTTTTAAATGCGTGACATGTCTATGTGAAGACTGACATGCACCAGTGGAGTTTTAAAATCCCAGTGTCTCACACAGCTAATGACAGCTTTGCCCTGGCATTTCTAGAGCTCCTTGTTGATTTGTGTGCCTGTAGCATTCAAAAGAAACTTGGGTGTGGGTTTGTTTTGGTTTTTTTTAGTTATATTTTCATATTTCCATGTGGGAAGATAAGAACTGTAGGAAGGAGTACAGCTACAATGCAACAGTCACACTGTTTAGTTTTATTCTCTTGCATTACTTTCTCTGGCAGATGCTGCATGTTCTTTCAGATTGTAATATCACAGGGGTGACTCTGAGAGGAAAATACTTGACAAAATTTATATAAAAGTGAAATGAGATCAATCATTGTTTTTAAAGAAAGCTTCCAAATACATGTTGCTCCTCATGCAGGCAAGCAGTGCAGTGCTCACTGCTGTACTGAGGCCAAGCCTCTCATAACAGCAGCGAGGAGGAATATTTAGAGTTCTGCAGAACCAGAGACAAGGATTGAGAAAGCATAACTAGCATTTGCATTTTTATTTTATTTAACTGGAGCAACATGCCTTGTTGGCTTGTATCAGTTCATTTACAAACTGAGCTGTTTTGCTCAACATTTGTTTATACTCTTAATTTACCCTGATGTAGTTTTAAGTCAGAATGTAGGTCAGTCTCAGACTTGCTGGTCTCTCTGATTTTTGAAGGTGTATGTGATTTGCTAAGAACTGCTGTATTCCTTTTCTCCTTGGGAATGCTGTAGTCCATTTGTTGACATAGCCTAGTTTGTGTGCTGGTTTGACACAAGGAGAAAACAAATGAAGTCAAACCTCTAAGCTGTAGCAACTCAGAGGAATGTTCTTCATTCAGAAGACACTTATGTTATTCTCATGTATTTCAAATTTAATATGTATTTTTGCTCATAAGCACCATTTCGACATTGAAGGCTTCTTTTACTTTTCTTCTGCATACTTTGTTAATTAATGTAGGCTTCTCTGATTGCCAGGCTATCTGGATTGGTTAATTTTAATTGTTCCTTTATTTTATCTTCAGTAATTAATTTGGCTTAGAGTGGCACACGTAAAATATGACAGATTACATTTATTTTGCAAAGTTTTACATAAAAACATATTTGAATAGTTGCAAGATAGGTGTATTCTACTGAGTGCCTAATTGTTTGCAACCAAAATAATTATTTAAGTTTGAAGCTTGGGGGTATAACTATTTTATGAGACTTTACTGTCTCCTCCTCTCTGTTTTTGCATTTCTGCTGAACTTACTCTTCTAATTTCCTTTTGCCTATTTCGCTTGGTGCCTGTTGTTATACTTCCCTCACTATTATTAAATGATCTGTTACCCTTCTTTCCTTCCTTTCAAAAAAATCCAGCTGTTGAGAATAAGGCAGGGGAGGTAGACTGTGCCATTAACCTTGGTGCTTTGCTACTAGTGAAAGCAGAGAAGCCATTTAGTGTCTTTTTGGAGTTTAAACCCTTGTCTCTTCCAAAAGGTAGTGAGCAATACATCTGGAGTATTGCTGCAATGTCACAGCCCTTTCTCTCATGGTCCACAGACAGAATGATGCCTAGAAGGAAAACGTGGCAGTGTTCATGGATTCATTTGTTGCACTGACCCATCCTCAGTTTTGTGATGAAGACTTTCAATGCCATCAAGAATTTGTCTCCTTGTTAAGATTTGGTTTATGATTGTCAGTCAGGAATTTAATACAGGTGACTGCAGCTATACAGAATGGAGAGGGGACTAAATGTTTACTGACAGTATTTTTATTGAAAGAATTTGATGCTAAAAATGACCCAATGTCATGGGTCGTTTGTTGGGTTTTTTTCCCCCCAGAACTTCTGATGGTGGGAAGACAGTTGGAACCATTGAAGTCAATCTGGTGAAGATGGGAGAGCTAGAGGATGGGGAAACAGACCACATCACGACAGATACCCAGGATCAAAAGGTATGCACTCAGCTGTACCAAATATCTAAAATACTAATTCCAAACTGGGTTAAGGACTTAATAAAAAATTTCTGGAGTAAAGTACTGTGTACACAATTTCCCTAAAAATAATTTTTAATGAAAATGCAGACCATAGGGGAGTGTTTACCAGAGCATGTATGTAGGGATTCTGAGTTGGGGTGTTCATCATGAGGGACAAGAGGAAGGACAGAAGGATGTAGGAGAACAAAATTACACTGAATGGAAAAGAAACAACAAAACTGCTTGATGAGACTGGGTGTCGAGGAGGAGAACTTCAATTAAGAGTTGTTTTCCCAGAGAAGAGAGTTTATTATCACGTATCGGGTTGTTACGGGTTCCCTGGTTTATGAGTTTACCGTTGTAAAGTTAAAAATCCTTATTTGAATATTGTTCAAAATGGCGCTTCTTCTTCTCCCTCATGTTATCCCTGCTCCCTGATTGGCTAGACTTTGCCACAGTGGCGATTCCCTTATATGGTTCTCTCCACCCTCCTTTTCCTTTCCGGGCTGTGGCCTTCCCTGTTGTTCCTTTTATGTCAGGCTCCTCCCAGGCCTGCCCCTCTTCCACAATGTTCCATGCTATATAAGCCAGCGCCATCTTAATAAACGGGCCATTCCGTCTTTGCCCTGATTGGCTTTAGGGATTTTTGTTATCCCCGTTCTTCTTTCTGTTTTGGTAAACATGGAACAGCCCCTGGAACAACCCAGTCTTTGTCATCAGGAGGAGCAGAGATAAGTGGAGGCTTTTGCAAGACCTCAGAAAGATCAATGAGGTCATAGAGTCAATGGGGACCTTGCAGCCACGAAAGGGCTTAGAAAAATCATAAAAGCTTTAAAGTAGGCAATTTGTTGCAGGGAAAACCAGTGGAGACTAGAGCTGGAGGTGATAGAGGAGGAGTGGGTTTGAGAGGAATGGAGAACCAACAGAGGGAGCTTGGAATGGCTATACTGTCTCTCTCATGACAAGAGGTTTGAGCTTGGAGGATATTCAGGAATGACTGCTCTGAAGGAGGAAATCTGGGCTTAAATAGTTTGCATCTAATTAACAGGTGTCTTTAACTGGGTCCCCTGACTGATGGCAACTGGCCTACCTGTAAAGCATTCCCTCCTCCTGGTATCTCTGGCTCTGCAGCCCCATTCCCACTGACAGAGAAAGCAGCCCAAATATGATGGTGAACTGCTTAACACTGGGGTGTATTCTATTCTTCATGGGGGAAAAAAAAATGATATTGCTACAGGGAATGTAAAATTAAAAACCTGCATTTTTGGTTTGGAAGTAACACATAAAGCTATTTTTTGAGAAAAGAACATTGCTTTCAATATGTTTTTTGCTTAGCCAAGCCAGGCTGCTTTTGCATTCTGAGGAGAGATTTTACACTTTTTTTTCACCATTCATCTCAAGAGACTTCAATGCCCTTTTACAACAATAAATGATTAGGATCAGTTCCAAAGAAGCCAATAAATGCTATGAAATCTTTCTGGGTTTGAACTATAAAACTTCCATGAGATATGCAACATGAACTGTCTTTGCAGCCTTCTCTTTCATTTCTCTTTTCTTCCATTTCAAAATGTGGAGTGAGAGTCCTCAGAATTATTTGAGATGTAATTAATGAGCTGTGTCTAGCCTGGGGGAGACAGAAGCCTTCAGTAGCATCTTTCCAGGGAGTTCTAATACTTGTCAAGAAAGACCTGCCTTGTGACAGATGTATTTTCTGTGGTCTTTAAAAGAATCTTTGATTTGTACAAATTAGTTGCATCACAGAGTCATAGGTTTGTATGTTCATAGTGAGAATGCAATTTAGAGAATGTAGTTATCGAATGGCTTCAGATAAATAAAACTTGAACTAGGTTTTCTAACTCATTAGATAAACTCTGTGCAGAGAATTTCTCATGGAAGGGGAAGGTGATGGCTGAGTTCAATTTCAGATATCACCTGGTAGAGATTACAGCATGTCTTTCTCTCTGCTTTAAGCTCTGCAACAGAACTTCTAGAAACTGGGGAAGCCCTGGGAACAGAGCTCCACCTTTAGAGGTTATCTGGGTTTTTGATAACTGGGAGGAGGAGGAGCATTAAAAATACACTTCCTGCTATGTTTAACATAGGTGTATGTTGAAAATCAACACAGTTGATTTGTCCATAAACTTTTTATACTTTTATAAGCTTATCTTATCAAAGAAATCTTCCAGTTCCCTTGTATAACAAATTACTTTAGTCACAAACCGTGAGCACATTTTAAAAACTCTTTGTGGTTCCTACTTTTCCTTTGTTTAAAAATTAATGGAATGTTTTCTCACATTATGCGTGTGAAAACTGCTTTGCCTAAAGAAACCTCCTTGAAAGCTAAAAACTTGTCAAAAATTGTTTTAAACTCTAACTGCCTTATTCTTATTTGAAACATTAAGCTAAACTACTAATATGTCTCAACACTTGTACTGGTCGGAAACCTTTCTGTTTTATTATGGAATAGCTGATCGTATTTTGTCATTTTCTCAGCTCTAATTCTGATTGTGTTACAGTATATTGGAATAGAAATATAAAGACCAAAATGTAAATCATAATTAAGGGCTGGGAAGTTACATTACCAGTGATGGTTTTCCTACAGTTTATAAACTGCTATGTATTTCTTAGACAGCTGAATGTGCTACATTTGTGGTTGCATTTCTTTTGCAGTGTGCATTGGTTCGTGAATGTACAGCCACTGAAGGCATAAGTGGTAAAGACAACCTGCCCTCCTTAAATGCAGGTAAGTTTTCTAACATCTGGAAAAGATGCCTCTTGCAACACTCTGTCAGATTCTGAAGAAACCACAAAGATTTCCATCAGACCTTGTAAAATGCTCTTCAAATGCTGCACAGATGTTTAAGTTCAATATTTTAGTGTTTTATGCATGTTTGACAGTATCATTTTACTGAGAAACATGAGGAAATGTATGTCGATTATGCTATCTGAAACAGTGCTAAAGTCTCCTACATCTTTACCATTCAAGACTGTCAATGACTTCTGTGGGCATGGAATTACCTCATAAGTTTTTGTCGTGTCATTGCATGACATTCTGTTAATAATTGCGCATTATTTGTAACTGAATGCTTTTGGAGAATTAATCTCTCTCGTAGCTGATGCAGTGGCAATTTCAGTTTGATCTGGAAGATGTATGTCCTAAAATAAAGGGAGCTGTTGGCAAGGCATTCTCAATTCCAGGTCAACTCTGGGCTCGAGTGTATGGTGTTAAACTGGATCTATTTCTCTTTCATTATACTGAGAAATATTACATGCTGATACGCTGTGCCATAAAAGTTTTATTAGCCCAAGTTTATGAATCTCCATTACTCTGCAGTAACAGTGTCACAAATAACTTATATGGGTCATCTGAAACCACAGTGCTGTCAAGAATTCTGTGTATTTGCTGCGTACAGCTGAGCAAAAATGTTACTGAAGTTTTAAAACCTTTACAGCAACTTTTTCATAGGACTTCTCTGATAGGACAGACTTATTAGACTAGCATTGCAGTTTAAAGGGAGTGCTAGAAACCTCAGGAAATGAAGTTTTCCCATATATGTTTAAATGCTGTAATTTTTTTCTGTGACTAGTTGAGACTAAACCAGAAAAACATTCTTCTGCAGAACTGCTATTTCTTTTCACGAGTTCAGTGTGAGACTGGATATTTTTATGGGAAAGATGTTAGTTGAGAATTACTGAATGTAGAGGAACTACATCTGACTCGAGAAATTCCTGGACTGGAAATAGCTGGAGGCAGGGAGAGTATCTTGCGTGTCTAGGTATCTATTTATGGCTTTTCTTGGAGACGAGATACAGAGCCAGTCGAGCGGTTTGGTCGAACTCAGTGCAGCCATTGTTTGATTCTGATTCTCTGTGTCATCCATATCGGTGGCTTTTAAAGAAATGACATTTCTGTTCAGAGAACGTTTCACTGATTCACCACTAATTTTTTCCTGTTTGCTGCCTCTGTTGTGTGGGTTTGGTTTGGGGGTTTTTGTTGACTTCTTTGGGGTGGGGAAATGCTGTAGTTTGGGGAATGTATTTTGTTGGAACTTCTAAAGTAGGTGTCAGTTTTATGAATACTGAAGTCTAGATCACTTTGTCAGGAGTATTTGCTTGTGATTCTACAGTGTATCTAGACAGCACTTGGCATTTCTACATTTATTGTTCTCATATACAAACACACAATATAGAGTGAAAACATCATCCAACTTTATTAGGGTTTATAAAATCAAACATGCCGTGAAGGGGTTTTTTTTTGTAGGTTTTGTGGTTTTGTTTTTAAAGAACTGAGGGAAAGAGCAGAATTGCAGGTGCACATGCAAGAAATGACAGCATGCAGGATATTGGAAAGAGTTTGCAGTCACAGGAAGTTTGTTCTAATAAATACTTACTCTTCAGTCTGTTTCCTGAACTTGTGACTCTCTTCTCACCTCAGCACTGCCTCCACTTCCCTGTTGACACCAGGCACTGATTCCAGGTTTTGTCAGTGCCTCTTTTTACTGAATTCCCAATTTATTTTCGTAGAGAACTTTGTCTCTTCTACTATACTGTCAGCCTCTTTGCCCAAACCACCAGACTTCTTCCCCACCATGTCTCCGTGGCTGGGCTTCATGTGATTTAAAGCTCCCTGTGTTGCCTGGAGACTGCTTTTATCACAGGGATACCTGTGCTGCCCTTAAGCACATGCTGGCTCTGCCAAAAAAGTGTTGATCCACTCTGTATAAATGACACATTCAGTTTTGTTGGTATTAGAAGTTGGGAAGGATGCAAGAATTTCCAGTGAAGGTAAACCCTTGGTGCATGTATGAGAAGTTAAGTTCAAGTTTTGAGGTTTTTTCATACTGAGGTTTCTTTCTCAAGGCTGATGTCATTGTCAGATCTGGGTGGATCACCATGGATATGAGAAAATGCACTGCTCTGGAAAAGATTTACTGTCAGAATTCAAGCTGAGGAAGCACAGAACTTTCTGTTGCAAATTTCTGGCTCCATTCTGTGCAGCTGGACCATCTTAACCAAAAACTCGGCAGAAAATAATCAGTTTAAGCCAGACAAATTTCAATGTGGCAGAAGTTGAGACGATTGAAAATGAAGAAACGATGAGACGATGAAAATGAGGAGTGATGGGCAAGGGGCAATAGCAGCAATGTGGTAGAAGTGCCGGGCACGCTGGTAGTATCAACAGTGCCTGCACTCCTTTCCCTGCTGTGCACATCCATGACTATCCACAGCACAGGATGTGTTTCATATGCATATATATTCAGTACATGTGTATACTGTTGTAAAGATTTCTGGTGCTTTCTGTTTCTTGTTGTTTATCAGGCCTTCAAAACTCTGAAACTGGAAAAATACCCCTGTGTGAATCTTTAAGCCCATAGGCATAGATGCACATTGGCATTCTTCTGAAATTTAAATGTTAATACAGGGAACTGGCAGCCCTCAAGTGAGTTATGAGATGCTTATTGAGTGAGTGGGAATGAGTAGTGTATTTCAGAGCCTGATCACTATTCTGTTTATACCCCAAGAGATTGAATATGTCTCAAAATTCAGTTATTTATTTATAACACTGGAGGTTTTGCCAGTTGTTTGCATGTAAACAAATTGTACTTTACAATAAAAGAAGAGAATAAAAGTAATTGAAATGAAGCAAAAATGAAGAAAGCTGTAATTGTTCTTCCTGAAGTAATATTTGTAATACACCTGTGCTGCAAAGGAAGATATAAATAGAAACACTGTTAGTAAATTAGTATGTGGCAGCGATATGCTTTGAGCTGTGTTCAGTAGGGAACAAAAATAAAAACAGATTATTATTTCTTTTGTTTTACTTACAGAGGAAGCAGATCGTTATTTTTTCATTTTACTTATAGCATATTACACAGAGGTCTTCAAATTTAGAAAAATGTGTAAAAATATGTATGCTTAAATATATGGCATTGGCTTTTAGGTTTCATTCTATAGGGAAAAGCTTTTAAAATATGTTTTTTCCCTTTTTTAACCACTGCAGTTCAGTGGATTTCATTTTTCTCAATGCCTCTTATGATCACTGTGTAAATACAGGAGGGGTTACCTTTATGAAACTTTCACTCATTTTAATAATTACTTTTTATAAAAGCCAAATCTAGTCCTGCCATTCTTACTTTTTGGGTGGCTTTACATGGCTTCTAGAGTTCTGTTCTAGACAACTTGTAATTAGAAAGCAATTATTGTTGTGACTGAAAAGGAAGATACTTTTAAGATGTTTATGGAACCACATTACAGCAGAAACATCAGGTATTGTGCAGCTCTTATTGACAATCTCAGGCTTTAACCATACTGCATATTGGAATTATTTGGATTCCTTGTGAAAAATTTCCAGGCTTTTTTCTGAGTTTTTAAATGAAATTTTCTTCTTAAACCCATGGAGAGATGTTTTGACCATTTTTAAAAACTTACAACACTCTTGAGATGATCCCCATCTGAAAATTTGGACCTGAATCAAAGACCTGAACATTCAGCCAGTACCTGAGACATAGGTTGATAATTCTAACCAAGAGAGAAGTCCCAACTTTGCAGCCATATTTTCAGAGTGATTCTTAGTCTCCCTTGCTGTCATGCTGAAGTCCTGACTGGTTTTCTGCTTCATTTTGCTTTCCTCCTATGATGATGATAGTGGAGAGATGGGAGCAAAGAGATTGTGCAGCTTCATATGGGTATGAGGTTCTCACAGATAAATGTGAATTTTTCAATGTAATACATCCTGAGTGCAAATTTAAGGGCTGTTCTTGGAAAAAAAAACATCCTTTGATAAATTTTGTGGGAAGTAGATATGAAAAAGTAAAATAAAGAAAAAGAGACTTTTGTGTCTGGGGTGTCATAATTTGAAATGTCCTGGTAATAAGTACCAGGCTTCTTCCTACTAAGCAGGTGGTACAAAGCAAAAACAAATCCAACCCAAAATTGTCATCTGGTTTGGCAGTTTTCTGTTTAAGGGCAGACTTGAATTAGCACTTGGTTTCTTGAGCTCTCCTTGACATCTGAAAATTTACATTCCCTGTCTTGTTAATGGGAGGTGATTGGTACCATAGAACTGCTTTGTGAGTTGACAGAGTCAGTTAATATTATTGACAAAGCTGCTTTTGCCAATTAGAAGAATCTCAGCAAAAGAGGAGGAAAATAGGAAACAGGCATTACAGCTTATTTTAATCAGTTGGTATAATAAAGTCCAGCCCCTGGGTGTAAGCTGACTGTAGGCACAGGGCTTGGAGCTGCTTTTTGATTGTAGTGGACAGGAGTTAAGTCTGTGTGCTGAGATTTCTCAAGCTGTAAAGATGCTTGGACATTGAGGTAGTTTGGGTGTTAGTAAGAAAAAAAAAAAGCTGTTATTCATTTGTCATAGCTATCAAGCATCTCTTAGGGTTGTTTCATCACAGTCAGAATTTAGTTTTTGAAACTAAAATCACTGATAGCTAAAGGCAAAGTTAAAAAGCTTCTAGTTTTTCATTGAAGACTAATGATTAAAGACATCTTAGTAGAATGATGGGAGTAGAAAGCAATAGAAAGCATTTCTTTCTTTATGAGTGGCCAACAGTGCATTTATTACAGCTATCTTTGACTCTCTGGCCTTGTTTCTGAGAGGACTTCTGCTAAAAAGGTTTTCTTAGCTGGACAGGACAGTTTGTGTGTCTTTAACGACTTGCTCTCTGTTTCTCATTCTCTATAAATCAGCCCACATAGGCGTTAATGGGGGCAGTGAGTTGTGAAGTTGACATTTCTGTTAGTAGATGTCGCTTTGACAGCAGCAGTTTCCCCGCAGCCCACATGGGGAAGGCATTCCTTTGAGTTATAGAGCACTCCGTGGCAGATCAATGGGAGCCTGCTGGAAGGCAGCTTTTTCCAGGAGGCTCCTAGAAGGCACCATTGCAGGATTTGGTTGGCTGTCCGAAGCCATTTCATGTTAGGCAACAGTGGATATGTGTGTTAAATGACAACCATTTGTCTCCAAGTAAGCTTATCAAAGTGGCCAAATAGAACTACTTTTTTTTTTTCCCCTCAGCTTTTTTTCCCCTATTTGTTTTTTTCTGGAAAATAAATGGAGGGTTAAAAAAAGATGGAAAGGAGAGAATAGAAATTTCCCACCTTTATTACAGAGCGTCATTGTAAGGTCTGAATGGAAGTGTAGCCAACATGTAAGAACTTTCAAATAAACAACATGGTGGGTTTTAAGCATAATCTTCCAAGACACCAAGTAACATGACTTCCCCACATCAAGCTCCAAGAGTGGTCTGAGAACAGTGTGTGTAATATTGACAGGACCCTTGTGCTCACTTCAGTGGAGTGGCAGCCTCTTGACCACAGGGTAACTAAAATGGCATCCTCATGGCCATGTCAATGGTCAGGTTTCCTGTAATGTTGTTTGTGTTGTTCCTGTAACGTGCTGTTTGTGTTAGTGACTTCTCTATGTGCATATCACGGAGAAGGTGCATCAGATACAGTTAAACTCTGAGTCATTCTTCACTTGTTGCATGCAATTTTATTAGCAATTAGTAATTCCAACAGGTGGTAAGCAATGGTGGGGGCTGGATGTGAGTTCATACTTTATTTGTACATTTTGTTTTTTTCCTAACTGTGTCTTATATGTAAAAAAAAGGGAGTATAATTTACATTCTCACTGCACTGTGCTAAATTCACAAATTGCCTACTATGCTGGTAAAATGTGAGTTATCTCCTGCACTAGTGATACGTTGTCCTCGACGTGCTGGTATAATAAATTAAATAAAAATTAAACATTTTTAGTAGAATTGTAATGGTTCTAAAATTAGTTCTTTAAGCAAGGGGGGAAATAATGTATTATTTTTGCCTGAAATTGTTGTCATAAATTTTCAAAGAGTCATATAACCACAGTAAAGCAATGATACAATTTTTCCTCCCCGCAGTGCTAAGAAACCCGATCTGTAAGTTGTATAGATTCCCTACTTCTGACAACAAGTGGATGCGGATCCGGGAACAGATGGCTGAGACCACCCTCTCCTTCCATGTTCCTAAAGAACTAATAAATCTGCACATAAAGGAGGATATGAGAAGGTAAGGAAGAAGAAAAAGAAGCTATAGTAAACATAAAATTTTATTTTTTGCAGTCGGACTCATACAAGTGATGAGCTACAAATACTAATGTATACTATGAAATGGGCAAAAGATAGTGATCTTTCTGGCTGCTAAAATTTTAAAGCTCTAACTAAACAACAGAATTGATTCCTCAGAATTTTTAGGACTCCAGTGACCTCCTAAATTCTGAGCAATGAACTGTGCTAGAGTGTGGTCAGGACTTTAAATCTCTGAAGGTCAGCATTTGGTTAACAATATAAATATTCTGAAGAGTTAACATTTTATGAAGAAACCAGTACAGGACCAGGGTGTGAAAAACATTGTGGTGTGTTTGGCTTTGTGTCTGGGTAGTGCTAATATCTCAGACAAATGTTATGCAAGCAGTGGAAAAGGACAAGTTTGTAGTTAATAAAGGAGCAATGAGAATAAAAATGAGAATAAAAATCACATGTAAATTACTTGGCTTGAGAAAAGGATACCAAAGTACTGTATATTTGAAATCTTTATTCATATTTGGCCTCATAACCAGGAGGGACATCTGAGAAATATAACAATATGTATGGCCTGGGAAAAAAGGAGGATAGGGAACACAAGTGTCCCCAAATCCTTTGTATGTCAGTATTCCCACTGCAGTGACTAAAATGACGGCTTGTCCTTCAATCCTTGCAAGCTCTGCTAATAAAACTGTGGAAAATTCCCATTATTTGAAGCAGTCCAGGGCTTCTCTCAAAACAATGCCTTCTTTTCCCAAGGATAGTGGATGATGTAGAAGAAGGTATTGCCTCTTTCCTCATGAAAGTTCCTTTCACATAGTTGGGCGTCTGATCTCGCATATAAGAGGTTTGTGAGGTGGCTCTGCATCCCAAAGCCATCCTGTGCACTTGCAGGAAATTCCTTCCCTCAGAGGGTGTTGCCTCTTGTGGTTTACAGGGGTTGTTTGTCCTGCACTGCGGAGCTTCTTTTGGTTTGTATTCACCCCATCTGTTGCTCCTGTCTGATCTTTTTATGCCAATAGAACAGCGTGTGGGAGACCAGAATCTTGATTTTAATAAAGTCACTGGACTGATACATACTTACGCATGGTAATGATGGGTTATAAAAATCCTATGAATTGTTATAATACTTTATTTTATTCATTTAATACTGTGTTTAGGCATTTACAGCCTCATCTTGTTTGAGAATACTAATGTGTAAGGGGTTTTTTAGTAACCTATAAAAATAGATTATGCTGACTTGCACAGTTCATGCACTTCCCACGTTTTCATTTGCCCCACGGGTAAATGCTTTTTAAAATGTTAGAGGATTACTATAACCACTTTTACTATTACTTCATTATTCTCTCCAAAGGCATAATGTAAGTAATAGCCCTTGCTATTATTTCATATTTTAGAACTCACCTGTTTGGATAACCTCATAGTAAAGGATCACCATGGTGGTTTTGGGGTTTTTCCCCCCCATGATTATTCAATACTCACCAAAATAAAGAAAATCTTTGAGAAAGAAACAGCAGTAAAAGTTGCTCAAAGATTGAGGCAAGAGGTTCTGATTTTCCTGCCTGCCAGTGTGATGAAGCTGTTCAAGCCTGGTAGAAAGTGTTGATGTGAAAGACAGAGAGACAAGGTGATTGTGTCAGTCTGAGGGAGGAGATAAGACTAACCAACAGGAGGAGCAACTCGTGATGGGATATGAGCAGATGGTGGGAATGGGGGCATCTCTGTCATCCAGCATCATAGAAGGAGTTCCAGCTTTGCTTTTTGAAATACTTGCAAAGAGGCGTGTTCTTGTGGAACCCTTACATTTGTGACCTAGTAAAACATGTAAGGAGGATGTTATTGTGTTAGCTATTAACTCACACAAAACTTACACTGTGCCATTTCCAGGCTATTCTCTTCTGAAGTATTCCTCTCTGTGTCTTTTTTCCCCAGTTAGTATAAAAGAATAAATATTTTTGTCTCAGAGGCCACTTCTTATCATCCTCAACCTGTTTCATTTTATTCCTATCATGGCTTCAGTATAGTCAGGCCTGAAGCAATTACTTTTAAAAAATATGCAAGCAAGTGTTAATTCTATTCATTATTGCATTTTAAATTGTAGTTTAAATTCCCTTTTCTCATAGCTCTGAAGATTGTTTATCTCTTGATAAAACTGCAGTGTTCATTGCTAACCAAATCATTTCCTTTACCGACATGATACTCTGAAATATGTAACCACTAAGGATCTTTAACTTTGGTTTTCACTATGAAATAGTGTTTTTAAAGAATTGCATGCATTAAAGATTTTATCATTCAAACCTCCATGGAAGAAGTTTTAATAAGAGTCTGCTTTGCTGGTTTTTATTGTTAAATTATTGCTGTTTCCTCTTTGAGATGTTCCAATGAGTCCTTTCCCCTGTTTTTACTATTTCTTTACACAAATCTTGTCCAGGTATTTCACATGGGTCATGCAAGATGAGCCAAGTAGTTCTTTGAAGCTAATGATTATAAAAAGGACTTAGTTTACAGTAGTTGTTCAGGAAGTTGGTTGACCCATATAATTGAAGCTTGCAGTTGTAGATGCAACTGGTGTAACTGGATCAGCACAGCAAGAGAATTAGGAGACTATAGCAGAACTACAGCACACATCTTTCACATTTGCCTCCAAAGCTGTTTTGAGCTGGTTTCATTTTGGCTGAAAGGAAATTCCACCTATACATGAATTTGGCCCGTGGCATCTGTGATCACACCTCATAAACAAATTCACAGATAAATTATTGAATTTGAACCCTCTCTCCAGAGTACAAAGCCTGCTCAAGCTTTCCTCCTACATCAGGAATGACTGTCCTGTCCCATCACCGATGGCCTTTTTTGTGCAAATCCGTGCTGTTTCTTTATTTCTTTCATGTAACATTATGGAATGATGACAAAGTTCAGACTGTCTGAAAGATGTATGTTTTTCTACTTCTTTTTTTAACACAACTTCTCTATAGAATTGGAGCCCCTGGCAAAAATATCATGTGTTGGGAGGAGGCTTTGATTTTTCCAGACCTTTGCATGTTAGTTTTTACATGACTTGTTTTTGAGCAGTTGCACTGCAAACCCATTGTATTGCTAAAAGGTAATAGCAGTAGATAAAAGTGATTTGGGGTAAACTTACCATGACTTTTGGAGCTGTTTGAACCAACCACATTTAGACAGGCGTTGTTAATATGTCTATCCACTTAAGGACTTTCAAAACTTTGCTTCCACTAAGTATCTTGCATGAATGCTCATAGAAATACTCTTTTCAACACTTAAAAATATTCCCAAACTTGCCAGTAAACTGTAGCTCAAATATATACATATGCAGTATTTATCCCACTGTGCATCAAAAAGGATGTGAAACCTTTCTCCTCTTACTCTCTATCAGTTACTGCATAAAGGAATATAAGCATATGCAAATAAGAACTTGAATTTTGTAAGCCCTCCTCAAAGAAGATCAGTTTAAAAATATTTATAAACTGAAGGATAAAATATTATAATATACAAATACCACATAGTTATCGGTCTTCTTGATTTCTCTGTTCCCAACTAATTTTGGAAGAGATGCCTCTGT
This sequence comes from Margarornis squamiger, assembly GCA_035222235.1. Taxonomy (NCBI): domain Eukaryota; kingdom Metazoa; phylum Chordata; class Aves; order Passeriformes; family Furnariidae; genus Margarornis; species Margarornis squamiger. Next base: position 11,401,405 of record JAWWTY010000123.1, on the reverse strand, counting down.
GAAAGCCCAAGAGGAGTTTTCATATGTGCCTTAACCAGGTAAAAGTTTGCTGGATTGGACCTTGTTACTGGATGTTTAAAGTTATAGTGCATTGGAGTGGAGTAGCATCCCCTGATTTGGTGTGTGATAGTCACATCTACATAACATGACCTATAATTCAGCAGTACAGAAAGCTATAAAATGTTATATTACGTTCTATAATGAGACTGTCCTCTCAGAGAGAGCATTTTGCAAAACCCACACGGGTTTTAAGACTCCAGAGAAATCATTCTGTGCCAGTCAGCAATGCTGAGCAGCAATGGCTGCTGAGATTTCCACAAGTTATATTTGTGCACAGCATGCCCTGGTCTTAAAGTATACATTGGGCAAATTGTGAGACTTGGAGGTCTTATTAGAGCCTCCCCCAATACAGTAAAAACAATGCAAAATTGAAGCAAATAATAGTCTTTCTCTCAAGATTGTAGGTATTTTAACACAGTCAAATTCTGTCATCACAAAAAGCATTTGAATTTTTCTGTTGTTCAGTAAAGATTTTGAACTTATCACTCCTTCTCTGTGGTTCTAATAGCACTAACTTAGGTGTGATTTTGTCAGTTCATGTCACTTAAGGCACTGAGGTGATGAAAAAGCTTTATACAGTTTTACAGTGTTACTCATGTCATAGAGATCCTGTGTATTTTGAATGAGGAACTCTGATTAATAAATTGTGGTGGAATTTTTTTCAGTTAATACTGTGATGATTCCAAGAAGAAAGAAGGAAATAAAAACTGTGCAAGCAAAATGTTTTTGCTCATATCATGGAACTGAAGCAACACTGTCTTAAGCTGGTTCCAGTGTTTGCTGATGAAACAGTAAGAACAAAAAACAACCAAACAAAAAACCCGAAAACAATTCTGAGCAGTATTGCCAGCTGCTGAAATATAATTTAGGATGAACATGGAAATTCGAGAGATGCCATTCTGAGTATTACTGAATTCTGCAGTCGTCTCATGCAGGAGAATTATCCTCTGCTATTAAATGCAAATCATAGAATTAACCTCAAATGGTCATGCTGTTTGAAGATGTTGAGTCTTTCAGAGATAAATCCAGGTAATAAATTTTCCAAGGAAAGGAAAGAGTTTGGGGAATTTTAAGGCAGGAAGGAGGAAGGGGATTTAATTTAGCTTATGTATTGTCTACACTTTTGGATAATACAAAGGGGATGGTAGTGGATAGTAATGAAAAAGAAACTCAAAAACTCTAGGTCTCGGGAACAGTATAAAATATTATCAAGCCTTTGCAAATCCCAATCTGTTCTCCACATATTAATAGAAAAATAGCTTTTAAAATATTTTTAATGTATTTGTTGGCCTGGCTTTTTTGGAAGGGATAGTTTGGTCATGTGGTTTTGATGGGATTTTTTGTTTGTTTGTTTTTAAACAAATATTTAGGGCATGCAAAAGGTAGGCACAACCAACATTGTAGCTTTTAGTGGCCTGCCAGGTCAGGCTTACCAAAACCTGGAATAGTTTTGGGAAATTCTGTAAGAAGACAAACATGGCAACTGTTTTCTAGAGGTTCTAAATGAAAACTCTTAGGAAAGAAAGAAAAATATGCTTTTATTCATTTTTGTGGTAGCTTCCCAAGAAGAGATGAAATCCTCCTTAGTAATTATTTGTCTGTTTTGGAAACAATATAGTGGAAGGGCTACGAGTCTTTTATTTCTGGAGAGAATGTTGTATTGCTTGTATGGGGTTTATTGCCTGTATATCACAGGACCATAACTTGTGGTAAAGAAAAATGAGAGTAATCTTATCTGCTTCTATTCTACAAAAAAATAAAAATGAAATGGTTGTCCATAAACATGTACACCTCAAAGCAAACTTTGTTAGGAAAAATAATTCCTGTGCTCCTTTCCATAGAAGGAACCTTCTAAGCTTCCTTACTTATGAGTGATTGAGTCATATCCCAAAGCTTATGTTGTATATTTACTCCAAAGCTCCTGTTTAATAATTATGCAGAATTTTGATGCCTTTGTCATATTATAAAATTTTTGCAAATATAATCTGCAGAAGTGTCTCATCTTCGTTTGAATCCTGCTAAACTCTTTGCTTATGATGTTTTGAGAAAGTGGATTTCAGGAGCTAATTTTGTTTGGTGGAGGCAAAAATTACTTCATTTTTTTGGTTTTGAGTTCATCATGTTTGCTTCACTGGGAATTGCATCACTGGATTTTTGAAGCTGTATGTATAACAAATTGGTACTTCATGCAGCATTTTTGGTTTCTGTGCTTTTATCATATGTCCTCTTAATTATCTCCTCTTCTTTGAATTACTCTGATCTTTTCAGCTTCATCTTTCAATTAGTGTAGATTTGTGTCGTGTCCTTAAGGATGCAAACGGCTATTTTTGCTGTTCCCTTTTCTGAGACAGAGTAATCAGATCCAAGAAAGTTCTTTGAGGAACTTTTCAACCATCTTGCTCATCTGAACATCTTGCTGATGTTTTGCTTTATTTTGATTTATTGTCACTGACCACAGGTTTTCACTGTGCATTCCACAGAGCCTTTTCTGTTGAAGTTCATTGTAGTTTTGCAGAAACAAGTTCATTGGCAATGTGATTTCAGTATTGAGACTTCCTTCGAATAATTTTCTAACATGATGCATATGATTCATTCGAAGTAGTCTTTAGAGAAACCAGTGTTTTGTATTTTAGCACTGAATATGTTTCCTTTAGACTTCTAAGCTGTTCCTACATGCCTGTATCCAAAGGGATTGGCAAGTCTTCTTCTGTTCCTGTGGTCATTACATTGCATGGCACAAAGCAGGAGCTGTTTGAGTAGAAATTACAAACGTGAGTCATGCAGGAAATTCCTTGTGCCTCTTTCAGGTACTTTGAGTAGTTTAATATAATCACGCACCTAAAGTGTGCTTAAAAATGAAAAAACCCATGAGTTGGTAAACAAAAGGCAGAGTATTAATATGAGCCTTCAGCTCTCAACCATGTGTTGATAATGGGCTTCTGTGAACATCTCCTTGGAACAAAAAAAAAATTCCCTTTGAGTTTAATGGCACTGATATTTAAATGCTGGTAATGTCAGAAATGTGTCTGCTGAGGCAGCAGGTGCAGAGCTCCTAAACCATCCTGCTCCTCAGGGTTCCAGCTTGGGCAGCGGCTGCACTTGCCACCACCCAAAGCTGGGAGAACTTGAGTCTGCTGAAGGGCAAAGTGCCCCCAGGTTGGAGCTGTGCAAATCAGTACCAGAATGGCAGGAAAGGGTTTTGAAGAAAGGGCAACAGGTGGATTTTAGATTTATATTTTTTTTTTAGTGGGGACCTGCTTCCAAAGATAATGAGAAGTGCTTAGTGAAAGCTGATATCATTAATGTACTAAAGGGAGGAATGGATGTGAAAAACAGTATGTACCTAAGGCAGGCTTAAAAATGAATTAATTAACTAATATTTGAGGTGGAAAATGAGGAATGGGACAGTTAGTTTTCATCCCCATTCTGGTTAGATACAAATGGGGCGAGATTATGGTAAGGCCACCAAAGAACACAGAGAACTAATCAAGGCAGGAGACAAGAAGTTAAGATTCGCTCCTGGGTGGAGTTTCCATTGTGTAGTGACAGAAAATACCATCCAGGAGACAGTCTGAGGAGCTGGACAGCAGGACAAAGGCAAACAGCTGTAGCCAAAGCTTGGATTTCATGCTGTAAGATGAGTTTAAGTTGATGCTGAGTACAAGATCGGTCATGGTGATGAGTGCAATTATCTGGAAAAGGCTTGGAGAGATGATTTGGAGTGGGGGAATAAGATGATAAATAGCTCTGTTTTAACAACCGTGAGTTTGCTCTGAGCTCACTGCTTGGTTGACTAGCTATTGAAAATTCCATGGCTACGTTGAAAAGTTGAGGCAGTAACTGATTTGCCTTCTGTAGAATCAATATATATTATAAATATTAATATTTTTATAGAGCAATCGTTGTTTGACACAATTACTGATTGAAGTGTGATTTTATGAAAGGGGTTTTTAAAGTTACTCAAGTTCTGATGTAAGTATTGTAGTGTTATTAAAACAGATTAAAAATTTCTAAAATTGTGGGTATTAGTATGACCCGTAAACTTCCAAATCTGAAAAATATTATGTTTTTTCACTCTGTTTACTTTTGGAAGAGGCTTTTCATGTAAGGATAATAAAGCTTAGTACTATGGAGTATTGTTGATGGAGCTTAGATATAAAAAAGATAATTCTTTTTTTCAGCTGTAACTCAGAACTGTATTGAGTCAACAACAACAGTGAAAAAGAATACAAAATCACAAGACATACACACCATGTAAATCCTATGTCTTCTGTAATTCCCTTAGGAAAAAAATACAGATATAAAGTGTACAACGAAGCTATTCTTTGAGGAGTAGTGTCTGTGCTGTATAATCCTGTTACCTCATGGTTTTGATTTTACTGTATATTTAAGTGAAAATAAACTCAGACAAGGTAGTATATAAAATTTCCAGGCTGCATATGCTCTAGATTGCTGTAAAACTGTCCTCTTCCTTTAAACATCACAGATAGGATGTGCCTTCTATCGTGACATAGTAGTGGCTAAATGTTTACTTTGGTGATGCATATATATTTCTGAGATGAAACAAATGCAAGCCTTGTTGACAATGAGGAGAGCAGGATTTAACATTTCTTGAAAACATGTTCAAGTTAGAATGGTGGGATTAGAGTTTTCCCTTCCCATTGCTGCTGCTGCCAATGGAGTTAACTCGTGGTCAGCTGGTTAAACAAACTTTTGGTTTTGGTTGGATATGCTAGTCTGAGATAAATGGTTTCTACTCTTGCTGTTGTTTGACTCAAAATCAACAGGTCCAGGTGTGGACTCAGATAGAGGTGGGGATATAATTCTTACATAGAATACTGTATTCCCATGTAGGAGAAGCATTAGAATTTCAGAGGTTAGCCGTGTCCAAACATTTTTGCAAAAACTATTAAAGAAGACAACATAAATACTAAGGGCCAAAATATCTTCACTGAAAATAAACAAAATTGCATACCCTGACAGATTTTTACAAGCTTTTCTTAGGGGGAAGCCCTGAGATTTTCATTTAATGGGCTATCTCATGTTAAGCTGCTATAAACTTCTAAGGAAAGTGGTCATTGAATGGTGGTTTTATCCTTTTACTGCAGCACATTATGGTACAACATTACCAGTTTGTATCGATGGAGGAAAGCTGAATTGGTTCCTCTTCTGTTCTTCAGGTTGAATGAAATAGCAAAAAGTAATCATATGTCATTAGAAAACTTTCAATGAGTTCATGTATGTTTGTTTCCATTTTAACACTTTCAAGGACAAGTATAAACAAAATGCCTTAATTTTGCTTCCAGTAGGATCTGTGTGGGTTTGGTTGTGTTAGCCAGGAGCAGAATTATGCCTACATCGCTTATTCTAATACTGTTCACACTAAAGCAAAGCTAATGACAAAGGGCAAAACACCAGTGGGTGGCTTTTCTGTTTGAGAAATCATTTTAAGGCTTCTCAGCTAATGGTCAGAACTGCTGTGCTAAGTGTAGCTCTGTGTTCCTGTGCTGGAGGCTCATTGGACTTTTCCTCTCTCTTACTGCCCTCTCTCCTCCTGTTTTTCTTTTTTCCTCAGTCATTTTTCTGTATGCAGGAGCTGTCCTCTGGAAGTCTTTTTGGAGACTTCCAAGAATTGCAGCGAAGGACTCTTCTTGATACTTCGAGGAAAATGTGTTGCAAAAATTTTCTCCTGAACAATTTCAAGTTTTTGAAGACTCAAGATCTTTCAGTTTCCTTAAAAGCAGAGCCCCCAAAGTGGCTCTGGGATAGATATAGGATAAATTTACTTTGCAAGTGGGAAAACCAAACAGAAAGCCCAGTGTACTGTATCTGTGCTTGTATTTGTGCAGGAAATTAAAGTGATCCCTATTTCGCTCAGGTCAGCTCTCAAGAGTGTACAGGAAAACTGATAATTTACTGAAGGATTTCCTTTTGGATTTCCAGTGACATATTTGGTTACCATAGCACTGCTACTTTGACCCGATGGACACAGCTGTAAGGCTGGAGATTAAGTTTTAGGGGTCTGCTGGTGGCTTGGGTTTTGGGTTTGTGTGTTTTGTTTTGCATGCTAAAGAAACGTGGTGAGGGCTGGTGTGTTGGTTAAACTGACATAAAGAAACACGGCTAGAAGAGTGTTTATGATGTGTATGAAAGTATGCAAAGAGTAGCTTATCAAAACAACTATGCTGCAAGGGTTGGAAAAGAAGCAAGCTTTGTATTCTTTACAATGGTGTTTACTATTTGTTCACAGCTCTCTGAAGCCTGGAAGCCTTCTTTCCTCCAGCAAAGAAAGAGTATTTCAGTTTGTAGGCTATTGCACTTACAGCACAGGAGGTTTGGACACAAATTGCTGTATTGTTCACTGACATTCTTTATTGTGTAGTTGCAAAACAGAGCTGAAAAGCATCCTGAAAGTAGATTTTATTACAATTGGGAAGTCCTTTGGATATTTTGTAAGAAACTTGCTTTGGATTAATTTGGATGGATGTTAACAGATCAATGAGTTGATTAGTAGTACCTTCTCTTTTTGCCTTTTGATACAGGAATCAGGAACTTAAAGACCTGGGAGAACTTGCTCCTCACTGGGACAACATGCGCAAAAGTGTAATTGCTCACTGTGATCAGATGTTGAGCATGTACCAGGATACTCTTGCAGAACTTGGGAAGCATACAGGTAGGAATCTGTGATTTTAGGAAAATAGCCTCTCTTCTGGAACAGTTAAGAATTGTTAGTTATTTAATATTGCCATATTTAGCAGAAATAAAGTTGAAAGGGACCTTAAAGATCATCTCGTTCTAACTCCCAAGACACAGACAGGGACACCTTTCACCAGACCAGGTTGCTGAAAACCCCATCAAACCTGACCTTGAACACTTCCAGGGATGGGGCATCCATAGCTGTTCTGAGCAATCTGTCCCAGTGCCTCACCATACTCACAGTAAGGAATTCATTCCTAATATCTAATGTAAACCTGCCCTCTGGGGAATGGTTGGAATCCATTCCCCATGGTCGTGTCACTACATGCTCTTATTAATACTCCCTGTCCATTAGTCATGTCGGCTCCTTTCAGGTACTGGAAGGCCACAATTAGATCACCCCAAAATCTTTTCTTTTCCAGGCTGAACAAACCCCAGCTCTCTCAGCCTTTCCTCGTAAGAGAGGTGTTCCATCCCTCTAATCATCATGGTGTCCCTCCTCTGGACTCTCTCCAGCAGGTCCATGTCCTTCCTGTGCAGGGACCCCAGAGCTGGATGCAGCACTGCAGGTGGGGTCACACCAGAGCAGAGCA
>JAWWTY010000123.1:11347968-11393956 GCA_035222235.1 Margarornis squamiger | reverse complement strand
AGCCCAGGACACACTTGGCTTTCTGGGCTCTCATTGCCAGCTCATGTCCAGCCTCTCACCCACCAGCACCCCCAAGTCCTTCTCAGGCCAGCTGCTCTTCATCTGTCCATCCCCCAGCCTGTGTCGATACCAGGGCTTGCACTTATGAGATTCCCATGCATATCCTTAGTGAGTAGTTGTCTTTGCCCACGTTGTGCCAGAATTGATCTGGGATGAGTGGTCTGTCCTCAGTCCAGAAAGAGCAGTATGTGCTGCCTTGCTTTTTGTCATGTGGAGATGGTGGTCTTGCATTCTGATGTGCCCTGATTGCTTGTTCCATGAACATCTGACAGAGAGTGCTGTGGTCAGGGACTGTCCCAGGGTGTCTGCATGCCAGTGCAGTTAGACAGCAGCACAAGGCTGCATTCAGTGACAAATGTGCAGAAGAGACTGCTGGTCTTTTCTTCCTGTAGTATTTCTCATTCAAAAAAAGAACAAGAAAAATCTGCAGAACAAAATATTCCTTCTTTTGAATTTCTTGTTTTGCTTTGGTTTGATTTTTTTTTTTTTTTTTTTTTTGGAACACAAATCATTCAAGGAACTTACATAATTCTTTTCTGTTTTGTGAGACTGCTGGAATTATTTCCTGAATCACTCTGTATTTTGAGCAAACAAAGTTGTCTATTTACAGTCTGTCTTTCTGCCTCTTCTTGCTGGTGTGCTCTCCCCCTGCCCAGTTTGAGATTTCTGTAAGGGAATGAGCATATTTGTTGTGAATCACTAAAAAGGCTTTGTTGTTGCTGCTTTCTTGCTGGTGTCAGATTTGTAGCATCAGTCCTCACAACGACTATCTCAAATAGGTGTTTTTGATGACCATGCTGCCATTATTGCTTGCTTATTCTGTGTTGTTCTGTACTCTCACCATTGGATATTCCCACTGTGGCCTCGCTCCCGCAGTTTTGTGTGTGTAGGCATAGCAGTGCATGGCAGAGATAAACACTGTGCAACCTAGAACATTTCTGGGAAAGAGATACATTGTGGTTATGAATATTCGTAAAAACAGAAGTTGAAATGATGATAGCATCTTGTGAAATATCTGCGATATATTTATGAAGTATTTGCAGTATTTTCTTCATTACTTCCAGCTTTCTACATAATTCAAATAAAATTGCTTTGTGTGTGTACTGAGAAATGCAGCAATCAGGTTTTAGTTCATTATACATCTAAAATATATAGAATAATTTCTTCATATGGATAATTGGATGCATTTGCTTTTATTATAATGGATCTGTTGCATCTGGTAGGTGAGACACAAATCTTTCTCTTTCAAAACAGGCATTAAAACTGTGCTTCTGTCCTTTAGCCATCATCTTCTTATACAGGACTGAGCATGGTATTTCTCATTCCAGATTGCTCTGGCATAGTGTTCTTGGTCACAGGAAAGGAGAAATCTTGTTAAAGTATATGAAAAAACCCCAGTCCTTAACTAAATTGAAGCATTTTGGAAGCAGCTGATCATTTGCTTAAATGTTTGTAGGGGGAAAAAAAAGCTTATCTGTTGCACTAAGTGACGTATAATAATTTGCATTTTGTTTGCAAAAATGTAATTTCATGTATTTATGATTGTTTGCCATTCTCAAAATATCCCAGTTCTCATTTGGCAGACTACTATCTGATCCAGTATGACACTTCCTGTGTTTGTTTTAACTAATAGATGTATTTTCAATGCTTTACTAATTACATTTTGAAAGCACTCCATAAAGTATCATAAGCAAGCCAATAAATACAGATTATGAAGGAATCAATGTGATAATTATAACTTGTGGGAAAATATTGAAAGGACCTTTTGAGATAAAAAAAAAATAGACAATGTAATCTATTAAACAGAAATCTTGCAAGAGCTGTGTTTTGCCAAGTGACTTTATAAAAGGTTGGTAATATTAAATGACCTTTCTTAACTGGGTCTTGAGAGAACTGCAGTGGACCTGGGAACCTGAGATCATTGAGGAGGACAAAACCAGCACATATAAAAGAGAGTAGGGACATTTATCTGAAAACAAAACAAAGCAGGAAACCAAAGCATTCTAATGCTTGTAGTGAAGGTGAGAAGTAATCGGGAGGCCAGCACTAATAGTGTCAGTAAAATACCTGTTTATATTTGGAAAGCCCCTGATTTTGCATCTTGTTTGAAAAGTTACCTGAGCATTTCAAGACTTAATTTTAGAGAATGCGAAGGATTTTTATTTCAAGGAAATGTACCAGGAATTTATAAGAGTTCAGTAACATTAGAGAAAAACAACAGGTGAATCTAAACCACAGATTTGGTGATACTGGGACAGAGTAGAACTTTGAAACATTGTCTGTTTTAGTTTGACCTGAAATGATCCCCAAATGTTTTCCTTCCTCCCCAACTCTTTTTTTTTTTTCTATTTCAGTCATCAGACTGAAAAATCTATTATTCATCCAGCCCTAGAAGGAGACAAAGAGACAATTGAGGTTAAAGCAGTTGAATACTGCTCTTGAGAATTGGACACTTTCCCTGCATCTGTCCCAAAGTTTCTATATGGTGCTAGGCAAATCAGACCTGAGAAGTGGTTTAATGTGTGTTGCTCTCTTTTGGAAGCCTGGCAATAGACACAGGCTGTTTTGCAGAAGGACTCAGTACTTAAGGATGTAATTCAGCTCAGTGGGAGCTGTGCTTCCAAACTGAAATGTGATACTGCATTATAACACATGCTCTGCAGAATTAAATCCTCTGTGTCTCATATTGGTGCATTGTTTCTTAAATGCTTGTTCTTTGACATTAAGGATGGGTAAAACTATAACCCTTTTATTCAGCCAGTTAAAATTATTCTATAAATATTTGTAAAGCCCTTAGAGACTATTACAGTAGACAGGTTTGAGGAAAATAATAATCCTGTCTTTGTGTGAGGCTTTAAGAAAGTGTTTGAATCCAGATACTGAAGTAAAAGTTGGAAACAAAATATTGAATCACAGCTTCTAAAGTGAGCAGCAAAGACACCACACATTCAAAGAACTGGGAAAAGCTGGTATGTGATATGTTATTGAAGTTCATTTTAGAGTTCCTCTTCTTCCTTCTTGCATCTATGTTCTGGTATTCCCTTTACTTTGAAGAGTTTAATCTTGCAACAATAATAATGAGAGCTGTTTTAATAGAGGGAATGTAGTTATTTTAGTACTTAAATACAACTTCCCAAGTTACTTAAAAACAGACAAAAACAGACAAAAGTTAGTTTTATGGTATGGATGGTACTGGCATATTGGCAAATTGATGGGTCTCATACCTGAGCAAATGTGATAATTGATAGCAGGTGAGTGTTTCTTATACCACAGCTTTCTGGCACTGGATAGGAAGGATTGCTTTCCTCACAGGTCTTCCCTGAGAAGAGGAGAAAGAAGACTCAGCAATGCTGCATGTGTTCTACTTCTGCTCAGCACAGAGGTGTAAATCCTGAGAGCAGGCTCTTCTCTTCTCCCTCCTACTCTTCTTTTGCTGGTCCATTCTAGTCTGCTGTCATATTCTCCTCTTAGGCAGCCAGTGTTTCCTTGTCTCAGGTTTCACGTAGCATTCCCTAAGCTTTGATCTTGGTCTCAGCTCAATTCTCACAAATAATCTGCCCCCTTCCTGTTTCTTTCCTAATTACTTACAATGTCCTTGCCTGCACTACTCTCATTTCTTTTCTGACGGTTCGAGTTCCCCTCACTACTCCCCTCATTGTCTTTCTGTGTTTTCCAGCTGCAGGTTTCCCACTGCATCATCACTAACTCCTGGTTTCAGTCTGCATCCCCAGCTTTCCTGTCTAATCTGAAACTTTGACTCCTGTCAATTGCTTTTCTTCCTCCTTTTACTCTTCATCCATGTTAAATTATTATTTTAAATTCCTACGCTTAGGGAGCAGCCTAAGCAGGCTTGGCTGCTCCGGAGCATCAGTGGTGCCCTCAGGCAGTGTGATTTGCATCAGGAGGCTCAGTGCTTAGTCCTCTTGGAACCTCTGGCAGTTTCAACAGGTAATCCCTGGCAAGTCTTGGTTGAGCAAGTCAAAAAGAAAAATTTCAAATATTTCCTTTACCTGTTTGTTTATTTCGAGAAAAGGTTGAGCCTTGACAAAAATTATTTAAAAAGTCTATCTGAATCAGAGGAATTTTAGTTCTAATGATTAACAGTTGGCAAAATGCTAGGATGCTGAAAAAATGGTCTAAGTAAATGTTGGGCTGCCTGAGTGAGAAGATAAGACCACTTCTCCTTCATAATTTACACCCTTTTATATATATATTCTGTATCAAAGATCTTCAGGTAAGTTATGTTTTCATACTGTCAGGTTTAAATTATATTGCTTTATACCACCACAGAGCTACCCATAACCTCATACTTTTGAAATATGCAGCCAGATTCATCTTTTCGTTTTCTTCCCAAAGCACTGTGCTTCTTGTCATACTGGCTTTTTAGAAAGAAAATTAATTTATAGCTTTCCTTAAGATAGTTTGTGTCTGTTTATTTGAGCTTTCTAGGAAGAGTGCATAGTCTAGTCAATATAATCCTTGTGTTTGAATAGGAAAACGTTACTTGGCAAAGATAGAATGCCATCATAGCTCTGTACCCTTGTGTTTTCAGCACAGAATAAACATAATGCACATTAACTGTGACATTGTTTCCAGCAGACTGCAGACTGATTTCAGACAGCAGGAAAAAATATCTGTCATCTAGAATAAAAAATGAGATTTTTCTGTGAATTAAAAGCTGGTTTGTTGCTTCCAGTAAGGATACATGCTGAGACTCTGTTAGTGAACCATTCATCTCCTGATATACAATTACACATTAAAAGTAAATTAAAGAAGACTCCTAACATGCAAGTATTGTCCTCACATTAAAAAGAAGAAGAAACATCTGTGTTCTTAAGATAATGATTCTTTAAACTTGTGTTTTTCAGGTTCTTCCTTTAAATCAAGCTGTAGCAAAGGAGAAAAAACACTAGAATTCATCCCAATAAATCTTCATCTTCAAAGAATGCATGTGCATAGTCCTCGATTGAAAGGTAAAGTATATTCTGCAGAGAAATTCCCCAAGTGTGACAAAGTATGCTTTGAAATACAGTTACATTTGCAACTCGGAGCTATGGCTTCCAATTTAGCCCTTTTTAGGATGTAAATATCTTTACGTCTCCAGTTTCAGTGGTGAGCATTAGGTGGACATGCTTTCAGGTGAGACTTGAAACCACAACAGAACTGAAAGGGAGCTGAATCTCATTTTGAGTTTCTCACTTCATGGTAGAATACTGACAACAGTCTTGCAAAACTTTGTAAGTGGGACATAAAGATGCTACAGATGGAAGTAATAGTGTTTAATTTGATTTTCTGAGATAAATTTATGTGTGATTTGGTCTTACATGGATTTGGAAGAATGCTGAGGAGAAAAGAATATCACGAGAAACACAATGACTTTTACAGAAAATTCTGAGATTCATTTTCTTTTGAGTGCGTTTTGCCAGTCAGTGAGGTTTGGTACAGGACTAGCTTGTGTGTAAGATTCTTGGACTATGGCTTGATACAGAAAGTTTCTTGTATGACTAGATTGTTGCTTGTGTTTTCTGTTTGTTTGGTGGCTATTTTGATTTTTTTTTTAATGAAATCAAAATCAAACTTCCAAATTCATTATTTAAGTCTGTACTGCTGGACAGGCCTAAAGGGCTTAATTTTTCACTTTGTTTAATGGGCTCTAAAAAGTTTCTGTGGGGTTATTTCCTGCTTTTTGTTTGTTTTTGTGTATCTGTATATGTGTCTGGAATCTGTCTGTTTTACTGAAGGGTTTAATTTCATTTTCTCATTTCATTCTCTTATGCCTGAGCATCTGCTTCTAAAACTGAGGTTTCCAGTTTTCACTGCTGTTGGGAAAATTGCTAGAGCTCATTTGAGGTCCCCACATAGGAGAGGAGCATGCTTAGGTGAATCATGAGGTCAAGGAAGTGCCCAGCTTGCCCATCCTCATGTTTCTCTACAAATTCAGAATCATTCTGCTGCTGAGTTTGACCAGAAGTCCTGAGATTATGCTGAAATTTAGGAATCAGGTCCAAAGTTAAAACTGTGCAAGGGATTTCTCTGCCTCATCTCCTGAAGCCACAGGTTTTGTATACTGACTGCAGATCTTGGAAAAACTAAGGAGTGGTTAACTAAATTTCTTTGAAGTTCTTTTCTAAAAATAAATTCCAGGGATGTTGTGCTCATTTTGTTCCTATGACACTTCAAGCAAATAAGTAAAGGCAGAATATACGTTCACCAAAATGTATTGGTAACCTATGCATGGCTCAAAATACTCTGTTGTAGCAGTGCAGAACTAATACTGTCATGATTCATAGTGTCACACTGCACAATGTTCAGTAAGATTCACGTCCTTCTCGGGCATCAGCTTAATTTTTCATTGTGATCCATAATGTCAGTGGACTGTAAAAGCCAGGCTTAACTCCCTTGTTTTAAGGGGGCTTTTTTTCACCCTCCCTAGTTTGCCACCAGAGACAGTGATAGAGCACAACACAATACTTTCTCTCCTGGAGATTTCTGGGATGAACTCACCAGCCCAGGTGATGCGAGCTGCATGGGTCCATTAAGGGCAGTATTATTTCTAAACTTAATCTATCCTGGTTTTTAGGAAGCTGTAATGGACCCAGCACTGCTTGTTTCTAAATCAGCTTATACAGTGCTACGAAAGCATTTGCTTGGTGTTAAGTGAAAATATCTCTACTGGTGTTGCTGAAAATACTGCAAACTTCTAATACCTCCTGGGAAGGGGGATAATTTTCTGTAATGTTGTCTGTGATTCTTTTTACTACAGTATTCTGTTGCTGCTGCTCTTAGATAATTTTAGCAGCATCCTTTACAGATAGAATATTATACTGATACATACATATGGCCAATCATAGCACAGTGAATAATTTGTTGATAAATGGAGATCTATTAAATTTGCCATCACTGTACAAACACAGAAATTACACTCTGTGAGGTTTTTGCTTTGTTAATACACTCTGCATCAAAGCAGATTGTAAAACAGTAGGTACAAACAGTGATTATGGGAAGCTGGTGTTCATCTGCTTCCAAGTTGGAACAGAGGGACTTCCAATTATCTGTTGGATATTGTATTGGTTCAATATTTTGTTGTTTCTTTTACCAAACAACAGTGCCTCCAAGCATTTCATCAGGATGGGAATTTATAGTGACATAATGTGATAGCACGGGTTTTAATTTAGTTCATGTTTTCAAGATAATTAGTTAACTCAAAAGCATTTTTAGGTTTGCAATGGTGGCCAGAACCTTCGTACTATGTCTTGTCAAGAAAACCTCTCTGGTAACAGGACACTGTATGTTTATTTGCTGAAAAAATGTGGAATGAAATATGCCACCTAACGACCCATAAATTTTACACTACTTGAGTTTTGTTTTGGTTTTTATGAGTTTTCTCCTTTCTCCTTCAAAACCACTTTGCTTGGGGCGCATGATTAATCCAAATCAGAAAGGGTACGGAAAGAGATAAATGTTAAAATTGTCTTCTTAATTTTGAACTTGGTTTAAATTATAAAACTCTCCCTTTGTTATTTAATGTTCACTGTGTCTTGTATTACTTATGTAGAGTTTGCACAGTTTTTAGCAATTGCTAATCAATCTGGAGTAGGCAGCACTTTGGCATCAAGTTGGTCTTTCTTATCTCATGCTTTGCTTGGCATATATTGAACAGTGCCTGGAATGTAACCAGGAGACTGACAGGGGAGGGGAGAGAAGTAAAAACAAAAAGGCATGTAAACATTCACAGAGGTGACCATTAAAGAAGCTGATGAGCCATAAAGCTGTCATTAACCCTTGCACTCGGAGATGTCTTAATTTTGGCAGTGCGAGGTAGGTTTTAATCCCACCTCTCGTGTGTATGCGCAGTGATATGTGATTTTGTTTTGTTTTGGGTTTTTTTTGTTTTGTTTGACACATTCAATAACAGGTTGACTTTTACTGAACTTTGATTTGGGTTGTTATTGGGTGCTGACGTGGGATATAAAGTTTAAACTTTCAGTAGGAACAGCTTTGAGAAAAACAGTATTTCCTTCTGGGATGACTGTATTCATATCCATTTGATAAACACCACATTTTGCTCTGTTCATTGTACAACAGGAGTTAAGTTTATATATCAGCATACCTTTGCTTTTCTCCTGATACTTGTTTTAAATAAGTTCAGTGAACTGGAATGGTTTTTATTTTGCATCTGGCCAGGATGAGACACTGACTGCCTCCTGTGAAGGCAAGCAGGTTTGCTTCAAATTCAAGACTGAGCTGTTCTTGACAGTATGATACAGCTCCTGTGGCTCTCTGCTGCGTTTTAAGCTCTGTCAGAGAGATGTCAGCAGTGGCTGCTCTTGCAGTGGGTGATGGCTGTGAGTTACTGGAGCACCGCTGTACCAGTGCACTGATGCTGACACTGCATGTCCTTCCCAATTTGCTGCACTGATGTGTAAGTGGAGCACATCACAAGGCATTCCTCCCCAGCCTTGCAGCACTCTGCAGTGTAGCGTGCTCTGGAAAGTGGCAGAGGGATTGTGCCCATCACCAGAGCCACGGATGTTTGCTCCTTCTTTGCCATCCTCACTCTCCCGTGTTCCCTTGCATGAGGTGGGTGCTCAGCTGTGCTGGGTGTGTTTGTGTCTCCAACAGCTGCCCTTTGACCATGCTGAGAAGGAGCAATGGGTTGAATGAAAGGGGGGTAAATGCCCCCTCCAAAGTAACTATAAACAGGGTCACTGTTTATTTAAAGCAGAGCCAGAACCAGGGTTTAGACTTCAACTTTTATCTGTAGTTTCTTAAATTATCTGTAAACATATTCAGAACCCATTATTCAGTTAACCTTATGAGCTCATCTTTTATGTTGGTTTCAAGCCACTATTGTTTTAAGCAATAGAACTGCTTATTGTCGAGTACTGATGGAGCTCTAATAGCCCAAGATTATGTATTATGGATAAATCTCTATTAAGACCTGAAGGAATGGGCTATTTAAGAATCTTGAAGCTCACCTTAGGCTAATGAAATTATGTCACTTCTCCTTTTAAGTGGAAATTGAAGAGTCACCAATTCATTAGAGTTCAAATCAATTTGAGCAAATATGTTCTGAGACTCAGCTCTGGAAGTAAAGCATAGTTCATTAACTGAATCATTTGTACAGTGTTCTTGCTTCTAGGGATATTTATCATCAGAATGCAAGAAAAGTTCTATTTTAGGAGAAGACTAGCTTTTCATTTACATGGCAAGGTTCCTTGATGAATAAAACAATTCACAAAAAACATCCTTTAATGTTTCCTTTATAAATACATTTTAAAAATTAGGCATTCCGAACTGCATTTTTATACCTGCACTAAGCTTGGGTACAAAACAGGTACTGCTTAGTGCAAATGTAAATTTAAACTTTGAAGAAATAATTATTGTGGTTTGGGATGTAATTAAATCTTCATCTCTGCACTGACAATCAATCACAGGCTCTTTTGAAAAAGGTGTTTCATCTGTATTCTGTAAGCATCTATCCACACAAAAATTTCATCCTGTGTGTCATAAGACATCAGGTTCATATAGAGAGCAACAACAACTTGTTGTCTCAGGAAGAATTTTGGTATTGTAGTTTATTTCCTATTTTGGTAGCTTTGCAGCTGAAAACAACAGACTTTGTGTTCATAAACATGCATAAAATGTAAGTGTATGTCATAGAGTGAGGCTTTTCAATTTAGCATTAAACAGCATTATATCTGAAAGTCCATTAGCATTATATCTAAACCAATTCAAAGTAGAAAAGAAGTAGAGATTTTTACTAGTCTGATTGACTTCTCTGGGAGTGCAGTGAATTCATTGTCACTTTAAGTCTCTAAATCAAGATTAGATGCCTAAAAAAAGGGATGCCTTCACTCAACCAGGAGACATAAGCTTGATGCAGGAATCATTAGCTGTAATTCTGTAGTTTCTATTATTCAGAGAGTCCGACTATTCCATCATAATGGTCTCTTTTGACTTTAAAGTACTTGAATCTGTGCATCTCAACATGACTACAAGTTAAATAATGAAAGGGGTAATAAAGTGAAATACACAAAGGCCCAATTTACTTGGCAGCTTTGTAAACTGCAGAGCTAGAATATTGTTCTACACTGCGGCGTATAATTTAGATGTAGCCATAAATCAGATGAGCTTTCTCAGGTGTGCAGGTGGCTGCATGGAAAGATTGATTAGCTCTTGGGCCTCCTAGAGACATGGATTATCAATTATTCCTTGGAAATAATATAGACTTGTCCCCACATTTTGTAGAGTAGATGTCATAGTGTTGCCATGCCTTGGGGATAGGCGTGTTCAAATCTCTGTGTTTGTCTGCCCCCGTTCCAGATGCTCTGTATGATGTCATCACCGTGGGAGCCCCGGCAGCGCATTTCCAAGGATTTAAGAATGGTGGTCTCCGGAAACTGCTGAGTAAATTTGAGGCAGAAAGAAGAAAGTAAGTGTTCTTTCAAGTAGCAAGGAAAATGTCTTTAAAGTTGCATTAGAACGTTACGAGCACACTGAAGAACAAAACAATTTACCCTGCTCAGTACACGGAAGATTAAAATCTAGTAGGACTGGCCATTGCATTTGTGAAATACTTCCTTTATCGTCCCTGCTTTGCTACACTAGAAAATTGAAGCACAGTGTATTTTCAGTGTTAAGACTTATTTTGAATAAAGGAAATTACCTCGGGCAGTGCCAGGGGAAGTTCAGGTTGGACATAAGGAAGAATTTCTTAATGGAAAAGTTTGTCATGCCCTGGAATAGACTTCCCGGGGAAGTGGTAGAGTCACCAGCCCTAGAAGTGTTCAAGAAATTACGTGGTTCTTGGTGCTATGGTTTAGTTGGTATGGTGATGTTCACTCAAAGGTTGGACTCAATGATATTGGAGGTCTTTTCCAATCTTGATGATTCTATGATTCAGAATTCTGGGTTTTTTTCCCCATGTTTTAGGAAGCTTGAGGTATATCACTGCTTGAAAACCTGCTATTCAGAACCAAGTATCTCCTTGGTATTTCTTGAGCGAAGATGAATGTAGTTAGAGACAATTTTTCAATACAGAAACAGTAGCTTAAAGTAACATCTTTATTTTTGACAGTCCTGGGCATATGTTAAGAAAAAATATTTTGATTACACCTGTGAAAGAAGTAAGAAACTATTCTTATTCATCAGAAAGCCAAAATAAGGCTAAAAGAAAATAAAAATTTAATTTCATTGCCATACTCAAATGCTTTGTTAACTGCTGATCAGTACAAAAGTGTTAGTTACATATTTTGCTAACTAAGACTTGGATGTATTTGTGTTTGTTGCTATGGCTGTTAAGATTTTCAAGCAGCCCCAGCTGTCACTGGCAGCACCCATAGCTGTGACTGTTCAACACTTCAACTAACAGTGCCAGCCCTGAACAATCAGTGTCACCATCTGAGAGAGAATCACGAAGTACTCTGATCCAAATCATCTCAGTGTTCCATAGAATATGAATTCCATTATGTTCAATGCTCAGAAAAGTTGCATAGGTACAATATTATAAAGAATTAAAATTGTAAAAATCTACTGTTGACTTCTAGGTTGAATAGCACTTGGCATCAGTAGTAAAACCAAACAAACCCCAGCAGATGTATTTGCTTTGAAAGCTGTATTATTGGGGGCGGTTTGCACCACATAACATAAAAACCTTGTTAAATCTTCTAAAATCTTTCATTTCCCTGACCACCTCTGATGTCAGAACTTGCCAATGAAACATGAATATCATTGATCACATAAGACACATCATTGAACATTGTGTTAATATATCTGCTGTCAGCAGACTGGCATAGGCAGCCTTATCCCCAAAGAACATGTCTAAAGAAGTTTCATAAAATATCTGCTTCTTTACTATCTGATTAATGTAGTTGCAATAGAGGATTTATTATATTACTTAAGAAAATATTGAAGTCATAAACGATATAAAAAACTTTACAGTTCCAGTCCTCACAGTGTTCAGCATTCAGAAAATGAACTGTTTCTCACTTGCTTGGTCCTGCAGCATATCCCTGTTGTCAGATATGTGTCTTCCCAAACTGGAGAATAACTGTGAGGTAAATTGTGCTCTGTGATTGCTGGTCATTGGGAAAAAGAAGGGAAAGTGCCATAGAGGGAAGAGAACTGGTGTTTCTTGAGCTCGTCCTGGGAGAATGCATTTTGCAGTATATCGTAGGAATGAAGAGGCAGTGCCCTTGTTTCTTAGTTCCCTGTAACAGGGGAGAGGAGATGGTGAGTGAGACTCCGTTCTTTGGCTCCTGTGCAGTGTCAGAAGGCCAGGATGGCAGAGGACCCTTGGGGCAGCACAGCCTCTTCTCATTTGCATTCACTCCTCTTTCACTGACTCAACCACGTAGAGCTCTAAGCTGGTAAAGGTTTGTGTTTGGGATTGCTGGGTAAGGCTTTGTGCAGGTGTTATCAAGGCATTTTGTACCTCTTTCAAGTGCCTATATGTCTCCTTCCATTCACCCTGCTGCTTAGATTTTTCTGCATACCTCAGAAACACCTGTATTTTGGTGATTTTCAAGGACAGGATACCAGACCTTTACTCTGACAGTGCACTTTGCTTTTTGTTTCTGTTTTACACTGGAAGAGCAAAAGTCTGTCTTTAGATGATGTAATTACAAAATTCATCTTTCCTACTATCTCTGAGGGCAGCTCAGAGAAAACTCCATGGCTTTTTGTTGGTTTTTTTTTTTTCTTTGATTAGAAGAACTTGTGTGAGTCGAAAGACAGAAGCAAGCAAACTCTCAATGTCATCTTACTTACTTGGATATTCAGGAGTGGGTCTACTTTAAATACATGAAAGGACCCTTCTCATTCTCACCACGGAGAAATTCATTTCACTGTGGCAACATGAACATTATTTTGCATGCGCCTGTTTGTTCAGCTGCGTGAGGATGCTGTGAGGACACATAGCATTTCCAGGGGCAGCTTTTACAATTTAAATTTTCTGTTTTACAGTGGGGGCAGCCTTTCTGAAGGTTTGGTTGAAGGGAGAAGTTAACACCTTGAAATATCAGTCAGAATATAGAATGAACAGAAGGAAATGCAGATTCAGCAGCCATTTGCTCTAGGCTAAGTGAGCTGAAGACCTAGAGGAAGATGTGGGAAGAGATTAGTTCATAAGCCCATCCTGGTAGCTTTTAAGACATGACAAAATGCCTTGCATGCCTTTGGCCTTCAGTCTGATTATTAGAAGAGTTTATTGAAATATTCTACAGTGTCAGCATATCACAAAGTATTCCTTGCTCAAACCTGGACTTGTGGAGTTAATAGACAAGAGGAACTGATATCTGGTAGCATTTGCAATTGCCAAATCAAAACAAGACTGAGACATACGTTTTGTGAAAGTTTATCAAACAGAAGAATGTGGAAAATGTGTGTCTGAAGATGGTTCTGCCATGTTTTCTATTATGGGGAATATACATTTTTTGTGCAGACAAAAGAGGGGAAGGCATTGTATAATAGTTTTTATAAAAAATGCAGCATTTTTGCAATTCTTCTCATTTACCATCAAGCAGGTCATATTAAAAGAAAAAGAAAAAAAAAGGGAAAAAAAGGCAGATTTCTAAAAATTATCTGAAATAAGAGCGAGAAAAGCTTTTCTTTCAGGTGAAAAATATAATACTTGATGGTATGTGATCTGAAGCCCATTCCATCACTTTATAGCCCATTCACATACTGTTTTTTATCTGTAAAAAAGAGGCAGATAAAAGGCTCTTCCACGAGAAGCATCAGTCATGACTAGTATGTCTGTCCCTTTAGCAGCTAGTAGTGAACTTCATAAGACCAGTAAGAGCAACTGATGCTTTATAAAAATTTTATTTTGGTATGATAGCATTTAGATGAAAATAATTGAAATGTGATGATTAAGGTATGGCAAATCATTGCAGAGTATTAATATTATGTTTAGGATATAGATTTATTTTAGAATCTTTTTCTTTATGCTGTATTGGTTTGTTCCTTTTATTTTTTCCTTTCCTGTTTCTAGTTAAAAGAGAAAGTCAGTTTTTCAGTCACAGTCTTTTTTTGGCCTGGTAGTATAGATTATTTCTCCTTCCAGCAAATGGAAGGGCTTGTCTTCTCATCAGTGTAGATGGCACAGCAAATTATTATTTTTAGAGCTCAGTCGTGGAGGAACATTTAAGGCAAACATTCTGTAAGTTATAGCCATAGAATACCTCACTGCTTGAAGTGTTCATAAATCACTTTCAAGATACACAAAGGACTTTTTTTCTTATTTAAAATCTAATTTCATCATCTTTGTTTTAATCAGAACACATAGACTTAGGATTCCAAATTTTTAAATGTCACAAAAAACCAGAGGTGTCACACAGGCTGATTGATTAGGTGCTGTGATTCACTGTGGTTTTATACATCATTTCTAGAAAGCTGTTTAGAAATGATCCTCTCTTAAATTAGCACAAGCTTAAAACTTGAAAAGGATTTTCTGTTGATTTTTTTTTTTTTTTTTTTTAAAGCCATAGTAATTTAAATTAGTTTTGAACTGTCTAAAAGCACCCTTCCTGTTTCATGAGGCCTAGAATTTTGGTCAAAATATGAGGTGTGCTCCTTCACTAACATACCCGGTACCAGAGATTTTATTAATGCTCCAATCTCCTGGGTTCCTATTACCTGAATTTCGTAACCTTCAACCCATTGTCATTCTCTGAGGAACCTGAAATAGTACTGTTTCACAGAAAATCCCAGAGATGTTGAAATAGTAATGATCTGTGTTTGATCTAATTACTCTAATCTCTGTTCTCCAAGGAAAACCACGGCCTGTCATGCATAGCACTTCTCACAGAGATGTTATTCTTAGCTCACTTTCCCCTTTTTGTGCATGTATACATGTGTGTGAGAAGGAGAGATTGGACTTCATGGCAATGAACGCTTTGTCACTGACCATAAAATCAGTGTATTAAGGTTGTGTGAAAGTTTGGCTGAGAAACTGCTGAAGTTTGTGCTATTCATTGAGATATAAAATTCTCATCACAGTATTTGCCAGTTGCTAGACTCTCTGGACAGAATTGCCTGGACCATTTCCTTAAGCAGACAAAAAAGAAAGGAGACTGGGGCTGGAATACAAGGGAAGGAGTTGTGGGAGTTTTCCTGTGGAGGTTAGGATGATGTGTTTTGTAGAGCAAGAAACTTCCATCCATGGGGACTCCAGTAGTGTCAGGAGGAGAGTGGATCCAGGTATTTGCCGTTGTTTCCTGTAAGCTCACTTCAGCAGGATGTCAGGAGAAGGCTCCACTGGAAGGCATCGTTTAACTTCGGGCTTATGGTGGGGCACAATAACCTTTTTTCCTTCTGATAAGAACCATGCTCAGTTTCCCAGCATAAGATTCTGCCCTACATTAAAAGCTCGTTGCACCTTTCCACCAATGTAAAGATACTCCAAAATTAATCTCAGGATCTCTGGAAGGCTTTCCCTGGACACTCAGCCTTCCTGGAGTCAGTCTCCCTAGAAAGATTCACCATGAGATTCACCTGTGCTGTTGTGGCATCTGTCCTGCTTTGGTCTCTGGAGGACTGAAGGCAATCTTGACCCTTCTTTTCACTGAAACTCATGTCCCATTCCCAGCTCAAGGCATTGAATACGGAGTTATTCCAAGGGGCAGTTAGGAATGAAGAGGAGCTAGAAGAGCAGCAGGAAAAGCTCTGTGCTACAGCCTTAGCCATTGCCTCAAGTTAAGGATCTGTAGAGATTTGAACATCACAGACAGAACTAATAACATAATTTCATTTTCCTCAGTATAATTAGAATTTCCGAGTTTGCAAGAGCATCTTAAGGAAATAAAAAAAAAAATTAATTTAAACTTCTGGTTTCTCTCAGGCCTGTTCTCATAACCTCAACACTGATCTTATTTTAGTTTTATTTATTGAGACAGTGAATTGTCCAGAGCTTTTTTTTTGTCTAGCAGTTGATTTTGGATCATAACTTTCCGCCTTAGACAGAATACACAGGATGCATAAGTAAGCCACTGAATTGGTATCTTCAGTAATGTACATAAGCTGGAATTTATCTGGGGGTAGATGCTGCCTATTTTTTTAACTGTATTCTCAATGTGAATGCCAGCAGTTTTGACCATGAAAATGAGAGGTCAAATGTTCATTGTTGGAAGATTTTCACCCAGTCCCAGATGGTGGCAATTTAACTCTGTCACACAAATTACACAATTAACAGCAGGAATGGAGTAACTCGGAGTGTCATTAAAAATTAGGCATGTAGCATATTGCAGTATTTATTCTCAGGCAAAAACTTTGTTAATCTGGATTTAAAATTGCTGATGTAGCCAATGTAATATTTATTCAAATTACATGACAATGTCCTTAAAGCAATTTTAAAAGTGAAATGACCGCCAGCAGTCATGTGTTCCTAGTTAATCATGGTGCCAATATATGGAAATGATCAAGTGTGGTTTTATATGCTCAGTGAAAGCTTTGAGACTTAGCCCAGAAGACATCATTATAAAGTTTTTCAAAAGGTGCATGTGTAATAATATAATTTTCATATCAAAGGTAGGTTTTCATAATGCTGCTGATTTCCTGCACTGGACCTACCCATTTGGCCTTTACCCTAATGCAAAAGTTTCATGTAGTTTGTGCCTTAGGACACTTGTGAAAAGTTTGATGTGCCAGTTAAGTTCTATTGGCAGCTGATTCTTCTAAGAAGTAACACTTGTATACCATAGCTGTATGTGTCAGCAACTCTAAAAGTAGTTATAGATGAGGAAACTTCACTGAATATTAAGCAGTGATGTCTTTTCTTGAGCACTAATGCCACAGAAAATCTCAGGCTACTCTTAGATTCAACAGCGGTGAGACACAGCAATTAGAAACTTCAAATACTCCCAAACCTGTTGTTTCTGAAAAACAATTGCACACTTTCCTGGGGAAAGATAAGAAGTTGCCCTCAAATTGTGAGAGAAATTAAATATTTGAAGTTGTCTCATGCTTTTTGGGGTTCAGGAAATGTTAAAAGTAGCCAAATAATGAAGTCTGATAATACACTGCATTCTGAAGAAAGAGTCAATCTCTCTTCACTGTTTCCTTTATTTAAAAGCTATGAATTACTTTATTACAATGAGACCTGCCCACAGGTTTGGTATCACTCTTCCCTCTGTTTTCAGCATTGTCTGTAGCTTTTCTGGTGCAATACTTAGTGGAGCTCAGAGCTGTGGGAGATCAGTGGAAATGATCAAGGAATTAAAGGCTGAGGGAAATCCGAGCAAGTAGTGTGTGCATGGTGAGCTTGATAACAGCATTAGCCAGATTCAGCCTGCAAAAAGGCTGTTTGATAAAGGGAGGGAGAGGCCTGAAGGGGAATTAGTGAAGTATCAAGGCTTTTAAGACTATGTCTTCACTACAATTAGCATAGACTATTATTGCTCTTGTCCCTGCCCTGTTTGCTCAGTCTGATAGCTTGAGAGTTGCTGTGATTGTAGAGGTAGATCAGACTTTGGAAGGCCATCTCACCAACAGTGTTGCCACCTCAAAGGTGGTATGTTTCCTCATTTTTCAGAGGCAGAGATTTTTTTCCCCAATTCATTAGGAAAGCGAGTTTATATGATTAATTTTGCTGAAATACTCAGAATTCTGACCTCTTTGCTCAGCAGTCTAGTAATTTATGTAGGGGACTGTGAGTTGGAGATACACAGTAATTTTGATGTGGCTGGTGGTGTGACTGATCATGGCAAAGCTTTGCTGACTCACATGTCATTCATCCTGACTCTACAAAGAATTGTATCTAAAACTGGAAACACTGGAGAAAGACAGAAAAATAGAATGGGTTATTGGGAATGTTGGAACTGTAACTCAGCAAAATATCTAAGCAAGAGGCTTAATTTCAAGACTGCTTGAATCTATCCTTATTTACCAAAATGCTTAAGCCTTTTAAGTTTTATGGAAGTGACTTCATTTGGACTTCTGAACTTACATTGTATGTGTCCTTATTAAGGTAAATGTAATTTCCAATTTGTAGAAAATTTATGAGAATGAACTGGAAGGGACTCTACAAGACACAAAGGGGAAAGGAGGGAGTGAAAAGATCTGGAAAAAGACTGAAATGAAAAGCTATGCATAGGATTGCGCAAGTTCCAAAATCCAGGTCTTGATTAAGAAATTCAAGAAAGAAATTAAAATAGTGGTGAAAGGGTTGAAGAGACTGAAGTATGTATGAATAAAAGACAGAAGAGGAAAGAAAGGAGATACAGACAGAGCCAACTGGAGGTACAAATATGTACATTGCTCTGGCATTGGTAATGTGCCAGGAGTTGCTTGGTTACATTTTTTCCTGTGTTGACATGATAATATGAAACTAGAAAAGATTTTGGTTATTTTCTCTGAAAGACTGAAGCAGAGCTTTATAAAGGGGAGGATTATGTGCAGGAGGTGTAGGTGAGGAGCTGTATTCTACAGTGAAGATCTAGCGGGTGTGTGTGTGGTGTCTGAAATGACATTTGGGAATAATGGTATAAAAGGGTATTTCGTGGTAAGTGTTGGGGTAGGGGGAAGAAGAGGGATTGGGAAAGAAGTCCTGGAAAAGAATTTGAGTAGTTTGTGAACGACTGAAAGAAAAGTAGGAAGTTTGCAGTATGCATCTGTGTGTTTTTGTAGTAATTAACTCTCACACCCCATTTCTGTGTCTTTTCTTGCAAATGAGACACCTGTTTCTTATTTGAGATAACTCTGGTTGTTGGACATCACTGGTGCTAACAAATATAATGTGGGCCACTGATAATTAACCAATAATAGCTCCTTTGCAAAGACTTAGTGAGGTAGTTAATAATGTGTTGGGGACTTCAGCTGGAAAAAGAAAGAGCCTTATGCTCTTTGTGATTATTACATGACCTGGTCAAGCCTTTTGTTTCTCCAGAATCACAATTTTTGAAAGAAACATGTAAAAATAGGGTTTTCTTATGTTGAGATCAGTTCACTCAGAGGAAGTTTTAGCTTGAACACTACTGCTTGGGCTGTTTGGTGGTGGGCACTACTGTTCAAGCAAGGATTTGGTTTTACCCTTAGAGGAAGGAGCATTCAGTGAAGTGAAGTTTAGATATCTGGCATTTTTTTTGTAAACATAGTAATAAGATTTTTAGCACATTAAGCATTGTTATTAATAGCAGAAATTATTTTAACATTATGTTACTCTCTCTGTTATTGCAGTACTGGATACCAGTGTATTTACTATTCACCTGAAAACACAGCCAAGGCAAAAGAAGTTCTTAGCAACATCAATCATCTCCAGCCTCTCATATCAAGCCATGCAGACCTGCTGCTTAGTTCTGCAAGCCAGCGTTCTCCAGACAGCTTGAAGAATTCTTTAAAGATGCTTTCAGAAAAAGTAAGATTCAAATCTTCACTGCGATGGAAAATGGAATAGCCAAGTCTCTAACTGCTGGGCTTTTTTTTTTTTTACTTCTGCAGCATCAGGAAATGTTAAATAAACTCTGCTAAAGTGAGATTAAAAATGTTGCTATTAGAAAAATAATGTTATTTAGCATTTCTCTAGGCTTTCCATATAGAAACTGAATGAAATATGTAAAGATTATCTTTATTTGAAAGTGTAATTAATTTATTTTCATGTGCCTCTTTTGTCCTCTAGTGGCCACATCCTGGGGTTTATCAACATAGTTTGTAATAAATAATTTTGTGGTATGAGAAATCATTATTTTTAATTCTCTTTCTGTGATACTTTAGGCTGGTGCTTGTGGGAGATAGTTCAAGCCAGGTTTGTGAATAAGGTTTAGAATAACAGCATAATGGTGATGCAGCCTGAAAGCAGAAGCTAGGAAGTTGACGCCAGGAGGTCTCAAATTTTAATTCTCTTTCTCCTATTATATTCCTCCATAGCTGTAGGCTCTTCCTCATCTTAGTTTCTTTAGTTCTAAATTAAGGAAGGTAATATTTTCTGCCTGTCTCGCAGACAGATATTGGAGATTAGCTAAAGTCTGCAGTACTTTAAAGCACATGGAATATGTTCTCCTATAAAAATATTAAGCACTATAACTATGACCTGAGAGGCTGAAAAAGTTTCCCATTACTTCATGGGCAGTCCCTCTGTAATGTGATCTCAGGGTGGCTTAATAACACCATCAATAACCATTTCAGGGTGTCCTCAGCTCTTGGGGAGTGACAGCCCTTGTGGTCTGAGCACCTTTATCCCTTTATCCCAGCAGTACCTCGTTCCAGGAGAGAGTTTCGAGTCTGAATATTGAGCTCAACCACATGCTGTGAAGGCACAGCACTGGAGCCAGGGGCAGAGAAATGTTGCTCTCCATTAGAGATGTGTAAATCCACAGTAACTCTGAGAACACTGGAGTCACTGTGAATGTCAGGGATAATAGAGAAAAGAAGAATTCAGCCTGGAGATGAAACAGAGAATTTATGGGGGCATTGTAGCAATTATAGTGTACCTTCCATGCAGGAGGCCATGTTTGGCTGTGCATAGAAAAAGCTCTGTTAGTGTTTAGTTCAAAGAAATATGTATGCACAGGTAAGGAAATGGGACAAAGAAGTGTTTGTTCTGAAGATTCAGTGTGGTTGCTGAGGACTTTGGGTGTTAGCTGTAGCCATTTGCCTCTCTGGGCAGGAGGAGAGGATGATTTGAGTGGCTGCAGGCAGCTATGAGACTAAACTGTTTGAACCACAGCCTGTTGGAGAGTCTGACTACAGAAAAGGGTCAAAAAAAGACAATCCATTCAGTTTGCAAAAGTCACAGATATTTATAGCTGGTGGTTTAGTTGTATGTATCCATACAAACTCCTCAGGGCCAGGATTAGTTCTGAACACCGGTTCCCAGAAGGAGAAAGAGTCTCACCCGGTGTGGTTCATGGATGTCTGTCTAGACTTCACCTTTTGCTTGTAAGAGATGAGTTAATCCAGTTGTCTGAACAACTGCTGCATGAATGGTTCAATACATGCTTCCCTGTCTATTCCCAAATGTGCTCTGAGGAGAAGATGGATAATGGAGAAAGAATAGGGTGGAACCATTGTTGAGGAAGCAAGTGTGGAGGGGCAATCCCTTGTAAAGAACAAAAAGAAAAGACCAAGAAACAACTTTAGGGAAGAGAAATACCCGTTCAAACTCCCAAACTGAGTGAAGCCACATGACACTGCAATTAGTTCCCTTGTACTTAATACAAAGCACTATCTTGATGTCCTAAAATAATCTTATCTCTATAATCTGGTACAGTATAGGAGAACCAAGACTAACAGAGTGTCCCTGGTTATATTTAAGATAGAGTGGCACATGCTCTGCTGAATAGAATCACGTGATGCCTACATGTATTCCTGAGGCATGTGAAATGCTTCTGCTCTTCCATCTTTCCTTTCCTTTTTACCTGTAAAAAGGAAAAGCTCTTACATTTTAACTTGAGAGAAATTTAGAAATTAAACAGCTGTTTGAAGAAGTTGTAAAAATGGTTTGCCTGGTGATTCAGTTCCACAAGTTTATTAAAAGCTTATCACTTTTTATTTTTTTTTAAGGTAAACTTAAGCTTGATATATAGAATAATTCTTTCTAAAAGTATGAGGTAGTAGTGAGTATATCTGACCTATCAGCAATGTTAATTACATTTAAGTCTTTATGTTAGAAATGGGAGGACTGGCTGCATGGATTGAAAGGGAAAAATCACATAATTCCACTGCTGCTTCTTAAATTGAGCTTATTTCCTCATACGAAGCATGGTTTTATTTCTCCATATATAATTTGCAATTTACCATAGTGTTTTCCTGGGAGTAACCTTTTATTATCACTTTCTGTTAATTGATTAAGGAAGCCTTTAGCTGTCGACAAGTGTATCAGCATTTGCAGCTTGCAGAAGGCTTGATAAATTCATTTTCCAGCCATGCCTATCTTTGTTTGCAGAAGTTGAATATCTGAAAGAATTTGCAAAGTTTTCATTTCTTTGTATAGACTTGTTTTGTGATTTCAATGCAATTTTATAAATAGTGATGTTCTGCAAATTTAGCTGTACTGAGCTGTTAGAAAATGCAGTTAAAATGTAAATTGCTGTTAAACCAATGGGATTCCTGAATGGAATTTAATTACAGGAGCGTTTTAGTCTCTGTATGAAAAAAATGGCGATTCACTTCTGTACCAATTTGCTTTTAAAAATTAATTTTCCCCATAAAATATTTATATTAAATTAGATTAGCTAAACTTTTCAGATAATTACCTAATATACAGTGCACTTATAGTGGACATTCTTTACATCAAACTGTCTAGTGCTCACAATTTTCTGAAATTTAAAGCTTTTTTGAGTCAGCCATGCCTGTTGCAGAGACCTGAAATGATCTCAGGCAGACTTTGAGGGGAAGAGGAGGTAACCATGATGTTACCATTTCTAAGGATAGACAGATAATGTAGTTCTGACTCTCTTGATATGGAACTTTAGGTGAGTCTTGAAAACATTTTGTTTCTTCTTTAGAGAAGAAGGTTAGGGTGTGATAGCAATATTCCCCAAAGACTAATTTGTTCTCCAAGCCTGCACCGTGTGGAGGCTGGAAATACAGAAAATGGAAATCATTCTGCAGTGCAATTCAGGACTACCAGGAGACAGTCCTGAAGGGCTTCATCTAAGAAAACTCTTTAAAAACATCCTTTTCCTCATGCACCAAATAGGTAACAAGGAGAAAGAAGGGTCTGGTAAAATTGTCAGAGACATGAGTAATGTTTTCAAGCCCAAATCAAGTATGAAGGAAGTCCTGATTTTTGTTTAAAAAAGCGATAGCTTAGATATACCTGAGTTTCTTATTTTTAAAACTTTTGAGATCTAGTTGCAGCAAAAGTTATCAGCCTTTCCATGTTGAAAATACTTTTTTTCTAAACATAAAGAAAATGGGAAAAAGCAGAAAATTCTTAAGCAAGTACCTAACCCAGCAGCTGGAGCTTGAAGAAAACCATCGATTATTTAGAGCATTGTTGTTTAAGTGTCAGCAAACTTCTGAGGGGGTATTGAGGCAGGAAAGTAAGAGAAAACAAGTGGAGTATGAGTAGAGGTGTACAAAAGAGGAACTAATTCTAGGAAAAGGGGATGGAATAAGAATAGAAATAAGAAGTGCAGACATTGGGATAAAGACTCCAGGAAGAGAGATGCTGACACTTGAAACTTGTGTGGTTTGGGGTTTTTTGTTACATTTTCTCCAGGTTTTGCATTAGCAGTGTGTAAGGGCTGAATGAAGCTTGGCTGGGCAACCTTTATTTCTCGCATTTTCTAGCTTTGTGTGCCTGCTTGGTCAGGCTGGTTCCTCTGACTCTTATCTACATATTTTTCACATGCCTGTTTAATTAAGATTGTGTGCACAAAGGCACTTTAGCATCTGGGTCTGCCCACACGTGACAATTCCCTGTGTTGGGAAAATAGGAAGCCACCTGACTTGGGATAAAGCAATTCAGGTGTTTGTGCTGTAAAGGAAATACAGAGTTGTGTTTCATCATCCCTTGTGAACCAGGGCTTGTGACTGGGGAGAGGAGCTCTGGCAGCCTGGGTGGGATGTGTTGGATGGATCTCCCCACTCTGGCAGGTGAACCCTGTTGAATGGTGGTGGAGTAACCAGTCTCCAGCTGTGTGTCACTGTGGCTTTGCTGGTGGTGGTCACTGCCCTGGGGTGAAAGGACAGATGTTCTTTCCCCTTGTCCTCTCCTGTTCAGTGGGTCCTCCCAGCTGGTGGAGTGAACAGGCCACAGGTGAAAGGAGTAGGGGAGACAGGGCCACATGTGTGTCACTGCAGGAAAGGGGGCTGAGTGGCACACCGGTGGCAATGACTCGTGCTGGAAGCAATCTAGAGATGGCAAAGACCCTATGCAAAAAGCATTCTCCTTTTCTTGTTGAGGTGGAAGGGAGATAAATAATGCAGGGAGGTTGAAGGGTTTTAAAAATATGGTAAAACTCCACCTGTGAGAGTCATCAAGATGGATATAGAAAAATTACAGTGATTGAATAACATCTTCAGAAGACCTGAAGAATCTACTTCATGGTTTTGTTTCTTTAAAAAATAACTCAAATAAAGCTAGAAATCAGATGTCATCACCTACTCTGATATCGGGGTTGATACCTACAGGTGCCAAAATTTATCTCTGGAAACACTGCTTTTGCAGATACTGCAATCTTGGCAGTGTAGAGTGGTGGGCTTTATTTAAGAAGATTCTTGAATTTGTTAATCACATTTTATCTGACACTTACTCAGAAATTATTGAGCAGTGGTTGGTTACTCTTTGAACTGGCTCTTGTAGAGGTTCATCTCCGCTGGCGAAATTTGGAACTCGAACAAAAAGTGAAAAGATTATGATCTCTGTGGCAGATCCTTACACTCTCTGTTAGTTGGCCTCCTTTGTTTCCTCCTTCTCAGGCCAGCCTGAAATACAGACCCACTGTGCCCAAGGCTAATTCAGTGTCACACCACTTTGGTTGCAGTATTGCATTCTGTGGTCTAACCCTTTCATTCCTTTGGTTTTTTTCCTAGACGGAGTTATTTGTGCATGCATTTAAGGACCAGCTGGTCAGAAGTGCCCTTTTAGCACTGTACACAGCCCGGCCTGGCTGTGTCCTCAAGAAACCAGCTGTGCCTAGGAACAGTGCAGAAGAACCAGATGATCCACAGCACCAGGATCAGCCCTCTCAGATTAAAAGGCAGGACTCTATACCCCATCATTCTGAGTATGATGAGGAAGAGTGGGTAAGTAGTCAGAAACTCTTGCTTGGTGTCCAATCCCAAACCCTACAAATCAGCACAACCAAGTCCAAGCCCTAAGTGTCCTTGTCACATGTTCTTGCAGGGGGGAAAGGAATGCAAACCTGTGACATCCTGTTTTTCAGATGCATGGCAGGTTTTGGAGCTCAGTTGAAAAGATGTTCCCAAGGGCAGTGTGCTGCTGTGGGACTGCTTGGCTGTGCACAGAACAGTGAGGACAATGAATATCTTCTTGCCCAGACAGAAAAATAGTCTTTCTTTGCTCTTAAGTTCTTTTTGCTAATTGGGCAGATGTAAGGAGGGTGAAACAGCATATGCTGTTATGAGGGAAATATTCTTTTCTTCTTCACTTCCCCTCCCCAGCCCCCAGGCTGTAAACAGTTTAACTACAAATGAAATAACCCTCAGCAAAACAGAGCTTTTTCTCCCTTAGACTCAGTTTTTAGAGGATGTCTGAGATTGTGTAAAAGAATTAAACATAGCTTTTAGATTTTAACATTTTTAGCATATCTTTCAAATATATGTATTATTTATAAGGCTGAGATTTTGTAGATTAATTATTTTGGTGGATGTGTTCATAATAGATCTGCTGCTTTGTTACACACATACTCAAGCTATTTTTATTCAGTTCAGGCTCATACTTGAGCTCCTCACTTTATTCTCATAAATGTAAAGGATGCCAGCATATTCATCTCTAGTGTAAATAATTAATAACTTCTGTGAGCCACAGTACTTACACCTGGACTGTGATTTTTATCCACACCACAAATAAGGGAAGAAGCATATATTTCTTCTAGAGAAAAGGCAATTATTTCCACCCCCATGCATTAAGTAGTCATGAGATTTAAACAATAAATAACTCATCTTTTATCTGTCCTCTGGTTTTAGAACTTTTAATTCGCTTTTTCTTGTTTTCTCAACAACCTGAGAGGCTCGAATAGTGATTTTTTTCCCTTGAAATTAAGGCCAAGATGTTTGTTTCCAGCTGTTGAAACATTCATAAATATAAATATCACAATAGGTTTCCTAAAAGGGAGAAACTTTGCATGGAAAAAATGGCATTTTTCTAGAAGTTGTGTTTTAATTTATTACTTCAACTTAGCTTCTCTGAAGGCAAGATAGTGTTACTGTATTTCATTATTGATGTAAAAATAAAAATAATTTCTACCAGGTCTTTGATCCTCATCTACTAAAGCATAAGCACATCATTTTAAAATTCCTCTATTTTTTCTACTGAATTAGTAAGATTACCTTCTTCATTAAAATTAAGTGTGTCTTTCAGTGTTTTCTGAGTTAAACTGAGTCACTGTCAAACTTGAGACAGTATAAATCTTAGAAAAATTTGGGATTTTTTTTTTCTGAATTCCAAAGATTAGACTTCAGATAGTTTTCAGTTCTTCTTTCAATGGAGGTGATAAATGAGTTTTAATG
Organism: Margarornis squamiger; assembly: GCA_035222235.1. Classification (NCBI taxonomy): domain Eukaryota; kingdom Metazoa; phylum Chordata; class Aves; order Passeriformes; family Furnariidae; genus Margarornis; species Margarornis squamiger. The sequence continues at coordinate 11,367,760 of JAWWTY010000123.1, read as the reverse complement.
ATCAAATTGTCATGAGCATGATGAAAAAAGAAAGTGTAAATGCATATAAAATTTGAAAGAAATGCTTGATCCACTCTGAAAGTAACTATAAGGGAAAAAAACCTTCAAGATATGTTGCTTTATATGTATCCTCCCTTCCTGTTTTGTGGTTTTTTCTCATTATCAAGTGCTAGAGTGATATTTTGCAATTGGACTTTGAATTTTAATTTTGCCTGAAATCTCAATCTTTGAGCAGTTCTTTAAGCTGACCCTGTTCCACCCATTTCCAATGACTGTGTTACCTTATGACCATCACAGAAGTGAATTCAAGGCCATGTTTAAAAACTGGGTGAGACCCACCCCCTTCCCTGGCATCCAAATTTATCTTTAAAAGAATAACTCCCGGTTTCTTAACTGACAGAGTGCTTTTTCCCAGTGTTTTCCAAAAAAGCTGCCTTCCCAATAGCAGCACTGCGTTGTACCTCTCTTCTTTGATGCCAAGTACCTGCCCCAGAGTGACTGACTGCACTAGGGGTTGAGCTGTTTTTATTGGTGCACCACAGCAAGCATCAGTAAAACATCTCTGTTGAAGGAAAAATATTTAACTTGAGAGCTTTAGATTGCCTCTGGATAGATATTCTCTTCTCTTACCAGCTGCTTCTGCTATCCTAGGACCTCCCTGCAGGAGGGCACAGAGCATGTTGTCATGTATAATACAAGAGGAGGTGGGCACATTGCCACTTGGAGCTGATCCTGCTCCACATTTCTGACTGAGTGGTTAACGTGTTTGGAGCTGCAAAGAACAGATAAAATGGCATTTCCAATAAGCTACAGACTGATACTGACATGGTGATCAGACACTGCTCTGAAATGTGTGTGTGATATATTCCAGTCCAAAGCACTGCCACATCACAAGATGGGCTTAATCACGCACATTAGTTAAGATATTTGCTTTATCTATGAGCATCCCTCAAAAGGGCCTTAAGGTGATGTATGACTGTGAGCCCACATGAAGGAGACAGTGTCTTTGGAGCACTGGAAAATGCAGCTGCTGTGTCACAAGTAAAGCACACAAGTGCAGTGGTGTATATAGAAGGGCAAGAAGTGACTGAGGAGCTCTGTAGTGGATTTAGAAAGCCCGAGAATCCTTTAAAAACCAAGAGCCTCTGGGACTCCACTGGCTGGTAGTGCCTGGGATGAAGACATCCAGTTAGGTGCAATGACAGAAGACAGTTTCCACTCCTGCTCCCTGAAATGAGGAATCTCTATTGCTTTTTAACGATGCTATCAGAGCAGATGGAAATTCATTGCATTCTTTTAATTGGATGCAGGAAAGAGAATTATTTTACAGGTTCATTTTTAAATGTCCTAGGAATAGTGCCCACCTTTGAGTGGTGCCAAGGTCTAGCTATGCACAGAGATGTTTGTGAGTGGCTATGCCTGCCTGACAGTACCACAGCAGAGGTAGTAGTAGAAGTGTGACCATGAACATTTCTAACTAACAACACCAAACCCACATATGCCAAGACTCCTTAAACATCCCAAATGTCTTCTGAAGTTTAGAAGAAGAAGATGTCAATGTGTCATTGTCTTGCCTCACTGGGGGCAAGCCCTGTTATGGATTTCCACCTTCCCTGCCATTGCCTTGACCTTGAGCTTAAAGAAGCAGCAATGAGAAGGAGCCAGAGATCTCATTTCTCTCCTCCATTCACACCACAGCACTAAACTTACTACCCAGTTAGCTCTTCACCAATGAGTGGTAAACTTGGTATCAGGGGAGAAGCATCCTGCTTAGGAAACCATGGTCTTAGTACGTCAGTGCTTATCAAGAAATAAAACCTGTTTTCCTCTGATCCTACTCTTCACACAGGGAGTTTATAAGAATGCTTCCTTAAGGGGCTGTATTGGCTGTATTTCGTCCTTTAACCTGGGACATGCTGCAAAATGATCACTTTTGAGGTAGTTCTTGGGCAAGTTGAAAACAGACCACTTAAGGAGATGAAAGGTGGGTGGAAAGTGTGCTAGGCTAGAGGAAAACATTTGGGAAATAGTAAGGGGTGACAAAGAATGTGAAATCGATGAATTTCTTCTCATGGAGAATCAAAGAAAGCCGCTTGATTTTCATTGATTGGAAACTGCATTTTTACTTGAGGATTGTTCTTCCCAAACTTCAGAATTTCAGCAGCCCTCTTAGAGAAATGGGGCTGCCTTTGTGCAGACAGGATAACATTTCAGTGAATGGTGGAAACATATACTTTTTCTGTCTGCCTGTAATGACAGCTTCTAATCCCAGGAACCTCCTATGTGGAGAAAAAGAGCTGTGGCACAGGCCCTTGCTCCTTCTCACTTGCCCATATGTAAAAAAAGCCAGATATATGATAGTAAGAATGAGCTTTCTGTCAACAGATGTTTATGAATTTTGCTTCTAAACCCTCAGGGAACGTTTGTGTGAGTTTTGTATAGACATCATCTCAACGCTGGGTTAAGAGTTGGTTTGAAAGGGGAAAAGTGTTCTTTCTAAAATGAAACAGGGGCTCATATTTGTGTTGTTTGTACAATAACTCCAGATGCTCATTAAGATTTAAATGCTCTTTGTGTTGGGATTAAGCTCCCCCAGCAGACAGAAGAAAGGGAAATTACATTGCTGCAGCCACGCTGAGCAACTTCAGTTCATACACCTCAGCAACTTCAGTGACTGGAAGACCTGAAGTTCCCTGCTGCTCTCTGGGAAAAGTTGCTGGTATTTGGGCCCAGAGTTTTTACTGCTTACAGTATTTCTTTGCTTCTTCTCCCCGAACTGATACTTGGGGGTGGTGAAAATTAGTAATTTATATTCTAAATGTCTTTCAGGAATGCTTGAGGTGCATACAGTATGAAAGTTTTGAAGGAATATGTACCTTTTGACTTTAAATTGTATATTAGCACGTGAATATCAGGTATTCATGTGTCTAATGGTTTGTTTCATGTGTACAGGTGCAGATATTTCCACATGTTGCGTTGTATGTAGAGTACTTAAAAAAAAATTAAAATAATTGTGGATTAAATACAGTACTGCATGAGTGTCTACAGCTTCTTGCCTCATGTAAATCAGCAATATCTTTTTCATAGTATGGCTAAAGCATGAGTTTATCCGGGGAGAAGATCAAACCATAGCTCCTACATCCACCTGTAGCACCAGGTGCTCACTTGTCTGTACAGCATCTACACACGAATGATCCAGGAATCAGGTCTGGGGAGCTGGAGGAGATAATCTGTCTTGTTCAGGTTTGCCAAATCCGTGCTTCTGTCTGCAGGCCCATGTGATGTTCCTCAGGTCACTCGTCACAGGGTGTGTCCTCACATGGAGGGTACGGGCAAAGATCACATCCCTCTAGTCAGGATAATGACCTAAGTGTGGCACGTAGTTCAAAAGTAATATTAGATTGAATGTTTGCCATAGTAGTAGTTCTTGATTTGCCTTCCCTCAAATTCCAAGTGTTGCCATTTATATGGAACTGTGGTATTTCTCTGAGTTTTCAGTTTTTATCAATCTTCTCTCGTCTTTTGCAACTCCATTTTTTGCCCCTCAAGGCCTGACATACACATAATGCTCCTGGGTATTGTAAAGTAGAAAGCAAAGTAGTGATATTATCTTTCCATTTTTAACCCTCAAGTGAACTCTGGTTGCTCTGCATTATTCTCAGAATGACCAAGGATTAAAACATATCGATGGGGTTTTTTGTGGGTTTGTTATAGTTTGGCTTTAGTCTGATTGCTAGTCTTGGGTACAGACTCATTTCTCGTATGGCTTGTTGTTTTTTTCTTCTTCTTACACAGCACCACCAAAGTAGGTGCAAGAGCTTTGATTCTTGCAGCATCCAGCACCTGAAAGACCATTCCTATATCTCTGGTCCACAACAGCTCTTTGTTTCACTCTGTGTTATGTTTTTTGTTCGCTGTTCATACAGAATTTCTTTATCACTCCATCATTTCTGTAATTCTCATATTTATTATAAACTCAGTTTAAGTGTGATGGTTTCAGTCTGTGTGAGGGGTGAGGAATGAAATTGAAATTGTGTTATCTAATAAACATGCCATGACAGCAAGTTTCTCATTCTAGTCCTTGAATTTTACATTGGCTTCAGCAGAGTAACTGATGTGATAAAATATAGGGGATGTTAAATTATCAAAAAGAGCTTGTTAAGTACTATGACAAAACTGGCAGTTCCACACGAGGTTTGATTTGGCAAGGCTTGGAGTGTCTACACTCTCATGGTATTATTTCAAATAGACAAACTGCTCAGTCCCTTGTGATTAGCCCTGAAACTCTGCATACATTTTCATGTAGAGTTTGAAGCATGTTTCTCCAGTCTCTGAAAACCCTAACACAGTTTCAATTCCTTTACACTGCAAAAGAAAACTCCATGAAAAAGGCACAACTTGGTACTAGGCTGAAGAATGAGAGAAAGGGTAATATGCTGACACCTAATATTTCTAGTCATTTGCACATCTCTGTCTCCACTTTGTTAATAAGTTAGTTGTCTCTTTTTTTCTTTTTTTTTTTTCTTCAGTAACATGCAGTGATAATTCTGCTCTTTCCAGGACAGGGTGTGGGCCAACGTGGGAAAGAGTTTAAACTGTGTTATTGCCATGGTGGACAGACTGCTTGAAAAAGAAAACATCAGCAGCATTAAAGAGGATGAGAATGACCCTTCAGCAGCAGAATGCAAGGTGTTGCATACAGGTGGTAAGCAACCCTCCCCCCTCTTTTTAAATCATGGGCTAGAGTAAATAAAAGTGGAAAAAGTTGTAGAAAAATGATCTGGAGAGGACTCCACAGTTCTCTCTGCTGTGAGTGCAAATAGCAAGGGTTTGCACACTTGTAGGAAGGCTATTTATCAAAGTGCAGCTTCACTGTGTGCTCAGATAGCTTACCATGTGCAATCTTTCGTGCTACGGGGTAAACCTTTTGAAACTGCAGTGTTTTCTTTTGAAGGCTCTTGTAATTTAATTTAATATAGATTTCACTTCAATGTTCTATTTTGAGGAATAAACAATTGTAGTGTGTCTAACCACATAGGAAAGTTTTCAGGAAAGGTGAACATTGTGTGTCAGTGTCATTGTCCTGCAAACGCTTCCACTTCTCTGAGGTGAGGTACTGATTTATGCTTCCTGAGTCACTCAAATTCATTTTTGCCTGAATCCACTGGCCAGTCTGTGTCAATACTGAAGGCTGAGGAGAGTGATTCCATGAGATGATGTGAAGAAAACTGTCCGCAGTGGTCCTTGTCACCAAATCTTCTGATCTTCTCCTATGTCTTAGCCCTGTTTGCTTTCTCAAAGCACAGAGTAGATCTGCTTAGTAAGTCTGAGGAGACTTTCTGATGTGCAAGTGTGGTGCAACAAATGAAACAGGGATAATGGTGGCAGTCTAAATAAAAGAATATCAGGACCAGCCCTCGAACTACTGTTCAGTTAAAAAACCCCAAACAAATACAAAAACCCCAACTCAGCTACTTTATTTGATGAAGCTTTATATACTTTGGGGTTTTGGTGTTTGTTTTTCTTTTTTTTTTTTTAATTATGCATTTTATCCTATATCTTCCTTTACACGTTAGCCCCCTAGAATTCAATGACATAATTTTATATCAAGGGGTTTGAAGTTATTAATACTCGTTTGTAATTTCTTTCTTATTTAACAGTAATTAAAATTATTTTATTATATTTTTATTTTATCTTTTATGTAGTCCTGGTGAGTTTTGTGCTACAGATTTTGGTTGTGGTATTGATTTTTAATGCAGCTACAACATCCACATTTTTACCAGTAGGAGAGATTCATGCTGGAATGCTGAGATTCTTGTTTTCAGTGTGTTGGACTTGGTTTTGTATGAATAGTCCAGAGAGCAGGGTATTCCTTACCTGTTTCCTTCTCCAAGTTTCTGTCTATCAGGCATGTATCCCTGTGGTGTTGGAGAGATAGATGATGCTGTCTTTGTTCTCTAGCAAAAGCTTGCAGGGTCTCTCTATATTTTTCATACCTTTCTCAGTTAGAGAAGAAGGTACAAATATTCAACAATTAGGTAAGTGTAGTTTTCAAGTTGAAAGAACCTTTAGAGAGTGAACCCAAGAATACTGATTCTGGCTAAAAGAGCAAAACTGAGTATTTGTTCTTGTACCTAACTCCCTTCTTTTCCTACTGGTGCTAACAAGCTTTTCTGTTATTGTCCAGTATTAGAAATGTTTTGCAGGTAAAGCAGCAGTGAACATTTTCACCCAAACTTTACCCCAAGTTATTTGTGAGTGCACACATAGACACACATGTTGTGGTTCTTACCCATGTTTCATAGTTATGGAACAGCAGTTCAGATTTCCAGACTTCCCTCCTCAGTCTGGAAAAAGATATGATTTAGGATAATTATTTTGGGATGCTTTCTGGCATGTTTAGCAACATGATTTTCCTTTGTTCTCTTCAACCCCCAGAGCATGTCCTCTGTTATTCCATATAAGCCATTAAATGGATTTAACCAGTCCACTTGAGACTTTCATTCTAGTTACAAAAAACTGTGCTCTTAGCTTTGGTTCAGACTCATGCCCTACACAGGTAGATGAAATATTGGTTGGATCTTTTAGGTCACAAACCAAAAAGGAAAAAAAGGAAAAAAAACTGCTTATTTTAAGTACTATAATAAGCAGTCATCAAATACAATGAAAGGTCCTTCTTGCTAAGCCATAACAATAATTGTAGTGATTAGAAAATTATAGATTGGTTTCATCCAGCTGAGAAGTTGTCTTCTGGAGCTGGTGGGCCAAGGACACAATATTTCTCTTTTCCCTCACTTCAGGGCCTTCTCTTTTTGTCTTGAATCGGTGCAAGTGCCCTTCTGTAAGAGCAGGGTCTGTGCTTTTGTTGAGCTGTCCTGAAAGTTCTGCAACACCCCATCAGCATCTGAGAACTGCATAGATTTGTGGGGCAGACTGCTCTGTTTTCTTGTCCTGCTTTTTGAGGAAGACATCATTTCCTAATGATGTTTTCATGAGAGCCTTGTGGAATACCTTTGGTATCTTGCAGGACTTTCAAGGTCATGTAGAAATAGAGAAGTTTTAAAATTGCTTTCTTTTATAGGACTAACTTTAAAGTTGAAGCTTTCTGAAGAGCTATCCAGGTGTGTGTCAAAGTTGGTTGCCTAATGATTTTCAAAACCATTGCCTTTGGGGCCAGAATTTTTCATGCTTGACTTCTCTGTGAGAGTGTGGATTTATATGTTTGTTTTTCTCTGCATCCTCCATGAAATTTAACATGAAGCCCTGAGGGTGCACTGTGAAGCACCTAAGTAGAGGTTGAGATTCCAAGTTTAGAGTTATATATAAAGTTGGCCTTAATTCTGCTCCATTTTACTTTTGAAACCTGGTTGTATGAGTTCATAACATTTGCCTAGGTATAAAATCACACCGTGTACACCCATAGATAAGTGTCTAAAATTGCAGGATTTGATGCTACTTACAATCCACAAACATGACATAAATGAGAAGCTTGCCATATCTTGCTATTATGCATTATACCATCACTTGAGCATAATGTATGGGTACAATTAGATCTTTGAGTCTGAAACTGCCTCAGTGCTGGAGCTGATCCTAAGAAAATTTGTGCTACTGTTTGTAAGAAAAAAGAATACACAGGGGTTTGACCAAAACATTGAAAAGTATGCCTTAAAGAGGCATAAGAGGTGAAATTTTTGCTTATTTAGTGAACCTGGCTGGTTTGGTACAGGGATTTTTTTGTAGCATCTAGCAATGAAAAAGATTTCAAAGAATTCACATATGTTCAGTTGAGATGGTGGAAAATGTTGTGACAATAATTTGATGCAATAGCATATTCCTGTAACTGCAGATGTTGTTATAACATATATTCAGAGTTTCCTAAGGTAGGTTTATATTTACAGTCTCAGTGTTGACATTGTGTGATCTTCCTCTGTTTTTCCAAACATGTTTGTATTTACTGTTTTGGAATCTTTGTAATTGGAAATACTGGTGGCACTTTTTTCTTGTACTTACCTTTCAATGTGAATTACACCTTCCTTAGCCTTAACTTTTCCTGCAGTCTGACCTTTGAGTGTATTCTTAAGACTGAATTTGAGTTACAGTTACCAAGGTAACATGCTATGGTTTCATCAGTCGCAGGATTATGATTTCTCTGCAGGATAAATCAGAAAGAGTAGAAGGATTTTAAAGGAGAGGGGGTTTTTTGGGTTGTTGTTCTTTTAACTCTAGACTCGTTTGCCTTAAAGAAATACGTGACAGCATTAAATTCTTTTTATTTTTGCCTTTTCCTTTTCTCTGAGAGTTGGGATGTGAAAGCCTGTCCTGCAGCATCAGAGGTGCCAGTGAAACACAGCAGTTTGCTCTTATGCTTACACACCCCCTGACAGCCCCGTGTTGAGCTGTGCTGCTGAAAGAGGCTGGTGTTTCCATCTGTCCATCTGCTCCTGGTACCACACCAGCAGAGCCATCACCCAGCTGTTCCCCTGCCAGCTCTGTGGGAGGACTCCCTCATTTGCTGCACACAAGATCCCCCACCATCTCAAACCATCTGAGCTGGCAGTGTCATTGCACCTGCATTTTGCCTTAAGTGAATTACGGAATCACAAGATCTGTTGCTGGGCAGATGAATTGTCCAGTGATAACCTTCAGCACAGGTAGCAAAGAGCACCTGGGGAATGGTGTCATATTTCCTAGCTGGAGTTACAGAAAACATCTGTTCATAACCACATTGCTACAGGCAAGGGCAGTTTAATTTTTCTTGAATTATCTGATACCTGTTGTGGACTATATGAGTCTAGATTCAACCTCTCTGACTTTCAGTACCCGAGGAATGGGCACTGTATCCTTTCAGTTTATCCCTCCCAATGCAGTGCTGGTAGAAATGTGAAATAAAGCCTTGTTCTAGTTTTGCTTGCATCTTCAAAAGAGCTTTTACTATAATTAGTCAGGAAGATAAAAAAAATTTCTATGGTCTGTGTTTGCTTGAGTAGCAGACAACATTTATTTTGAGCAAACACTACTAAAAACTTCCCCTTCTCTTCCATTTTCTCACATTTTTCATTCCTGTTCTCTTAAGCTTATCTTTGTGTCAATTCTAATTATGCCTTTTTTAATCCTTTTCCCTCTCACTTTGTATCATCCTTTTCTTTTTAAAAGGATCCTTACCAGGGCTGTGTGTAGCCCAGCCTACAAGGCAACCCCTTCAGCAGTACTTTCTCAACTAGTTTGGCTATAGACAGATTAAAAAGGTGTAAGGAAGACTTTTTAACTGAATCAACAAACTAAAACAAGGTATCAGAATGTTTGGCTGCACAGCACTCAGAGAGCAAGGTTACTCCTATGTTTGGAGTATATTAGATTTTACTGTCTTTGCTGCCTTCTGTTTTCATGGTGACTAAACCTGCTGAGACACTTGTATACGTATGATTAGATAGTTCCAATTTTCACTATTAATCCATGTGACAATATAGAAAATCTTGGATGATTACAATGGGATAATAATAAAGCCCCAAAATTCAAAATCGTTCTTCTGGACACCCAAAGTGTGACAAAGTAAGACTGCTATTATATTGATTGCAGGAATACCAGAAAGACTTACTCAGGTTTTTGGTGTTCCTGTGACAATGGCTGCAGCATTCTGAGCATAAAACCAGATCTTTCTCAAAGAACTTAACTCTCATGCTCAAGTTAAATTGAGCTCCAAGAGCTGAGTGGCAAGATGAAGAAATAGGAAGCTGACCTTTTATGGTGCAAACTTGAACACATGAACCCTTCTAAGTCTTTAAACCTCCCTTAAAAAAAATGAAAACCTGTTTCTGTCCTAGGTGAGTACATTCACATTCTGAGTTAATTATTTCACACTGTTCCACCAGCTGTTTTTGAGGGATTTATTGCTGTTCTCTGCTGTTTGGTTTGATTTGCCTGCCTTTTTCCTTCAAACAACTTGTCTAATGTTCAATTTCTGATAGCAAGACAACTCACTTAGGTTTTTTTGCCTCTATTATTTCAATTCTATCGATTATTTGTATGTTCAGATAGTAGGGCAGTAAGTGATTAGAGATAAGTTAGCTCATGGGTAGCTGCTGTTACGTTCTTTACCATTTGTCTGTAGTGCTCTCTGTTCCTTTAAAATTATGAGGTTATGCTTTCTTTTTTTAATCTCATGTTTAGCTTTCAACTTCATACCATTTAAGTTTGAGGTGACTTGAAGCCATTCACTGAGGTGGCACATCCAGAAGTGGCAAAAGGAGACAGTGCTCTTCCAAAGCATTAAAACTTTTCCCTTTTAGTTACCAGCATATTTTAATAAGCCCTTCAGTGGACCTGACTTTGAAAAGAGCAGGAGCTTGCTTTTCTGCCAAACTTCATCAAATTTAACATGCAGTTTGACATCCTGCCACTTGAATATGAGCATGCAGAACTGACTAGCTGAGTGCTAAGCAGGTCATTTGCCTGTGCAGGCATGTTGATTAAGGGAACATGGGACTGAAGGGCATTTTCCAGCAACCAAAGGGCAAATCCTGTCACAGACTGAACTGCTACAATTCTCTTAGCAATGGATGAAGAATATTTACTCAGTGCTTTGCTGAACATACCCTTTTGTTTTAATCTCACGCTAGCTGCAAGTAGTGGTACTATTTTTTTAATTTCATCCTTCCTTTTTAATATATTTGGGGTTTATGCCCTTAGTTTCCTTTCCAGTGGCTGATTAGCACAATTTTTGAATGGAGTTCCCTTGCTTCATCAGTAGGCTTTGACACTTCTGTTTGGATGCTAAATATTCCAAACTGCCCTTGGCATTTTAGCAACCTGGTGTCTCCTTGTTGCTTCTGTTCTTGTTCCTAATGTCTTTTTTGAGGTGTTTACTCATTCACTGAATTCTCATCCGTCTTCAGAGGATTTTCCACTGTGTAGTGGATGCAATTCTTGTGATTTTAATGTAAAAGAAACTTGACACCTGGAGAGTCAATATGCGAGCCAGTGAACGTGTTAAACACAAAAGCATTAATTTGTACAGGAAGGTTGTGGCAAGTTAAATCAAGATAATCTAAATCTGAACTTAGACCAGGATTTTAAAGCTCCCTTTACAAATAATACCTCTTTATGAATTGTATTAATGTTCCACACTTATCCCTTGCATTTTCTAAAATATACTGAGTTTACTTGTAAGCTTCAAAATACCTTGTGGGGTTTTTTGTTTCTTTGTTTTATAAACTTCAGTCTCACAGTGCTTCTCAGTTTCAAGGAACAATTTCTAAGATGCAGTATTAGCTTCTAAATAGGTGCTTCTGTTGGATTTTTGGAGCTTTGTGCATTATTAGTGAATGACCCTGCTTTATATTCTTGCTGGAGTATTTGCAACAGGATATCATGCATAACAAGTGGCACATGGAGATTTTAACAGATCAAAGATTAAGCACCTATATTCCTAGAGTTTTCTTTTCCAAGACCTCAGTCTGTGATACACCTCTTATTTTGATTTAAAATAAAAGGATAAACATGAGAATATACCTGTCCATTCATAAACATTATTTTATTTCAAGGAACAATGCAATCCCTCTCAGATTTGCCAGCTAGCTCCACCTTCTGGGGATTGGACGTCCTTATTAACTGAGATAAAGATTTTTCAGTGTGAGCAAGGAGTAGATGATTTTTATGGAAAACATATGCAAGGGTTATCTTTTTTCCTTTTGACATGTACAGCTCTATATTTGTATTCTACAACTGTTTATCTTTCCTCAGTCACTAGAGTAAGGTTTTTTGCAAACTTAAAATTTTTATTGTTTTCTAAAAAGCCAAATACATATGTAAGTAATGCTCTGTATTCTTTTGGATGTTAAATACTCAGTAGGATTTACTTTTAATAAATTTAGTGTGAACGTTCTTTAATGAAAAAATGGCCTTGAGAATTTCAAGTCTTCGAATTCCTTTTTAATGTAACTATTACAGACTAAAATTACTTATGTTAGCAAGTTAACATTCCAAACACGTAGTCTCCCCTCAAAAAAAATGTTGTGAGCAAATTATCTTGAAGCTACCACAAGGTATGTGCAAAATAATTTGAAAAATCATAATAGAAGGTAGTTATCAGTTGTTTACTGCCAACCTGGAAGGCTGCACGAAGGAGAATCCACTTACATTTGTTCTGGGTCCAATATTATTCAATATTTTCATTACTGACTTGGCTTATGAAATATGGATGATGCTTATAAAATTTGCAGATGCTTAAAGCTGGGAGAGGCTTTAAGCACCATGGGAGCAGGATTAGAATGGATCTTGATGAAATGGAGTGCTGAAATATTAGGATGCAGTTCAGTAAGGGCAAGTACAAAGTTAAGTTGCTAAAGAAGCAGAAATACACAGTGCAGATAGACTGGTTCAGTGGCAGCTCAGTAGAATCAGAGCTAAGTGTTATGTGACTGGTGGCCGGTGTATGACCCCCTCTGTTCATGGAATCACAGAATGGTTTGGGTTGGAAGGGACCTTAAAGATCATCTCATTCCAACCCCCCTGCCATGGGCAGGGACACCTTCCACTAGACCAGGTTGCTCAAAGGCCCATCCAACCTGGCCTTGAACACTTCCAGGGATGGAGCATCCACAACTTCCCTGAGCAACCTGTGTCAGTGCCTCACCACCCTCCCAGTAAAGAATTTTGTCCTAGTATCTAATCAAACCTACTGTCTTTCAGTTTGAATACATTCCCCCTTGTCCTATCCCTACATGCTCTTCTTTTATGAAAAAGAGTGTCAGAAAAGCTCTTTAGCTCTATCCACATAACCTGAAATTGTAACAGCAGGTTTACAAAGTGTGGTTAGTTCTAGAAATTCAGCTTTTTCTCTTGCCCTGGCTGTCAGAGTACTTGTAAGATCCTTGGCTGTGTCTGTATCGAGCTCTGCTTTCCCATAAAAGTGGAACAGATGTGTATTCACTGTACCTTCAAGTCGACTTAAAAGTGCCCAAGTATGATCTTTTTCATTATTTGCTCAAGTCAGAAGCAGAGAACAAATTCTATTTTTATCACACACAGCCTGTTCATTGGTTCAGTATGAATTGCATCTTTTGATCTTATTTTGCTTCAGTTGCTTTCATTTGCATATATTTATTGATTAATTGAATAAATTACTGTAATTTAAGACTCGAAAGGAGAGTTCAGATTGCCTGGTCTGTGTAGCCTGACTTCCAATATGTCCCACCTTGTTGTCTACCTTATTTCTAAAGTCCACTGTGTCTTGCAGTAGCCTCTGGCCTTTGGTTGTTCTTGAGCTTTTATTCCCTAGAATAAACACCCCTGCTAGTACTTGTTATTTTCCCCTCCTGAAGAAGGGAAATCGAGTTGCTGCTCAGCCTTTTTCATCAGCTTAAGGAGATTAAACTCTAAATCTTGGTAGCTCTCCTTTGCAAGCTCTCCATTTTTTCAGCAGTCTCTTTAAAATGTGTACACCAGACCTTGGCATGCAGTGTGTCAGCACTCCATTAGTCAATGGCATGTATAAAATCACCTCTTTTTGCTGGAGTACAAAACCTGGGGATGGCTTGTGGTCTGTTTTGTTCACGATGGCTCTCACTTGATAACTGCTGTTTTCCAGGGAATGGCTCTTCAGCCTGTATTACTCACACTTGAATATGTATGACTGTGTTAAAACCACATGTTGTCTGACCACAAAGACATTATTTGCAAAGGAGCTCAGGTTGTTCTCTGTGACTGCTCTGTCCTCGTTCTTCTTTCCTGCATCTTATTTTTTGCAGTTTTTCCTGGTTTTCAAAGTTCTCTGCAGTCCTCTTGGCTATAGTTTTGTTCATTTACATGTTTTTTTTGAGCTCAGCCAGACTGATGTTGCAACAGGCAGCTCTGTCTTCTTGCCTAAAGAACTTGTTCAGTCCTTTCATTGGCCTAACTCAGAATGTTACGTGAAACAACACACTGCTGTCTTGCACCTAATTGCAGTTTAAATGGAAGAGATTTTAATTATCAAGGATTCTTAATTACACAAATCTACAGAAAATATGAGCCAGTGATGGACTGTATTAAGTCACTTAGAGTCACAATTTTGATATAGATTCTGAGGGAGTGTTGATTTCTCTTTCATTTTAAACTCTAGCTGTGAAACTGAGATGCAGATTCTGAAGCAGGGTGATTTGTTTGGTTGATTTTATTGTTTGCTCAACCTAGGGGGTAGGCAAAGCCAAATGCAACTACAATGCAGGTCTGATTCTATTAAATTCTGTAAAATTTGGGAACAGCTTGGGTAATTGAGCAAGTTTGTGTAAGTTGTTCTGATTTTCCTCCATTCCTAGTTATCACTTTGTTTCATTTGTAATGTACTAAGGAGCCCCATTTTTCAGGCACTTCCCTAGTTTATTTTTAATCATATTCTAGCATGTATTTTAACAGAGCAGAACATGCTTCAAAATAGTTTCTATGCTCGAAGTAGCTAAAAAAAAAAAATCAATATCTCTAAATATTTAAAGAGAATATAGAGAGAAGATAAAAGAAAAAGGAATGTGACCTGAAGTTTATTATTTTTTCCAGCCTGTACATTAAGCAGGTGATATCCTTCCAGATACCTATTAGTTACTCTGTTTTGCCTTCCAGCACCCACTTTCTCTTAAATGTTTTTGGGTTTTGATGCTATGCCATTTCTTATGTAGCCAGTTGTCAGTCCTGGAAAGAACAGGAGATCTTCATCTCCACTGTGTTCATGTTGTGCTAAGTGAGTTTTCACATGTCTCTCTGTATACTCTATTTATGGCACTTAAATACAAGTTTTACAGAAATGTTAGGACTGTTAACAAAGGTTATTGTTTCAGGATGTAGTTGGATTTAGCCCTACCTCTAAGCATGTTCTCTGGTGACATTTATTGTACCACAATGGTAGGATAGAGCTGCGGGGCCATTTTAAATTGTAGGATGATCTACACAGCCACTGCAGCTCTCTTTCCACGTGGAAAAGCATGTTTTTCACTTTGGAATGGCTGATGTGTCTTGTCCTAGGTGACTGGTATGAGCAGCTTTATCCACTGGTGCTTACGCTGAAGGACTGCATGGGAGAGGTGGTGACCAGGGCGAAGCAGTCGATGGCCTTTGTGCTGCTCCAGGAACTCGCCTGTGGTTTGCCACAGTGTCTCATGCTGACCCTGAGGAGAGACATCGTCTTTAGCCAAGCAGTAGGTTGTCTTGTGTCACTTATTTCCTACTCTTGCTGTAATTAAGTATACTGTTCATTCCAATGTTCATGCTTTGCTTTTTTGATGCTTTTTTTTTTTTCTAATTTCAGACAATTTTTCATTTATTTTCCATGACATTCACCTAAATATTTTATAATGTGATAGGGAAATAAATATTAAACGGAAATCGACAGTAATTGTATCAGTCAGAGAAGCAGCTCTACAATAAATTGAAAAAAAGTTCCCTTATCTCCCCTTTGCACAAAGAAGGATCCATAAAGCTGTTTCTAGACTTCCTAGATATTATATTTCTCAAATCTAGCCTTGAATATTCCTTGCTGCTATTGAGAATCACAGAATTGTTAGGATTAGAAGGGACCTCTGGAAATCATCCAGCCCAACCCCCCTGCCAAGGCAGGTTCACCTGGAGCAGGTTACACAGGAACACATCCAGGTGGGGTTGGAATGTCTCCAGATGGAGAGACTCCATGAGCAACCTGGACAGCCTGTTCCAGTGCTCTGCCACCCTCAGTGTAAAGAAGTTCTACCTCATGTTGAGATGAAACTTCTTCTATTTTAGTTTATGGCCATTGCTGCTCGTCCTGTCACTGGGCACCACTGAAAAGAGTCTGGCACCACCCTCTTGGCACCTGCCTTTGAGATATTTAAATGCATTAATGACATCTCTTCTCCAGGCCAAACAGGCCCAGCTCCCACAGTCTCTCCTCATAAGAGAGATGTTCCAGATCCTCAGCATTTTTGTGGCCCTCTGCTTTCCAGTAGCTCGTTGTCTTTCTTGTACTGAGGAGCCCAAAACTGAACACAGCATTCCAGATGTGGCCTCACTAGGGCCACATCTGGCAAGGCCTCATTCAACTTAGTTATCCGTTTTCTCCTGGTCACCTGGAGAGCTGTTTGTTTTCAGTTTGTAGCAGTATTTTATGTGTTTGAAGACCATTAGTCTCTTCTCAGAACTGTCTTCTCTTGTTAAATAACTGCAGTTCTTTTTGTCTTCTGTAGATCATGTTTTTCAGATTTTTCTCTAAGTGTTTCATGTAATTTCTGCCATAAGTTATATGTTATTTCTATCATAAAATTAATTTGTTAGGGTGCAACTGCCAAAGAGCTTCAGTTGCATTAGGTGCTGAATCGCTTTCAAATCCATCATGATTCACAGCCTTATGTGCTTATAGCCTGGCAACAGAGGTTCTGATCTTGCTTATGGCAGTGTAAATAACACACAACCCCACAAAACAAATGAAGCTTATCTAATATTAAGGGACTATTTATACACTGCTTTATACACTAAAAAATGCATCAGTAAAATATTATTATGAAATCATGTATGTAGTCACTAAACAGAAATATCTGTGCAGTTTTCTCAAATACCTGAATATTACCTCTGTAGTATATAGTGATAGCAAGCCTCATTTTAACTATCTTGTAAGAGTGCATATCTTAATTTCTCATTTTTTACTTGTCTTTATAGCTCGCTGGATTGGTCTGTGGGTTTATAATCAAATTGCACACAGGTTTACACGATCAAGGATTTTTACAGCAGCTTCATACTGTTGGATTGCTTGTGCAATACGAAGGACTCCTTAGTACATACAGTAAGTATTGTTCCTGGACAAAGTTCCTTATGTATCCAGACCAAGTTTGCCCAAGAAGTTCTTATTTCAACCTCTGTTCTGCTTCCAGTAATTGGAGTTGTTGAATCAACAAATACTGTCCTTAGGAGACAGTAGACTTCCATATAATAGCAAAGCTAAAGTCAATTCTGTCAATTCTGCATCAAAAATTACCCATCTGTTTTATTCTCAGTTGCTCTGAGAACACTAGCTGCTAATTATTCCATGCAGAATGCTGAACTGCATTGTCTTTCTTAAAGGAGACTCCTTCCTCAGTGCAGCTAGTGGAACTTCAGGGATTAATGAAAACTCTTGGTTTGTACAGGCATTTGACCTGACCCAAAATACAAGGTTTATAAAGCTAATCCAAACAGCAGATTTCAACTTAAAGTTTAAAGTTAAAACTTTAAAGTTACTGCCTCTATCAGCCTCTGCCTTGACCACACGAATGAAGATAGCTTGAAAACGGTTTAATTCCTAGTTTGAGAGGTACTGAAAAGGACATTTGGAGGGAGAAATTGCCTTATGTTTCAAAATACCTTGAACTAGATATATTGGAATCTTTCCCCAAATCAGGGATTTTGACCAAAGTAGAGGGATTTAGCATTTGTGCAGCTCTTTAATGCACAGGCAATTGCAGTTTCTTACTTGGAGATTGCTGTCACGCTCCCTTTTGCAGGATGCTCATTGTTGTTATTCTCAAAACCTTTGTCCTCTATCAGCAGGACAGTCTTTAAAAACACTTTCAAAATGGCCAAAAATGGCTTTTCTGATGTTACTCTGTACACATATAGAGCAGTCTGATTTTGGGAGCTACTTAATACTCATCATTTAGGCCACAGAATTGTCAGCAGTTCTAAAAAATCAGTCTGTTTATATGTAGGGTGCTTTAATGTGGATTTAGGGCTATGATTTTTAGATGCACAGACTGGAAAATATAATCCTCGTATTGCTTTACTATGACCTCTACAGTGACTGATCTGTCAACTCTGCTAATAACCTCTTTAATCTTTCCATGTAGGTGAAGAAGCAGGAATGCTAGAAGACATGGCTGTGGGCATTTCAGATTTGCAGAAAGTAATGTTTAAAGTCATTGAAGCCAAATCAGAAGATTTTTTGCCTATTATAACTGGAAGGCGGTAAGAACTTTGTTTCCTGGAGCCCAGGAGACTAAGCTACAGTTTGAATCTCATGAAGGCCAGATAATGATTTTCTTGTTGCTGAATTCTGTTATATGGAAAGGGCAGTAGTTTTGCTTTTCAGAGGGTGACTGGAGAGGTAATGAGGTAGTAGGGATTTTTAAAACTAGTGGTAAGCTCTGGGTTACTTTCTTGATGGGAAGCTAAAAGTGCCAGTTACTAACACAAGTTAATCAAAACAGTGTCTGGGTGGTGCATTTTTCATACATAGATACTGAATCAAAGACAAGTACCAAGGTCTTTATTTACAAAATTGCCTCTAACTGAGAAACTTTGGTTTTGAAGTGTCCAAAACTTGTATATCAGTGTGACAAATGAAATTGCAATTCTAAGAGTTAGGCCTTGATTGTTCTAAGATGGAAACTGGAAAACTTGGATGCCAAAACTTAGCAGTCACTTTTGAAAAATTAAGTGTTAGCTACTGAAATCACACAGGACATAGACAATCTCAGAAATCCTTGCACAAAGTCACTAATACTTCATGAATCTCACATAAGTGCTGCCAAATACCAGGACATAAACTGAAATACTTCATTAATTGTGGCTACTGGAGAGTTAACAAGATTGGAATGGATTTTTCATCTTCGTTATTATTCTAGTGTGAAGCTCCAAATGTTTTTACTTTTACAGAAATCACTTCCTTAATAGTATCATTATTCTTAAGATGACTGTAAATTAAATTCAGCTAAAAGCAGCAACTTTTAGAAAATATATGTTTCCTCTGAAAGGGGCTTTCACTGCTGATTTACTTAATTATTCTAGATGATTCACTCTCATCCTATGGGCCTTCCGAGAAAGGATTGAAATAAATAGCAGGAAGGCTGGAGTATGATGGGCAACACATTGGGAATAATTAAGAATAATTATGGTGTGCAGATAAAACAGAAGAAATACATCCTTTGTAAATCACAGCAGTCAAAGATGTTTAAAAATACAGCAGCTCCATGTACTGGCCTGCTGCCATTACTGCGGTACCCTGAACTGTCACACCAGGAGGTCCCAGCTTTGAAAGAGACCGGAGCTTGGAGATGTCTCAGGCATTCTGCATTGATGGAGCAGTCAGTCTTTAGGAAGAAGAATTATGGCCTGTGATTGCTGTGCTGTACTTGCTGGCAGGTATTCACTACGTGGAATTGGGATCAGGAAAAAAAAAATAAAATCTTTAAGGCTTATGGTGTGGAGGAGCCCTATCCCTCTTAAAGCTGTGATGAGGCTGTGCTCTATCACACAGCTTGGAAGTCAACAATGAAAAGGGAAGACAGTGAAAAACCTAGTTATTTTCTAATTAATGTTTAAGAACCCCACAATTTTCAGATCATTTTGGTTGCTATATGGTGCAGCTGGATAAAATGAGACTAAGAAAGAAAATCAAGCTACAAATTCTTATCTTGGAGAGTCAGGGTATTCACAAAGAGTTGTTTTTTTTTCAGAGGAGTGGTTAAGCCTGAGATTCTCTGTGCACAAAAAGATCACTACAAAGTGTGTGTCACTGGCTAGCAGTGTGCTGACCTGCTGGTGTGGGGGGCTGGCCCTGGCCATCCAGGTGAACTTCTGTTCAGGAACTTGTGGGGTTTTTATTCTAGGAAAAATAGGCACTTACTTTTAGAAAGTTCTTTACAGACTCACAGAATATTCTGAGTTGGAAGAGACCCACAAGGATCATTGAGTCCCACCCTACGCCCTGCACAGGACCATCTCCAAGAGTCACACTGTGTGCCCCAGAGTGTTGCCCAAACACTTGCTGAGCTCTGCCAGCCTCGGTGCTGTGACCACTGCCCTGGGGAGCCTGTTCAGTGCC
>JAWWTY010000123.1:11221591-11346862 GCA_035222235.1 Margarornis squamiger | reverse complement strand
ACCTGCAGTGAGCTCTCCCCTCAGCCTCCTCTTCTCCAGCTGAGCAGACCCAGTGCCCTCAGCCACTCCTCATACAGCCTCCCCTCCAGACCCTTCACCATCTCATTGCCCTCCTTTGGACACTCTCTAACAGCTTAACATCTTTCTTATCTTGTGCTGCCCCAAACTTCACACACTATTCCAGGTGAGGTCACCCCAGTGCAGAGCAGAGCAGAGCAGGACAATCCCCTCCCTTGCCCCCCAGGACAGGGTTGGTGGGTTAATTTGACAGAATGCAGCCCGGAAAACAAACTGTATCCTGAGTTGTATCCAGAGTAGTGTGGCCAGCAGGCTGAGGGAGATGATTCTCCCTCTCTATTCCACTCTCATGAGACCCCACCTGCACTCCTGTGTGCCGCTCTGGACCCCCAGCATCAGAAGGACACGGACCTATTGGAATGAGTCCAAAGGTGGTCAGGGGGCTTGAGCACCTCTCCTATGAAGACAGGCTGAGAGAGTTGGGATTTTTCAGCCTGGAGAAGAGAAGACTCAGGGGAGACCTTACATAAGGGGGATCCCCCCTTAAGAGGGATCTACAAGAGAGCTGGAGAGGGACTTTTTACAAGGGCGTGTAGGGATGGAACAAGGGGAAATGGCTTTAAACTGCAAGAGGATGGGTTTAGATTAGGATGTTAGGAACAAATTCTTTACTGTGAGCGTGGCGAGGCGCTGGAATAGGTTGTCCAGTGAAGTTGTTGATGCCCCATCCCTGGGAATGTTCAAAGCCAGGTTGGATGGGGCTCTGAGCAACCTGGTAATGTTTAGAAACCTTCTGACAGGACTATTTTCGTATGTGATGATAACAAACTTTAGATAATAAGGCAAAGTTAGAGAAGGATATTCTTAAGCAGTCCTGTTTAGGTAAATCATGTGCATTTTAATATTTAAGAAGTAAATGTATGCAATTTGTTCTGAAAGAGATAATGGTTCATCATTTGCTCTCGTAAAACATGCTTGCTTTCTCCAGTCTGTTTTCCAGAAAGATCATTAAGTGTTAAAAATTATGTACTGATTTTTCCTTCTCATTGGAAAATGTTGTAGCCACCTTATCCATCTCATGCCAAAATCACCTGATAGCTCTCCACTGAATCTAGCCATAAAAGAGACAAAGCATATAACAATAAAATTTACTGCTCTATAAATGTTTGTTTAATTAGAATCACAGACCTGTAAGATCTTTGGTAAACTAATGTCAATCAGGTCGTCCAGATTTCAGTACTTTGAATTCTTTTAGGTTTTTTCTCCACCTGACTTCAGTACCGTTCCTGGACTTTCTAGACAGCTCTGTCACAGCTTGATAGCCTTTCCCTTCCGTGATCAGAAATGGGCTGTATTCGTTGTGCAATTGGTAACAGATTTTTTTTAAAGTTACCAAGGATTATCTCTGAAACTTCAAAAAGTGGTTTGAGAAAGAAGAAAAGAATAGGACAAGGGGAAGCTCTCAAATGGTACTGGTGTTAATTTATCATGCCTTTCTCAATGTCAGCATTTCTCAATGTTCTTTCACACCCCGAGATTTGTAGTGATTTTAGTGGTAGTGAAATATAGCAATGCAGTGATTTGGTGGCATTTTGGTTCAGTAGTGTATGCTCTTTGAATTACACTAAACCCACATTTCATCTCAACCCTATCAAAGGACTCCATCACAGAAGAATGTTCTGGTAGCACTTGGCAGCAGCCAGGAGTGCTCACATGCAGGCTGGGAAGGAAGAGACATCATGGGAATTGCATCCTCTACTGTCCTTTTTGCTCGCTCTTTCATGTGGGCATATTAATTAAACAAAATATGAAGGAAACAGACTTATCTGGGGAGTAGAACTGTTCTGTTTTCCCTTCCCCCTCCCTGAGACATGTGTCCTCCATTCAGAGCTGACACTCCCTCTCAGTAGGGAACACGTGGCATTTGCTCAAGGATTACCCACCAGTTCTAGCCTGTCCAGAAGCATATGCTGTTGCCCTCATTGAATGCAGTACCATTGCAGTCCCAGGGCTGCACTAGATCCATTTTGTTTGGTTCTCAGATATATGAGCAGGATAAACAGGACCAGTAGCTCTTCTAAGGGGAACCTGTTTATCTGAACACTTGAGCTAGTGCCACTTGTCCCTCAAGCTTGCCAGGGGTGTCAGAGCTACTCAAAAACTGACCTTTTTCTTCAAGGTTTTTTGCCTTTTCTCCCCCAAACTCTCCATGTGGGTAATCCAGATGGTATTTTAATTCTTTAGTAAACACATGGTTGATTAAACTAGGAGTTGTAGGGATTTTATGATAGATTATTTTAGTAGGTGCAAGGAGTTATCCATTTTAAATTTACATGCAAAAGTTGTGTGACTTTCTTGGCCTGGTTTCTGTAGGTGGGCTACGGATCTTCCTTTCCTCCTTTTGCTGTAATGCTCCTTGGTTGGTGTGGTGTGCCAAATGTGCTCTGCAGGAGAGGAAATTCCAGTCTTCATTATCAGTCAGCCCTCTGATTAAAATGCCAAATCCTGGAGGCAAATGGATTTGCTTCTAGTCTGTTCTTTTTTGGATTAGACTGATTGCTCTAATAATGGAAAGAAAGCTAAGAAAAACCAAGTTTAGGAGCATGCCCTTGTTTCTATTGTGGGGTCAGGCATCAGTCCTCAAAGACAGGGGAAGTTCAGCTTGAGGCTTCCCCATGAACAGAATTTGGTCAGGGAGCTGAAGTAGAACATTTTTTCATAAACTCAGACCAAGTACAAACATAACAGCAGAAATGCTATATATCATATCCCTTCTCCTAAAATAGGATTCTTGTTTGTGTAATGAGCCTTCAATTATTATCTTCACAGAGTCAATTTTGTTATTGGTGATGCTTTCAATCCCCAGGGAGAAAATTCAGCCACTGAAGAAAATGGGAATTTTGCTTCGGGTTTTTGTAAAGGTTTTTGCTCATGTTGCTTTTAGAGTGGATACAGGATCAAGTTGTGACTTTGAAAGAAAGTTGTTTTTGTAACTCTCAGCAAGATGCATTTTAAGGGTTGAGGTGTTCTCATTGATATTTTGGTAGCAGAGGACTTTTTGCTGCTCTCATTATTAGTCCTATTTTCACTTCAGTAAAGAAGTCAGTATCCAGAGTGTACAGTTATATATACACCTGCCTTTTTTTGAATAGCTTGGTTATGCTCTTAAAACAAGCAAGCTGAATCATCCCATTTTATGGTTCACTTAAAGGAAAAGGAGGAACAGATTTATAAGTCTATGCATCCTCCATAATTTAGGAACATTATTTTAAGCAAACCAATCAATATTCCCATCCTTATTCTTCTTTTAATTTTTCCTAGTGAACATTACATTATAGAGGTCCAGCTTCCAGCAAAGATGTTTGAGTTGCTGCCACAAGAGATTAAAGAAGGGAAGCTTCTTCGCATGTATCCAGTGCTCTTTAATGTCGGAATCAATGAACAGCAAACCCTTGCAGAGAGGTAAGAAGGGATGTTTCATTTTCTCTCCAGGTACTCCATGCTAGTGCAGGATATCTCTCGGGATTAGAAATAAATCTTTTTTTGTTATTTGCTCTTGGCCCGTTTCACATTGACTCAGTGTGTATTTTAATAGGTATTAAAGGAAATAAACACAAGCTAAGAAGCAGCAATGAAAAAGTCCAAGTGAAGATAGGACTGTATGAGGGGCTTCATATCACACAGTCAGTGCCAAGTTTCTTTTGGATACAGATAGGAAATAGAATTCTATTTCACAGACGGACAATTTTGTTTGTATACAATACTCTGAAACTCTCAAGCAAGAGTTTGAAAATTGGAAATTCTTGTATCTTAAAGGTGGGATTGAAGATGCTGGGCAAGTTATAAGCTAAATAGTGATAATTTTTGTCAGCTTTTTAGGTCTTTTTTCCAGGGTTGAGACATGGTAGTTAATAATAAAGGATGCCTTAGTAGTATGTTTGTAGAAATGTGAAGGCTGATGTATTACTATTACTCCTCTGAAAGGATTGGTGGAAACTAGTTAATTAGTATGATAGTAGTTAAGTTTCACCAACTTATTTTCTCTTCCAAGAGAAGGATATCTGTCAGTCATGTTTAGTTACCACGTTTGTGCAATGCTAAAACTGCCAAGTAGATGTCAACAGAGACAGCTACTTTTTTAAGCTTTTTTTTTTTTAACTGATGTTATTAGCAGAGCATTCAAAAGGCATAATACATATCTTTAGGTTGTGTTTACTATGGGTTCAAAAGCAAAAGTGTATCTGTCCTTGACCTGGACAATAGAGAAGAAGATAAGTACAACAGGAATTTCCTCTCCTGTTCTTTGTAGACAGCTAAGTAAAATCAGTCTTTTAAGGGAGCCTGCTAAGGAATATCATCAGGTGGCTTTGTGGTTGTTTATGTTTACGGGAGACTTCTCGAAGTTGAGCAGTGATGTGTGAGAAAATTTAGGTAGAAAATTGGAACGGGAGACAAACTGAATCAAAAGACAGTAAAAACTGCCATTTTACTGGTGAAAGAGTGGAGTAGTTGGTTAGAGACCTTAGAAGATTCTTGAAAATGAAAATAGCTTATTCTTGATGCCATAAAAAAGAGAAGTGCTGAAAGGAGTGACATGCCCAAAGTGATAATGTATAAAAGCAACAAATCAATCATGACAATTGTGACTAGGACACACTCGGTTTTCCAAAATCAGAGAAAAAGAACTATGCAGTAACCAAAAGGCAAGTTCATGAGAGCTTGCATGGGTGGCATAGGCAGGACAGATTGTGTGTTGCAAATGTTCTGAAGAAAGATTTGACAAGATTTAGAAACAGCCTGGTTATCTGGGGACCTGTAGAGGAGTCGGTGCGAAAAGATGTGTGGCTTGCAGGTGAAGTGGCAGGAAGGATGTTCACTGTGGTGATTTCACATTGTGCACAAAGAAAACCATGAATGAAGAAATAATACCTGCATATCTATAAATATGGATATATATTAATATCTGTCAGGCAAATCAAGTTGGGTTATTCAATGCAGAAACAGCTTTCCTGCATGCATTTACAGTCTGCTTTTGACTTAATTCTAAGTATTACTTAACTGCTAAAGTTGTCTTTGAGATTGGAAAGACTGCACGTGCTTTTTGGTAATAAAATATGGGGGATTTGTGGGATAAAGAACATGAGAATAGATATACATTTCCTTTTCTCCATTTCAAGGCTATTCTAAGATGAATTGCAACAACTTGGTCCTAAATGCCTAAGGGACGTTCCTGTCTTTGCATTCCTATCTACTATAGCAGAGGTGCCATGAGATTTATTTGTTGGTTCTTCAGCCTATGTGAAACTTGACTGTTGTAGAAATCCTGGTCTCAGAGAGAAAGGTGTTGGTTTACCTACCTATAGTTAATTTTTGTATTTGTTTTGGTTTGTGGGTTTGTGGTGTTTTGGGTTTTTTTCATACTTTATTGTGCATTTTCATAGGTTTGGCGATACCACTTTGCAGGAAAACATTAACCAGGAAAATTTAGAACTTCTCAAAGAATATTACAAGCTGTTTACGGAAAAAATGCCTCCTGATTGTGAGTACAAAATAATGCAATATCCAAATGGCTTCAAAAAGCTTTGATGGGGAAAGATTATAAGACAGTAATATTAGCACAACATTAATGTGCAGCTTTTAGACTTAGGCCTCAATCCCATAACTTGTTCCATGAAACTAAACATTCTGTACCTGTTCATAGCCCTGCTGAAGCCAATAGTGAATGCAGGCCCAGCACCACAGGAGAACCTACAGGGAGAGTGAAACAGCGTAATAATGAACTAAACAGCTCTTTTAAGTCATTAAAATAATAAGTTTCTTAATGTTTCAAGTAGAGGACAATCTTTATCTGCTGTATTTGTACAGAGATACTCAGTGGGAGTTTTCATCAGTTTCAGTCATTCCCTCTCTTCTTGTTCTGAAAATGTATTGGGGTCTGGTGAACCACTGCGAAATCTGCAGATGCAAATACAGCCAATGAGCCACATCATAATGATACAAATAACATGGGTTCATTAAAATAGGCCCTATATTCCAATTCTGTAGAAATTCGGTATCATAAACATGAACATTACTATGCTGTTACTCTCATTGTTGAAGCAAAGGCTGAAAAGATGATTTGCATCAAGCTAATCCTGTTAAAGTAATCTTAATGCCTGAACTGTAGGCATAGTCCCAAATGTTGCAGATTTTACAGCCTGATTTGGAAATAGCTTGGATTTAGGTCTCTGCTCCTTCTTTTTTTTTTTTCTTTATTCTTCTTAATTTGAAGTGAAAGCTCTGTTCCTGAAGGGTGGCCAGTATGCCCATCCACCCAACAGATCTAGGATTTCTACAGAGAATCTCATACAAGAAGCTAGGTAATTAATTTAGAGGGATCCTGCCAAGAAAATATCCTCAAAAAACTAACCTCATCTGGGGTTAGGTCTAAGGTAGATCTGCCACCTCATAAATGGATCTGATTATATAAAAGCAAAAATCTGCATGCAGGTAGTATTGGCTGCTTTTCACTAACAGAACTTAAACTTGTACTGTCTTCCTGCAGGATTATTGGTGAGCCACATCATCTTCCTGGACTTCTTCCAGACTGTGCAGGCTTTTGAGAACTGTGTTTGTCTAATTCATTGTGCCTTTTTCTGGTTATCATTACCTTCTTGATTTTTCTCTACCTGGGAGACCTGAGTCTCTTCTTTGTATAAATTTTGACAGAACACAAAGCACCTGCTGGTTCTGTTGCCCTTCCCAGTAGCTCCCTGCCATTATATTGAATCACTCTTTTGCCTTGGAGGAATGTGCCTTTTAAACCAGCTCCCTGGGGAAAAAAAAGTGAAGCTTTCCAACTTGTTCATCTAGGGGAGGACTCCAATGTTCCCCCACCTCTGGAAGATAAACCTCCATAAAACCTCCATGCAATCTGCCAGCAGCCCTGGCAGTGTAGCCAAGAGGGAGCCATTCAGTAATGATGGCTCTTTGATGTTTTTGTCCCACCTTTCCAGAGATTTTCCTGTAGTGCCAAATCTCTGCTACAAAACAAATGCAGGACCCGGTTCCCAAAGCTGTTAGTTACAAATAGTGGTCATAAAGCCTGACAGAATCTGAGGGCTCACAGCCCTCTTTGCCAGGCTCTTGCATCCACCCTTCTTTGGCAGCCTCACTTGCCTGCTGCTTCATTCATGTATTCCATTTTAAGGAATCCAATTTTCCACTCCCAGAAAGGTATTGCCACCTTTGCTGCTAGTTTTTCTCTCATCTCTGTAATTCCACTTGCCAGTGATATTCTAGCTTGTAACTGCATATCCCAAACACTCTATCTTCTTTTAGATGAACATACACTCTGTCATTCACCTGTTTCTTAATCTCTTTAATTCTCTTATAGGAAATTCTCTATTTCCAGAAAGATCCCTACCAAAAATGCCAACCAAATATAACTCTGGTTTAGACACCAAAATAGTACTACTATTATAAAATATCTAATGATAGTAAGGGCCCAAAAATACAAGGTTGTTGTTTAGTAGTCCATAGTTAATTCTAAAAAACAGCTTGGAACTCAAAGAGCTGAAAGCATAAAATTGGTTTTGCTGGTTTGCTACCTCAGCCCCACAGCATCACATTGTCCCATGTGAGAAGAGGGATGTGTGCATAGTTTCGAAATCCTACAAGCAAATAAAGGCTTTTCTTCATAGCATCAATAATGCACTAACAGAACATTCATTTTCAACATAGAGTCTGTGAGTCTGTTTTTACTTCCAGGCTCCTCCCCCTTATAATCCATGAGATTCGTTTGGTGGTTTAATACTCTTGGTGACACAAGGACTTTCAGCAATTGATCACTTCCAGCCAAGGTGCAACTCATTGGCACTATTATAAATTAGGAGACACCTCCCCAAGATGTTGCATTTTCTGCTGTGAACCAAAGGAAAACTGCCTGAAAGCAATAAAGTGTTTACCTAGTGATACATTCCCATAATCGTGAAGCATTTTTGTCATTGTGTGCTTTGTGTTTTAAAGAAACAGATGGAGCAGTACTATAACAGTCTAGCAGTGATGTATTTTTATGTGCTCTGCATTGTCTAAGTGTATAACACACAGATAAAACAATCCACATTAACATTACTACAAAACTAGTTTGGATGTACTTTTTCCAGCCTTGTTTGTTTGCTTGTTTTCTTGTTTTAGGCAGCACAGTATGAGTAAGGCAACTGAGACATTTTTGAATAGTTCTTTTAGAATGTGTTTAAATTGCTTCTTACTGAGAGTCCTGGATAAGGGAAACTACAGAATTTATTAGATATAAAACCTGTTGATAAGAGGGATCATTCCAGCTTTGATCAGGTTAGGAGGACAGATGTTGACCCTCATTAATAGTTTCCTCATTTTTACCCTTTCAAATGAATATAAACCTTTGGGCTTGGGGGTTGTTTTTATTTCCCATTGGATGGAACAAATTACTTTTTCCTGCTGAAGAAACTGTATCCAGTTATCAGTTTGGTTTCACTTTGTTTCAGCTGATTCCGATCCTTTTTTTTGTGATAACTATAATTAAATTCCTATTTACTTCACCACCATGAGAAGAAACAATTTCAAAAAACAGATTTTGGTTGTTTCTCCTGATTTTCAAAACTAGTGAAGATCAAGGTAACATTAGAACAAAATCCTCCTATGCATACACAGCAAACAGAAGAGGAAGTTACACTGCCTACCCTTGAATTTTTGCTAGAGATGTATGATAAATTAGACTTCAGCTCAGCTGCCATGCCCAGAACAAGTAGGTAAACTTTTCGATTTCAAGTAAACCTGAAATTATTTTGTATTTCAAAATTGAAGCCCCATTTAATTTCAGGCTGAGAAATATCCTTTGGTATACTTTAGAGGGGATATTTAGTGCTGTTTGACCCTCATGTTACATTATATAAGGAACTAAAGCATCACTTCCAAACAAAAATGAAATGTTTACATTTGAAAACAAAAGCAAAATATTTTGACTTTAAAATTAAAAAAGAAAGGTTTTAATACACTCAGTTTTTTCTCTTCTGATTTCCATTGATTGTCTGTAGTAGCTGAAGAACAGAACTACAGCAGAAATTTGATTTTGGTTTTCACCATCCATTTATAAGATAAAAGTTGAACAAACTTTAATTTTCCATGGTGAATATCTTAGGGAGAACAACCCAATACTCAGAAAGACATAAGGTTTGCTTGTGCCCTAAATATTTAGCTGGTAATTTCCATTCTTTTTCCAAAAATAAAAAGGCTGTAAATAATAGATCTGTTCTTTACTATGGGCATTCTTTAGTCAGGAAAACCATCTCATCAACAGTATCATAATGAGCAATCTCATCATTTTTTTTTCCAGGTCTACCACATTTTCAAGAACAAAATGATTTAAAGGGATTGCTAGAAAATCTCCATCAAAATATCCAGGCCAAAAAGAGAAAGAATGTAGAAATCATGTGGCTGGCTGCGACGGTAAGCTCTCTTCTTTCCAATACCTTCCCATGATGAATTAATTTCCACATGCCTGCTGATATTGTAAGTGCAGTGGATTTTAAGGGTATGACTGGAGAACTCAATGATTAAAGTAGACAGATGTGCTGAAATGGCTCTCTAACATAGCCATTCTCATAGTTTCTCATGCCACTCATGAATGTGTCTCTTCTTCCTCCACTTAAATTACAGATAGTTTCTTTTTCTCCTTTTTTAAAGTGGTAGAACAGGCTAGAATCTGAGCAAGAGATGGTCTTGGTTACTTTGTTCCCTCCATTCTCCAGGTCTTTTTCTGTAGAACTTCTCCTGGCCAGGCAATCTGTGACCTGTGTTGCTGCTTGGGGTTGTTTTGTCCCAGATGCAGCTTTTTTTCATTTATTCAGTGGGTTGTGTAACAGAGTAAGAGAGGTCTGGTTTTTTTGTTTGAGTCACGTATTTTCTTCAGTTATCAGAGTCTGTTTCTGGGCAGAGAAATCTCTTTGTCCCCTATATGGGCAGAACCATTTCCTTGAGTGGTCACACATAGCTGTAAATATATCACTCATACAAGAGGGGCAGTAGAGTACCCAGTTACAGTACCTTTTGATTGTTTAAAATCATATCCATTCTCTGATAATACAAAACGTGGTTATTCAAAATAACTTTTTATTTAATGTCCATGAACCTTGAGGTATGATGTAGGATGGGATTACTTGCTCTGGCTTTGGTTTCCTATCACTGCAATCAACTTCAGATTTTCTGTAACTAAAGTACTTTTATAAATAAGTGTTGCAAAGGACAGACATTCAGACACAGGGAGAACATGAAGAAAATTGTCTATAAAATAATAATTAATGCTTATTTTTCTTTATTCAAATAATTCCTTTCTTTTTCCCAATTCAGTGAATTTTGCATATACATGTTAAAAAAAATAAAAAAACCTAGAAAATAACGCTTAAGTGTTTATAAAAAGCTCAGGCTTTTCAGAAATGTGAAATTCTACCAAGTAACTGCCTTAGATTTAGAAAAGTCCCCTTGGCATCCCTGCCCATTTATACAAGCAGGGACTCGAGTCTTTGATATCTCCTGAAATTGAAGCAAGACTTTGTGTTTTGGGAGACTTTCAAATGTATATACCCTTCAAGGAAAATAAATATTTGATACAAAATTATTAATAAAATTTTCCATGACTTTTCATTAACACCAGGAAAAAGACAATATTAGCTTTGTCTTTGTATTAATAACACTGCTGTAACTTTCATATTGCTAGTAACATTTTGCCATGTGGTTAATAAATATTATCACATGCTATTGCAGTATAAATCCTTTGTAAGTAAAAAGATAAGCTTTTCTTGCAATACCAGTTCTGCAATTGCTATGAAACATTGCTTTTATAAAAAGTAAAAATATATCAGTACAGGATAATATCAAATGAGCTACAAAGAGTGTAACAGTGTGTGCTTACTCTTTGGATATAGAAAGTTGTATTCTACCATCTAGTCTGGGTTTCCTGAAAAGAATTACATGGGTAAAATGCATTCTCTGGACATACAAAGTGTTTCAGATTTTTCCTCTGCTCTCCTTAGGTTACCTTACAGTAACCTTTCAAACCATTGATCTACACCCTGTGACACTATGTTCCCTTTATTTATTGGAGAGGATGTAAGGATATAACTTGGTTATTGCAGTAGCTGTGCAATATCACTTTTTTACTGCAGTAGATGTATGAGATTCTACATGGTTGTGCATATGTATCTGCACCTGCATGTAATCCCTGTTGTAATGGGACTGTGAGAACAAATCTAATAGAAGTTAAGCCTATTTCTTCTCCTCCTGTATCTTCAATATATTTGAGAAATAAATGAGCAAAATTGAGGATAAATTTCAGGTTGGACACCTGTGATAAACCATGTGTTCTGATGTGATGCTATTACTATATATTTGCTATTGTCCCTTGTTAGATTTCAAGAGCATCAGAGCGTTGTGTTTGCCCATTTTAACTACTTATTTTGTTTAACTGCTGCTGCTTAGTGAACTGACTCATTCTAAGGATTTATCTGGACTAGCCTATCAGGTTAACCTACGTTTCTCCTTAAATCACAACCTAAGGATTTTTTAATTTCAATATTTAACTTAACACATTCTTTTCTGTTTAATCCACTTTAAAATTATTGAGACATTTGTACTGAGCTTCAGTGCAAACTGAGCTTGTGGGGGGCTGTGGCAATTTGCTTGTTGTGCCTGGAATGCTTCTCAGTGAAAACCAACTCCCCCTGGCCAGTGCTCTGTTTGTATGCTGTCAGGCCATATTTGGGATTTAGTGTCCCTTCCCTGCATCAGGCCCACCAATCATCCAGAAAAATTATCTGGGTGGTTTTTATGACTCATTCATGTCACATTGTCACAATGACTCATGGACTTCCAAAGAGACTAGCGTAAAGAGAATTAAGCTCTTCAGTTAAGCAGTTAACTTCTTTCACAGCATTATTTAAAAAAAATTCTCTTCATTTAAATCCCAATGCAACTGTTCAAATTTTTAAACTGATTTAATTTTTAAAATTTAGAATTATAGGATGGAAGAATCACTCCTGGGTTCCCCTTCACTACCCTGTACCTCTTTGTGTTCTAAGTTAGATTTGATTAATTGATTCCTTGAATTAAACTTTTGAGATCGCCCTTACTGTGGTATCGCAAAGACCTTAAAGACTGTAAGTATTTTCTGGACCATTGATTTTAATAGAATTTCTGAGAATGCAATTAACAGATGAAGAAATGCTTATTTGCTGAAGTGACATTATGAAGATCATGTTCCAGTTTCATCCTGCAAGCTGTTGCTTGATAGCTAAGCTGGGAAGTTCCTTAGGATGATTACTGCTGTAATTTATTGCCTTGCCCTATTCTTAGAATCATTTCAGGGTTTGCTGCTGTTATATCTATGATCCTCTGGGGATGGGAGGAAAGCAAAGTATTACCTTTTCTTAGGACAAATTAAATCAGGGGAAAGGTAGACCCACACTTGGGCACACCAGCTTTCCTTCAAGTTTTTCTTTTTCTAGTAAAATATCGTTTGAACCCAAAGTATAAACTAACGGGGCTGATACAACCACAGATTGATTCTTCAGGTGAGAAATTAACTTTGAAAATGTCATGTTTCCCTTATCCCTTATAATTTTGTTAAAGTAGACAATCCGTGGCAGTCATTTGCGTTAAAGTTGCCTAGTTCTGGGTCACACATTGAACAATTTACCTGTTGAAAATAAAGAGTATTTAATTTCAGATGTATTTGAATCCGTACGCTAAGGAGAAGTTAGTCGGCTGAGTTCATGTGTCTGAGTTAAGACCTATCAAGGTTTTTCTTTATTCATTAGGTGCTCATACAATGAAGCTTTCATTGAATAGGGTGATTGTCAGAGACAGTGAGGAAACAGTGAAACAGCTTTTCCTTTTATAGCCTGGGCTAATACAAATACCTTTTATTTCAAGTTCAGGAAATTGGATGTAATAGTTTGGTAAGCTCTAGTGTGTGACTTGCTAAAAATGCTTAGTCCTAAGCACGGTAAATTTTTTTTATTGGGCCCCACTGTTTCTTGCTTCACCTGGGGAGTGTTGGGGTGGCCAGGAGAGAGACTGGATTGCGACTGCAGCCCAAGGCTGTGTGCACCACTCTCCTAAAAGCAGTAAGGGCTCCCTTTTCCTCAGTGGGCAGGTTCTTTGAAGGCTTGTCCTGCTAACAGAAACCCTGCACATCTGTGCTTTTAAAATGTGCCATTTGGGCAAATTGGAAACGGGCTATAGATCAGTAGCTACAGTCCTTGGGTGCTATTTTTGTGTAGAGTGTTAATGCTGCAAGTTTGTAAACAAAAGGAAAATTTACAGTTCTTTTCAGCACAACATTTTCACCCTTCCTGGCATTGTGTGAGGCCAGCGTGAGCATGACACTTGGAATATGAACATCCCTGGGGCAGTGCTATTACCTGATTTAGCTGCAAAGACACAGAGCAGCAGCCATATGATCTGAGCTGGGGTCAGGAACTTTTAATAGCTATTTTCTTCCTGAGAAATACTGTAGTTGTCCGTATTCATTTCCCGGGATTGCACAGTCTGCCTGGTTGTGCCAAGGGCCAACCTTTGGCGCCTGCCCCGTTTCAGATCTGCCGGAAGCTGAACGGAGTGCGCTTCACCTGCTGCAAAAGTGCCAAAGACCGGACATCCATGTCGGTGACGCTGGAGCAGTGCTCCATCCTGAGGGACGAGCACCAGCTGCACAAGGACTTCTTCATCCGGGCCCTGGATTGCATGAGAAGGTACGTGGGCATCTTTGCATGTGCCTGGCTTTTGGAGCTGAGCCGCAACTCCAGCCCTGAGCAACCCTAAAGGGTTGGAAATGCGCAGTAGAGCCAGCCCCGACTTAGCAGAGGCTGAGCGGCAGTGCCAGATGTGGTAAGTCACTTTTTGGCATACAAGGTGTTTGCAACTCTGTGTTTTATCACTAATTCACAGTTTCTGAAATGCATGAAACTTTCTAAGTATCAACTCACCCATGGTAAAATTTGGCCAGCTGTTTTTTTCCTGTTTTAAGAATACTTTTGAAAAGGTTTACGTATTCATTTGTATAAAATTGACACAAATACAGGGAAAGCAAAATAAGCATTTGTCACAGTTGGTAACTCTTAGTAGTTCATGTTATTAAAAATTTTAAAAAACAGCCAAGTAGGTTTGGACAGATGGTGGTTGCCATTAATATCTGATAAAAACTTCAATGTGCTTTAAAATAGTTAATAAAACATGTTTTATTCTAAATTGCAACTGTGCAGAAATTGAGGCTGATGTTATCAGATATCTGTAATTAAAAGATGTAAAGGTTTCTGATTACTTGAATCTTTGATGAATAAAAAACCCTCATGGAGCAACAAGTTTTGACCATAAAATGAATCTAGATGCTAGATTCTCTAAAATAACTTTCATAATTGATTTTAATGAATTTAATCATGTGGTTTTAATCATATCATAATGGTTTTAATTGTATTTTCTATGAGAGTTTAAAAAAGGTATTCACAATATTAGAACAATATTTAATAATGGTCACTACAAAACTAACAGAAAATACTCTGGTCAGCCTGCAAAGAAACAACTGAATCATATGTTGCAGTTATGTGAAACACAAATTGTTTGTACGTTGGATTTGCAAAGAACATACTGAGTAAACAATCATGTTTATAATCTGTAATGGGTAATTCTTGACCTTAATATTTTGTATTGACAAATTAGGTGTTTAAAGTCGAGATTAATACAGTAGGTTTAGACACATAGGGTCCTTTTGTCTTTTGGCAAAGGTAGATATTCTAATTTTACAAGGAGTAAACGAGCAGAGGACTGAGATGGCTCAGGTGTAGACTCGGTTTGCAAGGTGCTGGTGCAGTGGGATGTGCTAAGCTGAGGTGTGTCATTTTGTATATATCATCACCTTGCATAAACCCCTCAGTCCCTGCAGTAATTCAGTGTGTGAATGACTTGGGTGCAGTCTTTCATAACTACATGTTTTATCAATTCTGAGTTTTCTGTGTTAAATTTCATTTGTGTTGGCATTTCAAATACTTTTTTTTTCTGTTATGTCTCCAATAAATACAAAAATGTGTTTAGCTACGGTAAATTACCAGATACAGGAAAACTAATTATATAAAATCATTATTATGTTAGAATAATATTGAGTAGTGGATTGGAAAAGTTTTGCAGACATAAACATGATTTTTAAAAAACCTCTCACTTCTTAGTACAAAAGTCTAGTAGGGTTTCGTAGACTAAAATATAAGTGACTTTGAGTGGTTTTATGTCACATAACTTATTTGAAAGTAGAGAAGATAAACACATTAGTTATATTTGCAGATAACAGTATTTCACCAAAAGAATGGTGAAAAGGCAAAAAAATGGAGAAAACTTAGAAAATAAATCAGCATATGGCTATAAAAGGTAGAAGCACCATGACAAAAATGCCATTTCTATGGTTTTGCTGCAGATTTAAACAGAAAACAACTTTATCCTGCTCTTACCCTATAAATGAATTTGAAACAGCCTTGCACTAAAGTAGATGAAAGGTGTGTTGGATGGAAGGTAATAATTTTGACTTGGGTGGTACAATTGTCTGAGTGTTAAAGCAAAGGCCTGCAGGTAGTGGTAGTAGCGTAGAAAATATACTGAACCTTAGGGATAATAAATAAATATATGCTTTAAATATGCTGATTTCTATCAGTATAATACTGTTCACTTAACTGGAAGTTTAAAAAACAACAACAACAAGAGCAGCCAAATTACTTATTTTTTTCCTCCTGAGCTGGTGAATAAAAGCCAAAAAAATTTAGAACAGAAGAGTAAAAATGTCAAATGGGGACACAGCACGTAACTCCATGGTGTTCCCCTTGAGAGCTGGTCAGGCAGTTTAGGAACTGTCCTTGGGGTGCTTATTTTTCCTGTATCTTTGGTGCCACAGACATTGAGCAGGGACTGTTTCTTCCTGCCCACTGCCCACCAGCTGCTGGAGGTGCTCCTGGAGCAGCGCTGGGTCCTCCAGCTGGGCACTGCTCTTGTGGGCAGGTGGAGAAAGGTGGGTTGCAGAGCAAGGCAATTTGAGAGAGCAAACTGGAAAGAGCAGACAGGCAGAAGAGAGGAGAAAAAAAAAAAGCCATAATTTCCACAGCCAGAGACGTAATGGTGTTTCAGCTAAATGTGTGGTTTACCTGAGGGAAGTTTGGCAGCTGCATTTTTGAGGTTTGTGTGAATGAGGTCAACTAGTCATTGCTAGTCATTGTGGTACTTGCCTTTTTGTAGTTTCTTTTATTTGATTGCCTTGAAAGATTATGCTGTGCGTTTCTAAAAGCTTTGTTAACTACTTGTAGAAGTTTTTAGAATGATTTTCACATTTAAAAGAACCTATTTTGTTTCAAGAGTAGAGGAAAACTGTTTGCCATTTAATTTACAGTTTTAGCAGTTTTCCCCCAATGAATCTTCTCTAGATCACTTTGTTAAGCTTTGTCAATCAAATGCCTTTATGCTCATTGCCACAAATCACTTTTAAGCCTTTCAGAAGAAGGAGACAAGAAAAATCCAATTTTTAACATCTTGAATCCTAACAGAGTGGATTGATTTTTTTCTGAAAGGCTTCTTTCAAGAGTTAACAGTAGGAGATGGAGAGTACTGTGAAACTAAGTGAGTTGTAAAAGTAAATGGTGATTCAAAAGCAGCCTTTATTGGAAATGCCATCATTTTGAGATATGAAAATTATAAAGGTGCCTGTGTAGCTGTAAAGCTTTTTCTCTTCTTGCCAGTGCTGACACAGCTTTGCTGACTGTTTTAAAAGGGAGGCATGTGGTTACAGGTTCATGCTTCCTTGCCACCAGAAGTTTGGAGATCTGGGCTTCTGTGTGCTGCTGCTTTTCAGCTTCCTTGATGGTTCCAGAATCTGGAGCAATCCAGAAGCAATTTCTGGTGTTTCAGTATATTTGCACCAGTGTACACTGCACAACCCTCTCTTGGAAAACACTTCCAAAAGCTGGTTTTTAATGACTTGGTTTGTAAATGGAATTGCTGTCTTGTAGAGATAAACTATACGATGTTTATTGTTGTTTTTTCGGTTTTTGTTAATTTTTAAAGGCTGTAAAAAAAAAAAAATCCTTCTATTAATTCTTTCTTTACCTTATGAAAAATGCGGTGAAACAATGACAGGAAGCTTTTTCATTTACAATATGTAATAGATGGTTTTGTCTACTGGTCGTAACTCCAGCCATTATGATGCTGCAATTGGTGTGTACCTGAAGTAGCTATTCTATAAATAATTCCACATATTATAATTGCCTTGCTGTAGGTGTGTGACTTCCATTGATCTTAGTGACATGCATAGTGCAGAAGGAGAAAAAATAATATATTATCCCCTCCGTCTCAAGTGCTTGCCATTCACATCATATTAAAAAAATGTTTATAATGTTGCTGCCACTTTCATTTTTTGAAAACATAAATATTCTTATTTTTCCCTTTAACAATATGTGAATATTTCCTATCATTCAGTGTTAACTCTATTCCAAGAGACAGTACAGAGGCAAAACTGATTTACCCAAGTTCATTGCAGTATCTGCCACGTGATTCTTCTTTTCATCTTTAGAGCTGGCCACTGCTTAAAGGAGGATGGAGCCCAGTGGGCAGCACATTATGAAGCAGTTCTGTAAAATGAATTTGATATTTTTTTTTCCCCTGTTTTAAAATTTATTTCTTTTCTGAGTCTACTTAGTTTTAATGCTTCAGTGACAAGGTCCCTTTTGGGCCATGGGTAGTGAGCAACCTCAGAACCTCCTGGTCTTGGAGCATGTTTCCTATAAAATCTCTAAAGCAGAAACAAACAAATGAAATGACAAATGCACTGTCTGTGGTGAATCCTCCATGCTTTAAGCCATATCAGTGCTCTTAGCAGGGCACAATACCCGTCAGATATTTATAACACTGAATACAAAATTTGACTCCATGTGGGACATGCTGTTTTCACTTGAAAGAGGAGTTAAGGATGTTTTGGCTTATTTTAGATAAATTGCCTCATTCAAAAATCTGATTGAAGCACAAGTACAAAGAATGCACAGTCTGGGCAACAAGGTATTGGGCTTTTGATTTTTTGATGGCCCAGTTATGAAGAAAGTATCTCCCTTTCAAAGAGCTGTTTGAGGAGAGCTTTTCTTAAAGATGTGTGAATTGACTAGGAGGAATAGCCATAATAGCTCTTTAATCAGGGCCTTTGAGATGTTCTGGGTGCAATCCATAGGTCCAGGCTGAGTTGGATCTTGGCCATGGAAGAGCCTGGACCAAACACCAGTGTTGGGATTGCTACGTGGACTAGGCAGCAGGAGGAAAGGGACAGGATGAGCTTGTGGCAGTAGATGCAGCGTGTGAGGGGTCATGCAGAAGAGCAAGCACAAGTTGTCCTCTAACCTTTCCCTTTTTTCCAATCCATCTGACCTTCTCCATCTTTTTTTTTTATTTTTAAGAGTATTAGCACAGTGTAAGCAAGACTTAAAAAGGAGAGCCTGACTTGCAGCACAGATTTTCACATCCTTCTATGACTCTTTAGAAACTCACCATCTATATTCTGAGATACAAACTTCAGATGATTTGCATTACCTACTGTATTGACAGAGGTCTGAGCATTAAGTAACAGTGAAGTCCGATTTTGGTGCCTGAACCAACATCAATTTTGTTTTCTGAAGCTAAACTAATACTTTTTTTAATAGCAACAAGAGTGCAGAGGAAATGAAAATGAAATGGAGAGACATGGTCACAAGAGAATCGATGCCATTGCCACCTTGCTGGAGCCTTTTAGAATAAAGGTCTTTTTCTGACTATCCTTGCCGAAGGAGGACAATTGTAGACAGCCACTGAGGACCAAGTGTCAGAGACTGGCTTGTAAAGGCTGTGTTAAATCTAAGGTTTTCTAAAGTAGCTTCTGAGTTTCACAGAATTGATCTTTCTAATGAGTCTTTAAGGCAGTTCTCTGGATTTTAAGACTTAAACCAAACGGAGAAAAAAAATCAAAGAAGGGAGACCCGTGCACACTTGATTTGTACTGTGTCAAGCTCAGGAAGGTCATTGGTGAGGTTCAGGTTTCTGCCTGGGCAAATTAAGTAAAATTGTCAGTTGTTTTGTAACTTAGCCTCACACATTTTGCAGTTTCACTGGGTCAGATGTTTGAGTTCATGTTTTGAAAGGGAATGCTCTCTAGTGGACTACAGGAGTTCATTCTCCTGTACCTCGTTTCTCCAACTTCTCCAACTTCTTCCCACGTCCTGTTGTCAAACTTCTTTCTGATCCAACACTCCAGTCAGAGTCCTGAGAACTCTCTCGTGAACTTTTTCAGTAGTCCTGAATATTCCCACTGGTTGCTCCTTCCTCCTTTGTGACACATGTGGCTGCCTTTGTCTTTCTTCTCTTCAGAGTTTGGGCTCTGGTCTGAGTCACAGAGGGACCGCAGAGCCAGTCTCTGCCTCGTGGCTTTTGCTTCACATTAGAGCAATCATCTTCTGCCAGGGAAAAGAACAGCAAGGAAAAGTCTTATCTAGCCCCTTGACCTGGCACACACTCAGTATATATTGAATCCTCAGGGCATGTACCTGCTGAATTTTAACAAGACTTTGTTAGGAAGGGGTGGTTTGAGAGTCTTGCAGGGGCAGGCTCTTATGATAGTTACATCTCTCATATTTTTATTACTTTGGTGCAGAATATAAAATCCTGCTCTTCAGCATAAAGGTACTAGTAATCATCTCAGGAAAAAAAAAAAGGCAAAAAAAAAGCTCTGTTTTTTCTTCTTGGAATGACATTGTAAGTTTGAATTTTCCCCTTCAAAATGAACCAACAATTGAAAGTAGAATCTTAATGGAAAGCATTGTGTCACCTTAATTATAGTTGCCTTTCCCCTGGAATCTATAATAATATCCTTGGACTAATCACATGGGAGAAAGGGGTGTTCATGGTAAAACAGTAAAAACCTTTTCCCCTCCTTGCAAGGAATATTTAGAGATGTGACTCAGTCTCTGTCACTGTAGCAGACACTAAATGAGAATTTTGAAGTCAGTGCTGAGTTTTCCTGTCAGTCTATGGGCGGAAGGAAGTACCATTAGCAATCTGTATGGTGTCTGAATTTTGACTCCACTGGTAGGTGGGTGAGTCCTTGAAATGCACCTGTTTCTCCTTCAGTGACTACTTAGGAGAGGTGGATACTTCAAGAATGCGACAGTAAATTTTAGATACTGAATAGGAAAACATAGTAATATATCAATTGCAGTGTGCAATATTTTATTTTATTAAAAAAAAATGTTTCTTTTCCATTGAAAAAGAAAATGTTAGGCCATGTTTGGGTTTTAGCTTTGTGACAAAAACAAACCTTGATTCCCTGTGATCTTTGTGCTGAAGGGAATCTTTGCTCTTTTATTTAAGATGTATGTGACACAGTTCTCCAAAGGGAAACTGGATTTGATGGAATTCCAATCAAAAACTTGCTCTACTCTGAGTTCTTCTGTTCTCATTTGTACTTTTTATGTCTCAGTGAGACATTGACAGGGTGAACCGTCTGTTAACTAGCCCATAGTATTTCTCATGGTCTAAATGAGAGTATAGAGAATTGAGCTATTTCCTTCCTCTTTGGGAATGCTTTAATTATTCAGCATAGGCAGAGAGAAAGGTGTGTAATTAATTACCAGGTGCATGCTATGATCACTTAGTTTTCAAAACCAACCCCTTTAATACCACAGTCTGTGTTTGAATCCTTCATTCAGAAGTGAATTTAAACGCTGCATGTTGACTAATTAAAATAAAAAAAAATTAAAAAAAAAAAGGAAAAATAAAATGCTTAGACTCTTAAAAACCTCCTCTAATGTAAAGTGTTTGGGTCACTTTAGTAATACATAGGTTACAGGACCATAGTTCTGGATTTCACCTGTTGTGGTTAGGCAAATCTAGCATGCAAGCAATCAGATTACCCTGAACTATTGTTTGGTGTTCACT
Organism: Margarornis squamiger; assembly: GCA_035222235.1. NCBI lineage: Eukaryota > Metazoa > Chordata > Aves > Passeriformes > Furnariidae > Margarornis > Margarornis squamiger. Next base: position 11,325,853 of record JAWWTY010000123.1, on the reverse strand, counting down.
TTTGAGATTCTTGTAGTTGTCCGTGCATGAAAAAGTCCCTAATTGCCTCATTCATTGGGTGGTGTTTTATTCCTAATTTAGAAATTCCATGAAAGACTACGTCTTCCCAGAAATCAGAAACAAGATGTATTGTAATCACCAGAGCGAGTTTCTTCCTGTTATATTTCACTTCTATTAAGATTTTCTGAAAGATTGTGAGAGAACTCCATGTGTTACAGCTGAATTATTGTGCCTTTGACCACATACAGCTTACATTTCTCAGGAGGAACAACGCCAAGTCTAGAATTTAGATAAGAAAGAAGACGGAAATGAGAGTTAAGCAGGTAGTAATGGCATACAATAGCTCGTTAAAATTATCACACGTGGTATCTCTTAAAGAAGTTACGGCCTCTAAAACATATTCTTCTCAGAATAGTGTAATGTGGGCAGGGAGAGCTCGTGTCTTCCTTCCTGCAGACCCTTCAATCACTGTTGAGAAGCTGGAGGGGACACAGAAAGGAGCAGCAATCAGCTGCTGTTCTAGAAAGGTGATTTTGTTCTTGGAGATTCTGATTTCTTTGGGAGAAAGGTGACGCAGTGTCAGGCTGCAGCTCTGGCTAGCTTATGTAGAAAGCAGGTAACAGATACTTCCAGGTTTATTTTTGCTCTCATTTTACGCTCCTTTAATCTCTTCATAAACTAGTTTCTTTTTATAGGAGCACTCCCTGCTGACATAATCATCTTTTGTCATCCAGCACCCCTATTTCAGTTTTCTTCCATAAGCCACATACCTTGGGATGCTGCACAGGCTCGGGCCAGCTGCCACCTCCAGGGACGGTTTGGTTGATGTCTTTCCACTCTTCATCCTGCTTGGCCAAGCCCCCCTCCTCACTGTGTGGTGCTGACAGGACTGACCCTCCCACTGCCCTGGCCCACTGCTTGCTGAGGTGTGGGCTTCCAGCCATCTGGGCCAAGGGCTGGGTGGGCAGCAGAGGCTGTGTGGGGTGACTGCCTGGCTCTCTGCCCCTGCTGCTGTTGCCAGCTCAACAAAGGCAGGAGAAGCTGCTCCCATTGCCACCTCTCGTGCCTTGGAAGCAAGAGCTGCACAGTGCTCCTCTTCCTCAAGAGCTCTGGCCAGGGCAGCAGCCAGGAGTCCATGGCACCCCTTGGGGCAGAAGACACACAGACGAGCTCCCTCTCCTGCCTTCTCTGTACCCAGGCTGCTGGGACAGCTGGGCTCCTCCTGGGGAGCAGTGTGAGAGTCCCACTTGGGTCCAAGGGATTGTCCCTGATGTTGTAGCTGACATCATCTTCCCCTTGGGACAGCTTTTGGTCTCTCCTGTCTTGTTCTTGGGACAACTCTTTATAATTTTCTTCTTTCGTTTGGGACATCTCCTTGTCATTGTCATCTTTCCCTTGGGACAACTCCTCGTCATTCTCATCTTCCCCTTGGGACAGCCTTTTGTCATTGTTGTCTTCACATTGGGACATGCCTTTGTCATAGTCCTCTTCCCCTTGAGGCATGTCTTTGTCATTGTTGTCTTCCTGTTGGGTGAATTTTTTGCCATTGCCATCTTCCCCTTCAGACAGGTCTTCGTTTCTCCTGTGTTCCTCTTGGGACAGCTCTCCATCATTCCTGTCTGGCCCTTGGGACACATCTTTGTCATTGTCACCTTCTTTCCCTTGAGACAGCTGTTTCTCATTGCTGTCTTCCCCTTGGGACAGCTCTTGGTCTCTCCTGTATTCCTGTTGGGCCATGTCTTTGTCAGTGTCATGTTCCCCATGGGAGAGCAATTTGTTATTGTGATCTTCCCACTGAGATAGCTGTTTTTCATTGTCATTTTTCCATTGGGACAACTCATGGTCTCTCCTGTATTTACCTTGGGACATCTCTTTTTCCCTGTTGTCTTCCCTTTCGGCCAGGTCTTGGTCTCTCTTGTCTTCTTCTTGGGACAGCTCCTTGTTTTTGATGTTCTCTCCTTGGCACAGCTCTTGGTGTCCATCATCTTCCCACTCTTTCTCCTCCTCTGCCAAAGCCCTCTCTCCCACGGTCTCCCTATATATGTCTGATGGCTCCCGGTGTCCTGTGAGCTCTCTGGGCAGGGAAGTTGTGGCAGCATGTCTTCATAGAGGGATGAGACCTGTGGTGCCTGTGGCACCACCTATGGGATGGAGGTGGCTGCCTTGGCACAGCAGCAAGCCTGGCTCCAGCCCCCTTTGAGGCCCCTAATGGGCTCCTGTGTCTAATCACCTGAACTGCTTGTTATATACGAGATGTGAGACAGCCTTGCATTCCATCTCCATATTACCCTATTTAGTGTTACATATTCATAAGGCCACCTGGCATGTTCTATTATAAAATTCTCCTTTCAAGTAGTTATGGTCCTGTTCCGCTTCAGCCACTGGAATTTCCAGTCTTGGGGCTTTTAGGGAAAGAATCTGCAAATGGGGCAAAATCATGTTGGAGGCAGAAATAGAAAGAGAGACATCATAATTCCCCCCCCCACCCCCCAGATTTTACAACCATCCTTTGAGAAACTCTCTATTGTGTACGGGGCTTCTTTCCTCCTTCAGTCTGCTGCTCTGTTTCCTCTTTCCCTGTTCCTTACTCTCCTGCAGTATCACCTTGGTGTATGGTGTTTTGAAGAACTCTTTTGACAGTAGCCTTTTTGAGCTCAGTTGAGGGAGTTAGTTTAATAGTGGTTCCTAGTTGTTACTTTCTGTGGCAACTCTGATTTGGTGAGTGACACTTTTAAATGTGTCCTTGTCATTGTAGCCACCACTGTCACACTTTCACTGGCAGAGCTGGCAGCAAGTTGTTTCTCAGTGTTTCCCAGCAGTACAAGTCTTGCTAGTTGTTTGTAGTGAATGATCAAAGGAGTTCCATTTGGATTATGCATTACGTATTTCCTACTTCCATGATGTTATCTGTAGTTGGCTGGAACTACACCCAGTAACAGAGCCAGCGGTATTATATTGCTATCCTGTTCTTTGGATCATTCAGAGATAAATTTGGGAGATAATTTTGGGAACTTTGCATTCTTAATAGCCTAAGCCTCTACTATAATCTGTATGAACAGGAAGCATGTGTTTATATGGAAGTTAATGCAAGGGAAAGGTTGGAGTCCTCCCAAAATGCACAGCCAAATCACTCCGCATTTTGCTCCTAATGTTAGAACAGTGGTTCCTGTGACCCTGGGACTTAGTGATGCTGTAGTTGTACTGTGATTCTAAACATACCCCTAATCCCTGGCCCTGGTTTGGCTGGGCATCTGCAGTGCTGCTCTTGAGCCCTGCCAGCTTATGTTCTCTTCCCATCTTCTGGATGTTGTGCACATGTGTATTGTCTTCCAGCAGTGGGAAAAGCACCTGGCTTTTCTGCTCTGTTGAAGATGCTCCTAATGGCCCAGGAAGGTGCCAGAGCAAGTTTCTACTTCTGCAGGGTCCTGTGATCCCAGGCAAGGCTTAGCCAAGGTTCAAGTCCATTAGACTGGGGAGGTCAGAGGGTGAAAGGGAGTCACTGTTCCCTGTATCCTCTGTCATGGAATGATGTACTTCAGGTATATGACCCAGCCTCCTGGTTATGTGAGCTGTTAATGAGGCAGGAGATAGCTCTGCATGTGGTGCTTAAAAGCCTCACTTATCCTTGTGTGGAAGTTGGGTAGTATGTTGTGGCATTAGGGGTATAGTTGTTTTGGGGGCTATTTGCAGCTTTTATTTTTTTATTCCTTAAAGGACAAAATTACACTTTTGAGAGGTAATTTGATAACTCTGAAAACATTTCAAGCATCTCTTACTTTAATACATATTCTGTTATGGACAGGACTAAAGCTGATATGGTGATGATGAGTTAGCTCAGTGAAGGAATATGAAGTCAGGTTTGTTTCTCTGTTTAGGCTGGTTAGAAGTTCTCTCTATCCTTTCATGGCTTATATACTTTCTTGAGGAATGATTGTCTGAGCCCAGCTGAAGTTCTTTCACAGTATGGCATTTACAAGAAATCTTCTCTTTCTTCCCAACTCATGTATAAACATGACATATATGGAGCTCCAGTTTCATGCTACAGCCTCCTCCTTTGTGTCTCTCTGCACCTTCACTGTGTATTTCCTTACACTGGTGAGAACATTGTAATATTTGATGTTTCTTGTCTGTCATGTCAGTTTGGCTGAACTCAGCCCAAAGAGGGAATATGCACCTGCATGTTCCTTCCCCTCACACCAAGAACTGCCCTTTGCTTCTAGAGGAAGAAAAATGGCATCAGCTAATTATTAACAGCAGTAGATCAAGGAGATAGACCTTGCTTTAAAAAAATAAATATCTACTCCTCAGCCACAGACCCACTCCAGTCAGCGTTGTCAGATAGGAGGGACTTGTTTAGATTACTAAAAACTTGAAATGATTAAGGAGTAATCTGATCATGCAGTCATGTATTTGTAAGAAAGACCTTGCTGTAGGATCATCTGGTTAATAGTTTGTGTCTTGGATGTACTGACAAGTCTGATGAAAATGTATTATTCCTGTCAAAATAATGTTGGGGTTTATATTCATTTTGCAAAACAAATGTTTCTCAATGCTCCAAAGTGGGTGATTTTTTTTTTTTTATTTAAATCCCTTTATAACTCTTTCATAACTGTTGACAGCAGAGCATCTACAGAATACAAAGTAATCATCACAGAAGGGTTTGCAACTCCCAGCAAACTGCCTTGTGGTGGTGTGATAGGCAGAAGGTGGGAGAGTTCACTGTAGGTTGTTGTAGAATGTTTTTCCTAATACATTTTAGCCAGCAAATAAAAATTAACACTTAGTCTGGTTTGTTTTGGGGGTTTTGTTTGTTTTGGTTTTTAGCTCACTTAGTTTAACCAAAACTTGCATGGTTTTAGTACCAAGTTTATTTCAGCTAATAAAATGGCTGTTACGCTGAGTGCCTCAGGAAAGCAAATAAAAATGGCTAAACTGGCCCTGTGGCAAAGGCATTATTGGCTGGGTTTGAAATGATCAAAGTAGCATCAGGCAAAGGCGGACAGTTACAGTGGTATCTTATTCTCAAAGGTCTGTGAATTGGTTCTGAAATTCCACAAGAGTCTGCTTTGATAATATTGGTTATAACTGATCAGTATATTTATACATGAGGTTTTAAAAATCTCTGAGACATTCAGTGTTTGCTGTTTCACCTTTTGTTGTCATCAGTGGGCACTCAGAATATCAGCTATCCTACTTATATGTTGCTACTTGTTTATGTTCTTAGATATTTCTGAGATGTCTTCTCTCTCATTTAAGACCTTATAACAAAAATATGTAACATGAGTTTGTTTCCTGAAGGAAATTTGGTAATTTCTAATACCTTGTCATTTCTTCTTTGTATTGTATTCTTCACTTTCTCACCTGTCTTGCAACTACTAACATGGTAAGCTGCATATGTGCTAGATCCTTTCAGTTGATAATCACTAGTCAAATAATTAGAAATAGGTCAGGAGCTGAGATCTGAGCAGATGTGCAGAAACTTTTTAGTGTCAGATGTTCTTGACTCAGAAAGACAATTGACGAGTAAAGTGTGAGATATAGAAATGCCCTTATATATTTTTTCACTTTGAAATGGAAGAAAGCTGGTATAGAGGTGCCAGGTCACATCATCATAGTCCTCTCCTTTGCTGGAAATTGAGTTTGGATCTACTTTCTCTTTAAAAGAGTCTCTTCTCATAGGCTGCTTTGCTCTAAATAAAAGTCCTGTTGCTGTACTTGAGTGTGCAGCAGTAATGCTTGTAAATAATGTCCATTGCCTTATTGACATTATTCTGCACATTAATAATTCACTTTCCCCACTCCTTTTGCTGCTTGAGTTCATGCTGACATACCACATACAGCAATGCTGGTTGCACAGTTCAAGCCTCTTTCCCTCTTGGATGCTCCTGAACTGGTGTATAAACTGCCTGAGTGGTGATGGATAGTCCTCCCTCAGCAATTTAGTGAATAAAGTCCTCTCTTGCTTTCTTGCTGTGTTGTTGCCTAAGGGAGAAAGTTGCTCCATGTCATCTTTCTCTGTAAAAATTTGCTGCTACAATGGTCTTATCAGCAAATTTGCAGATGATCACTTGATATCTAGTTTGACATTTCTGTTACACAGATTAACATCATTTGCCATGTGAAGATGATATTTGAATTTATTCTTCAAGGGAGCTAGTACATGTTGGATCACTATGATGCTGTTTCTTTTCCCTCTTGTGCAGTGGAAGTGACTCGAGGTGTGCTGCCAAGTAGAAGGGTTTTCCTTCTGCTTTTGTAGGGTTGGTTTTACCCTGTTGACTTGCCTTGCTGCATTCTGTAGACAGGCTTGGCTTCTTGTTTCAACTTACATCCTTTTGCTCTTTCTCAGAGGGAAAATTACTCTGTTATGTAGACTCACAGAATGCTTTGAGTTGGAAAGGACCTTAAATGTCACCTAATTCCAACCCCCTGCCATGGGTAGGGATACCTTCTATTAGAGCAGGTTGCTCGAAGTCCCATCCGGCCTGGCCTTGAACACTTTCAGGGATGGGGCTTCCACAATTCCATGAAGCCCTTAAGGTCAATACAGCCTTATGGTTCATGCTGACTTTGCTCTACAGAAGTATTGGAACATTCTTTTGTGACTGTGGTCACTGTCTGACTAATTTTCATAACTTTAATCTATTAGATCAAAGGTCAATAAAATATTTTTCTGCCTAAAGGGGATTGAAATGATCTTTTGGTGATGCCTTGACAAGGCAGCACGACAAGGTACATCAGTTTGGCTTCCCAAATATGTTGGTGTTTGTGGTACTGCATGTAATATGTACGCACAAATGTAATTATAGTGAAATAAAACGTAGAAATGCATTTCATTTTGTCACGTTGCTCATTTGTTATGTGACTTAATGAAGTGAACTATTTAAAATGGCTTATAAACTTCAGAAATATTTTTCCAAGACAGGAAACCATTTTTAGAGTACTTTATTTCCACATCACTGTGGTTTCTAATTGTTTTGCATGCTTTGATTAGCAGCTAAAATGTAGTTTAAAGACTTGAGACCTTCATGTCCTGTGTTGCCCTGTAGGTTTACTATGTTCAGGTGAAGATACTTGTTTGTAGATGAAGATTTTTGTGAGATAAGTGTGAGGAAAATATGGTCACTTCATATAATGTGATAGAACTATTGTTCTTGGTTTTCAGGGAAACTTGAGTACTGTAGTATTTTTTAAATCAGACACTCTTTCTCACTTTCAGATGAAGGGTTTTCACAGGCAAGAGAGTGCTGAGCACAGTAGTCAAGAAAAGTATTTGTAGTCTTAGGTGATTTTTAAAAAATATTTTGTGACAGATGTGCCTCAAATTTTTTGTTTTCTATCCCAAAGGCAATCATTCTTCCTGCTGTCACAAAGAATCTTCTTCCGTGCAGCACAATAGGGATAACAAAACTCATTTCAGTCTCAATTTAAGTTTAAATCCAAGGTAAAACTTGCAATGAGGTGGTAATGAATTTGAACACACAGTTTAGATTATCTCCTGCATGCTCACACAAATGCTCAGTCACAGTGCAGGTGTTTTCCAGACATGGTTCTGTTCTGAGAGTGTTTGTCTCTTGAGCAGATTGAAAACTGAAATGTTCTGCTTTGCTTCTTGTTACAGTTCATATAGTAAGACTATTTGGAGTTCAGCTCTTAGATTTGAATCAGACCTACCTAATATACCCAAAAGATGATCATTATGGAGATAAATCTAGGAATTAATGAGTTGATAAGACAAAGAGACAGATCCTCTGAAACCAATTAAAAGCATTCTGAAAGCAAACCTCAAACGTGTTTCAGAATCCCAGGTGTGCAGTGCAGTAAGTACCACCTCCCTCAAATTCTTTGAATTTGGGCACGTGTGTCCTTGCTAAAATACTGGTTTGTGCACCATACATTTAATACACCCACGGACAAACAGCCTTTACCTGAAGTAAAACAGAAATAGTTCCAGCAAAGTCAAAGGAGCAACACCAGCAAACACTGCCTGGAAATTTGCTGTCAGAGGTCTCTGGTGAGCCCTATCCCATCCCATGCTCCAAGCAGCCCCACCAGCTGTATCAGAAGGAAAGAAGGAAATGCAGATCTTTATGATGCTGAGATCGGTCCTTGCTGGCTGTTCTGTTCTCCACTGTCAGTCCACACCAACAGTTACATTGAAAAGCACACTCTCCCACTGCATTCGGCTTTTCTAGGCACAGATGAGGTATCAAACCTTCCCGACTGTGGTTTCTGTAGTGTGGATTTCACTATCTCCATGGCAATGTGCAAGCAGATGGGATAGTGAGCCCGCACTGGGCTAGCAGAAGTCAAAAGGCAGTGAAAAGAGAGGACCAACACCTGATATTACTGTGGGCTGCTTTATGCAAATACTAAATTTTGCTATTATTGCATTACAAAATGCATTAGGCATCCAATTTCCTCTGTAAATGAAGCAATGTATTACCTCAATAGCTACTTTTGAAACTCTTTGCAACTTAAAACACAGATGTTAAAACTATTGGAACTAAATGAACCCCCTCGGAGTTGTAATCCTTGATTAGAGTAGGATTTTTAAAAATTTTTTATTAAATGAAATGCATATTGCAGTGGAGAGGAAAAAGTCAGATGATCTTATATAGCAAAAATAAAAACCTGAAAACTCGCTATCCATACTCCATTGGGTATGGAATGCCAAAAGAGAAATAAAGGACATTTGTTGCAAAGCTTAATGTTCTGTACCACATCGTAACATAGCCCAAACTAGATGATTGCTTGCTCATAAATCTTATTTTTTCATTTTATTCACATTGTAGAGAAAAATCAAGACTGTCCTTCAAAAATACTCTGTTGTCAAGGGAGCTTTTAAGTTTATGTTGTTAGCCATCATGTTCAACCCTATTTCTGGTGCTGGAGAGGAAATCTGAGGCTTGTGTGGCTCATTTTTAAAGGAATGCAGTGGCAATACAAGTATGGGCTGCAAATCATAAATCTCTGTGAAGATGGGGGTAAAAAACCACTGGGCAATTAGCCATTGGAGAACTTTTTTTCCAAAGCCTATTGAATTCAGTGCCACACTTATAATCTTATAATCAAGCTGTTTCTATCATAAACCTTTGGATACCTGTTGTGTGAATGCCTTGTTAAGAATTCACATTCCCAGTGCTCTCCTGGGGGGATGGTTAGCTGCCTGATGTAGGGTCTCTGGATCATCCTGTGGGTGTTCTGTAGATGTATGTGAAGCCTGGGCTGCTAAATTTGGCACCTGAAGACTTGCCACCCTGGGTTAGGGAGCATAGGACGTGTTGCCTTTTGGAGGAGCTGGATCTTGGAAGTGTATTCTGTAGTTAATCTAGTAAACAGCTGAAGGTAAAATAAAGGTAGGAGGCAAATCTTAGCATGAGGACGGTTATGCTGGCATCAACACACTACCTGCTGTGCTTTTAAACATAAACTTGTCACTAGACACTAATTTATTTATTATTGTGAGGTTAAGGAAGACAGAAGTTAGGAAAAAAAAAAAAGAGAAATGTATAAGAAGTTAAAAAGTGCACTGTTAAATTGCTGTTCAGACTTCAGCTGTTACATGATATGGGCTGCTTCCTTTGTGTGTTTAGTTTGTATGATGGAATAATTACTGCATGCTTTGAAATAAAGGGGAAAAGTCCATTTTTGTTACTTTTCTTGTTTTTATAGGCATTATAGTGCCCTTATCCTAAATTTTGGGTTATTTTCATATATAAACTTTTTAATATGATAACTCTTCTTGACAAAATTACTTCAGCTTACGTAATTTTGGCAACACTAAATTCTGCAAATATTTAACCATTTTAAGTAGATAGATGTGCAGAAGTGTTTTTTTCTAAACCTTTCTCAGTGTTTCAGTAAACGTTGCTCTAATTTTTCCACCACTGTGATTTGATGTATTTATTTTTGAAAAAGAACTTACAGTCAGAACCTCTTAGTAAGAATATGCAGCTAAGCATTTGAATGAATGGGAGGGAGAGGAAGCTTTCTAAATAAAGTGTGTCCTCTTTAATGAAACAAATGCTTGGTAGGTAACTCTTTCCTTGTCCTCAGGTTGTCTGTTACTTCTTCAGTTGCTAATTATTCTGTACATAAGAGAACATTATCGGTCCAATTTAAAACCATTGTTGTTCCACTGAAATTGCAATTACCTGTGAGCAATTGCAGCGTAGGGTGGATTATCATATTTTACATTTCCTACAGTGTTTCTGCATGTATTTCAGTAGTGCGTGCCGTACCTGGGAAAACGTCATTTATTTCATGCACCAAAACGTTCTGTCTGCATTGATGTCCGTACTTGACTCACAAGTGCAGTTGCTGGCCTGCTCTCTCATGCCTTTAGTTTTGTTTGCATCTCAGATCTGCATCATTAAGGATTCACACAAGGAGCAAAGCCAAATGAATTCAGTTCAATGGCATTTTTGCTACTTGTTTGCTTTAACCACCTTGTAAGAGAGTAGAAAGGATATTATAACCACATGGTACATACAGTCTCAAGCCAACTCTGTCCCTTGTGTGTATATTAATGAGCTAAGAAGAGACACCTGTAGCTTGGCAGTGCTAATTCTTTAAAAGTGCTTTTGCTGTTTAATTGCAGCTCTTGTGTTTTCTTGATTTTATTTAAGCTGTCAGTAGCTGTGCATTAATATCATATTATAGAATTTATTTTTAACAAACACAGAATTAAATACTAATAAAAAGAGACAGGCATGATTCCAGAATGTTTCCCATATATAGTCAGGGCTCCGATGAGATGATGTGAAGCTGATTTAGTTTTTAATAAAGGTTAATTGAGAGTAAAGCTAAGAGAATGGTTGAGATCATCTAAAGAAAGAACATTGCATATATGTCTGTTCATGAAAGAGGATAATTTAAGCAGTTTCAAAGTATCTGATGCATGCTTACCCATGCAGTAAATGTATCCTAAAGAGGGAAGTTGTTTAGTTACTAGAAGCCTCTGAGTGCTGTCCAACAACCACAGAAATGCAATATTAGCTAAAAAACCAGGAGAGCAGCAGCCTGCTCAGACTTCTTTGGATGGTGGCTGCACTTTTTCCTGGTCCATTGGCCATGATCAAGTCCTAGAGAGGACTGTGAGTGCTGACACCTCTCACCTACCTGGCAAGGCAGGATCCTTCCCTGTGAGGTTAATGGGAGAGGAGTTACAACATAATTGAAGGACAGTTTATTGGAAATTAAAAGGGGAGCAGAATTGCTTATGGCCTGACATTGTAACAGGAATTTGGGAAGGATGAAATGTTTCTAACTAGCAACCTGTGTGCACTAAAATGACCCCCAGCACAATCTTATTTAGTGTCGTGTTCTAAGAACACTGAAGTTATTTCAAAAGAAAGGGGTTTTCTGGAAAATTGGAACAGTGTTTATCTAAAGCTGAAGCACCATGAGATGATTAAACAATGAAATGTTTCTTCAAGTGTTTTCCTTCCAGCATGCAAAATAACCAGTGTACATAACAGAGTAGAAAAAGGCACTGTAGGCAGAGATAACTCTCCACCATCTCAGTGAGGGAAGATTTATACACTCTTGCTACCTTCTGTGTCCCATCCTGGGGAAGGAAGAAAGGAAGGAAAGAAATACCCCAGCATTGCTACTGGCTTGTTGCTTCTTCTGAAGAAAATAATGACAGATGGTTAAGTTCTTCCACAAAATCTTGGATGTTTCCAATTTTGTTAATTGTTTCGGATTTTTTGTAGTAAAAGACACTCTTTTCCCAATTATAAGCATTTTTAAAATAGCACACCTGCTTGCTTGTAAGCGATTGCAATTGCCACCATTGTTGGAGAGCCCCATTGCTGTCCTGCTTTGCAGTTGCATGTGTAGCTTGCTGAGCATGTTCTTGGCAACATTCATACTTAAAATATCTGTCCCAGCTACTCGAAAGGTTTGGGAACTGGCAGACTTCTGTAGGAGTTCTCAAGGCATTGTATGAATAACTCTGGTGAGAAAGTTTCCTGAAGGGCTGGTTGTGTGTTTGAGAGAACACAGTCTGCAATACAGAAAAAACTGATTAAAAAAATTAGTATGTATCTGATTGTTCAGTCCAGGTGAGGACATAAACTGGTATTTTTTTCCTCTGTCAGTGACTTGACTCAAGTGATACTGACAGTGTAGTGAACTCCTCTTCTGTTCAGGGAGCTTCTGTTCATAGTTCATAGAGCCTATCCTGAGAGCTGCACCTTTGATCTTTGGCAAGCTGGGAATTACTGTGACTGCACTGAGCAAAACCATGTCCTTCAGTTCTTTGTAACAGTAAGAAAAATGTGGTGTTATTATAGAGAGGAAGATATTTGCACCTGTGCTGTAATTTATTTACTCCTTGCTGCTGGCAAAGACTTAGGGGTACAGGAGGTAAATACATGGCTTATTGCATATTTAGTGATCTCAAATCTTCCCAAAGTAATTTTTTATTGATATTAGGGGAAAAACAGTATGGGCGTTCATCTCTTCACTCTCCCCATCAGTGCAGTGCTGGTTTTGCTTAAAAAGTGATGGCCTGTGCTAATTTTCTCTCTCTGAAATCTGCGGTAGCATTCAACATAAAAATTTCCTTACAAGTGTGAGTGGCAACAACAAACAAAGAGCAAAAGCTTGTATTCAAAGATATTGTTTAAAGGATTTTGGCTTCAGTCCTCCTCCTTGATACTTGGGAAAGAAGAGGCTCCAAAAAGCTTTGGTGCTCTTCTAAATTAGTACTAAAAACAAGTAAAAATGAAACAGTCACATCCACTCTCTTGATTTCCCATAGAAAGGGTTTGTTCCTCAAAGTCTCTACATATTACCCATTACCAGCAAGGACAACAAATGCATTGGAGGGACTTCATGAGAATTTTAGCCAGCCTTGTCATTTGCTCTGGAGGAAGTAGATGGAAAAGGCAGTCTCTTTGGGATTCACATAGAATTTTGCTTACATTTTAAAAAGTTCTCTTAACATCTATTTGCTAAAGAGAAGGTTGTTTGTTGCTAGAACTTTTGGGATGCAATCTCCAGGTTGCTACAGCCTGCATCCCAGCCTATGCATTTTTGGGGAGGTTATTTGGGTTAGCTGCCTACCTAACCTAAGTGGGGCTGCATTTTTTGTTCCTGGTGCCAGCTAAAATCAGATTTAGGTGCAGCATTTTTGTGATTGGGAAATTTACATGTGCACTATTTCTCCTTGTATAAATACACCCATGTGCTGTATGTGGTACTAGTGCTCAAAGAACAGCTGGGATCAGAACAGATCAGATCTCAAACTGTTAATGTGTTTTTAAAAAAACTGTGTCAGTGTGTTTGTTGAAAGTGATTAATGAACTGGCATTACTTAGTCAAAATGGAATAGTAGCTTTGAGGTCTTGCCTGTGGTTTATGATTCCCACATTGGTTAATCCTATGAAGAGATTATGTGAATTGGTGTCATTAATCAGCAGTCACATTCCTCCTTTTGTATGTCTCAAACTGAAGGTGCAGGTAAAAACCACTGAGTTACAGCATTCAGGTTTCTAGTTACTGCTGTTCAGCACCATTCTCATTGAAAATGACCCAAATTACAAATTCAACATAGATTAAGTGATCCTTTGTTTACACAAGCAGTTCTCTGACCTTAGTTTCATTATCCTACCCATAGATTTGAACATCTAGAAATTAATGTCAGATTTTAAGCATCATTCTTCATGCATGACTGTTTACTTGTACAGCAGGCCCTTTCTGCCTCTTAAATCAACTTTGCCACTTGTCCTCACCACGGGGGAAAAAGACTAAAAAGATCTTTGCCAAAAGAAAAGGGATGATTCATGAAGATTATTTTTTTTCACGGTCAACAGAAGGTATTTAAACCTGATTAGACATATGAAAGAGAGATGTTTTCATGGGTTTATCTTTCGCTGTACTATGTGAGCTAGATGTATAATCTCATCCTTAGTAAAACTTCCTTGCTGTGACAGAAACAGACTGGAAATCAGTGTGACTCACTAACCAATTATACCAGTGCCATAACCTTATGGAAAGAAAATTTCATGGGTATTCAAAACTTACCTGAAGGTAAAACCTGTGGTTTTTTGTTTGCTTGTTTTCCTGCACAAAGACATAGCTCACATTTGCTTTAATGTTGGTTATACATTGGGCTGAATTTCAAACCTTCCAAGAGAAGTTTGTCAGGAAAGATTTTGCAATTTTGTCCTGTGAATTTCCCATATATATGTAATCCTAATACTTTATAGAAGAGTATCTTGGAAGATTATTAGAACCATGTTTTTTGATAGAAGGAGAAACCTTTGTAGAATTGATGTGTATTACTGCACAGCAGTATTGGTAAATAGCAGAATGAAACAGCAAATCCTTTGCTTGGAGTATAATAGAGGTGAAAATCAGGTTTCAAAAGCCTCTCAGCTGTCTTGACAGGTGAAGAAGAGTCTTTCCTGCAAACCCATCACTTTTCAGTTCTGAAGCTAATCTCTCACACAGCCCTAGAATGACTCTTCAGGACTTGAAATCTCTGCCCACACCTGTAAATTAAAAAACACTGGGGATTTCATCTAGAACATGATCTTAGTGTTTTTATAAAGTGACATTATTAAATATTTCCTGGCCTGATTCTGGCAGGTGTTAGTGCACTCTCAGGTGGTTCCAGGGAATTTGGAAGTTGGCAGGACTGTTCCCATGTGGAGGCATCTGGTTGTCCATGTTGGCAGAGAAGGAGATAGAGGCACATAAAGTCAGCTTGATTTTGGTGTTCAGCTGCAGCCATGGGGAGTTGCTGAGGGTGGATTTAAACTGCTAATGTAGGTGTCTTAAACAGTCCAGTGACAAAAATGGATTCCAACTGGATTTTTTAAATATATATTTATTATATTTTCACTGTATGAATTTTGCCAGTTACTTTTTATCACACTGTTACTCTTAATGTAGGGAGGAGAACATTCTTGCAGCTATTCCGTATCAGTCACAAAGGAAAATATTAATTCTGCAAGCAGGAGAGATTTCTGAAGTGCTGGGGTTAACAGTGGTAGATGTATGTTATCAAATATGTTTTGATGTTATGCATATGTTTTATGCATAGTAGGTGTAAAGCTTGACACTGCCCTTTCATGTGTTTGTCAGAGTTAATTGTACGTTAAAAGTAGACACAGACAAACAGTAGGGGCTTTGCTCTGTGGTGAGCCAACAATTTTGGGACAAAATGAGCCAAACAGGAAATGTTTTCTGGTTTTTTAGTTGTTTTTGTTTGTTTTGTGGTCTTTTTTTTGTTTGGGAGTTTTGTTTTATTGTTTGTTTTTTTTTTGAGATCTGTCTGAAATGCTGTCTAAACTAAAAATGTTTAACCTAGAATTTAGTATTTTTGCATTTTTTGCTCTTTCTCTAATGTAGGACGATAACAAAACAGAAATTGCTTCCACAAACAAGAATTCAAAATAGATTTCTCTTAGACCTTCCATCTTTTTGGTCTGAAATTGTCAGGTGCAATTATTATTTTTAATTGTATTCATGTGAACAAATGGTGCTCTGATATTTTGTCATTGCATACTAGTAAGGAATAGATAAGCATGTGTTTTGTGCCTTTTTTTTAAAGTATGGATGTTTTCCTAATTTATCTCAGAATTAACTGAAGGTCCTATTCTTAATTTAGAGGAGACATATAATGATTTGTGAGTACCTGGCTCTATCTGGAAGATGCTACACCTTTCAGGAAGGAGCAGGATTTCTGGGAGTTGTTTCCATAGCCCAAAGCTGGAGTGAGTTGTTCTGTTTTGTTGCCTGCAGGTGCAGGATGTGCCTCTCTTTCCCCTGCCCTGGGAAATACCCAAATAGCTAAGATGATAAAGTAGGTTAGAAATTTGCACATTTATAGTTATTTTGACTTCAAGGAGAACACATACACAGCAGAGGGAAAGAGCAACTGTGTAAAATGAATTTTGCCTGCAGCATTCCTTCCTAAGAAGCCCTGTCTGTTAACGTGATCACATAAGACAGTAGGGTTTCCCTGGATGTGGTTGTAAGACCAAGTGTCTCCTTGTCTCTTATTAAATCCTACTGCAATGATAGTGTATTTATTAATCTGTTGCTTCTTACAGAACCATTTTGGTCTGCCCATAACAGTGCTTAAAATCTGTACTCTGCCCACAGCTGAGGCTCTTTCTGCTCTTTCTGGCCACCTCTTAAAAATGAAATTTTTTCCTCTGAACAGACTGAGAACCCATAGTAATAGTGGTGTAGCTGTGAGCTCAAAAAACAGTTGCTGTATCTTAACTGTGTTTCAAAATCTAGTTGTCATATCATCATGACTACATCACAAATCTGCTCCCTGGTCAAACTCAGGGGTCAAGCCTCATGTTTTATGACGTTCTTTCCTTTTTATTTCCTAAATAATGCATTAGAAAAGTAATGTTGTTATAACCAAACAATGGAGACAAGAAGGGACTAGGGAAATACAGGATGCCAGCACAAGCCAAAAGAATAAGGTAAAAATTTGCAGAATAAAAGGGGGAAAAAAAGGAAGAGGGGGATTAGTGTGATAGATCACATTGTTTGGTTTGTTGGTGTATGTTTAAACAATAGCCATCTCCAAATCACTGGCTGAATTCCTCAGTATTCTTAGACCTGAGACTGCTCATCAGTTTCAGCAATACTGCTTGTTTGTTTTGAACCAAGATTAGAGGATCACATAAGCAGAAGAAATTTATTTCCAACATCTTTTGCTTTGTTTAATGCCATATAGATTTGAGGAAAAAACTGTAAGTTATTGTCAACAACATGCATCAGAAAAAGCATAATTGTAAAGGTTGTTGATATAGAAAATGTCTCTGCTGTTGCCTTCCTTTATCTTTCATTTTGAAACAATGCAGAAACATTTTTTTTTTATTTTTTTCAAATGGTTGGAGGTTTTATTGTGTCAACTTTATTTTTCAACATAAAATTTTGTTGCCCAATATTCCTTTATTGTGTTTTATCCGAGTTGTGCTCTGATGCAGAAATCCTTCAGGACAAGGCAGAGACCTGTTCATACCCTTCTGAATCAGGCTTTATTCTTCTAGATGTTATAGTGCAGCAGCTTCATGATGGCTAGGAGATGCCCACAAGGATCCCACTTTTTCTCTCTGAAAAAGTTAAGGCTTCCTTCTAGAACTGCAATGCTGCACATTGGAACAGTTGATTTTTCTCTGAAGTGTTTCAGTGAACCCCAGTAACACATCTAATGTAGAAATAAAGCTGCTTTCTCTCAAAATCTTCTTTAGTGAAGCTGCTTCTTGAAAGTTATGGATTTGACTATCTTGAAACAGAAAGAACAGGTAAGTAAGCAAAGTTGTGTAGGATTGAGAACTGTTAGAAATCCCTTCTATTTGAAGAAACATCTCTGCCGCTATTGTTGGGTGGGATTCAAGAGAAACATCTCACTTGTGCTGTTTTTCTGTGTCAGCCCTAAGAGTTTGACGAGAAAAACCCAGCAGGCCTAGAAACTGCTTGCTTGAGCCTGTCTGCCAAAAAGGAAAATTCCCATGAAGTACACATGTAGAAGTCACCACTGGCACCTGGGATCCGTGCGGATAGAAAGCTGCCTATGTATTCAGCCTGAAGAGCTTCTGTAGAACAATTTACCCTTTCCAATATCATTAATAGCTGGGGCTGGAAAAGTTGTAACAAGGGAAGCAGATATCCCAAAGTGTGAAAATGCGCCTGCTCCAAAAGCCTTGCACAGGGATGTCACTGTGACTGAGAATCAAAAGCCAGAATGTGCCCTTGTATGTGTGCTTGACTCCATAAGGACTCAAGAGGCTTTTTTCCTCACACCATTTTCATTGTCTCTGCTTCACTGCTTTGAGGTTCAAACAATTTATCATCTAAATTTAAAAACAACAGAAAATACCTGCTGTTTTGCCTTTGTCTCATTTGATAGGCGTGCAGCATTATCCCAATAGGAGTTTAAGATGATAAAACATCAAGTGAGATAGAAGCAGGCTGAAATGGTTATATTGTCATTAACTTACAGCACCCTTGGCTTGTACGATCTATTTGTGCTGTGTTGTAAGTCTCAAATGAACAATTTGAAAGTAAATGAATAAAAATAGTATGACAGGCTGGAGGGGTGTTCATGACTCCAGATGTTACAGACTTAGAAGCTTTCACTGTTCCTCTTAAAATTACGTGTGTGTTTGTGAAATACAAACTTGCTGAATATTTTGTGAGTCTTCTCCCTTCCCTTTGGTGTGAGTTCAGAGCTGTTAGAGTATGGTTTGCAACAGAGAGAACATCCAAAACTATGGCTCTAACTTCACACCCTGACATATGGCACTCTGTTCTGGTTGTTCTGTCAGTCAGAAGCCAAATAAATCCAGCTGATGTGGCACCAGTGGGATTCATGCTGTTTGCAGTAAAACTTCCACAGGTTTTGATAAGCCAGGGGAAGCAATGTTGTGCTGCTGACAGCTGGGTGTAGGGCCTGCCTTTGTTTGACTCTAGGCACTAGTCACTGGGGAGAACACTTCAGGATGTGTGTTGGAAGACATTGTCACTGCAGTGCATTGCAAAGTATTAGCAGAGCTTAGCGAGGCATCTGACCGTGATCAAATATTCCTCTTAAATTAAAAACATGTTTTGCTATTCTGCTCAGCCTGTTCTTAGGTAGCTATTATTGGAGCTGGATCCTCTTGCTCTATTTTGAGGATGTCTTATTGAATCATGCATAGAATGATGTGATTAATTTGTGGAACAGAAGTCCCTGTGCATCAGCTGTTCACTGTCATTTTCCTGGGGGGAAGATAGAACTTTTTATGTTGAAAGACACTGATCATCCTTTTCAGCATATCAAAGAACAAATGTACTGTAGGCTTTTGTATTGAAAAAAAAAAATCATAGAACAAATGGCTTTTATCTGTATTTCCATCATTACACCTGCATAAATCTCACCAATGCTAATGGGACTTGTGGCAATGTAGATAAAAGACAGTCAGGCTGTCAGTGAGATATGGAGCACAACAGAGCAAGGCATGCTGCAGAAGTAGGAGGGTCCATCCCTGCAGGTGTGGAACTCAGCCTGCTCCAAATAAACCCTTGGCATGGTTTATTTTTAAGGCTCTCCAGATTGACATACCCAGTGGTGGGCAATGCAGTGGCTGTGCAATCTTGCTGAATGCTCAACTTTATTGCTGCCGAGATGGATTTTCTGAGAGGGAAAGAAAGTTTGGTCTCTGCATCTGCTCTGACATAGGTGCACATGTGATGTCTGTGATGGAAGACACCTGGGGGACAAAGCAGAAGCACCTGGACTGAGGGTTGAGTAGAGCTCAGGGTGGGGGTAAGCTGAAACCAACAGGCTCACCTTGAAGAGTAGAAAAGGGGTGAGGGGGCAGTGCAAAGGGATCAAACAGGCAGACTTGTAGGATCCTGTAGAGATTAGGAAAGAAAAAGGAAAATCAGCAGGCAGCGTGTTTTTAAAAGCACATAGAAATACATGGTAAAGAAGAATATTAACAGAAAGCAATGCAACTGATCACAAATGGTAACATTATCACTGTGAGCAGAAGGGGAAGGAAGTTCTGGGCGTGGACCCTAAGACAAAGGCATTAACTGGAGTGGCCTGGTGCAGAACACAGAATTACTCATTTGAGTGTTGACAAAGTCAGTATAATATGCAGTTAGCTTAATTCCTTGACAGTGTCTGAGAGAGTTTTGTCTACAATACAGTTTGAGTTCTGCCCGAGTTCTATCCATGGATGCTTGAAACCTGTAGACCAAAAGCAGCAGACACACTGCCACCAGTAATTGCTCTGACCTAGGTGCAAATAATAGAGATTTTATTTATTTATTTTGCTGTGTTTAAAATAACATGCATTATCCTCTTTATTAGTGTAATGTACAGATTGAATTTTCAAAGCAAAGAACTTATTACAGAAGGTTTGTTTAAAAGGGAATATGTGCAAGGAATGGTTTTGATCAGTCCCTTGCCTAGGATTCCAGCTGTAAATGCAGTTCTTGCACCTCCCTGGCTACCCAAGCTCAAGAGACTCAACATTGCCTTGTAACATGTGAGTCAGAGAGGCAGGCTTTCTGTAAGATGAAGTGACTCCTGCTGTCTTCAGTGTACCCTTCTCATTTTACCTGGGGCTGTGGGATATTATCTTTGCTGTCCTACAGCCTCTTTATGTCTGGCAGCATTTTCTTTCTTGAAAAAAAGAGCATACTTGGGACATGTGCTTCTGAAAAAGTACTGTGTAGTAATCTGATATAGTTTGATATCCTCAGGTCCATAGAGAAAAATGGTGAGTTTTCTTTTCATCATAGGATAGTCATAACCAATTAAAAAAATAATAAGATCTTATCAGTCCTTACTGCCCACAAGAAGTCTATAAACAGGACTTCTGAGTGTATGCAAGTAATGTTCAGAGAGTTTGAAGAGGTGTAATTGAAGTGTGTGTAATTCTACTTGTAAAGAAGCTACAAAAAAAGAAAGATTGGCAGTGAAAGTAACCCTGCTGCTCTGGCAGGACAGCACAACTTACAGTGAATCACTAGAGCTTCTCTGTAAGCTGATTAATTCCTCCCTGCCTTGACTCGAAAGGTTACAAGTTAATTTACTCACAGGAATGTAAGTGCAAGCCTTTAAATAAAAAGAGCTGCTGTTGACTTCAAAACTGAGTCACCAGCACTGTTGAATTTTTGAAGTCAATTTACTGTCATTTAAAACTATTTTA
Source organism: Margarornis squamiger (assembly GCA_035222235.1). NCBI lineage: Eukaryota > Metazoa > Chordata > Aves > Passeriformes > Furnariidae > Margarornis > Margarornis squamiger. Next base: position 11,305,166 of record JAWWTY010000123.1, on the reverse strand, counting down.
GAATAACTGTTCATCCTTTCAAAAAAAGAGCGTGTGCCCTTTTTATTTCTGGCAATAGACTTCCTAATAGATAATGAAGCAGGACTGAAAAGCCCGTGAACGCCACGGAGACACTATTTTGTCAGTGTTGCATTGTGACATATTCATGATCTTTTTTTTCTTTGCTTCCTTAACTTTTCTTTTTAATTTCCTTATTTCATTTCTGTTTGGTGTGTGTGTTCATTTTAGGGATAGTATAGTTCATCTCCTGAATTATTTAATGTTAACTTTTGAATATTACTCCGAGGCACCTAGCAGGCTTAATATCGTATTAGCCACTTAGCCATCACTCCTCCCATGTCAACTGGAGAACAAAATAAATATATTGGAAGTACTTAGCATAAATCTGTTTCTTCAAAATGGCTGTGTAGTTTCACTTTGTCGAAATACCTGCGTGTTGGCTTTCTTTGCTGTTTAAATGCTGTTCTATCTGTTCCTAACTTCCCCTGTTTAACAGCAGACAAACCCAGGGAGCACTGACTGAATCGGATGATCCCGAAACAGGCTGTCTAACTGATAACAAGCCAACTTCTCGACACTTCTATCCTGTCGCCTTGCTGCTTGTCAGCTCACACTTGCTGGTTGTGTGGCTTATTTTAAGTCTTGCTTTGCTATTAGCCAAATATCAATAAACTTCACTGGTGTTCCTTTCTTTTCTACAAACAGCAACAAACTAACTTTAGAAAAAGGAATTCTGTTGTAATATTTCTACAGTCTCAGACCCCAAGGATTCATCTTTAAGATACAAATGTCTGAAATGTACTGTGTTTTCGTTCTTTATTTTTTTTCTCTGAACTCTAAGAAGTATACTATGCATTGAGTGAATTGGTTTGCTCTTTCTGTCCATGGTAAAGCTTTCCCACTGTAATTAGCGCAGAGAAAGCGCACTTACGATGCTGTCACTGTATAGAAAATGTGGAATCCTGAATGCTTGAACCCCTCTTTCCAGAGTAATTAGTCTGAAAAAAAAAATATTAAAAATGAATTTGCACAACACAAACTAACCCCCAGGCAGGGCGGTGGTTTGTGAGACTTAACTTTCATTGTCGTTTTTTTCATTGTTACTAGCTGATGGGATTGGTTTTGTTTAATGAATGATTATTACTTTGCTACAACTAACCCCTTTCTGTAGAGTAACTAAATGGAATAGAATCGGTTCTGTTTTGTAATGGAATTAACCTGTTTGTAATTGTTGCTTTAGTTGCTTTTGCTTTCAAGACACTTTTATATTCTTTTTAACAAAGTCCTGTTTATGTCTTGACGCACCACTTTGGCACTTGTGACTTTTGTACTGTATGTGAACGAACATCCTTCCTTTATAAAGCAGAGAGGTGGATTGGGCTGTTTGAAAAGCCATTCTCTCTTTTTTTTTTCTTTTTCTTTTTTTTTTTTTTTCATTGCAAAGCTGAACATACAGAAAGTGAAACAGAGATGAAACTTTCCTTCACAAATCTCTAGGGCCAGACTTAATAAAATGCCTTATTCCTAGAATACGCATTTTTAGAGCAATGTATACTCGCACATATATAGCAAACAAATTTAAAAAAAAAAAAGTATGAGAAGATTTAAAAGGCAAATATATTTCTGGAATTAGAACAAAATGTATCATTAAAGTATTTAAATTTTTTTTACTAAACTTTAAACCTCAAGGGCAAATATATTAGGGGGGATGGAAAATCTTATCACCTATTTCTGAGGGCAATAACTGTACTGGGCCTGGCCTTGGATTTAATTTTGTAAGATGTATCATCACTTGTGGAAAACAAAAATGTAGAGTTGAATCTTTGTTATTTTTACTTCAACTGTTGCTGAAACTCTGCAATGAACAAATAAAGCATATTTATTTATTCTGTGTTTCATGAAGTTGTCCTTTTTCCCCCTTTCACTAGAGAAGGATGCCGCATAGAGAATGTTCTGAAGAATGTCAAATGCAGAAAGTATGCATTCAACATGATACAGCTGATGGCTTTCCCAAAGTACTACAGACCTCCAGAAGGGACATATGGAAAAGCTGACACCTAAGTTTAACAAAAGTGTAATCAGGAACATACATCACGTTAATTAGTGAATGTTTATGACGTATTCATTGGGAATGTATAACCAATTGAGGTGTTATTTTTATCAGGTTTTCTCGTTTTGCATTAAAATAACTCTGGTTAGTTGTTATGAACTAAAATACCATGAATAAGCAATGGGCTGGATATTCTCAAAATCAAATATATTCGACTTATCTTTGTGAAGTTGAAGCTTAGTGTGACTCATAAGCCAGCTGGAATTAGTTTTTTGGGTCATTTGATGATAATTAAAAAGGGAAGTGGCATTTGCTGTAGGAACTGAGGTTAGCAATCTGGAAGGTGGCATTCTGACTCCAAACCAAAACCTGATATTTGATTTAAGGGGTCTCTCACTGCTGGAAACAGTGTTTTCTGGAACCAGCAGAGCACTGAGGTTTTAATCACTAATTAAATCCTTCACAGAAATGTTTATGAAAGATGCTAATGTTAATATCTGGGATAAATATAATTTTGGTAATTACACTTAGCTTCTTTACATAATATGTTTTTAGTAATTGCAGCCTGTAATTTCAGTAATTCCATTCTGATTCCCTGCAGTACATTTGGATGTATCATTCTTGGCTTTCTGTACCACAGCCAAATACCACTTATTTCACTTTCACATAAATCACACTGAAATCAAGGGGATTAATTCTACAAGTAAGGTGACCTGAATTTGACCTCCCATTTACTGTAAACCCTTAAAAGTAAATTTTCTTTACTAGTTGGGAAAATGAGTTGTATATACAGGAGTTAATATATCTTTAGGCTATGAAAACGTATATGTTATTACAGAGCCTAAAATAAATGTTATAATTGTGAGTAAACTGCTGTATTAGGCCTAGTTAGGCACTGCAACTGATTTATATCAAATTTGTAATGCTGCAGGTAGACACTCTAGGATGAAGAACTATCAGCTTTAAAAATTAATGTTAATGTTCTGCCAGCTTGTGTTAGTCCTGAAATTTATCTTGCAAAGAACGTTTGTGTTTTCTAATTGTATCTATTTATTACCTTCTTCAGCTTCCCAGAAAGAAATACAGTTTAAAACCCCCAAGTAGTCACTGGTTGCTGACCTTTATGTAGCACATTAATTTGCATATCTAGGGCAGAAGTATGAGAAATTTATCCTAATGAAACTGCCTGGGAATTCGAGCACCTGTAGGAAATTGTAATTGCCATGGATAAAGAAGTTAATGTTTCCTTACTCCTATGGAAGTCAAAGAAATCTCGATGTACCATGAGTTATAATTTGTTCTTTTTATTCCATTAATGCTCATTACTGGGTATAAATCTGTAACCACAGTAGTAAGAATTTAGGAGCCAGTTTCTGGAAATTCTGTTTGGGTGATCACATGGAAATGGTCTGTCGTGGCTAAAATTAAATCCTTCTTGCATATTTGCACGATCAGGCCTTGGGACTTTTAGGAAAACATCAGAAGGAGATCCTTGTTCTAATGCTCATTGACTTCAGTGGAGCCAGAAATTCACTAAAATTAACTAAATGGAACTTTTTAAATCAAAGTAAAGTAGGCAATGTAAATACGTTTTGTTGCATTAGGTTTTTATTTCTATTATATAATGTGCTATCACTTATTGCTTCCTTGTTCTCATAATGTGTTACTTCAGTAGTTGTCAGAAGAGTTGGTGCTGCATCCCAGATAAGCTCAGACAGATGAGAACAGGATGCCTTGATTTTTTCTTGTCATGTACCAGTAGAAGTGGGCAATACTTACTGGATGGATGGACGGATGGATATGTGCATATATTAGTGTTTGGACCTTTAACTGTAACTTAGCTGATCTGTACAACACTTTTCTGTGGATTTATGGAACATAAACCTTCCTAGGAAAGTAATGTTTTGTCCTGTCAGGTTGTTACACCAGCTCTCACTGTCTGCATGTTTATTATTAGCTTTAAGCCCCTTGCACAAGCAGTTTACAGACGGTGCTAAATCCCTCAAACATCTCTGAAATAACCCCCCAGGTGTACAATACCAGCCTTCCCACAGTAATTCTGAAACAACCTGTAAAAGTCTGGGTGGGGATGGTATTCACTGGTTGGTACTATGGGTATCTTTGTCTGAGTCCCACGAGCATTTTATCAAGTTCAAGATATGAAATTATCTAGATTTTCTTGTCAGGAACATAGTCTTTCAAGATTTTGCCTTAGCATTTTAATCCTGCTTGGGTTCTAAATTGTTGCTGTGATGTTACTTTTGTGTTGAAGATGTTTTTCATATTGAAGCCATGGTTTTGATGAGGGAGAGGAAAAGCAGGCGCTGGATTACTGTCCTTTTTGTTTTAATAGGCACTCACAATATGTTCTTGTGAAATTAAATAATATGTTATTTGCTAAAGATAATTAAGAAAAAAAAAAACCCACATCAGTGGGCTGCAGTGAAACATCACAGAAGAGCAGGTTGGGTTTTGTGCTAAATAAGAGTGAAAATTTTCACCCCAATATTTTGATTGGAACATCTTGTTGTAGGTCACGAGACCTTTGTAAAACCTGTTGATGTGGTTCCAAGTCTCCTCGAAGAGCCTTGTTGCTTCAGTGCTGAACCAGGCTCAGGTATTTTGTTGTTTGGCCATTGCCTGCTATGGGCCAAGGCTGTGCCATCATGGATTCAGAATTGTTGGGTTTTCTGGTTTGCCTTTTAGGAAGAAACAAAGTGGGTTTTGCTGCAAGTTGGGAGTTCCATTGCTTGGGGCATTAGTGATATTGCTCTTTGTAGCAGCTGCTTCAAGCCCTGTGCATTATTTGAATGCCTAAGAGAGGAGTCAAATCATCCCTGGGATCTCACACGTAATCTTGTAGCTCACTCTGAATAACAGGGGAGTTAAATTAAACTAGTTTTTATAAGCAAACTACATCATTTGTTTTGCAAAGGGTTAAGGTAAGCATACTGGTTTTGGTGGTGGGTTTGCAGAAAATGTTGCGTATCTGCTCTTAAAACATTTGCAAGAGTTTGTAAGGTACCTTACCTTTTGTAAGGTATAAAATAATCTGCTTTTAGGGGAGGGCAGTTCTCAAGGGCTAAAACATGAAAATTGAGAAATGTATCTGGCATCTAAGGCCAATCCTGTCTTACTCACAGAGGATATCCTTTGTAGAAATAAGGACATCAGGATCTGTCCTGAGCAATCCTGAAATAAGGGCTTCTAGCTTTGAATATTTGTACAATGCATTGCATGCTGATGTGGGGGGTTTGTACCACAGACTGGTGTCTAAAGGGAGAGCTAGTATAAAATGCCTAAAAGAAATAAGGAAAGTTAAATAACTTTTTCTCAGTGATGATTGTAATATTGTTATAATACATAACATACATAGGCCTGACATTATTAAGTAGGCAGGTCTTCTTTTGGGGAATTTAAAATATGTTCTTGTTAATGTTTATACTTTGGCTTTTATGGAGCAATTAGGAAACAGAAATTTTTGATTGTTACCTGATTTTTGTCTATGTGAAGCTGTGTATTTTGATGGAATGCTAGCAATGTCTGTGGTATAAAGACCAAGTAATTTAGGAGGGCTGTTGAAATACTCATTAAGAGCCTTAATGAAGTTCTTTGCAATGTTATTTTTTGTACTGTCTGAATTTTGCCATTACGTAAGTGAAATCAGGAAATTAACAAACTCTGTGTCTAAATCAATCACTCGTGATGAAAATTCACTTATTTGCAGTGGAATAAATTGTAATGGTATTCTAAATCTCCACTAGTAATTTAGGTATAAAGAAGTGCAACATATCATTTTGAAGCCCACTGTATAATATGCCTATTAAGAGTTTCAAGAAAAGCTTATTTTTATTTCTAGATTAAACACAAGTTCCAGGAAATCCTATGGTCCATTTAGTAAAAGCAGAAAATGCACTGAACATCAACTGGTGTAATAAAGAAAGCAATTACATTAAAAACTATGCAGCAAAATTACTTGCGTGAATTAATGTATGTAATCAGTTAATACTCTTAAACATCTATTGTGTCAGTTGGCTATATTGTAAACTTGAAACCATTGATATCTATATTTATGCTCTTTTTTATTGTAAAGAAGTGTACTGTATACGCAATGCCATGAGACATGAATTTGCTTCTTGCTTTTCACTTCCTTGCAGCTTAAAAGCAGATGTTTACAATGGAAATGCTTTAAAATAATTTGCTGCTCTTCAAAACACAAACTTACCTTGTAAATGGCGCGTTTACCAAAAAAAACGCTCACAAAGGCTTTTTTTACAGAGAAAAAAGAAAAAAAAAAGGAAAAAATATCTTAGTCTCTAGAACATTGCTTTTTTTTCCTTAGTCATTGCCAGAGCATTCAGTTTACACTCTGCAGCACTCAAACATTTATTTGCTCTTTCTCTCATAGCATCTGCTGAATAAGTAATATTTAAACAACCGTGAGTTTCAGCATGATACTCATGATTCAACATCTAAAAACTTGCATTTGCTCAGATATGAGACTTAATACTTCAGGGTAAATAAAATAGAAGACACTTGCAAACCAGTGTGTTTGTATTCCAAAGAGCTGAACCATAAAGCACAGGGATTGTGTGCTGACTGGGAGAAGGACTTAGAGGAGGAGTCTGACTGTGATAGGAGGGCGCCCTGGATCTCCAGGGTTTGAAGTGGTGGGATTTGTAATCCTCACTTAGATCTCTGACTGTTGGCAGTGGTGTTTGGTTACTCTTTCCATGCATGCAAAGTACTTTAAGAGTTTTCAGCACTTCTGTTCTGTTTATGAATGGTCTGACTTTAAAATTTCCCAAATCCCAAATTACCTTGGTACTTGTTTCCCTTTTGTGTAGCTGTCCCTTGTAATGTTCCTGTCTTACCTTCTGGAGCACACAGGGTGATGTATAAGTAACATTAATAGGACTTCAGTCCATAGCATGTGTGTGTTCAGAGAATGAAGCACAACTATAGCAATTCAACGCTTTTTGTATTTCAGGATTTATCATTTTTGTTTCATTGCTGTCTGTAAGCCATGTCCATTGAACACTGTGTATATATTTTTATTTAAATAAATGTAATGTTTATTTTTTATGTTTCTGACTTTTTTGTTTGTTGTTCATTTTTCATTTCATTATGGTGGTGTTGCCCAGAGAGCAGACTGTGCATGCTGATGAGAGTGGGTTCCCTCCCAGAGGAGTGGATGGAAGTGCACTCAGAGGTCTTTGTCACTGCTAGGAGCAAGTATTTAGGGAAAGTTCAAAGATACAGCAGCTAAAAGTCTGCAACAGCCAAAATTTAATTGTTCCTAGTCTTACTAAAACTTTCACCTCAGGTCCTGCATTTTCTAGTTCAACACAAACAAAACAGTCACAGGCCCATAAGGAACTCCCTTCCACAGAACTGTTGATCTGTAGAGAGTTGTTTGGTGTAACAGGTGGGGTCAACACCTTTCACAAGGAAGACAATCGAAAAGGTGACATGGCATGTTCTCTGTGGTATCACATCTTCACTGGACCGTGGGAAGTAAGTATGGGTTGGTTCTGTGCTGGTTTTTTTGACCTGCTGTTGATATTTGGATTTATATGATCTGTCACCGCAGTGAAAGGTGAGTTCCCCATGGCTGGTTGAAATGCAATGAATAGACCTTACTTTTGGGTATATGATAAAATGTCACTCTCCTTCTGTATTATCAGTCCTATGAGTAGAAGGTGGTTGCATAATTTGCTCTCTCTGTTTATATGCTAGCATTTTTAGTTTTACTGAGGTATATTCAGTGAGATGGTAATTACCTGCAAGGTTCTTGCTAACCTTTAGAAAGCACCGGGAGCTAATGGTTATTATGGAAATAAGTTAAAAAGCTGTTAACATTCAGCCTCACAGTTTTGTCTCTTACTAATAAAAGTGACAGTCTTTTAAAATTCCTTTGTCTTACTTTGCATGCTTATGGATTTTATCTTCTGTGTCAACCGGGGTCACTTTTTTCTCATGACAATGTGAAAGTTAAAAGGAGAAAGAACCAACATTTGTAGTGAGATCATAGAGTAGTGTGACAGTAAAAATATGTTTTCACCAATTCCCTTTCCAGTGTTACATCAGGGCATGTTTGAGTAGAATCATGATCTGATGTTCCTGAGCCATAGTCTGCAGTGTTGTGCACTGGGCTGTCCATTGTTGACACTGAGTGTATGTACACAAATGCTTCTGCTGGGCAAGGCAGCGAGGGCTCTCCAGTGTGCTTAGTGATGAGCCTTGTACAGATCACAACCTTCAGCAGTGACAGCTGGTGTTAGTGGAGTTAAGGGTTGGAGGGTTCTAGATGCAAACTGGACTGCATGCTGCTTGCTTTGCCCAGCTAAACAGTCCCTGGGCATTTCTGTGTACAGTCCTAACCCAGTTCATAAATGTACTTGCTCTTCTGCAGGGAAGATGTTGACTTTATTAGAGTAGATGTAAACTGCTTCTAAATATGTTGGGATAAGATGCTGAAAGTATATGTGAGATTTTTTTTTGGTGTGTGTGTATACATATTATATTTATACTTGCATATTTTTGTTGAATACAGTTTTACTATTGCACCAAAGATAGGTCCACGTGAACAAAGCTTTAGCAGGGCTTCTAGCAAGCCTGGTGGGACTCGAATGGCAAAAGTTGTTTCTGGCAAAAAAACCAAAGGAGAGAGAGAAACAGGAAAGGGGAGATGTTTCCCAGACCAAGTCTGTCATTCCTGTGGAGTTTGGAGAGCTCCAGCCCTGGCTGTTCCTGCTCGTAACGCTGTCGTCACTGAGCGGAGTGGGGCTCGAGCAGGGCAGTTGTGTCTGCCCACAGGTTCTGAGCCTTGGTGCTCGTGTGTCTTGGAGCCTCTAATGAAAACCAGCAATTTCAACCAAGGGCAGGAAGAGGAGGAAGGAAGAGACTAATTCTGTCCCAGTAGCGATCAGTGTCCTACGTGCCTGCCCCAACAGCAGCAGGCTGCAGGTGCAAGGCTGGGAGAATAACAGCATAAGAACAAGGGGAGAATGCTGCTGTGTTCATTTTATCTTTCCCCTGCCAAATCCACGTGGATCTTTCTTTTTCATGCAAGAATGTTTTGTGATTGCTGTAATTTACAGGACAAAGCAGTTTAAACTGCTGACTTGAACAGAATTAGAACAAGTGTAGTGCATAAGCAGAGCAGATTTCACCCCTTGGGTGATACTACTCCTTAGAAGTTTTCTTTTAGTGTAGAGCTTAGCATACTTTGAAACACAGAAAGGTGTAAGGTCTGATCCTGAATTTATTATTTACAAGAAAAGAATCAGAAATAGAGCACTTCAGGTGAGAAACTTCAAGGATCAGACTTAGTGAGAGGATTCAGAAGCATTCACATTCCTAAACTTTGGTTCAGAGCTGCAAAATCATTTTGTTTGTACAAGGCCCCACACAGGAAGAGCTTGTTCATGGTCGTGTGCTGTGAATACTCTTTTGGTACGCAAGGAAATTGGTGGCAGTTTCCTGTAAATGATTATAATAAGTAGCTGACACTTTTAATGAACTTGCACACAGAACAAATTTATGCCTTCAATAAGGTCTCTTTTATAAGGGATATGTGCAGTAAAATATACAAAAGCATCTGAATGGGATCTGTGTTATGAAGACAGAGGTTTTCAACTTGCTTGGGCACTTATCAAATACATCCCATAAATAGGAGCTTTAGTCTATTTTCCTACTTAAATCAGGGTAGATTCTCAACACTTTCCATTTGAATTTGGTTTCTCTTTGGTATGCTAGGTAATAAGGGGAAGTCTAGAGAAGCCCAGGCTAAGGAAATATCACAGTCTGTCTTGTAGTAGTTTTCAAACAATAGCAGAATATCAGGAAATAATAGCAAGTTTATGTCAAAGGAATTATATAAATTGGGTCATCTGACTTGATTCTGTTTCCAGAGGGAAACTTCAAGTCTTTGTGACAAAGATGAGACTGATGTTACTGTGGGTAACAGAGGGAGGTGTTTCTAGCACCGAAATTCTGCTGCCTGCCCTATAATATGACAGCTCTCAACCAGGCTCAACTGGAATCAGTAATTCCAAAAGAAACTTCTCAGTAAATCCCAGCCTTCTTTACCACTCATTTCCATGTGTGATGTTCTGATGTTGGGGAGCAATGGGCAAGCACAGCTGTCCCCTCCCTCCCCAGTACTGCGTCATGGCACTGGGTTCTCTTTTCATGTAGCAGCTCTATGGCCTTGTGATTATGTGATGGAACTCAGAATTCAGTTCATGGGATGTATATGAAGCATCCAGCAGATGAACACATGTAATAAAATCAGGGATCGAAGACATCTCCTGACTAGTCAAAGACAGGTAAGGAAGGTCATGTCTAAGCTCTGCATTTGACATTACATTAAACTTTTGTCTTCACCTGAAGTGTTCCTGGAGTTGGAATACTTTGCTGCTTTGTGACTGTGGTGGTGGCAACTCTGAAGGATACAGACTACTGGTTTATCAGCATAAATACTAAAAATGTCCTTGAACAAATGAGAGGATTGTTGTAAGAGCCGTGGCTGCTCGGCCAAGCAGGTGTCATGCACATACATTTTCATACAGGCAAAATGATATTGCAGGAAAATGCTTGTACCACTTTGTTCATTCTCGCAAAAGCAGAGGACCAGGGCAGTGGTAAGGTAAGGAGTGCAAGAATGCATCAAGGCAATCTCTTTTATGATTGATAAGCATCATGTCTCTGGATTTCACATGCAAACATTTAAAAACCTTTTAGAGGTTGATTACAAGGCCTGATATAAATAGAGAGTACTTGCTTGTTTAAATGAGTTAATTATTTACACTTGAATATTTGATACAAGCCAAGCTAATTTTCACCCTGAAATAAAAGCAAACCCCAAAACTCACAAAATAATTTTAAGTAATATAAAGCAGTACTTTTAACATCTCCCTTTACCTTCTCGTGATAGACCACCTCCATGCTTTGTTGAAACAGAAGGTTATTAAAAAAACTCTGTAAATCAAGGCTTTTATTTTTTTAATATCAGTATGGGAAATAGAAGTGAGCATTTCATATGAGTGGAAAGCAGTAGCTGTTAGCAGGGGCTTCATGTGAATGCAGTTAGTGTGCTTAGCTAGCAAATGCCAATAAGAGTTAGTTTAAAAAAATAAAAGGTACAGCACCCAGTTTATTTTCACATATTCATGGGCATAGTTAGTGAACATCAGCAGGGGAAATGTGATCCTACACTTTTTAAAAATCAACAGGAAAGCAGTGCACACCATGCAATTCCCTTTTGCATTAAACTTATTAAGTCAAATCAATTTTTATGAGCACATAGGCCAGAGCTCTGGCACTTAATTCCTTTTGATCTTCTGCCTGCTAAATTCTGCTTCCCACTGCGCTACCATGCAGTTTATTTTTAACTGATAATTTGTTTGGACATCATTAAAAAGAAAATGTTACAACTTCTATCAGTACTGAGACACTGAAATGCCTGTCAAGTTATTAACTGTCTGCACACACACACACACACACACACACACACACACACACACACGCGCACACACACAGATTGGCACGAGGGGGAATTGTAGAATTAAGAAAATGCCAGTGTTCTGTTCCTCGGATGAAGCTGAGGACATACCTGACACTGACATATGCAAAGCCAGCATTACAGATAACTCTGGCTAATTTCTGTGCCTGAGGTGCAACTTCCACCTCCCATGGCCTTGAGGTGTCTGGAGAAAGAAACTGCTATGAGGTGACAGGTTTTAAGTGGAAGCTCCTGTGACCGAGTCAATGGAACTACAATGTTGTTAACTCAAAACTGTCCTTTCCTATGATTAGTGTCCTGAAAGGCACATTTCCTAATTATGGATTCTTTTTTTTTCAGCTGACTGCTACTTAGTGTTGGTATAAGGTGTCTTCTCTAAAAGTAATGCATGTCTTTGTCAGTAGGGTTTTCATGTTTCTTTAATTTTTCTGCGATGATCATAAAATGCTTTAATCATTTCAATTATTGATCATGTTGTGATTATACTTTAATATTTTTATTGTTAGAAAACTAGTAGTTCATTGATGTTGAGTGATGGGCCTGTGAACAGATCTTTTTACTTCTGGTTGTGCTCCACTTTCAGCAGCCTGATCAACATCTGGATCCTTGCATTGGTTTGAGCACCAGGAGTTTCAATACCCTCAAATGCCGATGGATGGTGTAGGGCCCTCGAGCCACTGATGTCCTGGAGCCTCAGTAATGGCAGTAAATAAGATCACACACAGAACTAATTGCACTTCATGCTCATCATTCAGGGAGGTGGATCTGGGAGAACGGTGGTGGTGTATTAGCTGGGCCTGGAACTGTGTGGATCCAGTGATCTTTGGGTATTCTTCGTTTGTGATTGCACCTTCATGGATCATAAATACTGTCATGATCCTGTGGGCTACTAAATATCCTGACCTTTTGTCTTGCTCTAACACCTCTTGTATCCTTTTTAAATAATGATCTAATTAATTAATGATTAATGATTTAATTAATAATCTGCTTAAGCAGGTATTCGTTCATGTTCTCAGAAAGGATGGTATTACAAAAGATAACCAGATACACGAGTAGTTCCTTCTTTGGATAGATACTCTGGTGAGTCGGGACCTGAATCATCCACATTTCAATAAATCTCCACCACTATCAATAAAGATATGTAACACCATTGGAATATTCTAGTACCTAGTTTTCCTCTGCCAGAATTTTTTTTATAGTCTACCTCCCTGCTTTTGTTGTTTGTCTCATAACGTGGGAACCTGGATGGAGAACTGGGTCAGGGGAACTGTTGTGCAAGCTTTGCCCTTTGAGCACTTGCAGAATTGCTCAGTGGAGTACTTTTAAAAAAATTAGAGCAAATGTGTGGGCTCAGTGAATAACGTGTTTGAGTCATGCTATGAGGTGACACCTCAAAAGCAGGGATCAGATTCACCAAGGGAAAATTCTGTGTGACAGCTTTGCTTTTGATATGCCTAGTCAGTTGCAAATATGGAGTAAATTCAGTAAAATATAGGCTTTTTGAATCAGTTTAGATCTTATTATGCAGTAGGGATGATATTGCAGATTAGTCTTTAGGAATGTAGTTTATGTTAAATAGAACACCTTCTTCAAGGCCTGGAAAATTTACGTTTTAAAATGAGTTTTCATTAAACTTCGTTAAGAAGGCAAAGTTATGGTGTGGATTCCAGCAAGAGAACCAAAGCCTGGAACCCATAACAAAATTACTCTAATCATGAGCCAAAAAGATCAGAAACTACCCACCCAATCTTCTGCAGGATAATCAAATGCAGTTCAGGAAATGTCAGGTATAATTGCCACTTAGCTTCTTCAAAATGCGCATTTGCTTTGTCTATCAGGTATAGAACACATTTTGTTCTGACTTTTGTTCCATTTCTCTACCTTGGGCTTAAGTCTTGCATCCAAGGCAGGATGATTGTAGATAAACTTGACATTTGGAGGTGCAAACTTCATTTACCCTTTATTAGAAAATGATCTGGTCCTCCAGTAAAGTTTTGAAGTATCATGGGCTGTAAGGTTAAAGTGTACACCCACAAATACAAAGTTAATCTATGCTTATGGAACACAAATAGGACAATAAATATGACAATGAGAAAACAAAAAATAGGCTTTATAAATAACATTCTTACAATGTTGTTCATAATGCAACACGAAACAGGATTTTGATGAAGTCTCTGTGTATTTTAAAATCAGTTAATCAAGCAAATAATTGATTAATTGGAACACAAAGTATGTCACTTTTCAGTATTCTATTTCCATCCTGAATTTCATTTTGGAAGGTATGGTTTGTTTTGATAGGGGCTGCAGTTGGGAAATATGTTACAATTTTTCTGATCATCCTTATTTTCAATTTGTAATAGAGCCATAGGTCAGTGGAGAATTTATACCTAATGTACTTCTTATTTGGGAAAAAAAACCCTAGTTCTCATTCCATCTGAAATTAGATATTGAGCAAATGAAAAAAAGTTAGGAAAATTAGCCAAATCTATCAGGAAAACTAAGTATCCTGGGTGTTGGCATTTTTGATCAGCATGCTTAAAACTTAAAAACTAGAATAGCAAGCTCAGCCCTCCTGTATGGCAGCAAAGACTTTTTATTCCACTTGAACAGCTTCCTCAATCATTTTCTCCCAGTGCACTGCTCAGTACATGACTAGGTGTGACAAGAAAATGTGTCATCATATCTTCTATTAATGTAACACATTACTGAAAGAGCAAAATGAAGATTAGTAGCAATTAAGGCAACTTAAATTCTAGTTCAGCACACAAGATAGATAGAAGTGTATTATGTCTATTCATATTTTAAGCAGCTGGATGTTCCTACTTACACATCTTTGCTTCCCTAAAGCAATCCGTGTCACGGGAGCTTGACCTTGGAATGGCAGCAGGATGTTAAATTCCTCTATTTCTTTGCCTGGTATTTGCTGTAGTTTGTATTGGCTGATCATTTTCATCCTCTTCCACTGGCTGGAAAAGGACATAAAGCAAAAGGGCCAAAAGTGTAATGCACAGTAATACATATTTTTCTTCATAACTATGTGTATATATATATAGTGCACTAGTGGGAATACAGACATCACACATTTTTCTCTGTGCCTTATTTTACAGCAAATTCCCACCAGTGTGATGATATATTCTAGAGGCTGAGATGTAGACTTCAGCAGGGAAGCTGCTACTGATCACACTTTTCCAAGTTACTAACTGTACTGAGATTTTGCAAATGATGCAAGATCTAATACATTGCCATCACAATTCTGATACTTCAATCTACATTTAATGCTACTTTATTTCATTTGATCTGCTGGAGGAACTGTGATGAATTTCACACACCCATACTTTTCCCAAAAGAAAATAAGAAACTTGCACTTTTTTCGTTGATAAATTAGGTGTCATTAAGACTATCACATTTTAAAATGGTGTGATTTGTTTAAGATGGATCTTTTCTTTACTATATGTCTGTGTTTTATTAGTTATATTTGTAGGTAGTTGATAACTCGTTCACTGTTTGTTTTCCCTGCAAAGACTTTTATAACAGGTTATTTATCTCTGAACTTACCACAACAAGGAGAGCAAGACAAACAATAGTCCAAATAGAAGGATATGGGAAAAATAGTTGTGCACCACTTCTATGTCATGTCCTATCCTATCACAACTGGTAGAAGGACATAAACTAAATGCAAAAGTTTTTATTTTACCTGTGTATGCAGGTACCTCAGGCAAAACTGGCGGTTCTCTTTTGTGTTTATAAGTGGTGAAGGTCAAAGAAAATACTTATCATCCAACCATACCTGTCTGGAAGTAGACAGATAGCATAAAGCAATGATAAAAGCAAGAAAGGATATTTGTTAAGGTGTTCTACTGCTGTATTACACTGAAGTGAAAACAATACCACGATTGAACCACTTTCACCATAACTTATTGCTGGACCAAAGTTAAATAATAAAAGTAATCAAATCATAGACTTTGTCAAAATCTCCCTGGAAGCTGAAGAGTTTGGTTCTCTGAGTACAAAATCCCACTGAAGAAAGTCAGCTTTATTTGATAGTTTCCTAGGACTTGAGGCCAGAAGAAATGATTAACAGAAAAAAAAAAAAACCAAAACCAACAGCAGTTTTCTTAAGTCCCTTGTGCCCTGGTTGTGGTATGTCATGGATCAGGTAAAGTTTGCCCAGACAATCCCATAATCTGACAGCAATAAAAATCCCAAGGCCATTGCCAAATTGCTTCCCAGCAGACCATGACTGAGGCCCCACATGTACATAAAGACTCCTTAGTGGAGCTTTCTCATGAACTGTTCTCCATCAGCCATCTTATCCAGTGTTGACTACTGAATCCAAACCCTTTAGCATGGGAAACAGTTGAAGGTTAACCACATTTGGATAAGGGGAGGAGCATTGTGGAGCTTAGCTCACGTCAGGTTCATGTGAGGTAATCCTTAGTTTTAGGACAGGTAGTTCAAAATCAACAAGTTGAAATGTATAGTCAGGGATTTTGTGTTAAAGTGGAGACTTGGGCATTGGTTTCTATCACTTCTGTTGTCTAATTTTAGTCTCGTTGTCATTTACATTCCCAGGAGAGAAATGGCCAAAGCCAGAATCATCATAAAGCCAACTTTTTAAGGAATGTGTGAACTATCCTCTAAAGATGGTGATCCCTGTTTAGTGAGGAAGGGATTTAATGTTGGGGGAGGGGGAGTGTTCTGAAAAACAGTTTAAATTAAGACACCTCTAGTCAAAATTAGGATTTCTGAATCCTAGCCACAACAGCTGCCAGTGTTGTTCAGCTGAGAAAAAGAAAAGCAAGCTCTTGTTAAAAAAGCACCGAGGAACCTAAGATGTGTTAGAATAAATATTTTCAAGACTTCTTAAGGTATGGAAAAGCAAGATAAAAACTGTTTTAAGGAAGTGAACATGGGGTTGTCTGGATATGTCTGCATTATTTTGCCAGTCTGCAAAAATTCAGTACCAAAAATCCTTTTTAATAATCAGAAAGCGCCTCTTGCATTTAGCCAGTGACAACATTTACTCTGCAATGACATTGAAAATAAATAAGTAATTTATGACTGTAGCTCTTAATCCATTTGCAGACAAGGCAGTAATATTGGAAGTTAGCTATTGGCCAAACTGCTTATCTACTGAAATTTTTTACTCGGTGAAAGGCAATTTCAAAGTAAAAGGAATAAAATACTTTTAAGTTTCATGTAGGCACTCTATTGGCCCCTTCTCTGTGTGCTAATTCAATAGCAGAGCATGTGCTGGGCTGTAAGACCAAGCCTTTTAACCTGCAAAGGTTAAAAATCATTGTTATTGAAAGCCAGGCAGACAGCACAGCAGGTATGGCCATCGGTGCCTGCCAGCCCTGCGACCCGAGCAGCAGTGGGAGGGAATGCAAGAGTGCCATTTTAAGGGAAAGAATGCCTTAAGCATATGGATTGTGAGATTAAACTGACAAATAAAGCAGCAGCATGAATACCATACACTGAATTCCTCTCCTCAGAAACATGCTTCTCTGAGCTTGGAGGAAATGTAAGAAGTTGCTTAGATTTGCACTGAAATTACAGAATAATTACGGCAATGCTGACAAGAAATTTGTTGGTGGTTTTCACATCTGCACGGCCATAAAAAGCGATGGCATTCAAATATACAGCAACACGTGTGCTATCCTAAATGCCCCTTAGTCTGAGCCCTGACAAAATGGCTTCCCTTTGTGCTGAGGGAAGGAAGACAAATGAGGAGATTCACTTTTCAGAGGTTGCTGCCTTTCAGTGAAAAAGCGAATAGTCAGCACTTCCAAAAAAGCTCTTTTAATGATACCTACTTCTCAGTCATTGCAACAGCAGTGGATTTGCTATTTAAGCAGAGGATTTTAGCAACCATTCCAGACGAAATTGGTTCCCCCTGGGAATATTAAATATCTTGGGACTGGGGTTGGGGTTTTTTGTTTCTTTTTCAGCCCTTTGAGATCTGTTTCAGATGTGATCACTAATGAAAGCAGCCCTGAGTGTAAACCCTCCCATGGCAAGTGGAGCAGAGCACTTTGGGTCCAGTGCCAGAGGAAGCAGCACCACAAAGGAAAACCATCAATCCAGGTGCTTTCCTCAGTTCCTCACAGAGACACACTTCATCACAGGCATCATACATAGGCAGGCAGGAATGTTACTAATATCCAGAGAACTGAAGTCTTTCTGATATACCTTAATAACATAATTTTTAGTTTGAGAGGGAGATGGATATAGGAAAGAAAAAGCTCCCATCTCTACCTTCCTCTGCATGGCCAACACCCTGCCCATGGCTCCCATCCCACAGGAACCCCCAGGAGCCACCTTTGGCAAAGACACACTCTCTGTGTGTTTTCCAGGGAGGGCTTTCCAAAGTTCCTCGCAGCTGTTTTGCTGCAGGGGCAGGAGAACTGTCTGGAAGGCGTGGGGAGACAAGGGGAACCCTTGGGAAGCTCTGCAGGGTGTGTGAGGGGGGCAGCTCTTCCAAAGGGTGTCAGAGACTCGTGGGGCGCTGCAGGAGAGCTGGGCACACACAGCGAGAGCCTCTGGGGCCATGACAGCCTCGAGGCCTCTCCCTCAAGGGGCCAGAGGGTCTGTGTGGTGTTTCTGCTGCCCAAGAATCCAGCCCCTGTCAGTGAGGTGAGGAGAGCCCTCCCTGAAGGAAAGGCTCCATCTTGTCAGGACGAGCTGGGCAGGGAGGGGTGATCCATTATCAGCATGGTTTTCTCTTTTGGCTTAAAAATCAGAGCTCTAACTACCCTCTAAAAAAAAAAAAAAAAAAAAGGCTCAGCTTTCTCTAGTGAAACTTGTGGCACAAGGTCTTCGTGCTCCTGCTGTGGTGTGTGTTTGGAGGGGAGGCACAGGTGGCTCCCCGATGGCGGGGTGAGGGTACTGATGGTGGGGCAGGGTGTGTGCCAGGGCTGCACTCCCTGAGCCTTCCCCGTGCCCTCAGAGGATGGGCCATTTCAGCAGGGCATTCATATTTCTGAGGGGGATCGCAGCAAACCTGCTCGTGCAGCACATCATGGATGGCAACTCGGGAGCTTCGCGACGTCAGAGTCCTTCGTTTTGTAACCTAACAGTGTGTAAAGGTGAGTACCTTTAATTCTCTTTCCCTTTTTTAAAAATCTGCTTACAGGATGGAAAAGAACCATCCAGAACACGCTGCCTGTGACAGATTCCAGGATATGAACTGGTGGGTGGTTGTTTTTGCCTGCAAAGCCAGTGGCATTGAAGGTCCTTGCAGTGCTGCCATCCTGCCCTTGCAGGGTCACAGCCTTCATGGAGCTCTGGCAGCACAACCTGGTGGCCTGTTCTTTTTGTAGGCTCTTTGCCTATAAATATGCTACATCAGGAGCTGAAAGTGGAAAATGTTGCATCCTTTCTTTGTCTGCACCCTGATTTTTAAACCTTTGCCTTAGCCGCCAAATATTAGATACAAAATGGTAAAGTACTGTTAAGAATTAAAGAATGCTTAAAAATATAGAATTATAACCTTTTTCCCCCAACCTGATTTCATAGAGTTCGCAGGAGCACTTATGCTGGATGTTACCTGGATGAACCTTTTTTTGATTTGTGTGTGATGGTGTGATAGCATTTACATACCCAAGGCAAGGAAGAGCTAACACTGGGCCAAGAACTTTTCTGGATGAGACTGTTGTGTGTTTTTCTTTTCTTGCTGTTTGTAAACACTTGTTCTGTATCTTTACAACATGGTATCATGTTTCAGCAAGCTTTATAGAAGGAAATGTTACCTTATTGCCACTTTCCTTATACCTCTTGGTCAGGTACCAAATCAGGGTGCATGGGATTTGAACACCCTTGTCGGTTCCTTCAGGCAACAATGGTTCTCAGATTTCTGTTCCTTATAAGACTGGTTATAAAATTAAAAGATATAGGTATATGACAAGGTATATGGATTTTGAACACTATTATGTTGTTTTTTCACATTTCCTGGACTTACTGCCTCAGGTGAATACTCATGTGACATATCAAATGTAAAACTTATACAAAATGTTTATTTAGGCACTAGAATTCAGTAAATGCTTGCCTCTGTGCAGCAGTGCCTTTTCTTGCACAGATACAGTCTATTAAATCACTGTGTGATATGCAAGCTGTAATGACCTGACAAATCTGGGATCTAAAACAAATATTTAAGGCTTCATATTTGATTTCTTGAAGTAAGATGAACTTTTGCCAGAGCTGGAGGCTGGTTTGTATTCCAGTGCACAAATACATGCATTGAAAGTTTCTTACACTGACTGCTGATTGTTGTTATTCCCAGGCCTTGAATCATGGTTGCATAAGGGCAAATAATTCACTATAGTTAGACAGCTGGTTAACATACAAGTTGGGCACCCTCACAGATTAAGATTTTTGTGTTTCAAATCATTGGATGATGTGATAAAATGAATTTGCAGTTTGATGGTAAATTCAACAGAGTGGTTCTATCTGTCCTTTTCTGCTCTCTTGAAATGAGCATAAAACCCAGGTGATGTGGAAGCAGTTTTGTTCCAAGGACTTTGATGTACAGAAGACGTTGGGTACTCCTTTGTTGAGGAATTTGAAGCTGCAAAAAGAACAGAAAGGCTTGAAAATCTCCTGTTCTGCAGTTAGCTAGGATCAATTGATGTGTGACACTGCCAAGGTTCTGAAATGGCTTTTAGTCACATGAACAGCCAGGACTGTGGTGGTGTCAGAAGAGAATGAGAGGGTTCCTCAGGTGCCCTGTGCCTGAGAATGCTGTGTAACACTATGACTTTAGATGGGAACGATTGCCAACGGGTTTATAATGCCAAGGTAAGGCATTTTGCAAGTAGCATTTCTCAGTTATTCTCTCCTTTTGATGGTGTGGCATGCTTAGCTAACCTATCAGATAAAGCAATTTTATGATATATGTGCAGTGAAGGCAGTATTTTCCAAAAGCACTGGCTTGCATTGTGAGGGTGAGCTGAAGACATGCAGACCTTTAAAGTGTGTAAAGCTCTTGATGCTGTGCCTGACACAGACAGAAGCACAACTGCTTTTGGTGGATTTTTGGCTGAGGATAGAGCAGCCTCAGTTGCAGAGATGCAAACCAAACACAGGAATTTATGATAGTTTTTCCAAGTGGAAATACAGGGATATTGATAAAGCGGACACTGAATTCCAGAAGTAGCTTCTGTAATGTCACTTCCCCAAAATGTATTGGACATGTCAGTGCAGCCTTGGTTTTGGACATTCTCCATGCTCTGTGAACAGAATAGCCTGAGCCTACACAGCCAGAAATTCATGGAGCCTGTGCAGAGACCTGGTAAAGCATTCTATTGAGTCTAGCAATGCAAGAGTACTTTCTGAAGCACCAATGTCTCCTGAGGGGCCACTTTAACTGTTTTTCTCATAGCCTTTAAATATATTTTCTGATTTTCTCAGAAGAGTTCTCTGTTCCGCTTATCTGTACAAACAAAGCAAAATTGGGTCTCATTTAATTTAATTATGGATCAATATGTGTCGCTGTACTTAACAGGCAGTGCTGTGTAGATGCTTGTTCAATTATCAAGTATAAGTAATGAAGAATTTTCTCTTAGCCATGGAGAAGAGCAAAATTAAGAAGCAGTCACCTGCGCTATGAAATTTAACTATTACACTGTATTACAAGGCAGAGAAAACGGGAAATGCATTGTGAGTGTAGACAAGTGTTTGCTGAGGAAAACAACTGGAAAAACTTGTTTGCAACCCTTTAAAGGGTGTCTGTAGTGACACATATGGGACAATCAAGCAGATGATTGACATGCAGTGTAGTTTGGTA
The DNA here is from genome assembly GCA_035222235.1 of Margarornis squamiger. Lineage (NCBI taxonomy): Eukaryota > Metazoa > Chordata > Aves > Passeriformes > Furnariidae > Margarornis > Margarornis squamiger. The sequence continues at coordinate 11,283,803 of JAWWTY010000123.1, read as the reverse complement.
TGGACTGTCCCTCCTTGGAGTGAGCTGTGATTAAGGCAGTGGTTTCTCTGCCTCCAGTTTCATGGACATTTCTTTAACTGTTATGATCATTATTTTTTGCTCCTACTAGCTTGAACTTTCCTGTCACCTGGTTCTCTGGAGCTTATATCCTCCAACACTGCATATGAGACAATTAATTTTGTCTAGAACTTTCACTTTCTCCTTTTTTTTTTTTTTCCCCCATGGCTGCAGTCTAGTAGCTAATTTCACACCGAGGACCTAATTACTTTACCTTTCCTGGCATTTCTCCCCGCCTTAAAGCATTCATAAAGACTGTGTAACTGTTTCTGTAGTCCTCATTAGAGCTGAAAAAAAGTTTCCTGGCCAGGAAATACTCAAAGAAACAAATGTGAATGGGGTATATTTTAAATCTATGGGGCTCTTTAGTGTGGTGAAATTATATAGTGCTGTTTTAAAAGAGAAAAACTATTGCCAGTGCTCAATTGCACACTTTTCTAGTACTCGAGCAGAAGTGGGCATAAGTAATAATGATGGACCAGCAGTGACCTCCCCAGAGAGCTGTCCGTTTTAACTGAGATTTCTTTCTATTGGGGAAAAAATGGATTATGTCATATTAAAGGTATTTCTCTCTTTTGTATAGACCAGTGTCTTTCCCACTCTTTCAACCAAGAACAAAGTGTAGAGTCTCCGAAAGTCTGAATTTGGAATCCTTAACTCTGGTAGAGGATTTTCATGTTTGTCACCAGCTTTGCACACTTCTCTTGTCCCATGTCAGTGAAGATTCCAGCATTGATGAACTAATCAATGGTTTATGATTAGATTAAAAGATCTTAATCACAATTATTTACCCCACAGTGTAGGTAGCTATAACTACTACTACAGTGCGCTATTTTTGAAGCAGTATTGAGGCAGTTATAATGAAGCAATTATATTAAAGCTAGCAAGACCAGGTATTAAGCAGAGATTGATGTTACTCCCCCATAGCAATGACCGGGGGAGTCTTTCACTCAGCCTCGAGGAGTAACCTTGATGGGTGTCACAGTTTAAGGGAGGAATCTCCACACACACTCTGGAAAGGGTTTCTTTAGGAGACCCTGCTATTACAGAATCAAGTGCTTGTCAGTCATATGTCTCTGGGCCAACATCTTTAGTTACCAGTAGTATCAGTTGTTTCTTCCTTTATCAGGTACATTGTCAGGTCTGCCCCATCTTCATCTCACTATGAGAATGTTTAACTTTGGGATTGATGAGTCAGGCTGGTTTTAGTATTATTCAACATCAAAAGCAGCTTGACACCCCCTTCTCCATTCACCATTTTGCAAGTAGGGTATTGTTTGAGTTATTTTACCCCCACTCTAGGCAGAGCATCCTGCTACCCACATGCAACCAGTGTTGACAGGATATCCATTTCTTGTCCCTGCTTTTCACCACCTGTCTGTTCTGTGCCTCTTCCTTGACCACATCCTTTTCAGAGGAGAGCAGTGCTGCATGTCTGTCTTCTTCCTTTCAACAGAGGAAGTGTAAGGGGGATTCTGATGGGTTGTGCTCCCATTTTTGCTCTTCTGCCATCTGAAAGCACACCCTACTGTTTGCCCCAAGTGCTGGAGCAGGGCAGAGGTGCAAAGTGGGTGTGTGTTTTGCTGAGAGAGAGTTGGGTGGGAGAAAGATTTTTCCTGTGACTGATTCCCATCTGACGTATGATGCTGTGTCCTGCAGGAGAAGATGTAGGGGGACAACTCCAGCCTTTCAGAATGATGAAATCATTTGAGAAAGAAACAGTAATGGGAGGAGGTAAAAATGAGCTTCCTTTTGGTTTTCCAGACCAGGTGGTTGAAATGACACTGAACCTTTTTCTAGTGTCTTAATAATAGCAAAGTACTTGGTGATACTTGGATACTTCCTGAGGTAACACCATTGTGGAAGATTCAAATGCAACTGCTCAGCACAATGCTGCAAGTGAGCATTGAAGTATAGTAAAAACACAGAAAAGTTTAATTTAAGTGTTAAAATATGTGTTAAAACTTCCAAAAGATGGAAGAGGAAACCATGTTCCTATATAATTTCCCCTGCCCTTTCTCCAATTCATAATCAGATCTCAACTAGTGTGGCATACCCAACCTGAGTGAAACTCTTCCATGCTTCAGTTCCAAATGATTCCATATCAAAAGGTACATACGACTCTGATTCAACTAAACCCACAGTCGAAAGCATGCCAGAATAGCTCACTTCTTCACATATTTATAATTCTGTCACCTGAAAAAATTGCAACACTTACTTCTTTATAGATTTTGCAGGTAGGATGGCCAGACTATGCAGGTTCCTGCAGCTTCTCTGTCTTTTAGAAGTACACATGCTATGAAGAAAAATAAGGCTTTTCACTCTCATTTTAGGTACATTCGCTCCCTTCAAAATAAAGTTGCTGTTGCCAATCTGACTACATCAGTGGCATACTTCTTCACCTGAAATAAAATCAAGACAGGAGCGAGAAGGGAAATCAGAATGTCTTCAATGAGAGATGTCTATTAATACAAAATATGCTGACAGTGAAATTTCAGAACAGTATCAGCCTTGCTCCCTTGCTTGTAAGTGGGAACCCAGCTGGGTGATTTTGTTTTGGTATTAAAGTTCAGCTCAAAATTCAGCACTGAATGCTTAGTTGCTGTAATATGAATCAAAGTTGATTTGGAGTGTCAGGTGCTTTCCAATGAGGAAAGATTTTATCTGAAACTATGATCTCATCTGTCTCACAAATGTGATAAAGTTCAAATCTAGAAAGTGTGACTCTTCCTTGAAAAAAGTGCTGGAAAAACATGTTACTTATCTTTACATTACTAAGCTTTAGGCTGCCAACTTTGGGTTGCTAATGATAAATGCAGAATTAAAGTATGCTCATGATTAATGTACTGGCAGCTACACCATGTTGCTTTATACTTTTATACACACCTTTTTATTTTATTTCAAGATGATTCAGTTTGTGGCTGTACAGGATATTCTGCACCTATGGTTTTGTTTAAAAATATCTTCCCCTTGAAATCAAATAGGTTTTACATTTCCTCATCCTAACATCAGTGTTGAAAGACTTGGAACTGCTGGCAGTTGGAACTGATTGCTAATAAATCTTTATTGAAAACTCTTAACATTGAGATAATTAAAGTTTATTCTTCCCTTATACTTAGTGATAGCTCTTAAAATTAACTTTATAGTCCCCAACAGTTTTCCTTTAAGTGAAGGATGAAACTTTAAAGAAGCATATTTTGCATTGGTTTTCTTCATCCTGGGGTATGTTAAATTAGTCAGCTGGTTTTACAGGGAAAGTAGTGGCTGAAATATAAGTGAAATTATTGCTTAATTTTCTCAGCTTTATGGATAAACCAGCATAGATTTTTTTAGCCTTGTCAGAACAGAGCTTGATGTATTTCATGGTCCACTGGAATAACTAAGCTTGGGATGGAGTTTACAGATGCCAAGTTCTTGCTCTCATGCTGGATTCACCTCCTGCAGTTCTCCTGTGCTTTGAACATCCTTTCATATTGTAGTGGCAGAAATCCAGCAAGAATCAATCTTGTTCAGTTCTAGGCATGAATTTTGCCATTTTGGTGTTGCATTAAGTGGCCTGGGCTGAAGATGAATGAGAGGTCCCTAGGCAGTAGCACTGCTTGTCCACCCATCTTCAGCCTCTTTGTCCAGCCATGCTCAGATATACTGATATTCTGTTTGGTACTGCCTTGGAGGCCACCAGTGTGGGTGCACAACCATTGGTTTGTCTAAACTGTTATGGGGGAAGCATTCTTGAAAAACATTTCCTCATATAGATTGTGGTTTCTGACACCTGAATTACTATTTCATGAACTGAGAGGGGCAAGGAGGAATATAAATAAAATTGTTGCCTCTGTTGGATCAGGTTTCTCTTGAAGAGCCTCTGTGAGATCGGTTAGGACATGGCTGTGCTTGAATTTTTGCTGAGCAAGGTAGGTCTGCTTAACATTTTTCCCTGGCACACAATTCCTTTATGAAGAGATTATGTAGCTCATTAGGGAATGCATTGTTTGTGGTCTCTTGAAAGAATATTCCTGGAAAGGTGAGAGAGAATCCAATACTTCTGAAGGCATATTTAAAGCCTCTGCCAACAAGATCATCTTAAGAATTAGATACATGTTTACTTAGTCACTTTGCATTCAGTGCTGCTGACGTTTCTAAACAAGAGGCTTACAATCTAATTCAGGAATACATCCATGCCTGGAGGCAAAGGTCCCTGGTACAGAAATAAGAGCCAAGTGTGGCAAAACTGCTTCAGCTGCATCAGCTGGAGTCTCTGCAAAGACAAGTTGCAGCACCCCCACAAGAAGACTGTGTAGAGCTTAAAGGCTGAGTTTTGGGTATGGATTTTTCTCAAGTGGACAACAGGGAGGTGCCTCAGCAGGAACCCACCAAGGCAGAGGGGCTGAGGTTGGCATGCCTGGGGCTGAGGCTGTCTCTGACTGGGCTGACTGAACTGGGTGTGATGCAACTGATCCTCTGCAGTTTGTAGCTCAAGGTATTAAAGGTAAAATTCACTGGTATTAGGCTACTTCAACATCCTTAAGCTTGTTCATACCACAGACACAATAGTCTCCATAGGAAAAAAGAAAAAAAAATCAGTGCAGAGAACAAGGTGTGGAACATTTTAATCCTCCTTGGCTTGAGAGTCAACATTTGTCACATCAGCAATGATTTAGATTTCAGCTTCAATGGATATCAGATGCTTTTTTTTATCTTCACTTTTTCTTAATCCCAATTTGCCAACAGCCCCTGAAGAAATAAAAAATTCCATTTGGTTCTGCAGATGCATGTCTGACTTTTAATTAACCCAGTCAATGTATATAGATCAAATTTGCTGTATCCATTCATCTGTACTTGAATTAGGGAAAGGGATGTCTTCAGTGCTGTAAAGTAGTAAAGTTTATTTTTAATTAACCTGATTTGCACTTGTAAGTTAAAGCTAATTAGTACAGCTCATTCATCGTTTATAAGCAGGACCAGTGGGAATGGTTTGATTTTTCCCCCTACTCAGTCCTAGACCATAAAAATATGTCCACTACTTGCAACTTGCAGGTTGTTCACTGAATTGAGGCTATTATTTGCAGTACTTTATATTATATAACAATAAAGGCCTGGATCCTTGAATAAATTCCTGAATCTTTGTCCATATTAGCTTTTGCAGTATGTAAATTGTGGATCTGAGTTTTGCAGATAAGACCTATTTTTATTCTTTTTAAGCAGCTATGAGTTATCCTTAAGTAACTTCTCATTTTGATGTGAGAACACACTAAATCACAGAAAACTGAGGCTTACAGACCCAACCTCACTCCTGAGTGATGTTTGGCAGAGCATTCCAGAAAGAAAGAAAAACAATGCATCCTTCCTCCTCCTCTGCTCTCAAAAAAAGTCCAGTCAAACTTATCCCTGTGACTTTCAGTGTTTAGTCTTGGACTGATTTTACTAACGTCCACCTGAATCTTTCTGGAATGCTGCAGACAGTGAATCTTTCAGGAAATAAATGAGCTACAGCAGGATGACCTGGGAAACATGTTTGGAAGTCATATTTCATGTTGCTACTCAGACACCCCAAGCTAAAAATATATGGTGCAGAAAGGTCCACTCTAGTTTCATGGATGATAAAAGGAGTGAACACTGGGACAGGATGTATTCTAAGCTTACTGGTTTCCCTTAAAGGAATAAATAATGGCCAAAAAAACGCCCCTGGTATTTTGTAGCTGCTCTCAACCGGAGCTGGTTAAAAGGTGTTTGCTAATGGTGTATATAGTTAAGTGTTTGCTTTCCTGACAGCTTTTTCTGAATAAACAGTCTAAATTGGATTTCTTTGTACTAACTAAACTGCTCTAAATGTGATCGAACATTATTCTATATGTGGTTCTTTTATTACTCCTTAATGCATAAGCCCTCATAATCAGCAAATGGGAATGTCTCCTTGTAAAATGCAAATACAACTTTGGGAGCATCTGGTTCCCTCTCCCTGTTAGTCTGCACTGAGGGAGATCAATGCACAAGTCTGCTAGCATGGCACAAAGCTATCAAGTCATTTTTAGGACCTAAGTAGGCCAGAGATAAAAATCAGACTCCAGGACAGGGCAAAATAGGAGCCTATGAGGTAATAAAAGCAGTGAGTTTTTGGTGGAACTAAACCTCCTTCATGAGTTTGGTTTTTAATGTCAGTGTAAGCTTGAACATGTTAACAGGTAGAACCAGGCAGGTTCCTGATGTTGCTGCAACTGTGATAGCTGATACATTCAGTAATCAGAACAGTTTTCAACAAAATAGCAGTTTATATATAGTGATTCTTGTGTTTTATTTAATTCTTGTTTCAGATATTTTATGGTGCAGAAATGTGTAAGTGTCTTTATTGAATAAAGTCAGAATAAAAATTTATTGAGGGTATCAGGATCTGACCTTTTACCATTATAGCTTACATGTGATTTTGTCCTGGCTTTTAATGACTTACCTTGTGAGTAAGGATTGACCAGCAGAAACAGAACCACACAATAAGCTAAGTTGTTAAATGTTATTTTTAGTTAAGAAGAAACACTGCCTTTGAAGGTTCTCTGTGCTTTGACAACCAAGAGTTTTAATGGTCTGTATGAGAGCGACAGCATTATCAAATATTATGTGGAGAACTGCAATCAGGCAGCGTTTTAGAATGGCAATGCATTACACTGCTTGACAAAGTAGAACTATTGGATACTTCTCTTCAGTGCTGCTATTATTGGAACAGAGAGAAAGTTTCTTTTATTAATATTTTCCAAAGGTAAAAAGAAAAATAAGAACATATACGACAAGTATATTCTCTTGACTGTTTTATTCCTACCTTCCCACACCTCTGGTGATTTAGCAGAGTTCCAGTAAGAGGAAGGAAAGTAAAAAAGGAGATTGGAAAAGGAAGTTGCCCTTATGAGGTGCTAATGTGTGCTTCAGGAGGTCCCCTGTCAACAGAAGATTTTTCACCTTGTGCAGTGAAGCTTTGGCAGTTGGTAATGTCAATGCTGTCTTTGGGTCCTTTTATTCCACTTTATTTCCCAGGGCGTCTAGTGTTCTGTAGCAACTCTGGCTTCATAGAATCATGGAATGGTTTGGGTTGGAAGGGGACCTTGAAGACCATCTAGTTCCAGCCCCTAACACCTTCAACTAGACCAGTTTGCTCAGAGCTGCATCCAACTTCCCTACAGGGCAACATTTTCTGATAGTGTATTATTAGCTGTGAAACTAAGTCTGACATAAGTGTTTGTTGAATGCATGTAAGGGAACTATATAAAAAAACCCTCCTCTATCTGTAGCCAGGTCTGAGCAGTGTCCAGTTAAAAATTCTTTGGTTCTGAGTTTCAGATGTGCCAACATTAAATAAAACTTCATGTGAACTCCAGAGGAACATGCCACCATTCTTCCCCCAAGATAAATCAGCTGTTTTTATTTGTATCATGAGAAGTCCTACTGACCCTCCTCAGAAATTAAATCATGCTTTGCCTACCATTTGAAACTTAAGTATAATGAAGAGAGAGCCCATGTGCCAAGATGCCTGCAGAAATGATGCTAAAACAAAATGAATTTTGAGGTCAGGTTCTAAGTGACTTGATTTGTCAAAATATCCAAAACTTTCCTCTTTTTCTCTCTATGTTGAGGTTTTAGGATAGAAGGAAATACTGTAATTCTTCCATAAATTTTTTTTCAATGCATTTCTTTTGAAAGTGACACAGATCAAGTTTAACCTCTAAAAACTACTTCCCTAGCTCTGAGTTGCTGAAGGTGTTGTTTTTTTATAACCATACACTTGACAAATACAAACCCCCATCACCCTGCTGCGTATGCCTTTCTGTTTAGCCACAAAACAAACTAATTTGCAGTGGTTTGACAGGCACTTTTTTGGTGTTACAATCCTCTCCATTTCTTTCTGAAATGCTTGCAGGATGGATTTCCATGGTGAAGAGACTGACTAGATGTAGTAACTCACAGAAGGAGCATAACTAACCCAAATATATAATAGTGCTGAATTTCCTCTCCCCACCTCCTCCTCAGGAAAAAAAAAAAAAAAAAAGAAAAAGAAAAACCCCAGTATCACAGAAGTTGTGTGACATGAGTACCAAAGTCAGGACTCCTTTCATCAAAGTGCTGTGTTGACTTTTCTGTTCCTGTAGGGATGTTTGTCAGATGATTTGAGTCTCTCCATCAAAGACCGTGAAACTGTATAAACCAGGTATGGGCTGTGGGCAGTTTAGCATCATTCTGCTAATCTGCTTTTCCTTCTATATTTAAAGTGGCTTCTTTGGGTTGTTTGGTTGGTTTGGTTTTTTTTGAAGACCAAGCATAATGAGTTCTTGCAATTTAGCAGGAGTGTGTTGTAGTTAGTGCTTTTCTGTCAAGTTCTGGTTCCTTAATTTTTCAGCATTCATGAAAGTGTTTATATTCCCTTCCTCTTAGATTGTATTGTGAAAATAAAAATGAATCACTGCATGCTATAAAGTAGAGCAAGTATGAAGTTTTGGTATGGAGCATTCATTCAAAGGTTGCAGGGAACAATTAACGTGGAAGATATGTTATGCTAAAATTGATATAGTCATTGAAAAGTTAGGGGAATGAAGGGTGAAAAGTTCATCTACTCAGATGTCTACAAAATGTCTTGCAGCCTTGTCCGGAAGCTGGATTGAAAATATACAGTTTCCATATGGATTATTGATTAATAGATATACATAGGGATTATTTTTTTGCCACAAGTTCTGAATTTTAATAGGAAGAGAAGAGAGTAAGCTGTAAATCTCACTAAATGAATGAGTCAATGTAACTGATCATTTGATTGTACTTATAAATTAACCCTGTATTTAATAGTTTCCTTGATGCTAATGTATGCTGGAGAGTTTAGAAAAAAATCTAAGAATTTAATTGGTTTTAGTTAATATGCTAGTTTATGTTCTGACTTACACCAAATTGGTATCATATATTTCCAGTAGTACAGGGGTCTACTATTATTGTGTTATTTGTTTACTGAGGTATTCTCTGGGCTTTTGACATGGAGACTTTTTAAAAATCATTACATACTGCGGTCCATAGCAGCAATAATAGTAATAAAGAATCAGGCTAATCCACAAACAGAAACTCAGCATACTGACAAGGAAGACTATCCAATGAGTAACCATGGTGTTAGTAATACCAAGTTAATCTTTTTGAAATAATAAGCTTACTCAGGCTGAAAACTCAGTGCCTGAGTGCAGCTTGAAACCTTCCTTGAGATCTGAGGAGCATGTGCAGGGTTAGAAGCTTGGAGAGTGTCAGAGGGCAGATTTCATGGGGCTGGGCATGGCCTCGTGTCTCGCTGACAGTAAGTGATGTCAGAGCTGCCTTCACTTGAGCAACAATGCCTTTCCATGAGGGTTGTAAAATGGTGATTGCTTTTCCACTGCATGAGTGATGCCAGAGGAAAGGACTTGGTGGTTTGTCAAAATATCATGCTTTGCTTCCTGTTCTGGGTATTTCTGCATTGGAAGTAACGTCAAAGGAGAATGTGCATTTAAGAGTCTCATAAAACAGCTGAATACTTGCACAGGACTTTCTAATTAGCCACTCTCAATTGCTCTGTGGAGTCAGTTGTACTTTAAAAGGTAAGGGGATTAAGAGACCATTCCAAAAAATCTCTTGCACATGACAATGTATGAGGGACAGAGAGGTGAATGAATCCATTGGTCCTTTATTATTAACTGGTGTAAACTTGTAGCTCTTTCCCTGATGTCTGGTATTTGGTAATGCTGAGCAGTTTGAGTCTCTTGAGTTTGAAGGCCTCTACCTTCACACACTGAATGTTTTCTGAGAAGTCTTGCTACTGATGCTGGACAATGAAAAACTTGTGCTTTCAGAATGACAATGCCAGGAATTGATCTGTCCCAAATTTACATTGAGCTATTTGGAATTTTTAACTTATTTTAGAGTTATAAAATATCCTGAGTTGGAAAAGACCCACAAGGATTATCAAAGTCCAGCTCTTGGACCTGCACAAGGCAACCCCAAGAGTCACACCATGTGCCTGAGAGTGTTGTCCCAACACTTGAACTCTGACAGGTTTGGTGCTGTGACCACTGCCCTGGGGAGCCTGTTCAGTGCCCAATCACCCTCTGGGTGGAAAGCGTTTTCCTAATATCCAATTTACACCTCCCCTGACACAATTTCAGGCTATTCCCTCCGGTCCTGTCAGTGGTCACCACAGAGAGGAGATCAGTGCTGCCCCTCTGCTTCCCCTCGTGAAGAAGCAGTGGGTTGTAACGAGGTCATTCTGTGTGCTTTGTTCCCCTCTTGAAAGCTTCTCCATAATACATAACTTTACTATTTCACCTGCTGGTGTTGTGGCATTTAAAAATACATATTCCAAAAAGCTGCTCAGGTAAATCAAGCTTCCTGGAATGATGCGTTCCATCTTCTGGGACAAAGTGGGACTGGGAGTAGATTAACTGCTGTAAGCACTGACCTTTTTTACCCAGTCATGGAATTGTAAAAACTGCAGTCTTGTCTTCTTTGCAGAACTGGAAAAAGCAACAGTCTATCTTCTTTCCAGCAATAGGAATTATTTTTTAATTAGTTAAATGGGCAGAAGTTTTTCAAGAATTTTTCTGTACCTCAGAAACTCTTCAGTACTGTAATGCACTGTTTGACACACGTGCCTCCTGCCTCTTAAAAAGAGATAGCTGAGAAGCTTTATCTTCTTGAAGATCTGCTTAACCATCTTGAAGGTCCCTCATGTAGTTTCCTCCATCTCTACCTAGTGTATCTAAACTGAAAAGGAAGCAGAGCTTCAAGGGGTAAGGATTCAAAGGGTGGATTTTTCCTTATGAGCAATATAGCTCTTTGGACTTCCTGGCTGACTTCCTCTGCATAAAATAATAACCCTAAATGAAATACCTGGAGAGATTCAATGTTGCTCAGGCTGTATTTAAGTCTAGACATTTTATATTAATTTTGGCTTTCTGACACTGTCATGACCTCAGGCAAGCTGATTTTGTTGGCCGTGTCTGCTCAGCAGCTTATCCTTTCTACAGCTGATAGTTCACAGGAAACCTCTTGTTCCTGGCTGGACTTTGGTGATGAGAAACAACACAGCAGCAGATGCAATTGTCTCTGCTTTTCCTCATTTGGTTTGATGAAAAATCAGGGAAAAGAGTGATAGAGGAGGAGGCTGGAACCTCTGGGAAGCAGATGTCCATTGCAAATAATTAATGCATAAAACTGGCATACCCAAGGTTTTTAAGGACTCTGACACACATCAGGATACAGACGACGGCTTTCCCTGAAGCTCCTTTTCTGTCAAGCATACTTAGCTTTTGACTACTGCTGCATACAGAGTCTTGTCTTTTCCTGCCCTGTGTGCCTGGACATGGTTTGATCCAAATGGCATCTCCAAAATGTGGTGGACTCTTTCAGACTTCTGTCACTGTTAAAGTTCTTACAGAATTCACAACAGATTAATGAGTACATTTGTTTGCAAGGATCCCTGGAGATGTTGCTGGAGAAAATGATCAAGTTTGTGCTTGTAGACTTTCTGCACATGTCTTGAACAAACTCTTACAGTGTTTTCTGATTGGACTAAAACTTCTCTGGCTTAAATATCAAACAGGAAATCCTTTACTAATTCTGCAAATTTAAGTATCTTCGAAGTAGCTATGAGGTGCATTTTTCAACAGTTTGAAGTTTAAGATCAGTATTTTTCTGAGCTTTTTGGAATGCCAATCCTCCCCTTCTGTAGTGTATAGTCCAGAACTTCTCAGGAGCTGACTCACTGATCTCACTGACATATTTTCCTTAGTAGCTTAGTGTTTGTAACTATTTTGAAATAAGGACTTCACAAATTCCACAGACAACTCTACCAGATTATTTTCAGGGCTTATCTCCTGGATCAGCTGAACACTGAAGGAGAATACAGCTTTGCTCAATGCAGGCAGAACAACTTGGACATTCAACATAATTGGTCATTGTTTTTTTGTTGTTGTTGAGGTGGTTTTTTTCATTTTGTTGGGTTTTGATCCTACTGCTTTGTTACCCCTTTTCCCAAATGATCTGCTATCAAATTGTTTAATATAGGATCATCTCTCTCAGTGACTGCCTGTCAATTTGCAGCTGTAGTCCATATAGAAGTCTACAGCTTTTGCTCTCAGAAATCCAGCCTGGAAAATAACCAACCACTAAAATGATTTCTAGAATTACTGGAATTCTGGAATTCCTCAAGCTGGCCAATTAACAACTAGCTCTGGTTCCCCAGTCTGCAGCACAAACACATGCAGCCAGGAATACTAGAATCTATTTTCCACTTTCTGTTGTGTATGCTACTGCTGCCTGCTAAGTGCTCACAAACAATCGTTTCTGTCAAGTACTGTGTGAGAATATCCAACTTCTTAACATTATAAAACAAAATTCTGGTTGGTTTGATCTTGTGTTCGGGTTTTTATTTTCTTCAGGTAACAGGTATTCAACAAATAACCTCATCATTTTAAGAGTATATTATTTTTTCAACATTGTAGTTATTAATTAAGTGATCAGTTTCCTAGTAAATACTTTTCAATTTTAAAAACTGAGGCTAATTACTCGTCCCTTTTGCATTACTGAGGGACAAAACTTGGCTGTGAAGTGGAATTACAATTTCTAATGTAAATATAGTAAAATATATTTGATGCTTTCAGTTAAAATTGATTGTACTGACAGCATGTATTCTGCAAGGGTCAAAATGATTTTGACAACCCTCATTTTCAGATTAACTTTTGAGGGTTTTTTGTCTTCGAATGCAAGTCCTCAGCATGCTCTAACTCCCCAACCCTCTTTTTTTTTTTAGAGCACAGGGTGCCAAGAGAGTTATCCCCACCTCCTTCCTGGGAACGTGCTAAGGTATGCACTGATGCTGATAGGGAGTGTTGTAGTGGAAGATTTGGCAGCTGAGGGCAATTGGCTCATGGTTGCTTCAACTGCACCCAATTTAACAATGCCATTCAGTCTCCTTGGAGTGCTGTGGAAGAGTGTTTTAAGGTGGCTTAAAGAATCCACTCAGAGTAAGCCAGGATAGCTTGCCAGGGCAGGCAAGCAGCTGGCAGCCAGGAGGTTCCAAATCCTTGTTCTGCTTATGTGGTGTAGGGTCTGTCTCATCACCTTCCAGCCTTAGTTCAGCACCTGGGCTGCCTCCCTGCAGAGAGGGATAACCACCAGCACTCTGAGTTCTGCCTTGTTAAAGCCTCACTCCTTGCCCTCAACACACGCATCGTTACAAACACACACAGTCCAACACAAAATATAGCAGAGCAAGCAACTGGGGAAGAAAGTTCACAGATAACGAGGAAAGAGCATTCCTGAGGCAGTGAAAGTTCCTTAAATGTTGTACAAAACTGCAAAGAAAACAAAGTTTGGTCCACCAGAGCTGATGTAGGGAAGCTGATTGCTCAACAGACTAGAGGACACAGGAAAAAATCAAGATCGTGAAACAATATACAAAAAGTCTGGCACAAAAGTGTTACAAATGGTTGGTAAAGACTTCCTATGAATACTCTGAGGAGTTTTATTTTGAGAAAAAGTAAGATTTTTGTGTGAGCTGAAGGGGAATTACTGCTGTGCAGCTAGATGAGCAGAGCAGCCTGGGCACAGAACAGCTGCCAGTGCTGCTCCACTGGCAGAAGAGAGAATAGAAACAGGAAGGGAGAACTTAAAAACAGGGCAAGAACACAACAGCTGAATTTTTAAAAGCCAGTTAGATAAACATGGGCAAAGCAAAGCCTTGCATCATATGTCCCTGCTCATGGTTTTGATTTTAGTCCTTCTCCTCAAAACACAATGCTTCCTGTGATGAAACAGCTCAAATTGTCTATGCCTGATAGAGGTGGATGAATTGTTTTAGGCAGGAATGGAACCTTGCTACTAGATTATAGGGAATATAACATCTTTGAAAAAAAATATAAAGGATTCAGGCAATGAAAAAGGTAAAGATCAGAAAGTAGTAGTGGGTGGCCAGATAAAGGCAACATTTGTACTAACTGTGTGAAGAGTGTTTCTGTGATGCAAATTATACAGGCACCTGCATTTATAGTTCAGTATTACTATTATAAAAAAGGTAAAAACTTTATTATCAAGGAGTTATGGTTCTTTTCGTAGAGGGGGAAGGTGCAGAGACAATGCAGCATCATGGTGTGAAAGGGATTAAAAGTGACAATGAAGATTAAGGTGTTTGCTATCATCAATGTTTCTTTGGATGCTCTTCAGGTCAAGAGGATATACTATGGAAATAGCAATGCAGTGGTGTGTTTTCTGTGTAAGATCACTACTGCTGGGAAGAAAATACAAGAAATCACTGCAGGGTGACCAGAACCACAGAGGGAAAAATCAATTAAGAGCTGAAAAGTTTGGGATATTAGAACCTGGATTTTCACTGTACTTTGCAAAGGGATAGAGAGAAGCGTGGGTGAATTAGTGAATGCAGTGCTAGATGAAATAATAAAGAAACATTCAATTTAGATTGCATGGATATTCTTTTCACTGGCAACAGCAGACCCATTCTAGTTCTTGGACATGTGTACCCTGTCATTCTATAAAACAAAATGTATAACTCAGTATTTTACCACATTCTAAACCCCTCACTGTATGAAATCCCTCCACCAGCTAGGAACTTGGTTTATCCTCCCTTCTCTTTCTAGCCTTCTATTGCAGTTATTAAAGCTAGGTAATCCCTGAGTGTACGTGGAAGACACATTTAATTGATTGTGATAATCCTTAGAAAACTAGATTCAGCTTGGACAGTAAATCTATTTAGTTGGATTACTATACTTACTATAAGTGTCAAGAAGATCAAGTGATTGCAACTAGGAAAATATATAGAATATTGAAATTCCTCTGCCAAGAAATAACAGCATAAGAAAGACCCATGTTGGCACCCGGGGGGTTTGATAAGCTCTGATGGTTCAACCAACACTGAGATTAAAAAAAAGATACCTCTTAATTGTTAAGTGCTGCAGAGAAATTGACAAAATTACAGTATAATAAAACATTGTATTTGGTGTCAAAGTGAAGCTTTATCCAGACAGTGCACTAATAGTATTACTCTCCAGAGTGGAAGATGATGCATAAAATAAAACAGACATGAGAAGGCTCTGGGCAATGCAGGTGAGAATTCTTCAAGAGATGGCAAGTGCCAAGCAGAACATTTTAAAATCAAATGTGGGTGTTAGAAGAAGATTAAAAGTGGAAATTATGGGACAGGAATAGCTACAGAGAGATTGAGAACAGGCCTAGAATAAAAAAAAGGGCAGGCCAGTCCCAGAGTAATCGCTGAGAGGAGGGCAGGACGCTCTAAGAAGCGTGCCCTGCATGCTCTGAGGAGCGCAATAACCGCTAGGCAGGCACGAGTGGATGCACTGCCCTGACACACTGAGTACACTTCCCAAGTGACAACCCTCCTGGCAGCAGTCAGCTGAGAGCAAGAAGGCATCCCTGGGCCCTTGAGCCCATTAGCCTCTGCCTGACAAGTCATGGCAGTGATTTGACTACTTACCTCACTGCTTTGCTAGGAGGAAGGTGAAAGAAGAGAACTTCCATGTCCTCTAAAATATAAGACATCAGAAATTATAAATCTATACAAAAGTTACCAATACTCACTGTAGTTATTGCTTTTATACCACAGCACTTGCTGTGTAATAGTGTGCTGTCAAACTGAGATGTCACAAAGTATATACAACAAATACTTTGGTGTACACCTGAATTTGCATCAATTACATCTGAGAAAGCACGGAATGTATTTTTGGCAGACAAGTAATTAGTGAGAAGTGGTTTTGACAAAAGGGCTGTTTTACAGCTCAGACAATTAAACTATTCAGTGATGCTCTAACTGAGCTGAGAGGAATGATCTTTTTCCACGTCTTGCCTCCAAAGCTATAAGAAATCTGCAGCAGTACAGCATTACCCTCCATTCACAACTCCTCAGTTCACACACCTGGAGTGCTGCTGTACAGACTGTGCCTTGATTTTCTTTTTTTCTTGCCTCTATGTCCTGCCACTGTTGCCCCACCTCATGTGTTAGGTTCAAGTGCTTTGTTCCTATTTCCAAGTTTACACCAGACAGCCTTTTCTGTGCCAGCATTCATATCAGCCCGACTTTCCTGTTACTCTCAGAGGCCTTTTAAATGCAAGCTCTTGGTGTGAGGGGACTCAGATACTGACATAGTGATTGTGTATAAGTAGCTGGGATAGATCTGGAACAGTGGAATGAAAGTTAAAATACTACAAATTTTCAGGTATAAAGATGAAATGTTTAACATATTTCTCCCTTTGACCACTAAATGCACAAAGCACTCAACATCTCTTCCATTCATTTCATTTCAGTACATTGTCTTCTTGAAAGTACTTTTCCAAGGAAGAAACTTTTTTCAATATAACATGGCAGAGTAAACTTTAGGCTCTCCAGTGCACTGGGACTTTGGTTCTGGTAGGTGCTGTAAAGATGATGGCATTCTTTTAAATGGAAATCAGGTGTGTTGGCTTGGAGGGGCAGCTGTTGATAATCAATAGCTTGATGCTGGCAGGCATCCTTCTTGCAGGTTTGAATTTTGCTTCAAGTTATTGTTTGCTCACCTTCACTTGTATTGTTCTGAAGTCATGGACTTGAGAAGGGCTTGTCTGAACAAGAATGTCCTCCATAAATTAGTTAAATGAGCTTGTAAACCTGCAGTGTTAAACTGTACAAAAGGATGTGTGGAAATACTTTGTTTTTTTGGTTTTGCTTTGTTCTGATTTTTTTTAAATACATTTTAGATAGTCACCTCAACTTTTCCTTTCAGTGCAATGCTCTGGGAAGAGACGAGTTGCCATCCTGGAATGAACACATAATAAAATTTTAGGTAGGAACAGTGCACAATTCTGGTTTCTGTATGAAATGGAATTTAATAGAAAGGGGAGTTTAAACAGTGGACTACGTTGATGAGGCAGAAGGCAAGCTATGTAAATCTTAGAGAATTCAATGTGTGTTATTTCTCAATAGATCAATCAATAAGGCTGGATAGAACTTTATTATATGTAGATGTCTTTGAATATGTTGATATGAGATATTTTATAATAGGACAAGAGAGAATGATGAGTTTTTTTGATCTCAGCAGGAGTCTGGCTTGGGGCTGCAGAGTAATGTAATGATCTTGATAGCTATTGGAATGTCTTAGGCAGGTTTTTCCTCATTTTGGGAAGAGTATAAGATGGTTCTTCTTGCATGAATATGTATGGAGGATCTGAGTAACTGTGCTCATTCCCCTTTTCACAGGTCCTGAGCACTGATGAAACTCTTCTGTCTCCACATAGAAATAATAACTGGGATTAGTGTCATGTGTCAGGACTTCAGTCGGGTGCCTGAAGCAATCCTTCCTCTTGTGCTAACTTGGTTTCTGGCATTTTTATTTTTCTTTCTCTGAAACACCTCAAGATAACTTAGAGTTGTAGACAGCACAGTAAATAGGGCAAGCAAGCTGGGACAGAGGCCCCTTTCAAATGCCTTGATCATACACCCTCCTAATATGTTTGCAGTCACATTGAATGCCTGAGCTACAATTGTTTTTTCTACAGGTCAGACTGCTGGGCGCCTCTAGAAATGTTTTAATCCACTTCCCTAGGAAAACAAGCTTAATGTAGTCATGTTTAGTTTTCTCCTCCAATAACAGGAAGGCTAATTTTAGTGAAATGGCAGGGAAAATCAGAGTGGCAAAGACGTTGAGCTTCCATGGGTTTGGGGCAACAGTGTTAGTGCAGTGGCAGAAGTTGCATTCATTGAGAGCTTCCTCTGTGACAGAAACTGTAGCAGACACCAAGGAAGGCATCCAAGAGATATGGATCTCTAAAAATCCTTACTGTCATGACCCACAGAGCTGCTCGTTTGTTCTTGGCTTGTTATGTGGTATCTTTTCTGAGATTATCTTGGCATATCTCAAGTAAATCCCTAGTCTTTCCTGGCTTTTGGGACTCATCTTTCCTGTGGTCTGCCAACAGCATGGTCAGGCCTTCTCTTTAAGGACTAACATTTTTGCTTCAACTAGAAGCTTTAGCCATGTAACTTAATTCACTGGCATGCAAAGGGGTCAGATCTGATGGTCTGACAATGTCCTTGAGCTTTTTTTAATTTGAAGCCAGAGCTCTCCTGTGCAGTTTGCACTGGCTCTGCACCACTGGTTACTCAATGGACCTTCCTCAACAAGATAACAAAGCCTGTTCTTAGAGTAATATCCATCTCGTGATCCTAAAGTACAATAAACATAAAAATCTATTTTCAAAATGAAAAATGGGGTCTGGATTTATCAGGATTTTTATTTTTTTTTCCTATGGAAATTTCTCTATCATGTCTCAAAAACACTTAAAAGGAAAATGTACTCATTCTAGAGAGGCTTGGATCTATCAAATTCCCTAATGGTAGCTAAAGCCAGCACTTAGTTCCATGTCTACAACTGAGAGGACAAAATAGCTGTGAAAGTCATGCAAGGTGCTGCTTTTGATCATAAAATGAAAATTAATCAGCTGAGGAGCTGTGGTTTTTATGTGAAAATCCAGAGTAAAAAGAAACAAGTTCACATAAAATCTTTCTCTTATTTGCTGGCTGTGAGTGTTCCACTAGTTTTTCAATCCAGTCTTCAAAATTACTCCCTGGCCTATTATATTTAAAATACACTTATTTTACTCATTCATCTTTTTTCTGCAGCAAACTCTGTGATGACAGATTTAGTTGTTTGTATAGCTTTAAAAATTATTTATTATGTTAATTGCTCTTTGAATGCTATCAGTTATCTTTCTGGATGAAGTTAATCCATTTGATTATTATTGTTTACTAGACTGATAACTTTTGAATCTCATGGTAGAAATGTCTGTTTTCACAAAACATGGTAGGCTGATAGAGAAAATCTAATTTTCACTGAGTAGAAAATACTATTTTTTTTTTCATCAAAGAACATGAGTGAGAAAATGACAGTAAATGTGTCCAGGAAATCGTCACTTAATGCATTACATCAGATCTTCTCTGAATCCCATTAAAACCAGCAAGTCATTCAGCCTTGGTTCACTGACAAAACAAATCATTTTCCATTCATTTACACATTGTCTTCAAAATCAGTGCAATGAAATGTCATACCAAACCTACCATATATACTCTTAGGAGAAAATCAATATAACACATGGGCTGCAAGAGTTATTAATGCAATGGAAAAAAGATCACTGCAGAAATCTTGGTAACTTTTTTTAATGACAAATATCTGAAAAATCCTGTGTTGACTGCATTGTTATGACTGGCCAATGTTCAAAAATTTCTGCTGGTGGCCCCTCAGGGTAAAACAAGAACTGTCTAGAATGGGTTAATACATAAAATTAGAGATCAATATTAGAATAACAAACAAAACATTTTCCTTGCAGTTTGTGATACATGTTTCAGGGATTAGTATGTGTTCTTGGGATTTGAGTATTTTCATCTAACTTTTTCACATAGAAACTAGATTACACAGGAGAGGAATATTTCGGTACAGATGTTGAAGGTACTGACAAGTAGCTTTGGATTTTCCCCAAGCCTGGTGAATATTCCAAAAATAAGCACACATTCTTGAAAAGCATTGAAGCAGAGAGGGCTGCCCATATCCCACACCGATGTACAGCCCGTGCATAGATGGTACTGCCTCTGACACAGGAGAAGCTGACAACTGGAAGAGGAGTGTCACACAAATGACTTAATCAGAAAAGAATAGCCTGCACTAGCATTCCTTCCAAGCTGTGTGCCTGTCAAAAAGTGAAAAGAAAAGGTCTGCTGGAGATTCATTTTTGGTTTTTGTAACTGTCAGCAAAGGTCTGCTCTTCCCTACAATCTGAAGCACACCTGACTCTGAAAAGGGATGGCTGAATGAGGTCCTACGCTATATTCTTTTTCTGTGTAGGTGCCAGCAGGTCATCCAGCAAGGATTTTCACCTAAAGTAGACAAAGGTGGATAATGATGCACCACAGAAATTGTTCCCAGTTATGCACAACGTGTGCACCTTTGCTTCTGCAAAGCACTAACTCCATGTGAAGTGGGAACACCAAGAAGTCCTTTACAAGAACCGACACAGGCATTTCAGAGCATTCAGCTGTGCCCTTGTGCTGGCTCTGCAGGTTTCTATGTAGGTCACCATGGAATGTCTAACTGGCCCCATGGACCACTTTGTGTCAGAGCATGGCACTGACTGCTCCGGTTCCAATTTTAATGGGGGAGGTAGGAAGTTAGAATTTGAGACCATCCAAAAGAGAAGAGACTTGCCACAAATGACAGGAAAATGGTAGTAGGCTTTTAGCCATGTGTCGGAGGTAAAGTTTCTCTTAGAACTGGCTGACAGCATGGGACAGATGTTGGCAGATTGCTTGTTGCAGCTCCATTAGTGTCTGCTCAGTTTGGAGGTACAGTGAGTGAAGAAAAAGCCCAAAAAGCTTGGTCTTTTCTGAATGCCTACCATAAACAGGTGTAATATAAATTAATTAGCAGGTGATTGTTATTGAGATTTGGGGTTTCTAGTAATACAACGAGGTCACAGTGCCAATATCTATGTTATATGTTTGGGGCTTCTGATATATGACAGATTGTTACCTTTTTTATTCTGAGATCTCTCTGCCAGATAGGAAAGCAGTCTTGCAGTGCTTTCAGGAGGGTCTTCAGGAGACTTGAATAACAGCTCATAGCACTTTAATTAAGACTTGGAGTTGGG
This sequence comes from Margarornis squamiger, assembly GCA_035222235.1. Lineage (NCBI taxonomy): Eukaryota > Metazoa > Chordata > Aves > Passeriformes > Furnariidae > Margarornis > Margarornis squamiger. Next base: position 11,263,061 of record JAWWTY010000123.1, on the reverse strand, counting down.
AGTTCACCTTTTACTTTATTCTACCTTTAGCTGGCAAATTAAGATGTTTCTAAATCTCTTTCCTGTGTTTTAAAGGTCAGACGAATTTTCTTCAATCACAATGAAAGGATCTGTGGTGCAGGTTCAAACTTATCCATATTCCCACTGTTGGCCACACAGCTCCTGAAACAAAGAAATTCTGCAAAAAACCCACCATGGGAGGAACAGATACCAGATATCTTTTAGAAAGGCTGCTCCTCACCTTCTGAAATTTCAAGGACTAAGTGAAATTATTTTCCTGCAAGGAAAACTGGCAGAGGTGTTCCCAAGTCATCCTCCTGCGGATGGAATATTGTAGTTACCTTAGGAAAGGACCTGCCTGGTGTAGGTTAAAAATGAGCCCCTCTAAAGCAGGACATAGACCATTCTGCTTGAGGGCTTCTGGAAGTGAAAGTCCCAGACTTTTCATGTTCTCAGGGTATCGTGGTTTTCACTTTTATGAAAAGTAAAGGCAAATGTCATTTGAAAAGCATTACACGAGGTTTCTAATGGGCAGTTCTGGTACAGCATCTGTCCTACTGAGATCTATGTACTTGTTTCCTGATTCTATTATTGTGCTCTGAAAATATGCTGATCTGTTTGAAGCAAATGCTATGACAGAATTTTCTGGAAAAAAATGGATATTGTAGAAGATAAAACACAGCAGGACTCTGAAACTCACAGGAAGGAATAATTTTGAGAAGAGGGAATGGGGAAGAAAGTGTTGGAATCCCAAGACCTGCACTGGGATGGCAAGAGTTAAGATTATTAACATTATTCTGGAGCATAACACAATGTCCTTTTAACCTTTCTTTTTAAAGACCCCCTTCACTTTCATGAAAATAGTCTTTTTCTCCACAAGGCGATTTAAACCGTCACCATTAAATGACTTTTATATAATATACTACAGAAATACTGTTCAAAGCTAATAGTGTCAGAGGGCATTAGATTTATGTGTAAAACAGAAATGAAGATGTTATTCAAGAAATGTTCCCATTTCCCTCAGCTATCACGTTTGATGTGTATTATTTTTTAGAAGACGGCTCCAGGAGAAATATTTTCTTAAAAATAAAATTGCTACATAAACTTGCAACCCTTGGCTTTACTACTGCCTAAAATCCTCTAAGGTTCTCACCAGATGGAAGAGGTACTTTGCTATTAGCAGGAATTCAGTTGAACAAAGAAGAAAAAAAAATCCTTGCCCCAAAAATTAGCTTAATGGAAAAATATATTAAACAGTGAAATAAGCAAGAAAGATTCAGGGGTTAGATCTAACCAAGGCTAGGTCCACAGAGGATGTAAATAATGATATCAGTGCTCTTCCTTATGAGATAACATCAATAATTTTATTTCTAAAAGCAGTTATAAGAGACAGGGCTTCAGACTCCTAGAGGCAGAGAAGATCAGTGGAAACAGGATTGAGTGTATGAGGCTGGATGGGTTTCACTCCTAGTCTTTGTCTTGGAAAGTTGCAAAGGATAAAAATGGCCTGCAGATAATTCAGATCACCTTGATTGTTCTAAGACCTCTGGTTTCTCTGAGGGCTTTTGTCACTCATTCAGGACTATGAAAGGGTGTTATTTCTGGAAAGGCATCACTCTTCCACTTGGAAGGTAGCACAGAATCAGCACAGTCATTGTTAGAAGTGGGGAACAGATTAACAGAGCTCATTTATGATCTGTAACAGTCTGCTGTACAACGTCCAGCTTCTTTGTGATGTGATGTTCTTCCCAGCCTCTGGGCAAGGAGGAGTCAAAGGACTCGGAGTTTGAGAACCTTAACCTAGAACACATCGTGATCTTCAAGACAGAGCATAAGGAACTGCAGTTTTGGGGAGAAAAATGGAGAGCTGTCTAGACCCTGTTCTGCTTTCTCCTTACCCAGGGAGAACAGGCAATTCAGTGAGTGTTGTAGAAGACATTTGGGTGACTATTAGCCATCTGTTGAAGATAGATTTCCTGCCATGGGGGTAAGAGACTGGTTTGATGGACACCTTGATCCTCTCTGGTACAGTTTCTACAGCTGGCTTCAGGCTGCAAAGGATTGCCTTTTCTCAGAGTGATTTAATGTGGTCTGTGTAAACTGCCCTCTCTGAATACAGACTTGCCTGGATGACTGTTCTTCTTCCACAGAGTATATTCATGAAAATATGTCACCCTTAGTACAATACCATGTGTGAACTTACACCTCTAGCACCCATCTGCCAGTGCCCAGGTGCAGGATGATGTGCCAGCCTCTTTTATTTTGCCCTAAAGGGGAGCTTTGACTTCATCATCATCATCATCATCATCATCATCATCCATTACAGTGGAAGGGTAATTTAACTCCCTCCCAAGTGAGTTACTGCTTCTCCTCCCAGATGTGATACCCAACTGAAAACAGAGCTGGACTTTCCACTGACACCCTCTCAAATGAGGGTGCCAAACTTGTATTTTAGCAGCATCTGGTGAATGAATTTGATCGAGATCCCAGCCAGAGAGGCACATAGACACAAAGTCTGTGGAAACTTCAGAGATCAGACAGCCATCCTGCTTCCAGCAGCATTTGGCAATAACTCAGAGAAGCAATTACTGTATCGTAAAAGAATGCAAGATTAATAACCTTTTTTACTAACACATTCTTTGCCATTTCCTTGGGGTTGAGAGGCTGTGTCTTACTATGTGTTTCATTTCAATAAAAACAAGAGGAAATGCAAGATTAATATAGTTTACAGCTTACTTTTTTTTTGCCATTTCCTTAGGGTTAAAGGCTCTGTCTTACTATGTGTTTAATTTCAATAAAAATAAGAGGAAATGCAAGATTAATGTAGTTTACAGCTCACTTTTTCAGACTACAGATATCTTGGTATGCAGTTGCAGCCAGGTAAGTACCATCAACAAAAGAGACTACCAGTTCAGGGATAATGGGAGATCATTCAAGGCCTTCCTGCTCACATGTTTATGTGGGGATTTTTCTGGGGCTTTGGGGGGTTTTGTTTGTTTGTTTGTTTTTAAACAAGTCATGAATGAAAATAATTTGTTGTAAACACAGAGGAATATGAAGAATGCAAAACTGTTAGGAAAAAAAGTTCAAATTTTTGTTATCAAAAAAAATTGTGAGTTGTCTCACAGTATATAAATGCATTGCAAAAATGTTCTGTTATTATTTTATAAATATCAACAAGAATTACAACTTGCTAAATACCAGTCTTGATTTCATTTTATAAATTCCAGTGGTGCATTGTCCTGACATACATGTTCTTTCAGGTTTTCATGTAAAGCATTTGAAATTCAGTTGCATAATGTGATTTCATACATCAAAAGCTCGTAAACAAGTTTAAAAAAAACAACTCATGAGGCTGTTTTTTCCAAAAGATTTTTTTAGTGAAAAATAGCAGCATTAAATGTATTTCTGACAAAATAAGTTCTGGCTGACAATTTGAACCAGATCTAAAATTTCAAATGTCAGCTTGAAAAATTCTCAGACTGAGACTACTAGTCTGTGAACCATCAGTTTGTTCTTAGTTTATGGAAAACATGTTAGAAGAAACCAAGCAATATCAATGTGCCTTTTACATGCTTTTCTTTGTCTGCAGTCATGCTTTTATTGTTCTAAATGGGTGTCTATGAACGGGTCTATGACCTATCTGCTATTTTTGTTACAAAGAACTGCAGTAGCTTCTTCTCTAAATCACGTTCCCAGCAGTGAAGAAAGAAAGGAAACGACAGGAGTGCTGGAAGTAGAGACTTTGAGTTGTCCCATCAGCTTTAGCTCCTAAGCCTTTGGAGGACAGGCCAAAGCCAACTTTTGAACTTCTCTCTTCTGCTGTAGCTGCATTCTTTGGGCTCTCTTCTTAGGAAAATTGAAAGTGATATAAATTACTTCCTCTTCACTTCATCTCTGCTTTTGCATGCATACTTGATTGACCAATGACCCAATTTTTCATCATAGTTTCTTTTTGCTGTGATAAAATCAAATGGCAAAATTCCCAAGAAGGTAATCTACAGGTCCTTCAACTTTATTCAAAGGACTGCTTTTGCCCTTAAAATACTTTGCCTCTTTCCACAACAGGAAGGGCAAAGATAAAAGGGCACTGACTTGTAGTGCTGAGTAAAAAAATATCCATTTAGCTTCAGTGTGACCTTTTTCACTTTCATAATTTGGAATGTCCCACACAAATGTTTTTTGCCTGTTTTGTACCACCCCTTTAGGAATAGGATTCCAAGAAAACCAAAGGTAAATTTATGGTCCAGAAGAAGCTTCCAGGCTAAATTCAGAGCTGACTTGACATATGCTGTCTGGTTAAGGGTGCATTTGGGTCCCAATGGGGTTTTTATAAGGTTAAGGATGTTATTAGGATTGAGATTGGTGTTGATGCCAGTAGCTACTGCTAAACAGTGACTGGAAACAGGAGGGGCTGGAAGAATCAAGAGGTTCTGCTTAAACCTGGCGGTATTAATGATACACTTTTCCAAGTCTGATAAAACCATCTGGACAGGCAGAGCTCTGATTAAACTTAGACTCTGTGAAGGTCAGAGAGATAAATTTATGATAATTAGAAATATTTCCTGTTAGATTAAGTGGGTTAAGGGTTAATAAGAGTAGCCCTTTCACACTGGTCCAGTGACATAAGCATTCTAAAAATAATAGTGGACTATTAACTATGCTTTCTTTGAGCAGATAATTGATTTCTATAATTCCACTTTTTCCTATTTTAGGTATGTTCTGAGGAGTTTGTGAGTCTTGAGGGTTGAAGAAATAAGAGTCATAATGGAACAATTATTCTAGTTTCGTGGATTTTGGCTATTCATGTCTCTGCATATTTTAGACTTTTATCTGTGATTTTGTGTTTTTGGCAGAAACATTCAGCCTTAATGCCCAACACTTGAAAGCATTGCACTGATTTACGTGTTTTGCTATGTATCCACACTATTATATGTGCATTGTATATACAGAGACCCTATTATATATTATGTTGTGTGTGTTTATATGTATGTTATGTATGTTGTAACACAGACACACACAATTGATGCACACACAATATATTTTATAGACTGCTTTTAAAAACTACATTCTTTACAAACTGCTAACAAAACCCCAAAGCATGACATGACTTAGGAGTTAATTTCTCTTAAAACCTTTTTTTTTTTGGTCTGGTTTAGAGAAGAATATTTATTGAGTAAGTGTAGTCTTTCAAACATGCAAGATAGTACACTTTCACTAATTGATTTAAGTTTTTAGTGACTGATGTGGTAAGAAAAATACACACAAAAAAATTGTTGTATGTTTCAACATCATTTCATAGAACTTCCAGAAAATAACTTTTTTTTTTCTTTTTTTTTAAAGATTGTCTTTTGAAAATTTGTTCTACAAACAAAATATTTGGCCGTAAGGTAGAGTTAAGTTGTGGGTTTTCCCTTATGCTCCAATTTAAAACTGTTTCATTTTCCTTCAAAATGTGACTGCATTGAAAATCATGGTAGCTTTTGGCTTCACATGAGAATATTCCATAGAAGATGAGTATGGGATGTTTTGTTTTGGTAATTTGATTTGTGCTTTTGACTATAGAACTTTCTGACAGCTTGTCTTGCTGAGAAGTCTTAGGTTATGACTCAAGTTAAACCATGCCCTAATTTTCTTACCCATTGCTTTTTCAAAAGGGATAAAACAAAGATTTTATGTTGAATTTGCCCCAGCTGTGTTTGATGACATAAATGAGGGCAGAGGCTAAGCCTGACTGTGAAATGGAGACCTTCTAAAGAACTTAGCTGTGGGCACATGAAAGCAAAGCAATGCAGCTTATTCACAGCCTCATTGCTCGTTTGATTTTGATGCCTTTGATATGATGATTAGATATCAGTAAAATACTAAAACGTACTTTAAAATAAAGAGAGCAATCTAGGCCGAGAGACAAAATAGTACAAATTGCAAAGTTTTGATGTTTCACAAACTGCATTGTGGCACAGACTGAGACTGGAATATTTCTAACTGTTAGCCTGAAATGGTGACTGAGCTGTGTGTAGGTAACAGAAGCAGGTAAGTCAGAAGAAGAGAACTTCATTACTCAGTAAAGACTTGGACCATCTGAGACAAATCAGCATCTGTAGAAAATTAAATCTGATTTAATAATGATGAAATTGATAGAAAATGCTATTTTCAGAAATCTGAAGGTTGTTACTTTCATCAGGTTTCTACAGTAACTATTGAATTTATGTAGTCACTATTCAGTTCAAGAAGTGAGAAGAGGAATAACAGAGTGGAAGGATATCATCACCCAGAGAAAGCCCCTCAGAGAGCAAGTTTTTAATTGAGTCATTACAGATGCTGACTTAGGAACTGAGAGACATCAATGTTTCAGGTTTGTACAGCATTTAAGGAGATACAAGCAGACCCAGTGGTGGGGAGGGAGAAGCATCAGAATCCATTTGTGCATTGGCTTTATTCCTTCTGAGCTCACTAAGGTCAGTGGCAAAGTTTCTGTCCCACACACTCTGGCCCAACTACTTATGTTTGCTTTTTGTATGTGAGGAAAACAGAGAGTTATGAAACCTGGGAAAAAAGTTTCACTGGGGCAACTGTGAGCTTCCAGAAGCCTTACGGCTCTGGAATCTGACTGCAGCTGCAGTATTGGCCACTTTCCCTTACATGGATGAAATTCTCTGTACAAAAAATATCTGACCTTTCTCTCTTTGCACTTCAAACCAAACACGGCCTTTATTGTATTAGAAGTGTTGTTTAAAAAACTAGGGGTAAGAGATAAGGGATAGAAAACCTTTGTACACATGTACGTGTGTTGATAAGACTAGCAATGTTCCTTTTGGCTTGATTTTGTCTCTTTAGGACAGGGAAGCATGGAATGGACTGTTGACTTTTTCATGCTGGACCCCTTCTAGTCTGCTACACATGGAATGCATGCAAGGTAAGTGACAGTCTTAAACATGTTATTTGAAACTGAACTACCAGGTATTCAGCACTGAATATAAGCTGAAAGATACAGTAGCTGTTCTGTATTGTAGAAACAGCATTTTTACTAATGAGTGTTGGCTGGGGTTTGAAGTTTAGGATTTATTGGGTTACTGCAAATTCCTTTGCATTAGTGATTTGTAGTATTTCTTCATCAAGTAAAATAAATTAGGTGAGATACGCAGCTATGTATCAATAAATCCAGAAAGAGAAACATAGTGCTGCATTGTCAGTTACTCTCCACTCTTTCTAAATTACTGAGACTGTAATCTCAGGGCAGTCACTGCCTGCTATGTTGTGTTTGTACAATGCATAGAATATCGCGCCTCTACTTTTGCTTGCCTTCCCAGTGCTGTCTCAATACAAAATGAGTAACGTCATTATCATTCCATTGTATTTCCTTCATGTAATCAGTTCTGTCACAATTCAAAAAATAACACCACCAGGACTCTGAATTACCACTGCCTTAGCCATAATATGAGAACTGACAGCAACAAGAAGCACTATTCTTTCTTCTGAAAGGGAGTCCCTTGATAAAAGTGAAATTTAAGACCTTTGAAAGACCAACTACTGTTCATGATTTATGTGGCTCTGTGGCAGATAGTGCAGTCTTTGAATAGAGGAGAGTAATGTCTAACATCTATATCACTTAAGTGAGTGAAATGGGTTGTGGGCATTAGCAGATCAGGTAATGAACCATAAGTTCTACTGATACTGAAGTTTAGAAGGTTATAGTGGAAGCCTGGACAAAAATACATTTGAAATAAACCTACTAGATCAAAATACGTCATCACCATAAATTGTGAATTCTCTATTGATGAACATGGTTGCATAATTAGAACAGTAATAGCAGCAATAATTACAATACATCATATGTAATAATTTATTAAATAGAAGAACATTTCCTTATTCAAATAGTCTTGTTGCTACTGTGGTAAGGAAGCTCATAGAAGGCTGAGATGAAATGAAGGCTCAGGCATTTGTAGTCATTTGGAATTTGCCTCCCAAGTTTTAAGATTAGTCTGCAAACCACATTCCCCTTATTTGGTCTTATGATTGTGATTTTTGTAATCAACCTCATAAATACATAAAGTATATAGCATTTTAAATTTTCAAAGTACTGTAGAAGCATTACTGCTAATTTTGTCCCTTTATCCCCCCTGCAAAAAGAATAATTTCTTACTCCTCACTGTCTTTTTTTTCCCCTTAAGTGAAGTGTTATGTTCACTGATGAATATTGAGAATTTGCAGGACCTCCCTAGTTAGATGCCTGATTAACTCCTGCTTCAGATTTGACAAAATCTTTCTCTACCTGCCCTGAAACTGTGCTTGGACAGACTAGAGAAAGGCATGTTACGAAGCAGAGCTGTAAGTAAGTGCCAGAGAGAGGAGGGCAAGACTCGTATTTGAACAGGTGGAAAACAAGGTCTGAGAGAACTAGGAGCAAATGTGTTGTACATCCTTCTCCAGCTTCTCTCTTAAGTGTTGTGCTATGTTGCAGTAATCTTTATCCTAATTAAATAGCAGACCAAAGAAATCTGGCATTGCCCTAACAGGAATCATGCTTTCTTCAGATCCCAGGACGTGCATTAGCAGCCACTACAGAGTATTTTAAAAATACTAAGAAAGAAGTTTGATGCTAAAAAAGAAGTGTTTGAGACTGAGAGAAAAACCTCCAAAGTGAGCTTTGGAAAGTCTCTTTACTGTGTGATGCAGAAACATCTTTGCTGAAGTGAATGATGTAGCTCCATCAGTCACTAGAGAGAAATAAAATGCAATGATATACTTTGTAGGAAAGGAATTGATATTGATGTTGATGCAATACTTCTTCTGTCTTGCAGACTTGTGTCTCAGGTCACAGCCTCTCTGCCATTTCTGCCACTTGCAAGTTCCCCCAGTTTCTAGCTCTCATTTGGGCTGAATCAGCTGATTCCCTAAGCAGAAGGACTGGAGGACAGGGCAAGACCTGACTCAGAGGTTGGATCCACCCAGTGCAACTCTGACAAGTGTCACATGTGTCCATATCTGTCTTAGGTGAACTCTCTGTGATAACATGTCCAAATAACAACAGCTCTTGTATGCACGCTTGCCTTCAAGGCATTAAATGTGATACAGCTGCTCTCAAATTTCTGTGTACTACTGCTTCAACAGTCAGCCTCTTCCAAGTTAAAATCAGGACAGTTAACAGTGATTTAGGATGCAAACAGCATCTTGTATACACACACAGCTTGCTCAAGCAATGTATCTTCACTTTTCTGCAATGTGGGTCTGAAGGTGCTGCACACTGCATGTTTAGCTCGTGCCTGCGATGGCAAAGATGGACTGCCAGTGTCTGAACAATCCATCCCCTCCCTATCTGCTGCTGCTGCTTATGTGAGGATGAGGTAGGGAATGGCAGCCCATATAAACAGCCCAAATCCAAACCAGGCATTGTCCCTACCAACACACCTGCCTCAGGCCTGCCAGGAAAGGGCCAAAAAGCTTCACTGTCAGAGATCCACAGATGCTTTGGGTTCTGCTTCTGGTCCTGTCTTATCTTCAACCCACATTCTCGGGAGTTTCTCTTTGCCCTTCCTTTGTCAGGGAAGTTGCTGGGAAAAAAAGCTAGTTAATCAGAGGCAGGGAATTGTGGATGGATGTTAAGAAGTTGCCTTTGTTGATGGAGAGAAGGGTGGAGTTCTCTGTCTTGGATAGGTTGTGGGATATGGGATGAGGTGGAGAGAGAACATGCCAGAAGAGGGACAGGCTGAAGAATGGGGAAAAGGAAAATTCCCTGTCCCTCTCTGCACCTTTCAAAGTGTGTCTCAGGCACTAGACCTAAGCATTCCTTATTTCATGTAGTCTTTCTGCAGATCTGACAGCTTGCTCCCAGGCCTGAGTAACTTCTTAATACTCTTCTGACTTCTCCCAGCCTTTTCCCTCCCCCAGTTCCCCATGCCATCTCTTCCAGCCCTGAAAAATACAATCCTTCTTCTGCCTCAGGATGGCAACACTCAGTTTTGCTTTCATAGCTATGTAGCTTTGAGTATTTTGTGCTACAAAGGTATCCGGTAGCTGCAGTGTGCCATCTTCATGTTGTTAATGTGCATGATACTTAAAATGCTCCTCTGACTTCTTTCCTACAATAAGAAACATTCTCAAAGGAGAAAAGGAGGAGTGACAAACTGACTTCAGGCTAGGAAATAATTATAAACTTAGTGAAAGTAACTAATTGACTTTCCTTTAATGCTGAACTGGTTCTAAACAGACATCTTGAAAAAGTACTTCAGTGCTGCACAGAGCTGTCCATTCCATCAAAGTTCTGTAAATCAGACTTCAGGGAAATGGAATACTAGTGAGAGTGGAAAGGACTTTTTTTGTTGCTCAGTGAGTCTTTGCTGAACAATAAATAAATTTTTATTAGAGTGTGACTGGAAAGTAATGTTATAATGAAAGGTACTCAGGTATTTTCAATTACAGCTTATTCAAAGGGAAGTATTTTAAAAAAAAGGGAATGGTGTTAAGTACGATCTGGAAGGAAACTCTTTCCAGTGCCTGGTTAGAGGAACATATGCCAAGGTGAAATATTCCATTATCAGACAGAAAGTATCAACTGTTAGTTGGTTTCATTATAGTAACAAACCATCTTGAAACTACAGATCAATCTGTCTTTGATTCCTGTGCTGTGTTTCAATGCACAGTGAGCTGTTTTGTCTGTGCTATTCCAGTTTGTTTAATTGCCCATGTTGTTGTTAAGTACCAAAGAGAGTCAAGGGGGTTTGGTTGAATCTGCAAAGAGTACACTAAGCTATTAAATGCAAAATTTCTAATCTACCCTTGCATTTAAAATGTTGCAGTTTTCTATCAAAATATCGATCCAGGTGTAATAATTAAAGTCTGAAATTCTTTATAACAGCTTTTATTGATCATCAAGCAGGTGTGCACTGTAGTTTAAATACATAAAATCGAATAAGAAAAAAAATTAATTCTCTTTAAAACCATCCCTTAAGATTGAGAACACATATCATATTTACACACAACCCTTATCATGTCCACTGTCATAAGCAATATTGGCATATTGTTCGTAGTGGGCTAAGTTAAAAGACCACAATAAATCAGAATGCTGTTTCCAGCATGCTTTAGCAACCAGGACAAATTTTACACTGAGTGTAGCTATTTGTTTTTCTGTCTTTAATGCAGAGGAAAATTTCCTGGTGACCACAGAACAAAACCAGGACACAACCCATGAGCAGCTCTAACTATTTCTTAGCCTACAGTTGCAGAAAACTGATTTTCAAAACCAAGTGGACATGGTTGTGGCTAAGCTCCTCCAGATGACTCTGCTTGACCAGAGACGCTTGGACAGCAGATCTTTACAAGTCACTTCAATCTCGACCACCTTGTGATTCCTAAATGGAGTATAAGAACAAAAAGCCTTTATCTAAATGGAATGAAAAGACAAGTGTTTGATACACTTGAACACTAACAGACAAATGTTTCATGGCATTTCCAAACTAGTTAGTGAAGATGTACATCTTCCTTGTCCAATCCCATGATAGTTATCCACTTCCTTTGCATATTTTATTACATAGACAGTATTTTTATATGCTTCTCTCTAGACAGAAAGACCCAAAAAATACTCAAGACTGGGGCTTACTTACACCTGCAGAACTATAAGGCTTGCACATTGCTGAAGAACTCTTGCAACTAAATTGCCTGCCCATTACAGCTGAAACTTCCCCACACCTCTATTTTTATTAAATTTAATTAAAATTTTCTAGAAAAATACAGGTATAAAGTTTTTTATTGTCTTAAATGAGTTTTCATTGGAACTTGGATCCAGCAAAAATCCAGTCTAGTAATGGAACTTATGAAGTATATTTCTCTTACTCAGTACAACACTATATACACTTTTGGCATCAAGGATAATTTTGATTCTTTTGTGGAAATTGTCCATTTCCCCCCAGTGATACACTTGCCTCCAAATCAACCTGGCACTCATGGGCTGTCTGCTTTGCAAGCTCACTAGAAAAAATGTTCATGAAAGAGAGATGCTTATTACTCATTTGTTCAACCTAACCTATTGCTAGATCAGGAACCCAGTCATGCCTTCTTGTTTGTTTCTGGTTTTGTTAGTTTTACTACTTGTTTTGTTGCTGTTGTTGTCATACAGACACTCTAATTGTGCTATGGATGTCTCAGATTTAAAGAGAGATACTGTTGTGATTTAGGCTAATAGTTATATATTTATCATCTGCTCAATGAGAAATATTGAAGGATTTCATGTGTTTCAAGAAGTTGTTTTTTTTAATAAACTTGTTATCACTTGAGCACTTATAAAATGAGGTTATGTAGTTCACTGAGATAGACTATGATTCTGCAACTATTACTTTGACCTATCCCCTTTGATTGCTTACAAGTTGTGTGGGAAATTGCCCAACATGTGAAGGGCAGAAGGTGGCAAAGACTTTCACTGGTGGGTTTTTAAGTGTTATAGTAAAATATTAAACACTGATGTGCAAATTAAGCTTCCAATACTGCTGAAGCTAGAACAGACTAATCTGTCAGAGTAGGTTTCCTTTTGACACTCAGAGGACTTTCACAGTCATAACTCACTTGTGTTTTCTTCTGTGGTGGTGTGATGGCTCTGTAGGGAGGAAAGGACTGCACACACTTGATCATTAACCCTGGCTTTAGTAAGAAACCCTCTTTGGGCCCACGTACACATAGAAATGGGAACACAGGAGAATCCATATGCAGTTTGTTAACCTAGTGGTAAAGCCTACCAATTACTTCTGGCCGTGCAGTTTGGGTAGCTGTTGGAACACATTCTTTGTCTACGTGGAACTGTAGCACTGCTTAATTGCTATTTTCCCCCTGCTTACCTGGTTGAAAGGTTCAGTTTGTCACAGCTAATCTTTAATCCACGTCAAGTCCAAAATTCATTTAGTGCTCTGAATAAATTGAGGAGTACACGGTGTGGATGGAATAATGAACTGAAAGGTCCTTTGTGTGCAGGGAAGTATGATTAGGGATCTCTGCAATTTGCATGCCTCTGAGTTTGGATACCAATGGGCAACAGCTCTGTGCTGACAGTGCACAGCATGGGTCAGTGGGTTGACCTCAGCTAAGGACCAAACTCCTCCCAGCTCTTCACTCACTTCCCCTGCTCAGCAGGGCAGTTATAAAAGTGTGTACCTGCAAGATAAGTACTTACCTAGCGGGGTGGCTGGGGAAATAGTTAGGTGTTTTCCATAGCAGGGGATAAAAGACCCTCAGTGGTTCTTTGTTGGGAAGAACCTGGGGTATGTGCATTGTCTGTTTTCTGCCATTTAACATTGGATCTTATATATGTTTACAGGAACCACAGAGAAGGAATGGTACACCTTTGTCAATTCTATGTTTAATGAAGGACTGCTAGGCTAAGCAGAGAGACTATATATTTCATCAGGCATACAAAGAAGATGACTAACCTTTATAAATATCCTTGAGGTTAAACAGAAAAGAAAAATGAACTATTTTAATTAGAGAAAATATTAGTTGTCCTTTCTTTTGATCATGTGATTAAGATGCTGACCACCAGTGACTTTACCACATCTCTAAAGTTGGGAACATCCTTTTAACTGGAAGTTGTATCTCAGTCTGAAATGTAACCCTTAGAGCATAAGAGTTGCTACCAGTGACTCATCCCAGTTACTCATTCTCTTTTCTTTTTGCTTTGATAAAGTTCTTTCAAATTCCTGAAAAGAAGGCATCTAAACAATATATCAGTGATAGCTAACTGTCTGAATTTAAGTTGTCCACAGCAGTTGAAGGCTGGTGATGGCAGCAAAAGAGCAGAGATGCACAGCCTTCTGTAAGTTCTGCTTCTCAGCCCCAGGAGTTGTGACCTCACTGCTCCACAACGTCCTTGTTATGCTAAGCAGGATATTGCCATTCTCTGCAACCCGAATGAAGGTTTGTGTCCTGGAGACATGATCTAACCCTGAAGTTCTAACCACAGGCTTTAAGAGATTTCTTTAAAAGCTTGAGGCTTAACTGAAAGAAATACAGAAAGAGTGACTAGAAAGGACAAAGAATGAAAAAAGTAATATAAAAAATGCAAGATAATAAAATTATAGTCTTCTGAATCATGTACAAATTGAGATATGATTAATGGATTTTGCTTATAATTTTTTATTTATTTTTCTCTTATTCTTTATTTAATCCTCTACCCTCACTCAGGGCATTTTAAGGCTTCTTCCCAGAAATGTATTTGATTTCTAACCATTGAAATGATTACAGAGAAGTTATAACAACTCAGACTTAAGTTTTACAGTAATCTTCCCCTGTTAGAGTATGTTCTGAGAAAATTCTGAATATTTTTAAATAGGGTAGAAATGGGGTTAAATCTTCATCAATTCTAAAAGCACTTGTATACACTTTGGACAATTCAGCTGTCTGATTTTAATTAGTAAAAGACGCTTTCAGGGCTTTTCATCAAGGAAAGACAGAAGCAATTTCAAACACAAGGTAGGTTTTACCATTATATTTGCTAAACAAGAATGAGTTTGTACAAGTCGTAGAAGTATTGCCAAAGGTACATATCAGAAAGTATTTAAGCAGTCTTAAAAAAAATCTACACAGAAACACTGCTTTGTATTGAAAGGAGATTGAGTTTTACCTTTACACAAAGAATGTCATTTGGAACATTCTTAATGGCCTTAGATCTAGCCAAGAATTTTCCTGTTGAGCCAGTTTTGCTGAACTGACTGAGAACCATTTTAAACTAACCTTAAGTTGGGGGGTTTATTTGTTTGTTTGTTTGCTTGTTTGTTTGTTTTAACATAGTGAAAACTGAAAATTCCAGTAATCCTTTCTGGAGTACAGAATAAAAACCACCGTATATTTCCCCGAATTCCTGAGAAAGTTTGAGGATGTAATCTACATACTCTTTATATGTGCTAGTATGCCACAAGGTATTTTGTGAAGAAACAAGGATACCAACTACTTCACTACACAATTTTTGACATATACTTGTTGTCCTCTGTTCACAAGGACCTCAGTAGTCTTACAATAAAGCTGCAGCTTACGAAGTTGTTTAAAAAACAGTTTCTGAAGATGTAATAAGTTTCTGTTAGAAAATATTTTCAAGTAAAAGAATAATTTGCAACTCTGCTTGCAGCCAGAAAACAGTCAATAATGATCTTAAGCATGAATAGATTTCTGAGCTCTCTTGATATGCTTTTGTTGCAGCAACAGCTGCGAGTGAATATTGTTTGAAGTAAACATCTTTTCCTTGCAGAAATGTTGTCCAGCTGCACTATTCAAGTTGCAACATGTGTCTCACTGTCTCAAGTGCTGTGCAAAAACTGGTCTGGAATGCTTCCTGGCAGCATCTGAGGAGTTAAAATAACTTTTTTCTTGTGGATTGTTTTGCCTTTTTAGATGACAAAAGACATTTGTAAGGCTTTTTGTTTTGTTCTACTCAGTCATTATAAGATCTAGTTGCTATAACTGTAGTTATAACTGAGCTACTTGACACACTGTAGTTTAGTAACAGAAAACTCTGATACAGACTTAAGAATTGCCTGTAGGTAAAAATCATTCCCTTCTGTAATGGCTGGTTCAACAAAACTCACTCTGATGACCAAGAATGCACAGAGAATCTCAAGCTCTGCAGATTTCATAGCCAAAGGAGATTTGCCTGCGCTGAGGCTGGATTCACTGTCTTAGCATAGCTGCTGTGATAGTGAAGGGCTTGACTAAAGCAGTTGGACTGTGACAGAATGATGTGGTCTGGAGGGACTTCACTGTGATGGAATTGAGTGAAACATTTTTCTTGCATGGGGATGCACATGGCACAAATGAAGGAGTGGAGACGTATCTTAAAAGATTTAATATGTCTCCTGTAAAGTGCTGCTTCAGCTGCACAACCGAGGGTGGCCTTGCTATTGGCAACAATTAGGTTGGAGATGAGTGTAGCCTGGGTGCTCAGTGAGATGAAAATAAAAGTGTAACTCCCTTAAGGAGAAGAGGGCTGTAAAAGGGAGCGCACACAGCACTTTTTACCATGAAGCAAGAAAGTGTTTTAGTGTGGGAAGGGTAAAGGCACATCTTGATTTATATCATTAATAAACAAATGTACTCATGGCACAGGTTGGCACTGAAAACAGTATCTGATGCATATGCTACTTAATTCTTACTCCCTACTTCTCAGAACCTTGAGATTTGCTAGTCTCTGCATTCATGGGCATGATATTCAGCCAAGGAAATAGCTGTGTGTTATTCTTTCTCAATTTCCCAGTTTGGATAGAGGACACCATTACTGAGGTGGTTTGCACTTGAAATGCTCCTTGTAGCTGGGCAGGGAGAAAGGATACTCTGGTTTAGGTGTATGGTACACCTTGAGTTGGTCATGGTTTGCAGGCTGGAAACATGTAGCAACTTAGTGAGAGGAGTCACAGATATCTCTGTGTCTAAATTCCAAATCTTGTCAGCTTTGATGTTTAGTGGTTACAATAACTTTAAGGACTAGAGGAAAAAACCCAAAACAATACTTTCTGTACCCTCACCCCTTTCTTGTAGCTCCTTTTAGCGTATTAGTCAGCAGTGCTATCATTTTTGTCCTCTCCCTTTACGTCAATGCAGCTTAAAAATATTCCTTGCTTTCTGGCACTAGATGCAGACTCATTAATTCATGTGGTCAACCACAAATAAGCTGTGCTGTGCCTGTTGGCCTTGGGGCCAAGGAATAATTCCTCACCCTTTCTTTTTATTTGTGTAGACATAGAGGCCTTTGATAAAGTCATGAGAACATGACTTTGAAATTTTTATTTCAAGGCAGCTTGCCTAGAAGAAAATTACCTGCATAAACACCATATTTTCTGATGGTCTCACATCCATCATCACCATCCTACTTGGCTTGTAATGGGACCTGTGGAAGCTCCACTGCACAGAGACAGAAATTATGTATTCTCAAGAACTGTTTCCAAAGATCCATTGGCTGATGGTGATGGTGCCCTTTTCCTGTGCACTGAGGAGGACAAGGCACCACTTCCATAGCTTGGCCTTACTGTCAGTCACTAAATAATTGAGATCCTGTACAAGTAGGTTTCTGGGAAAGCTTATGTCCCACCTGCTGACACAATTGATGTCTCCTTTGTGTAAGTTTATCTGTTTAAGATTCCTTCACCAATGTTGAAACAAGTCATAGACTACCCTGAGTTTTCATTGTTTTCAGGAGATCCCAAAAGATCATGATGGGGGAAAAAAAGGGAGACTAAAGTGACCAAAATAACCCCTTTGGGTCTTTAAGCCAATAGTTACCATCTGCGTCTTTTGTGTTACACCTGGAGAACTTAAAACTTACAAACAACTTCAGAAATTCAATGAATTCTGTCTCCATTGTCCCAGGTAGATCTTCATAATTTATTAGTGATATAAAACACTAGAGGATCAGGTCATAAAAAGGAATTATGTGCTGTGATAAAGCTCCAGTACAGCCAAGGGATTTTGGTTAAGTTAACTTATCCAAATGACTGATACCTACTGCTAAGAAGATTGTCTAGGGGAAAATAAAGCCCAGCCACTGTCCTGCATTAGGAAGTAAAAGAGAGAGAAATGTTGTCTGATGATTTCAGTTAAAAATTTAAAATGTCAAATGATGCATGAAAGCAGAAATCTTGTTACAGAAAAAAAAAGTTGCAGAAATTATTCATAATGATCTCATTTTCTTTGAATTAGTTGTAGCAAGCTTGCCAGAGGGACAACCAAATGAAATGTAATCTCTCATTTGTTATCTTGCAACCAATAGAAAGAAAAGATTCTTGGAAAATTTGATGTAAAAAGTCACAATTAAGGTTAATGAGGAGCAGAAATTCCCAGCTGTCATAGTGGATTATGACTAACACCTGCTGTTCAGTATTGCTGCCTCAGAGGAGTGGGGTGTTCTGTGTACTGCTGACTAAATAAACTGACTTGACTGCATTGAGATTGACCAAAAGTGTGGTTTTGCTTCTCAGTACTCTGTTGAAAAACAGGAGATTCTATCAATCATAAGAAATATTAATTTATTTTTTTTTAATAGAGAAAAAAATTGGCTCATTGGGAAGCTAATGGCTCAAAAGACCCCAAGCTGGGATTACTAATATGTTCTGTATCACTGCAAGACTATAGATTTCAAGGGAACTGAAGGAAGTACATGAGTCTTAGAAGGAGCTGGGAAAGAATTTTAAATGGAATGAGTTCTCAGTTTTACCTGTGGCACAGAGAACACACTGCTCCAATTAATGTTATCATTCTTTGTGCCATAAGTATGTTTTAAATTTCTCTTAAATTCTCTTCTGTCATGTGTGGTAGAACAGCCACGAAGGTTCTGTAATGATCACTGACATGCAATACTTCATTTTGAAAAACCCAGTGCAGTTGCTTCCTGAAAGGCATTCAATAACCAAAGCTGCAAGCTGATGGCTTCTATTCATCTCACAATGAAATGCTGTGTTTGGGTCTAATGAAGGTTCCTTCAGCAACACTGTCACTGTATTTTAAAACTTGATTTCGAGAAAGCATCCTGACACATAGAAAGTTAGTTGCAATTCTTTATTTTCCTTAACTAAAACTTGTGAAAAAACTGCATTAGAAACTGTTCTGTATATAATGGAGTGGAAAGCCCTGAGGAATATTGAGCCTCACTAGGAAAAGAGAAAAAGGGGCCAACTTTGTATGGCTGAGGACTTTATGGAATTAGGCTGGAGGTGAAACCACACTGTTGTTTTTTCTTGCCTAGGGAATTGAAATGCAATGAGAGATTGGCTATGTTACAAGATAAATCTTTAGTAAATATTTGGGTTTGGAAACTTGAAGGAACTGAGGACATCCCACTGGAGTAGAAACCCATTTATGTTCCCTGTGAAAATCAGATTTTGAAGGAATAGGATGAGAGATTCAATTCTTTTCTTAGGTGACCTAGCATTAGAGTCAGAGTTGATAGAAACTGTCATGATCCATTCCTTTTGGACATGTGTTTTGACAATGGGACTCTTATAAAATTGTTGAGGATGAAGGCATTTACCTCAATTTTATTTTGTTCATTAGTTTTAAAGATTATACCTCACACCTTAGATAACTCTGGTATTTCTTCTGCCCATTCACCATGTGCCTGAGATTTTATTCAATAGTCACCATTCATCTCTGAAAAGTCTGATTCTGACTCAGAAGGAAGGGAACCAGTGTAAGATATTCATTTGTATGTTAAAGTTAAAATAGGCTTCTTTAGCCTTTCACAAGAAATTTCCCAGAAAACTGCCCAATTTCTGCTTATATTCTAATTTCATTCTTTTTCTTCCTATATGTTTTTAACTTTTAGAGGTAGTGAGCTCCTTATGCCACAGATAAATCAGTCCTTTAAACAGATGTTTCATTCTTTATTGTATTGACCCATCTTCTCTTGTATTTGTGCAAATCAAATTGATTGCTGGGTGGCTTGGCTTTAAGAAGAAGATAATACCACATATAATCATGTAGAAGAGAAAGAAGAGGGTGATGTTTTGAAAGGTATTTCTTTTTGTCTTTATTTAAGATGCTGATTATTGGCTTAATTAGGCCATTTTATAAGGAAAGCTGAATTCTCCAACATTTTCATGTCTCAAAGGAAAACAGCGGGAAGGAGACAGTTTGAAGATGCTGATTTGAATTTATTATTGCAAAATATGTAACTTGCTCATTTATGGCTTTCTTAAGTGCCTATGAGTAAAATTCTGTAAAGTTCACAGTAGTAAAGTTTGTTTCTTCTCTGCCTCTAGAGAATGTATAACTCTTGACACACTACAGAGTAGTCCTGTTCTAAGCATGGTTTGGGGTCATGTTGATCAGTCTCCTGATGCTGTACAGAAGTTCAAGTATGTGATGCTGTTTCTATTAAGGCATGCCTTAATATGCATAAGCTGCAAGTGATTAATAATTGTAAAAAACTTTGGATAAAAGCTAATACTATTTCTATTCTCAAGAAAAGCAATACTGACTTCAGGATAGAATGAAATTTATGTTTCTTACTGTGATTTCATCCATTCATTCTGATCAGCATATTCATTCTCACATGCTTAATCCTGCCAAGATATTCTATATACCTTGGCTCAGAGACTCAGGATGGGGAATTCCAAAGTCTTCTGAAAGCTTCCTTTGCTGCTTGTTTACGTGAAGACATGAATGATTTGACTGCAGTTCTGGAAAGTGCTCTTTGATATTTACTGTTCAGCTTTGCAATTGCAGACAAATTCCCTTATTTTTCTCAAGAATGAATTCTGCTACTCAGAAAGAAGTGAGGCACTGGATTCACAGTGAGCTGGGAAAATTTTGCTTTTACTGATATAATTTAAGGTGACTTTCTCTTATTTTCCATCCTCCTGCTGGCTCTCAGTGATGTGCTTGTTTAAAGGTAAACTGGCAGGAGAAATGAATGAACTCAAGAGACATTAAGAGTCAGAGTTACAATTTACTAAAAAGATTACAATAAATACAGTGATACAGAGAAAAACTGGTTTTTAACCCATGAAGACAGATGTATAACCCAGCACCCTGGGCCACAAACAGAATGATGGTCATTAGCCCCTGTGCTGAGCATCACGTGGTCCCCCTGAGTACAAAGTAAAAGGAAAGGAAACCTGCTGGTGAGGATGATGGTTGCAGTTCTGTCAAAGTAATGATTGCAGTCTTGTCGAGAGTGGCAGTTGCAGTCCTGTTGAGGTTCTGGTCCTTCTCTGGATGCAAGAAATGGTACCAGAAATCCCAAAACCCGAACATTATATATGGTCAGGTTCAGGTGGGAATGCCAAGTATCTCCCCCCAGGGCAGGGAGTTTCACAATGGGTGATTTAATTCTGTGAGTCATGGGATATTTTTCAACTCTTTGGTGGTCTAGGTCATTGCAGCTGCCTGTTATGCCAGTCCCTAATGGCCCATCTCCAGACATGACCCCTCAGGCTGGGTGTGAAAGTGCTGATGCCTCCTCAGAGGGGAGTTATCACAACTGAGTCACTGGTGTGAAGACAGAAACACTCCCCTGTCTCACAGGGTTCTTTAACACCCAGCTTGTAGCCTGAGGGGTCAGGTGTGCCCTGGGCAGCTGTTGCAAATGATCCATTTTTAAGTCCATCAGAAATGACATAGAGGATAGAGAATACAGTTTTGGTTATACCCACATAGTGTTAAACTGGTCCCAGCCCCTGTAACTAGGATAAGTGGATGTTTCATTTTCCCTGTCTTTCCGATACTAAAAGGAAGCAGTTGGCAGCTCAGTCACCTTTGAGTATAATTGTGGTGAAAGCAAATCTTATGATGCTGAAGTTGTTGATAGTTACAGGAAGGCTAATCTTAGTTTATCTTATTATCATATTTGTTCCATGTTATTCCTATGAGAAATACAACAAAATATTAACAGCTTCATTTTGTTGTGGTGTTGCTCACATTAAACTAGGAAAGGATTTGTTAGAGAAAGAGGTTCACTGGGACAACAGGGCACTTAGTTTGGGTTTAGTGGACAGTAGAACCCCAATAATCATGATGCAGCTGCCTAGACATATGAGTTGACTAACAATTGTACATGTCATTTACAGACTTGGGATGGGTGGTGATGTGGTTATCTAGCGCTGTGTGTCCAAGGAGAGCTAATTTGCAGCATGCTTTTGTCCTAGGCAGTCCATAGGCCATAACCTACTGGGCAGTAATTTTCCTTGGTAACACAAATGTCCTTTAACTCGCATTGTAAAATAGGTGATACTTCTGGAAACATTGACTGATCCTCTGGTGTGATAGGAGGTTAATGTTGTTGCTTCAGTGTAGCCACTTCTGTCCCTATGACCTGCTGCGCCTGCATGTTTAGTATTCCTAGTTAGAGGTGGAAGTACTGAAAAATGAGAAAGGTCTTTGGCACCCAAAAGTTCAGCTGTCAAAATATGCAAGCAATGGTAACTCAGTGATATTTTCTGTTAAGGCATGCATCAATATCACTATTTTTCATATGCTGAAACTTCATAGACTTATGAACAAAACCTGCTGAATCTCTGTTGGGACTGTTCAGAAAGCTGCAGCAGGAAAAACAAGAAAAGCAGGCTGTTGCTTTCAGGAGTTTAAATGAACACACACTGTACTGGCTTCTGCTTGACTTCTGTTAAACCTTGGACCTGAACCCTTGGTTGAAGGGTTGAAGCAGCTGAAACACTGCTTTATCCCTAGAGAATTCCTGTTTATTTATATATATATATATTTTTGCGCTCCTTTGTGTTACAGCTGTACATTGGGCTGACTGACTCAAATGTGCATTGTCTCTCTGAGCTTTTGCCCCATGGAACTAGAATGGATCCTAACATATGTTTCTCAATATTATTTTCCTCACATAGTCATATGAAAAAGATGGACAATCTGAAATGGCTGCTGAGCTCCCAGCTACTTCACTGAAGGCCAAGATTTCCCTTTTTTTCTGTTTTCCTCAAAACAGTGACGCTCCCAAAGAGAGGTAACTGTAGTTCAACATTTTCCTTTTTCCAGCACCATTGGTGATTCTGGCTTTCACAAAGTTCTCCTTTCCACATGAACCAGTGTCAGTGAACATTTTTATCAATCCCTTTGGAGAGAAAAGATGAAACCACTCATACTATCACTCAAGATAAATGAGGAATCATCTGTTTCTGCCTGGGCAAAACAGACCGTCAGTTGTTTTGGATGAACTATATTAGCCTGCACTTTGCTTGCTCTTAAGGTTCCTGTGGCTGTTGGCTTCTCACTGAAGGCATCTTGGCCACTAAAATAGCATATCATTGGTTAAAGAATGGACCACTACCTCTGGGTAGTGATTGATTATTATAGAATTACATATATAAATTTGCACATGTGAATTTACATATGTTAAATTACAGACTTATATATGTAAATGCCTAAGAAGGGCCACTCAGGGTGAAAAAGCTTATTTTGGGTATCAGAGGACAATCCTCCTTCAGTGTATGCAACAGTGATAATGCCATATCCCTAGTTTAATTAAAACACTGTATAACCTTAGACAGAAATTGAACTGACTTAAAAAACTCTGGGGAAACTGTCAGATGCTACTTTTAAGGTCCAAATATCTGCTAGATAAATGAAATTGATAATTCATACTGTGCCCTGTAATCATAAAAGACAGTTGGGCTTTGCAGAAACTGAAGTCTATTGATCATGCAGTGTAGATGGGCTGCTTAATAGAAAATCTGGGCTGCTTCATTTTACCCTAGACTGGTTGAACTATCTCATGTGTTTTGAGAGAGAGGTATTATGGCTTGTAGATCCAGAACTGGCTTCAAACTGTGAGGACTTTAAAACATCTGTGAAATCATCTGAACAGTACCTGATCAACAGGCACTTAAATATTTGAGAGCCACCTGAGGCAACATTGGATTGATGAGCAACTCATATTTACCTTCAGGGTCCAATAAAACATCAAGAAGGCAGAGGATGTCAGACATCATCTGCATGAGTGCTACTTGCATTATCCTGTTAAGATACAGACAGAAATATAGACACTGAATATTAGGAAAAGCAAAGTAGATTTTAAGTTATTGCAAAGTCAGGAACACAGAATTATGTAGTCCAAAAATTCAATGGGAGAGAATGATTGTTCTCTTCTGGTGTCAAAAGGTAGTTATTTTTCTTTCTGTACATAGAAACACTCTGCTATGAGTCACCTTAGTCCCGAATCGAGTTGAATTAATTGGAGAAAATAGAGTATTAATCTTTCTCTTAACATTTGCCCACAGTAGCTGGAAAATATTGGCTGGTAAGTGCCACATGAATGACTAGACCTGGTGCAGAAGAAATACCTTCTTCAGCCTCGGGGTGTTTACTTCAAAAGTGGGCACCCTGAACCAGTTTTTACTGTTCTGTCTCCAGTACTGACAAGTCAGATCAGATGCATTCATGCCTTAGTCATATTGAAACTTTTCCTCTGGGATGTGTATGAATTCCTTCACTTTAAAAAACAATAAAATGCCAACCTGGCCTTCATCTACTCCATCCTTTATACCAATCAGATAATTTATTGTAACCACAGAGTTCAGGATGTAGTAAAGCTTTCAGGAGAAAGTCTGGAGAGCTAGATTAGCAAATGGATTTTTTTTCATCCTAGAATACACATCTGGAACAGGTGGAGGTGAAATAAAATAAAAGGGATATGGACACGTCCAGCAGAAAGTGGCTAACGGGGGCGGCAAGCTGAATGGCCACAAATTTAGCAGTATTCTTATGGAAAGACACATTCACAGTATGTTATATGATTTCCACTGGGGAAAAACAAAATAAAATTAATCAGGTAATTGTTTCACTGTGATCAAGATAAAGCAGACTCTGAGCAAAGCAGCTCTTTGATTCTCCCTTCATGAATATACTGCTGGTCTGTGTCTGGAGCTCTCTTAAAGCTGGAAATAAGGCAAATCCCTTTTTGTCTTTGATTAAAGACTGAAGTTGTAACTTGGTGTCACCTTGCCTGTGCATGTGACATTAGGTAAGAGAAAATCATATTCAGGGCATACCACCGTTTTAAGGAACAATTTAAAATGTAGGACTAGTTTACTTCACCCAAATTATGTAATAAACACTTCTTTTGCTGATGTTTTGTGGTGGTAAATAATTTATTTCTTCTGTGATATCTCTACAGGTGATTAATCTTTATATCAATGTGCTCATGAATTTACCAATCTGTTTGTCTGGAAGATGACATCCTGTGTGCTCATTTTTATGTCCTTTCTCTTGCAGTTTACTGGAGATTCATCTGCTCATATTGCTAAAGATTGACTGTTGGGAGTAACCTAACAATAAGAGAGTACCAGGCAGTGTGTTTGATGAGATTGAGACTTCCTTCCTTGGTAAGTGGACAGCTGAATGATTCAGCCATTTATCAAATGAAAATAGAGAAATGGAGGTGCCTGGAGGAAAGAATTACTTATTATGGATAGCAGTTGGTATGACATGGCTATGAATCATAAGAAAGCAGTTAGTTTAGAAAGAGCTGAAGGAAGACTCTGCAACATTTCAGAAATACCAGAGGACAGGTGACTGCACTGAGTCTTAGAAATACAGTTATCTTGATTTCCAGTAAGTGGCCAAAAGTCATTCCTGTCTTCAAAGTTTGTTCTGACAAGGAGACCAAAACTATGAATTCTACTACATAGAAAAGATTTCTACCACCTAGATTTTTTTTGCTTTTTCTTTTTTAAGTAAGAGACTTGGTCACCTCCTTCATTCAGAGAATGAAATTAATACTGTTTAGGTTGAAATTTAGACTGAAATCTTTTGTAATTGTTAAAGGAACTGTGGTCATTGCCACAATGGTTCAGGTAGTGTGAGTGTCAGAGGTAACAAATGAAGTAACAAAACATGTTGTTGGGCAGTGGAACCAAGGACCAGCTTTAGCTTCTGTGAGAACACTGAAAAAGCTTTTAATACCTTATGCTGCCATTGTACAAAAGGGGAAAAAAAACAAGGAAGACTCTTTAAATAAATATTATAATTTTTTACATTGAATTCTTCAGCAGAACAAGTGATTAGGTTTACCTGAAAACCACAGTAGAAATAAATATGTTAAGGGATAGCCATGAGGATTGTAAATAATGTTCTTTTTCCAGTTTATTGTTGGTGATAATCTGATTTTTCTGAGGATGTTCATGGAAGAATCCTGTTTCCCAGCTTGTGTCTTTCAGTCAGTGTTTGCAATCCCTCTGTATAACCTTTACAAAACTCTGTATAAATTCTGTAAAATTTTTTTCTTCATACTCTTCACATTCCTTGCATTTTGCTGATCTTTTGGGATTCAACTGAAAAACAAAATGCAATAGTAAAGCAGGATACTGATCTATTGGTTCTGATAGAGAATTAAGTTGTTTGTCCTGTTTTTATGGATAATTCCAATGCAGATAATGGCTACAGAAAAAGTTGGTAGAGGCTGCCATGGCACTTCTGGTCTGTGCAGTTCCTGGCTTACTTTCTGAATAGGATCAGCTTTCAAAGATACATCACTTTAGTGAGAGATGCAAATGACTGTCCCTTTGAAAATTAGGATACTTTTCTGCATCTGTCTAAGCATACCTAACTTCAGGTACTGAAGTTACAAACTGTTAATTATACCTACCCTGACATATGTCTGCAGGCACAAAAGTATTTGCTTTGATGACAATCCTGAAAGTGTTTTTCTGAAAACCACAAAAATCCTGCTTTTTCATTGTTACATGTACAGGTTGCTGGATCTCATTTGTTTTCATCTGTACCATTTCATTTTTTATATAACGAAAGAGGTATTTCTGCTACAGAAGAAACATTTTTCATTTGCCTTTTCCCCCCAGACTATTGGTGCTACTTACCTTATTATTTTCTAAGCCTGCATTTCCATTTTTCCATATGTTCACTACATCCTGTGTTTCACTACAATTTTTGATACGACATTCTTGAATAATCACTTCTGTCTCTAAGAAAAAGCATCTCATTACAGGTTCTTGACATTCTTCCTAAAAAAAAAAAAAAAAAAAAGAATTAGTTGTAATAGTTTTACGATTAAAAAGGAATAAGTGAGTGTAGGACATAATTGATGATATGATATATTATATAAATAAGATACTATTTAAGATACAGTCAACCCAGAAGTGGCTGAGTTTTACTTAGTGGACATCTTTTCTTACTATTCAAATAGTTTTAAATATCAGCAGAGATGGGCTGTGAGACCTAAAAACAAAAAGGCCAGCCAGTTTGCTAAGATGAGTGAAATGGAGTGTCTTAGTGAAGAACAAAGGTAAATAATGAATTAGGATAGGAACTTGGGATATAACTAACCTAATGGAATTAAATAAACATTTAGTAGTTTTAACACTTTCATTCAGAGGCCTGAATTCAGAATGGGTAGGGGAGAAGAGGAAGTAGATATTACTTGTATTTCACAAAATAAAGAAAAAGAAGCAGAGGTATTAATTTCTCTATCAAGTCAATGATAAAGCCAAGAATAAGCCCCAGATTGTCTGTCTGACTTCCGTATCAGGCTGTCCCACTGTAAGAAAACCTTCCTGACATTACTAGGCATTCCATCATCCATTTTAGTGGATGAACCTCTCTGGCTTGGTGTGTGCCACGGGGACATGTGTGTTTTGTGACCCTTTTCCATGTCATGTACAGGCCCATCTGTACAGACACCACAGATGCTCTGCTTTCTCAGGCTTGCCAGTTCCACTGCACACATCAGTATTGCTGCACTCTGCAAGCACTCTGAGAGCCTGTTCTGTGCTGAGGCAGTCAGTCCATCATTTATAGGCTATCCTTCCACTTTATGGGGAAAAAAATCCTGCCTAGGAAATCTGTATTCTTTAACTATGAGATCCATGTGTCCCACAGTGCAGACTGAGCTCCACAGCAGCAGATTATGAAAAACTCCCTTCAGCAATTAATTTATGGAAACTGCATTTTCTTTGTCATTTTGTTCCCTCCCTTAAATTGCAAACGAATGCCAACGTTATTCTAGCAGTGTTTGCTTTGATAATATAATTTTGGATCACACAATCACAGAATGGTTTGCGGGTGGAAGAGACCTTAAAGATCCTCCCTTTCCAACATCCCTGCTATGCACAGGGGCTCCTTCCTGTAGACCAGGTTTGTCAAAGCCCCATCCAAAGCCCCTCCATCTTCCCTTTTAATTATTTAATTTTCATAGCAGGTAATTCAATAAAATAATCAATACCTGCTTACATAATTTATCATAACTATTTTAATTAGCAGAACTGTTTATTCCAAGGAGAATTATTTGATTTTAAAAACTTTTATCAAACTAGACCAAGACTGCTTTAGGAGAGAGTTGCCAGTAAAGAGATGAAGCCACCATATTAGACCAGTTGTGGTTACTTACATCCTCATCGGTGTTTGCAGTATATAAACTGATATCGATATCCTAAAAGGAAACAAGAGTTGGAATTATGAGCAATAGCTAACAGATTTAGAGATAATAAAGCTTACTCTTCAACACGTGGATTAGCTCCAAGTTCAAAGGTCAAATCCACCCAGGTCTTAAAGTCAGACAGTGACCTGCAGAATGGGCTTCACTATGAGGAAGACTCTCAGAACTGAGTCCCCCAACACTTTGTCTGAAGGGACTAACTCTCAAGCCCACTGTCCCTTTTCTCAGGAAAAGTGAGAGAAAATAATATTTAATTCTCAAGTCCACAGTATTTGGTCAATTCCAATTCCCTTCAACCTTCTATTCCTGTTTCCACCCATGAAACAGCATTATACAAACACCATCCCTTTTCCTACTCCCTCTCACTGACACCTCTTAGCTGAGTACAGTGCTATATATTTAATTTTCTCCTATGATTATGTGAAATGCTGACCTTTTTATGAACTTACTTTGGATGCCTTGATCTTTTCCAAATCTTTCAGAACTTCTGCCCACTTGCAATGACCTGCTTCTGTCTTTGGTACATAAGCACTAGAACAGAGGAAAAATTGATCATAAGGCTAAACAGAAGGTATATACAAGGTTTATGCTGAAAAAAAGAGAGTCAGTGGTTGTAAGACACTACAGATACATTGTTTACATATATATATATGTATAAGATAAATGTGTGGGGCAAGCATGAAAATAATGGCCAGATTTATAGAACTTAATGCAAGAGAAAGGCTTAATTACTGAATGTAAAATACCTAACATTCTTTTAAAGTATACAAATGAAATACCAAATCCACTCTCTAAAGGGACTGGAGGCAAGTAACAGCTGCAATAGTAAAAATTTGTATTTATCGTCTAATTAAAATTGACTTTGTAGTTACCATAAGATGATTAGTCCCATCCCATTCTTTAAAAGGCAAAAGAAATGGCTGTTCAGAAGAAGATACAGCTGATACTGCAGACAAACACTTTTCAGGTGTATTTTCTGAAAGACACAACCAAGGCGATACCTCGTCACAATCTGATTGCACAGAATTTTGCTCTAGTACTGACTTAGTTACCCAATTTGCCAAGACATCCAATCAAGACAGGACTGCCTGTTGTGTGTAGCTGGAGAGACCAACTGATTTGTGGTTTGCAGAAGTATATAATCACTTTACCAAACAGTTGGCGGAAAATCAGATGCTGAAGGCACACTGTGAAAACCTGAACTCATCCTGGACTCCCTATTTATTTATCTGTTCATACTGCAAGGAGCAATTTAATGCAGGGACAATATTAAGGAGCTTTTGTTTTGTTTTCCATCTTTCCCCTGGCTACTTTTCATCACCCAAATTCGATGAAGTACCTACAACTAGAACATTAACTACAATATTGTGGCTGCATATGTATGAAACTCTGCATCAAATGCATCAAATGCTATAGTTATGTGTATAAATGTTAAATATAATATTTAAAGTATATCCTTCTTTACATAGTGCATGCATGTCTAATCATAGAATCATAAAATATTCTGAGTTGGAAGGTTCCCATCAGGATCATCAAGTTCAACTCCTGGCCTTGCACAGTCACCACAGAGCCCTGTCTGCAAACTGACTTAGTATTCCTTTGAGTCTTGTGTCCAGGTAGTTAATGAACATTTTGAAGGGAACTGGGCTGAGGATGGAGTTCTGTGAAACCCCCTAGGGACAGGTCACCAGTCCAATGCTACCCCACCCCTATAACTCTGTGCCTGACCTGTGAGCCAGTTGCTCAGCCATTGCATAACATGTTTATCCAGCTGCATGCTGGACATTTTGTCCAGAAGCATACTGTGAGAGTATCAAAATCTTTGCTGAAGTCCAAAAAGATTGTATCTACTGGCTTTACTGGATGAACTAGGTGGATTATCCTGTCGTAGAAGGAAGTCAGATTCGACAAGCCAGACTTCAGCCTGACAAGGCCATGCTGGCTGTGACCGATGACTGCGTTATCCTTCAGGTGTTTTTTAATTCTTCCCAGAATACTCTTTTCCATGATTTTACCAGGCACTGAAGTGAGACTGACAGACCTGTAGTTTCCAGGGTCCTCCTCCTTGACCTTCCTGAAACTTGGAACAACATTTGCTGGCTTCCAGTCAGCTGGGATCTCTCTGGATTCCTGAGACCATTCCGAAATCATCGAGAGGGGTTTTGTGATGACATCAGCAGCTCTTTGAGGACTCTTGGATGAATCTTGTCAGGCTCCAGATATTTGTAGGAATCCAGCTTGAGCAGCAGATCCCACACAGTTTCAGGGTTTAGTGGGAATTGGTCATTCTCACAGTTCATGGTATTCCAGCTCAGGGCACTGAGATGCCCTTGGTCCATCATCGGTATTGAAGACAGAGGCAAAGAGAGCATTAAAGACCTCTGCCTTTTCTCTGTCCCTGTTTGTGAGGTGACCATCCTCATTCTGGAATGGGCTGATATTTCTATTGCCATTAATGTATTCAAAAAAACTCTTCATATTGCCTCCCCCATTTCTGGCAGCTTCAACTCCAGCTGAGCTTTGGCCCTGTGAATTTTCTCCCTAGAGTAGCAAGCAGCATCTCTGAATTCTTCCCATGTCACCTGACCTTGCTTCCACTGGGCACACACCTTCCTGTTTCATCTTCCTTCCAAGAGAAGATCCCTGCTCAGCCCAGTTGGCCTTCTGCCTCATTTGCTTTCTTGTGATACTTGGGAATTGCCTGCTTCTGTGCCCTTGGGAGATGTCTAAAAAGTGACCAGCACTGAGGGACCCCAGCACCTGCAAAAACATTTTACCAGACTAATTTTCTACTGGCTAATGATGCGTTTAAGAATTTTGTCAGGGGAATCTGGCAGCTGGAAATAAGGAGGAGCTGTGAGCTGTGCATTGACCATAAGGAAACATTTCCCTGAGCACAGCCTGGTAACCGTTGTTCCAAAGTCACGAGCCCTTTGATTTAAGCTGATAAAGTTCCTTCACAAAGCTAGGTTAATTATCTGCAGCAGTACAGTGCTTTAATTCAAGGTTTTATTTCTTATCGTAGATGCAATACTTTTTAACTGACTCTTAAATGATGTTTATTTAGCAGTGGTTTATTTACATACAATTTTGAAAGTAAATATTTAAAAATAGGCCAGAGAACATAACAAAACAGGAGTTAGCACCGTGCAGTGGGAAAAATTTCCCAATGGGGGACTCAATCCATGTACTGTCAGGGTTCCAGCTAACTTGCTGAAAGCCACTTTAATAAAGCAAAGCCAGGGGAGTAATAATTACATGTGTCACAGGGGACTTCTGGAGAGTATTTGTAACAAATCTTTGCTGCTCTCTTAAGTAGAGAATGCTTTAAAACCATTGAAATTGAAAATGCGTAAATATTACACCCAAAATATTAAGTGTATCTAAATGTTTATTTTCCAAATGTACAGGAACGCAATGGAAAAGAAATATTAACTACTTGGCTGTGGTCAAAAGAGCTAAAACCATTTGTTACAGTATGACAGAAAGGTTTTAACTTTTTCATAGTTAATATCGTTTGTTCTGAAATTGTCATATTATTTCTTTTGGTTTGGGGGTTTTGTTTGCTTTTGTTAAATATGCATAGTAACTGCTTTGATTCAATATGCAAATTCTTAAAAATACACTATTTTTGTTGGGGGGGGTGTGTTTCTTTGTTTTGTTTCAATTATTATTTTTTCATTGAAGTTCAAAAGTAGCCTTATGGGGAAACTCCAAGCAAATGTGAAGAAATTTTTAATCTGATTGGTGGACACAGCTGAAAAACACATTTTAAACCCATGTTTTATCAAAATTATTTAAAGTGTATTAGAAACATTTTAAAATAGCTAAACATTTTTATCATTTGACAAGTCAGGTTTTATCAAATGAGATGAAGTGACAACAAATGAAAATATGAAAGACTTATGATGGGTGCATAAGCATGTACCAGCTTGGTGATTTAATAATTAGTGTTATGGGGTCTTTTTAAAAAGCTGATTTGAGACAGAATTCCAGTCCAAAGAATTGTCATGTTTATGCTGTAGAACAAAGTGTTCAAGGTGAAGAAAATAATTTATTATAATACCTACTGAACAATGGGCCAGAGTTATCATTAGTTTGTCAGTTGTTTCCTATTTTTAATAATTGTTCACTGTGATGACACTGGAACAACTGTGTTCTTAATGATTAAAGTCATCTGCATCTTTTGTTTTCTTAAATATGGTAGGTAACTGTTTTACTGTAATAAAATAGTAATTGCTAATATAAAAGAAATGCTTCCTTCTAAAAAGTAATAGAAAACTTGTACTGATGGTAAAATACGTGAAAAATATACTCTATGCATACTCCAAAGAATACTCCATTTGTTCATCGAGAAAGAGGTTCTTAATGTCAACTAGATCACTCAACACATTCCTTTCAACAATTCAGGGCCATTTTCCACTTGAATTTCTTAATTATTTCATCTGAACTACCATTCAACAGCAGAAGCATTGTCAGCTCACTTGGAAGCTTTGAAGAATTATTCTCCTGCCTTGACCACACAGTGCTGCAATGTAAAAATTTTCTTTGCAGAGTGTCTGTTTTTCATTTCTTATGCTGCTTAATCATTAACTAATTCCTCTCTGTCTTCATTATGTCTCTTGTGAACGTTGGACAGGGAAGCAGCTCATGTTTCCATACATAAGTGATTCTATTCATAGCTTGTATCCTGATAACAAGCTACTTTAACTTAAGGAATAAAATCTTTGTAAGTGAATATATGCTTCCCAAAAATCAATTATGATAGACACAATAACCTGTGGAAAAGGAATGCTGCTTTTTAATAATGAAGTTTAAATGAAGCATTTTAAGAGCAGTTACCGCTGAGTGATATCTAAGGCCTATATACCATAAGTCTAAACTTCTTTATTAATATTTGCTTATAAATTTCTCAGGGAATTCTTGAGATGTGATATTCATGAGCAAGAAAGTTTATTTCCTGAGTGTGCAAGTTGGTATTATTGGCTTAAGTCCATGGTTATTTTTTCCTTATTTTGAACTGTGTTTTATTCTTTATTTATATCTTTATTCCTCATCTGCTTCATTGTTCTTGAAAACAAGTGACCAGAAGCATACAACACACTCAGAACTTATGAAGGATTTAGAAACTAGTGATAATATTTTCAGCTTCTATGGGAAATAGGGACCTGCCTACTGCCAGTGTTTTCTTCATGGCTGTATCACACTGGTGGCTCATACTTCAATATGTTCCCCTGCCGGAATTTTATGTCCTCTTCTTGCAGAAACCTGGAATATCCTAAGAATCTTTCACTATTTGCAGAAAACTTTCACCCTCAAAAAAACCCAATGCCAAACCCCTGAAATATAAAGGGCTTATGTTTTGGTTATGTTCAAATTTTCCCTAACTTACTGACCTTTAGCACGCAGCTCTTTTTCTTGGTCAGTCCTTTCCCCCTTTGCCTCTGGCAGCATCACTTCTGTCAGTGATGCTGGCAGAAGTCACTAATCCTTGCATTCCTTGCTCCTGTGAGCAAATCAGCCTTCTCAGACTGCTCTCTCATGTAGCAACCGTTTTCCCATTTCTCATCTTCATTTTGCAGTGCAATAGACTTCTTGCACATTATTTATCCTATTTTAGTCAGTCTCATCTTCTGCCCTGTTCTACAAATACATGTCCTCAGCACTTCCTCTTTGGCTTCTTGAGCAACAAAGTGCTGTAAATCTTCTTTTCTGTGTTACTGCTGCAAATTTCCCTCTGAAATCATACCATCACCTCCAGCTCTCTCCAGTCTTGACATTTTACTGAGCAATGCCTCAGGCATGAAGTAGATTTTTTTTATATCTGTACTCAAGTAGTGTCTACATCGTGAAGAGCTGAGTTCTACACCCATTCCTTTGCCTTGTTTCTGCAATTCTTCTTCAGTGTCTCCTTTGCCACAATAATTGTAGCCTCCTTTAGAGAACTCTGTCTCCTCTCCCAGCAAAATCTCATCCTGTAGCTCTTGTTCTGCTGTTCTCTGTTGGCTCCCCTAATTAATTGTTCTGTCCTCTTGTTCTAATGCAATTCCCTTCAAGGGGACGAAGTGCCAAGTAGCTGCACAACTAGAGAGCTGCATCTGTTTTGGGTTGTTTATTGTGCATAACATTGGAGATCTTTCTCTATGCTCCTGAGCTTTAATATCAGAATTTATGAAACTGGGGAGAAAATTATGTGTTTTCCCCATTTATATCCTAATCTTGTAACAAAAAACCCTCATTCTTTTTTTAAAAAAAATAAAAAAATCAGGAGAGAACCCGTGGAGAGTAAAGATTTCATAAACTCATGGAAGTGACTAAAAGAGGAATGGAGCCCATAAAACAAGCAGTACTTCTGAACTAAATAGATATTTCCATACTGAGCCCTTAAATAAGTAATTTTGAAATCAAATTTTCATGGATCACGAGTAAGTTTTAGAGGAAAGACATATTCTTAGTGCCTTGTCATGGCATAAATGCTGGAGAACACTGAAAGTCAAAGGAGCATACTCACTGAAGGATCTCTCTGCTCTGTCATTCCTAAGGTCCTCTAGTCTGTTCAAAGAAAACAACCAAAGGGAAACAAAAAGAACCCTGAATATAATTAGTGTCAGCATGTAATTATTCACATCAGACAGAATTCAGAGATAGAGACAGAAACCATATTAATGCACTCTGAGAAAATAAGAAACTCCGTAGCAGATGTTACTTAGGTACACCCTCTAAACACACTTTGAGAGCAATTTCATTTGCGTATCAGAAACTGTTTGTATCAATAGAAAAAAGTAATATTAGTAATATTTAATTATGAAGGGATCTAGTACCAGGGCCTTAAGTTATTTTTCAATTTCTAAACACTACTCCCATCTATCAAAGGAATGTATTTTACATATCTGGTTAACTTATGATTACCATTTGATCCTACACTATTAAAAAGTTGCTTCTTTGCTATTATGGTGCCTGAATCCATTACAATTCCACAGCCATTGCAGTTCCTCTTCTCCCTTCCTAGCAACCTTGGCATAGAAGCCCAGGAAATCAGCTCTCAAGCTCCACCAGGTGTTCCCAGCAGCTCTCCCCATCAAGGTTTGAAGGCAAAGAGTGGGCTTTCTGTCTAGCTTTCCTTCCTCATCCAGAAAGGAAGTCAGTGCAATTACTAGATGTTTAGCTGAATCACATGGCTGAATGTTTGTCTGGATGAGAGCCAAACCACACTTTGAAGACTGTTATGTCTTCAAGCTTTTATCTCATAAAGCTAAAGTGCTTTCTTAGAAGATTTGTATTTAGATAGGGTTGGGCTGGCTAAAGATTTTTTGCAGCATTGAAACTGGACTTTCTTTAAATATGTTTCTTATTTGGTTGTTTCCCTCTTCTCAAGAAATACAGCTTTCCTTGTTTTTATTGTATAGTGGCAACTGTCTTGTGCAGTACTATCCTACACAGCTTATTCTGCTGCTATTAGAGCAGTGTTGACCTTCAAAAGTGTATTCTCAGTAATCAGCATGGCAGGAAACTCAGTTTAATCACATCTTGCATTTATATGTTCTTGGTTTGCTTAAGTACTTGTTGATTTGCTTTGACAGTCCTCTGGTATCACTTCCTTCTCCTGTGTGCTCTTGCTAATTGGCATTTATGCCAGAGAGTAAAGTTTGCAATGTCTGTTTGCAAATTTTGCCAAAAGGTCACAGTCATTGCTATTCCACTCAATACCTTAAAGATCAGAATTTGAAATGTACGAAGTTAAATATTTCTTGGCTATAGACCTAAGAGGAAGTTTGTCCTAGGGGCAAAGAAAGATTTTATATCTTTCCAAAGAAACTTACAGTAGCAGTGAAACCCAACAGAAGTGCTGCAATACTTAGGGCTAAATATTACTAGTTGAATGTAGGTATGAACATTCTTAATTAAGAGCCTTCCCTTTAGTCTGTCTGCTTTCACCAATTTGAAAGTCAGAGTCTCAAAGAAATAAAACAACTCTCTATGACCACAGGTCTCTGCCATCAATAGCTCTGCTTGAAAAAGGGGTGCCAGGTCCCTGTTTTTATGACTGAGAGACCAAGACATCAAACACATTGCTTACCCCTTGCCTGTCATTTCAGGATCTCTCTTAAGCAATATTTGCCAGATGGCAAAATCCAGCCAGGAAAGAAAGGTTTTTTCTCTTTACATCCTTCCATGTGATGTCAGTCTTTTCAAGGTATCAATTACTCCTTGACTTGTGAAAGACCAACTCATCATTGCCTTGATGCCAGGATATATGATATTAATGATAGTTTAGCTTGACAAACACCATGACTGACGTAGAGAAGACCCAAGTTTTGCTAGTGGCAAAATTAATTTAACTCCAATACATAGTAAAGAACAAGTATATAGCAAAAAACTCATTTGTAGAGCACAGATGGTTAGTTTTGACCATTTACCCCCAAACAACACCCCTTGGGATGCAATATGCAATAATTAGTTAAAAGGCCTTTCAGAATAAACTCTCCCAAATAAATAAGCAGTAGGAATAACAGGAGTTTCAAAATGTAAAGGACATTAATAAGACAAACAAAATAGAGCCAGAATTAGTCAGTGCTGAAGTTTGTTCTGCAAAATGCATCCTGATCTAAGGCAACTCCTTGTAAATATTATTTTTGGTATTTTTATCATAGCAATAAATATCCGAAAGGGAATGAAAACACACTTAGGGATGAAATTTCCGTGCCTTTAAGGGTAGGATGTTAACATCTAAAACAGTATCAAACATGGAAACTTAAACAGCAAAAAATTGTCATCCTGATGCATTCTGAGACTATAAAAAAACTTGTCACAGGAAAAACTGCTGGACCACTAATACCTCAGCCTTAGGAAAATATTCACCTTAAAGACTGTGAATGATACCATATGCTAATAGAGATCTGAAACACACTTGTAATAGAAGACTAAAAACAGACAATGCAGTTCTCAAAATGGTCAAGTAAGGCAGTATTTTCAGAGCTTTATTAAAAAGGAAAATTATGATCTGTAACCCTCTCTTACAGCAATATTTTTGCTGAAATTTATTGGATCCTGAAATAAAGAGGCAGGATGCAGTTTGAAACACTCTAGGTTTTCTCATGCTTTTAATCCTCTTTAAAGAGAGGAATGAAATCCTAATGTGTCTCAATTTCCATAGCTTTACTGAAACCAATAAAGTTATTTTGATTTCCAGAATTGCTGAGAATTTGACCAAAATGTTAATCAGGGAAAAACAGATTTATTGAACAACTGAGGAAAGCAGCACACAGGCTATTGCAAATAGACCAATAGGGAGAAAGACAGTAGAATCAGGATTCCAAGAAAGAAGAACAAAATATCTCTACTGTAGATTCATTTCATATAGAATAGGTATAAAAAGGGAAAAAACTGGAAAAGAAATGATCTCTGCTTTATGTTACTCTAAATCACTTATAAATAACAATGCAGTAGGACTTACAGCAACGGAACAATCATCCTTAGTCCCTTGTCTTTGGATACAGAAGTGATTTCTGAAAAAGCTCCAGTGTGTGAGCTACAGAAATATCCCCCTCTCATGTAAATTTTGAATGTACTTTTGTGGAATGCAACCATTATGAAATTGCACACTGAACCACTTTTTTCTAAATGCAAGCAAGTTCTGAGTGCAATTCAGTAGCTGTCATTGTTTGAGGTTTCTTCTATTTGTTTATACGGATGATGGTTTTCCTTCATTTCTTGGCAGCCAAACCCAAACTGAACAGAGAAATGGGAGAGGTTGTGTGTTTGCAAAATAATGAGAGCTATTGCAACACTGAATTATATTAAGCTGTTTTTTGTATTGTAGCTGTCAAAAAAGCATAAGTGGTAGTCATAGCTCTTGAAAGTGCAGCACAGCACTCAGCCAGAAAAGTTTAAATTTTCTTTCAGGAGGGGGAGATGACTCTGTGAGTGAGAACATTCATTTAGACAAAAGTATTTTTAAAAAGATTAAAAAAGTACTTCACAGGGATGTTAAAAGTAGCTGTATATAAAATAAGTAGCAATGCTACAAAGACCAAATGAATCCCTGGGTGGTGCCTTCACTCTATTGGGCCAGTGGACCAATCTTATTGAAACAGAGGAAACTCTTGGATAGAAGATTTAGCATCATAGTATGGCTTACTTCATGTGTTTAACACACAAATTGTCAAGTCAAAAGCAAGTCACTTTTTTGACAGTAGTTGAGACATTATAAATGATTCTGGTATGCTCATACAAGAGGCAAGATAAACTGTAAGAGATGAAATACACATTGTAAGTTTAATCCATGACCACATTGCAAAAAGCCAATCAATTCTTTTAAATTTATATATATGTGTGTGTGTGTGTGTGTGTGTGTATATATTATTTATAGAATTATGATTAGTCTTGATAATTAAAAGAAATATTAGGGGAGATAATGTAGTCTGCCAGAAAAATGGATACTTCTTACAAATTGGAAAGTGCACATCTTCAGATCAACATAATAAAAACAGTCTTATTTTCAAATCAGGCTGCTTTCAGGAGCTCCCACTGAAATAAATGCCTGATCCAGCTGTAGGTAACTGTTTTAGTAGATGTGCCACATCCACATTGTGGTAAGGCATAAGAGGAGAATAAGATCAGATCAGATTTCCCATAGTATTTTTTCCAGGCGAGTTTTGTCATCACATTTGAATGGTAAAGCTAGAAATCAGTCTTATGTTGTTCTAAACAAGGGCTCATACAGTGTTTTATCTGCCTCACAGTCATGGTCTCTATTTAAGGATAAAAAAATTACTGGCAGTATTAAAAACTATGTAGTACACTGTTTCCCTGAACATTACTCAGTTTGCTGAAGGCAATGTCACCCTGCTGTGCTCTATAGGCTTTTCTTTGCCCTCCCACCACCTTACTGCTTCCTTGTCCTGAATGAAAGCACAACATTGCAAACTTCACTTTCTTGTCACTCAGAGCTGACAAAGTTTTGTTTTGGCAGATATTCACCCAAATGCCGTGTAAGGTCCATAGGGTTGGTAAAGCTAGAAACAAATTCAGAAGTCGCCAAAAATATATGGCCATTCACATAAAGCCCTGGCACCTTTTGGGCTTAAAGCCAAAACAGGCATCATGCACAAAGACACACGTGCCAGAATGCAAATGAAATGAAAGCAGTAAGGAAAATTCACAGGAATTATCACAGGTGAGTGCCAAGCTGCTACCTGGCTTCTGAAACTTCCCTGACTTATGTTTGAAGATGTTCAGACTTAGCTTTATACTCATGTCTTATGACTGCATTCTCTGTGACTTGCCACTAATAAGTCGTCTCTGGACATTTCAGTGTGGGACCTCAAGAGGCCAAGGAACCAGCTGGCTCTGTCCATGTAAGCATTTCCTCTTTGTTTGTTTGTTTGTTTAAACTTAACTGATGGCACTGGTTGCCTATTTCCACAAAGGGGACAAAATCAGAACAAAATGAGGTTGTGTTTCACCTGCCTCAGGTCAGAGTGAACACACTCTTGCTACTTTCATAGATTACACCAGCTCCAAAACCAAAACCAGAGTTGTCACCAATGCTAACACTGATTGTGAGGATTAAGATAGCACAATAGGTTCTTTCACCAGTGTTCCTTGTGCCCTCTCCACAGGACATGCAAACTGGGTCATCAGCATAGCTGAAATGTGTACACTGAAGAGTTTTACCCCTTCCTAACCCAATGTTATCATTTGTTTTACACTCGGACATTGAGCCTGCAGGTTGCTGTGTCTGCTCTTTTCCCACTGGGTTTTTCTACCTTCTGCTTGCAGAGCCTGAACCACATTACTGATCTCTGCCTGTACAGGCAGACAGCAACAATTTCACATCAGGGTGGCCTTGCAGGAGTCACCTTGGTGACAACCTGTTGTATATTAAAGCTTCTTTACGCAGCTTCTGGACACCGCAGAAAATCCTGTTGGAAGAATTATGTCACATACAGTGACTTTTCATTAGCCTGTGCTGGTGTCCTGTAGTATATCCCTTAGGGGTAATAGGCTGGGGTTACAGTTCTTACAGGTTAAAAACTAGGTACATGTCCCTGATATGAATTAGAAAAGCACATAAAAGTTGGGAATAGCAGCACTGACTGCACACAACAGGCCCCGATGTCTCCAACCACAGCCAGTTGTGAATTCCAAAGGAACAGCATTTTGACTCCTCCCTGATATATCCTTGTTTTCCAGTAAAGGAAAATGCATATAAAGCTTGTCAGATTTGGGGCTAGTGTTTTCAGGTTTATAATTTCTTTAGCTTCTTCCCTCATTGTTTATCAGTATAGATAAATATTTGCTTTTTAATTAACTTCTTAGAATTTTATGTAAAAATTTCTTCTACTTAAATATTTTTTCAGCTTACATTTCAATTTTTGACAGGCACTGTTGAGTTCTAACTGTAAAATATGATGGTAAATAATTTAAAAATAGAAAATGTTACATTAGATAGGCCTCTTCATAACATGATTGTCTGAAGAGCACTGCTTTTACAAGCCTGTATAACCTAAGGGAACACACCTTTCATTTTTTAGGTCAGCTTGAGTTTTCTAAAAGTCACAATGTCACTATCTTGAATAAATATATGTATTATTTTCAGGCATTACAATGGATCAAATGCTGGCATTTACCCTTTTCCTGAAAACAAGTATTTTCTTTCTTTGTGGTTTTGATCTATTTACTTTTGTTTCAGTTCAGTGGGCACTGTGAAAACATTTTCATCACTTGCAACAGCTATTTCAAAACTGAGAAATCTTGTTGATAAAGAGAAAACAAACTTTCTTCTCTCTTAGTATTAAACTATGAATTAAAAAAAGCATGGAAGAGCTCTATCATTTGCTGGTTCTAAATACCTGGGAGAATGTAACATATTTTCAAAATTACTTTTTACACCAGGGCAGGGACGTATAGAATTCTTCAGAGCACAGAGCAAAGTTGCATCTTAGAGGCCCCACTTTGAAGGGATGATAAATACCAGTTTATTCCATTGGTTTCAGTAAGAGTCAGGCATTTCTACTCCTCAAATGCATAGCATATTTTTTCCAAAGGTGCTTACCTGTCCTTCAGAAAATCTGAGGGATACTAAGCAAAAACAAAGCCTCTTGCTTTTAGAATCGTCCTTTTTTTCCTCTGTGTCTGAAAAAGTTTAGTTAGTCATATTTAACTTACACAAGACAGGATTCATATTCTTTGATCAGATTACTTCCATTTAACTTGTTCAGAGTGGTAGTCAAATTATCTACTAGTTTCTTGTTAAAAATTGTCCAAATGCACAGCAAATGAATTCCATTATTGTCTTTAAGTCATTCATCTTTAGCTGGGTGAAAACTACTAGAAAACTACTTTGTCCTCACTATGGCCTGTGTATCCTGAAACTGCACACAGTTTAAAATGAGACCTGAAATATTCATATATCATTTAAATTATGCAAAATAATCTACAGGCAACCATAGAATCTTATGAATCTGAGAGATATTTTCAGTTACATAAGGGCAGGAGATAAGTAGAGGGTTTGTCCTTAAAAAAAGGAGAGGAGAGGAGAGGAGAGGAGAGGAGAGGAGAGGAGAGGAGAGGAGAGGAGAGGAGAGGAGAGAAGAG
>JAWWTY010000123.1:11117748-11221491 GCA_035222235.1 Margarornis squamiger | reverse complement strand
GAGAGGAGAGGAGAGGAGAGGAGAGGAGAGGAGAGGAGAGGAGAGGAGAGGAGAGGAGAGGAGAGGAGAGGAGAAAAGGAAAGGGAAAAGAAAAGAAAA
This sequence comes from Margarornis squamiger, assembly GCA_035222235.1. Taxonomy (NCBI): domain Eukaryota; kingdom Metazoa; phylum Chordata; class Aves; order Passeriformes; family Furnariidae; genus Margarornis; species Margarornis squamiger. Next base: position 11,221,392 of record JAWWTY010000123.1, on the reverse strand, counting down.
GAAAGAAAAGACAGAAACAAAGAAGGAATTGTTTCAAAAGTAGAACATGAGGTAAATTAAATTTAAGTGCTAGAAAGGAGAGCTACACTTTGTGTGTTGTGACTGTCTAGAGAGAATGCAAATGGTAACAGCAGGTACCCATAACAGGATTTTCAGCTGGGTTTATGCCCATGCTCCTGAATGCCAGTGCTGATTTTCAGGTAAACAACCATCCTGCTCCTTAGAATCTCCTCTGGGCTCACTCAGTGGAATTATTCTTAACAGATTGGCTACTTAACCAAATCCTTTGCAATTAGAATCTCGGTGACACCCAAGCCAGGTTTCCATGGTCTTGAAACAGTGCATTGATTCATTAAGCAGTATCATATTACTAATGTCACAGACTAGAAGAGACTTCTGGAAGTACAATTTGTACTTCCAAAACAAAACAAAATGTTGATTTTTATGGGTTTTTTTTTAAAGATCTTTGCCTAAACAGAAGCAAGAGAGCAGGGAAATGGTGCTAGTCTAACTGTGTGGAACAGGATAATGAGGTGAGAAACATCTCTGTTGTATGAAACAAAATGAGCATAACTGCAGGCTCAAAGCCATAGTCAATTAAATAATACTGTGTTTGTCTGGAATTTTTAATTAAAAAAATAAATTAAAAAGTAAAATTATGTAGTTTCCAGATAGTTTCTGCAGGAAATGGGAAGTCCCAGGAGTCATCTCACTATTTGTATGTAGCTGGGGAACACAACTGGTTAAATGGGAAAAATTGCAGAGCAATTAGGGACCCAGAAGAGTACAAATCATGCAAATCAAGGTTCTCTGCTGAGAAGTTTGCTTGAAGGTGAGGCAAGAAGATGTGAAGAAAAACATACTTAGGATTCAAGAGAGAGGGAAAATACTTAGCCACATAAGAATTTAGCCAAGACATAAAGGCTAACAATTCTTCTTTTCAAAGAGTATTATGAGACATAAATGGTCTGATGCACTGTTATGTTGCAGTAGAAACAATTACTTTCATAGCAGCCTATGCTGTATGAGTTTAGTTGGAAGTTTTCTGATTCATAGACCAGAGAACTGTTAATAGCTGCATGACAAATGTATTTTTAATATAGAACTGTGCCTTTTTTTAATAACTAACAGAATTCATAAAAGTACCTGCTATTTCCATAGCTATTTTCCTTAAATAAATACACACAAACAGCTCTGTGAGGTCTTTTGCTCCCCCCACAGCCACCTGCCTCTTCCTAAGGATATCTGTCAGAAACTTCTGGGGCTCTGTGATTGTAACCAATCCCACAAAATCCGAAGTTCCCTCTGAAAGGACTTCAGGAATTACTTTTCCCAGAATAAGATCATTCAGGAAAGCTTTATTTCTTGGCTCAGGAAACTACCATTAAATGCTGTGAAAGAGCAGGGATTCACAACAAGCCTGTGCTGGGTGCTGATACGACAGCACTCCACCACCCTGCCTGTGAGTCAGTTGCCAGACAAAATGGATAGGAGGGAGGTTCTCAAGAAGTTGTAGAATGACCAAAAAGTTCTCTGCTGGAAGGTAGACAAGGAGTTTGCAATGAATTAACAATGATGCTCGTTAGTAACATAGAGACAGTGTCTGCCTCCAGTGCCTGAAACACTTTCCCTGTTTGACACAAAGCAGCAAAACCAGGGGAGAGCAGCTCTGCAGGGGCTGGGCAGCAGCACTGCTGAGACTTTTGCTGCCCATGCAGTTTAATCCTTCCTGGCAGCTGAGCACAGAATCAAGGTAGTCTGCAATGAAGCTAAAGGTCAAAGGATTTTATGCAGCCCTTTCTTTACAACACATTATGATTCTGCATTATACCTTTGTGAAATGTTTTTGACCAGAACAAAAAACAATGCAAACCTTACACCATTATATTCAACCTAAAAGAATAACTATTTCAAAAATGCCTGAATGTAAGAATGCAGATGTAGTGGGCATCCCTGCAAGCACTGAGGCCACAGGTTTGCTTATGCTACAACAAACCCTGCATTTCTCTCTGCTGCCCATGGAACATGCACAGAAAGACAAACAGCAGGAAAAGAGCTGGGGGTGTCAGTGATTTATTGTGTCACAGCCTGAGTGAGGAAGGAGCACGTGGTTATTCTCAGCACAGCATTCATTTTAGATCTAGGGCTTTTCTGGACTTTTTAATTGTTTCAAAAGTTTTAATTGGGGTATTCTCAAGCAGGACCAACCATTCCTACAGTTACCTCAGTAGCTGTTTCTGGATGTTCCTGTGTTTCTCAGTACTGTCATCTGACAATTTTCTATGCCACTCTCTTTTTTTCAGAGAGGTTTCTCTCAGTTGTCTGATCCCTCTTCAGGATATGATAATTCAATTGATCTTACTCTACAAACATGGGTGGTGAGAAAAGCAGCCAACAAATATATTCCCTAATATATTCTTTTAATAAAGAGATTTGTTTGCTATTCAGAAATGGGTAACAGTCTTCTCTATGGAAGAGACTTTGTTACCCTCACTGAGGAGCCAGGGAACAGATTATATTAATATTACATCCATTTCTCCTTGGCAACAAACATGAAAGTTGTATTTCTCATCAGGTTTGGAATGGCTGTTCCATGGTTTTCCCCTTTCTTGCTACCACTATCTGGAAAGCTTGGAGAGAGAAGACATCTTCATTCAGCTTTGCAAAAAAGGTCTGATCCAGTCTTGGCCTGAGGATATCAGGGGATGGAAGACACTGGAGTGAGCACAGGAGAAGGCAAGTCTGCAACCTACCATAATACTGAGGGAAAGCTGTGACTTAGAGGTTTGACTCCAAAAGGCAGGGTTTTTTTCAGAAAGGAAACAGAGCAACACACTCCTGCATTGCTTCTGCTTTTCTTGGAAATGTCTCACATGTCATGTCCACCATGTTACAGCCTAATGATCTCAATTCACAAAATAATATAATTTAAAAATTGTTATGCGGTAGTTCATAGAATTGTCCACTAAAGTTACAACCTAACTTCTATGCTCACCTCTGGTTCCTTTCTTTTTAGGACTTTGATAAATTTTAACTGTTACACTGAAGAGTTACCTGGTTGGTGTTTGTCTTAAAAAAATAACTGAGGGTGAGTATGGAGAGTGAATATGCCTGGAGGTTTTTTTGGAGGCTTTCATTTTCCCAGCAACCTTAGTAGGCTTAAATCTAGTTTACAAGTGACTGGATGATTGCAAAGGTGTAACCAAATACTGCCTATGAAACTTCATTCAAACATGACTATGCAATAGCTAATAAAAGCATTGGATTGTGTTCCTGTTATAGACCTAAAGTTGATGGTGTTTAAAAAAAATAATAATTAAAAAAAGAGTGCTTAATGTATTGATGGAATGGGAGGCAGGAGAAACTCATGGGAACTGGAAAGGCTGCACTCTCAATGGTGTGGTGTGATCCTTCACAGAGCTGCACATTGTGAGCACCAGAAGACAAGGGCTGTGTGCAGACACTCATCCCTTCAGCAGACAAACAGGCCTAACATTTAATTTGAAATGGCACAGAGTTTCATTGGCTCAACTGAGTAATGAAGGGACAGTTCAACACCTCGCAGAGAAAATAAATTAACAACTTAGATTGGGGCTGGGTTTTTTAATTGTCACAAGTGGATGAATGAGACAAATGAATGAATTTTATGTATTGGTGGCATTTCAGTGATCTTTTTAAAAGTAAATTTTGATATAATGAGAATGTGAAGAAAAGATGAAGATAAATGTATGCATATCTCTGAAAATATACCTGCTAATATGTTTTAGTGAAGTGACAAAACCACTCCCTGTTCTTTGAAAGACATAAAAAAATAAAGAATATGAAATTTTCTTCAGATCCCCTGGCATGAGCAAAGGAATACTCCAACATCTTTAAAACTTTCAAATTCAGCTGGAGAAACCTACATTAGAAATAACATGGAATTTAATCTAAATTTGTAGTTTCAAATCACATGGTAAACTATTCTAGAAGCTTTTGAGATAATGAAAAAGCCTGATTGTACTAGGAGCTGTTTATATTAAAGATTAATGTCAGGAAAAGCTTTTATTCAGCAATTTCCTTAATAATGACCTTCTACAACACCACTTAAGAGCATGACACAGCCCACAGACTAGCACTGCACAGGAGCTAGTTCAGTGCATGCAGAAACACCAGTTGGTACAAAAAGGATAAGGGCTTATTTGTGAGTCTATAGATTAATATCTTCTTTGAGTGCTTCCCTGTCAAGTTCCCAAGGATCAGCTACTTCCCAACTTTTTGTTTATGCCAGCTTTCCTTATAAATTACAGAGATAACTTATACAAAGTGGCCAACAGAGATTCAGTTACTGAAAGTCCTTTTGATAATGAAAGGCTGATCTGATTTCTGGAAAACTTAGGAACTTTGGTTCCTAATTTTCATAATGTTGTAGCTACCTTTCTGTTCTGCAGGGAGTGATACCCTCTTTGAGCTGATCTCTGGAAACTGTTCTGAAACTTCTAACATCAGAATGTACTTAGTTAGCTTTTGTGCAGTAGTTTCTGAGATGGTATTTGTTATAAATACTCTGTTAAAAGCAAGGAAAAGGTAGGTCATCCAGAAAAGCATCATCCAGTTCAAATCCTTATTGATCACTAAAGATTTAAAGAAAAAAATCTGTACAAAACTATGACAGAGTGCACAACAATATATCCTTAAAGGTTGGAATCCCCTCAGATTGTTTCCTAGATTATTTTACCATGATTTAATATTTTCAACTTATCTGCTTTTTTTTATTCTATTAAGAGGCACAACATAGATGTTACATTGTTTTATTCTCTTAAGAGGCATACCTGTATGTTACACCTGGCTATGTTACACCAGTTTTTAGATACCAAGTCTTATTGGGAAGGATGTTGTCTTTTTGTTTGTACCTTCATAGCTACATCATTCACTCTGTATAATTATGAGAAACAGCATAAAATGATTAATGTAAGAGATGATAAAGTAATAGCAAAAATACCAGATAAATAAACTTGCATAAACCTTTAAAAGGGGTAGTGGTACAGTTGTATTTAAAAATGTTCACTGGTTTTGGAAGCACACAGAATTGCTTCCAGAAGACATGAGAGTTCTTTTAAGTTATCATGAAGGATGAAGGTGTTTAAATAGATAAGTCAGAATAGAAACAACATTAGTATGACCAGAGGGCAAAATAAGTGTGGTTACTGAGATAGTCCTGTGTCGGCATCTTGCTACATGACTAATGCCTTTCTACATTCTTTAAGAGCAGCTGGGGAAATACTATAGTCCAAACAACACTGGCTGTATTTGAAATGCTCAGCATAAATAGAGCCTTGTGATACATTTGGCTTTTTTACAGGCTTAAATCACCTTAACTTGGTTCACATGTGCTACAGGCAATCACTGTGGGATAACTGGCCTGCAGTAACTTGTCCTGCTCAAGACAGTGACTCGTGACCTGCTCTGCCATTAACATATGTCAGGTATCACATCTTCAGTGCCCTCTGAGAAGTGCCAGGACCTGCTTCTTTATATGAGAACACTGACAGAAGACTGAAAATATAGGAACAAAGAGTCAGGAATTTAAAAGTCCAGTGTGGAGAGATGGAATATGATGCCAAAGATGGCAGAACTGTAGGCCAGAAAGAAGGATATATAGAAGGGGGAACACTACAACAAGACCTGTGACAAGTAGGTCCATGCAGACCTCCAAGTCACAGTACTGGCAGACACCTGAAGCCAGCCAACAAGCAGCAATTACTGTGATCTTTCCTGTTTTACCACAGTCTCACGTCAGAATACAGACAGCAATGGTAAGGAATTAGACAGAAACAAGAAAAACAAACTTTATGACAGCTGAGTCCCTCGGTATGGGCTGTATTCTTCATCTGTGCCATAAATAGCTGCTTCAATCCTCCTGACATTTCATAGGCTACATTGGTGGGACTTGAGTTCCAAATTTTCATTCATAGTCAGGAGGTCTATATTTTTATTGCTTTAAGTAAAAGCTAAGAGTCTGATGTAATCCCTCTGGCACTTTGCATGAAGTCATACAAAGCTGTCGGATAATCAAGGGCTAATTCGGTTTGGAGCTGATTAATTGGTTCCATGACTTCTGCAGAAAAGCAGCTGGAAAGCCAGTGGAAAAGATGAGCTCTATTTTTGGTATCAGCAGTAACACCCTCAGGACTGAAGAAGCTAGAGAAACTTTGGTCAAAATTCATCGTAAATAAAATACACCCTGTCCTAAGCAACAGCTTCACTGCCTTGACTAGTGTGAGGATCATTCAGACTATTCCTGTTTGCCTTTTCTCCCTTGTATTTAGGCAGACTGGCTTCACACAGGGATCTCTTCATCATTTAGGGCTGGACTTGTCCCAGGGATCTTGGGAAGAAGGATGCACTACTGATAGTGGACACAAAGGATGAAGAACTTATGGGCCACAAGGTCTCAAGATAAGGAAGAAAGTCATAAAGCCCACTCAGTACCTGTGTTGGGGAGCTCTGAAGAATGCTAGAGAGGCTTGACACTTGCAAGGATTTTCCTCCAGTATTAAACACCCCCAAGGGTCAGGGAGGTTTGGCCTCACATGTGAAAGGTCAGCCAGACATAGGCATTAGGTCCAAGTAGGAGGGAAAGTCTGCTAGAACTTGCTGTGCCACAAATTAACTGTGAAAAATACCAGCCCTATTTACTATGTAATTCTGGTACGAGTGAACAACAAGGAGTGGAACAACCAAAGCAGAAAATGATCTAAACTACTGGAAATGTTTCCAGGCCTTAAATTTGCTCTGTTACCTACTTGCTGGGTTGCAAAATAACACGAAAAGCTTTGCTGAAATTTCCTAAAATGTCATGTTGTTTAAGTGACCCCTACCTGACTCTCCAGTCTGCTCAGGGCTCCAGCAAAGTTCTGTGTTGGCCGTGCCATCCCCCGCATGCTGCCTGATGGACCATCACTCAGAAGAGAAGCACAGAATCTGGATCAGGAAATTGTATTTTGGGACCTAGGCATGGAAAAAAAAAAAAAGGTACATATAATGTCGCAATAGATTTCTGAGTTGCTCTCAGCTTGTTTATTAAGATCATTCAAAGCAGGAAGCTGCTGAAATTTCAAAAGTACCTTCTGCAAGTTGCCTTTATGTCTTCTAAATTAATGGGAAACACAAGATACAGACTTTTTAGAAGTGTTGTTTTTGATTAGATAATACAATCTCATTTTTGAATGCTGCAGTATAAGGGGGGCTCCTGCTGGAAAATGTATTTTGTCAGCAAATGATAATTTTTTGTGACATCTCATCACAATCATGGTGAGTGTCTAAGCAGCTCATTCCCCTTTCTAGTACCCTTCTACAGATGACACAATAAAACCTGTGGAGTGGTTCCCAAAAATTGGGATGTTTTTCTTCTCTTTTATAATCTTTTTCTCCCTAGATTTGCTTTCAAATCCTAAAGTGTTTGGGCTTGACAAACAAGCAGATTTTTGTTCAAGCAACTGGTTTGTGCGCGTAGCAAGACCTTGAAGAGATACAGCAGAAAATGAAAACGTGTTGACAGAACAGTTTATTTGGACATTAGTGGTAGTATTTTTAATGAAAGGAGTGCCAGTACAATCTGTGAGAAAATAAATATGTGAAGGAGGCTGCCTGTGGAAGCTCCATCCTCAGAGGTGTTTAAAAATCAACAAAGCCTGGAGCAACCTGCTGGAATGTTGAAGTTAGCCCTGCTCTAGGAGGGAGGCTGGAAGAAGGGTCCTGTAGATGCCTCTTCCAGTGTAAACTATACAGTGAAAATAGTCCTTGAATTTAAAAAAATGGGACAGAGGACAGAGGCAGAAACATGCAAACACACACAGATGTGTGATTACATAAACATTATTTCCTTAGAAAATTAAATTAAACACTGAGAATTTCAAAGATATGGGCTGAGAACACAGTGCTGTTTCTATATATGTAAAGGCACTATTGCCTACAGTTTTGTTAGGGCCTTCTGCAGCTTGGTATTAAACAATAAGGCTCAGTTTCAGTTACCTTTATTTTGGTCAAGATGAACTTGCTGGAGCTGGTATTTCCTACACTGAATTACTTACTCAGGCTTGTGATTTTCTCTTAAGTCCCTGTAAGAGTAGTTCTATCATTTCCAAAAACAAGTTAGCAGAAAACACACATTTCTTTAATAGATGAAAAAAAAAGTTTACAAGCATTTAATTAAAACTGTGCTTTTTAGTAGTGTGTTCAAGTTCAACAGCCTAGAAAACAGGCCTAAACTTGGCCAAGTGGTGAGTGGCTTAGCTTATTTCCATAGTTGCAGAAGAGATTTGTTGGCACTGTGTAGGTGGTCTCTAGCAGTTTCTTCACTGACGGGAACATATTCCATCTCAGAGCTTTCAAGGCAAGCAGAACTCTTTGTATGTGTAATGGTAAAGGCTGAGGAACAGAAATCAGGGATGCTGCTGGTGCACAGCTGTAGAATTTGAACAGTATGACTGGATGGAGAGCACAGCAAAGGGTTAAGACATGGTGGAGGTGAAAGGAAGCAGGTTGGGTGTAGCAAAAGGATTTATGACCACTAAAGTTGAGAACTTGAAACTCAGTCCTGTGCTCACTGCCTTTCCATGAATTCATAATTTTAAAAAAGTAAGAAAACTTTAATCATAGTATGATGCAATGATTTCCTTTTTCTCTTACAGGATTTATGAACCAAATGGCTTGTGTTCACAGAGTGGACCAAGCTCCTGGAATTAAAAAAAAACCCAAATGTGTATAAATGTCCCTGTTTGAAAAAGGCAGATGTCTAGAAAAGGAGACAGGAGATCACAGGGAAAAAAACATGGGTTCAATAACAAAGAGAGCTGAGTGCAGCCCTGAGGAACAGAGTCCTGTCCCTGCCTTCATCCCACCATCTCCCTGTGATTTGGCCAAGCTCCTTAACACAGATTTTTCACAAGCAACAATCATTTTCTCAGTTCCTTCCTACAAGAAATCCTGACTTTTAGTTGCTTTGCATATCTGCCTTTAGGATGGGATGCTTTCTATTCCCCAAACAAATATTTCTACAGTGAGCTCAGATGTAGATTTCTCCAGAGTAGATGTTAAAGATTCAAGAAATGAGTGTCCTCTGCAAAGTTTAATTCAAGACAGCTGTGAGTCCTCACAGCTGCACCAGAACACATTGGGGGCTGGATGTGAACACAGACAATCTTATAGAATGATAAACAACCTCTTTTAAAAACAGGGCATCTCCAAGGATCACATATTGGACCCAAAATCTTTAGGTTCTTCCAATATTTTTCCATTTGTAGAGTGAAATTCATATTTTCTTGTCCTTCAGAACTTTTGAGAAAAATGAACTAATTCATGATCAAGAAGCAAATGGATACTACACTGGTAAGTGGCATATGTATATTCTAGCCAGTGAAAAATCACATTTCTTGTGCCCATGTAACTAATTGCTCTGAGATATAGTGTAACTAAGCCTGCAGACCTTTTGCAATTCATATTGAAAATTAAATAAAATGAGAGAAAGCTGTAAGCAGTGAGGCAGCATGTGTGAACCCCAATCCAGTGACTTTGGCCATCACCAGCATCCAGTGTTGGTTATTGCAGGACAGGTTTACCCTTGGAATCCCCAGGCTGAGAACAGGGCCCAGTGCAATTCCAGGTGTATATTCCCACTACCACCTTCCTTCCCATCCCCTCTGCTGCCCAGCCTCCGCACTGCACGTGACAGCCTGGGTACAACTGAGCACGTGGTATCAGAATTAATGAGCCTCAGGAATGTGAAACACCATTTGACCTATTTACCCTGCCAAGGAGTAGCATAAAGAAAAACTCTACCAACCATACCATTACCAAAGTACACTGCCAGGGAAACAAACCACACTCTTTGTTTCCTGGCACAGGCTATGACAGACATGCCTGTGAACGCTCCTGTGACTCCCGTTCCTGTGTTCTTACAAGCACACCACACACCCTTGGTTTTAACAGGTATGACTGTTACATGTTTATTATTTTCAGGACATTCAGTCTGAGGTCAGTGTGACATTCATCCTGAGGCTACATGACTGTATGGCTTATACAAACAGATATAATCAGTTGGTTTTGAACAAGTGTACTCATGTTGGTATCTTTTACAAGTAGGCTGGTGGCGGTAACCAGCTGCAGCTTTCAGATGTCAGGTGCACGGATAATCCACATCCCTGCAAAACCTCTCCTTAGTTCTGGAAGGGCAGGTAAGGTTCCTATTTCCTCTTACAGGAAGGCAGATGGGGACACTCTGTCACTTGCCAGAGACACATGCAGGCACCACTGGTAGAAGTGCCATGATTCTTAATTACCCAATGCAGCATGACAAGAGGCCACAGAGTTCATGCCTAACTTTCTATTGTGTTGCTTACCAACCAACAAGAACAAATGTTAATAACATGTTAACAACATGTTAGCAGTTAAAATCATGTTCATGTAGAGTAAAACCTTGTCACTGTTGCTATTCCTTTCCAAAAGATGGGTCTTCTACTACATGAGTTGTTACAAGACTAGCTCAAAAACTGCATTGTCAAAATTGCACAAACAGAATCTGAGGCAAACAGTGACGTGACAACATTGATGAGCTCAAGTCCTTTCTTCAGCAGAGACAACAAACTTTTCCATGCTGTTTTTATTTATGGCTTCAGCTCTAGGGGAGGAAATTACCAAGGACTTGACATTCATGGCCTTCTGGCAGGGACTGCAGCCAGGGAAAGGTGCAGTAGAAACTATTTCTGCCTACTGATTTGGAATATGGTAGTCCTGGTCCACTCAAAACTAAGTTACGGCCAGTAAATTTTTTTCTTAGTTCATTTGATAAATTCTAGTCATGGGTGGGCTGGTTTAGCAACTTTGGTACAGGATTTTTTTAACTATCAGAGGGTACAATCTTCCTAATCTACATGTATTTTTATAAAACAGGCTTTTAAAAACAGTTTCTTGGTGGGAAAAAAACCCCAACATCATTTTTTTGGTAAAGAATTTTTAGTCATTGGCACTAGAGTCAATTGGTAAACTATTAAACTGTTAAGTTGTAATTTATAGCAGTTATAATGGCATCAATGTCTGAATGATCACCCTGTGCTGCCACTAAGGATATACCACATCTGTTATAGCATGAAATACTGTAAGATGGTTTGTAATGATGCACTTCTTGTTGCCTGCTGATAATAATTTATCATCAAAGACAACAGTTTAATTATATAGTACATCTCCTGCTGGCTTCCAAATACTTCTGCTACTGTTCACTAATTTCTGAGCTAAAAAGGAATCAGCCTCCTTATTTTACACTAGTATATTAATTTATGAATGGAAGACAGAAAGCTTTTATTAGCTGCTGAGGTGCCTCAATTCTTTGTGTTTTCATCACAATATAAAAATCTAGCCCAGGCCACCCATAAATCCTGATGGATGATGGAGAACAGACCCCAGATCAGCTAAAGGATCTGGAGGAAGTCCCAGACTAGACTTATTAGAGAGTTGTGCAGAATATTAACCCAAAGGTGGCACAGCCCTGGCCAAGTGGGATCTCTGTTTACACTGATACAGTACAGGCAGCTTGAATAAAACGTCTTTCTCTTCTAGTCCTCCTTTCGGGTTCATCCTGAGCAAGGGATCACAGCACCTTTCTTGGGAACAGCATTGGCCCAGCAAGAGCAGAGGAACCTTCAGCATGCAGGAACACTCAGGATGGGCAGCTAAGGCTCAGTTTTGGCAGAGAAGCAGTGAGAAGGTAAATTGATCCAGGATTAATAATACAAAATCAGAAGACCTTTTGTGTTTGAAAGAATAATCTGTCTGTGTAGGTACCAGGGACCTCCAGCATTGTCCTATCCCATCAAACATCTGCTCCAAAAGGAGTTTTTGAGCATATAATCCCATGAGGTCATATTAATAGTGCTACCTACTAGAGTTTGCGCTTTGCAGAGACAAACTCTATCAGTGTGCTTGTTAATGTCAGCATTCATTCCTGGATTGAATTTCTGTCCTATCAAAACCTGTGAAATGGGAATCAGAAACCTGAGTGAGAAGAATGTCTTTAAATTGGGAAACTGTTCAGAGATTTTGCTTCACACACATTTCTCTGAGAAATAAGTAGCTGATAGTAAGTAATGGATAGTAGAGTTTTCCTCACTCCATTTCTGAGCAATTATTTTTGAAATACTTTTGAAAATTAGAAATATTTTAGCATGCATACAGAGAAAATGGACATGCTTGTGATGTTCTTGATTTTGCCTAATACACTATATAATTTGGTGTAGAGAATTGGAAATTTATTATAATAATGAGAACTGACAGTGAATTACAGTCCTGTAGTAAAAATAACTTTACAGTCACTATCTTCCATTATGAGTTTTTAAGTGCACAGAAAGACCTCAAACAGGAATGCATGGTTATTTACTGTCCTGGGGTTTAGCTCCTAGTGATGGTGCAGTGATGAAACAGAGAACATAGCAACAAGGCTGTGTCATGTAAGAGGAATAAAAGATGTACTTTCAGGCAGACTAGCAAGTTAGTTCCGAGAACTGAGTTGGGGCTGCTGTGCTTTACTGATTCCTGTAAGCAGCACCACTGTGGTGGCCTGCAGAACAGGGGGCTGCTTTGCATCACAAGCCATGTCACTTTATGTCACAGTATGTCTCACAGGGGCTCTTCCAGACTGCCTCTCTCTCTGTGGTGCTGGCTGCAGCCAGCTGAACTACCTGAGTAGAGAAGAGGGAAACATTTGTCTGACTGAACCCTGAATGTGACATTGGAAGGTTTCTGTCAAATGTATTACTGTCCATGGCCTGAAAGACTCTGCTCTGAAGAAAAGAATCTAGCATTATGTTATCCATACTACACCATTATGCCACACCAGGCTGTAGCTCTGGCCCCTGTGATCCCTCTCTATTTTCAGGGAACATCTAAGAAGCCTTAGAATGGATTTGACTGTAATATTGAAACATTCATAACGACAGCAAGGTATCATAGAATTGTTTAGGTTGGAAAAGACCTTTAAGATCATTGAGTCCTGAGCACCACACCTACATATCTTTTAAATATCTTCACGGCTGGTGACTATCCCTTCCCTGCACAGCCTGTTCCAGTGCTTGACCATCCTTTCAGTGAAGAAATTCTTCATAATGTGCAGTCTAAACCTCCCCTGGCACAACTTGAGCCCATTTCATCTTGTCTTGTCCCTTGTTACTTGGGGGAAAAAATGGACACCCACCTCACTACAACCTCCGTTCAGGTAGGTCTAGACAGCAATTAAAGTCTCCCCCGAGCCTCCTTTCTTCATGCTACACAACCACAGCTCCTTCATCTGCCTCTCATCAGTCTTGTGCTCCAGACCTTTCACCGTCTTCATTGCCCTTTTCTAGACACACTCCAGCACCTCAATGTCTTTCTTAAAGTGAGGGGCCCAATCACAGGATTTGGGGTGCAGCCTCACCAATCCTGAGTACAGGGGGATGAGCACTGCCCTGGTCCTGCTGGCTGCACTATTCCTGATACAAGCCAGGATGCCATTTGGCCTTCCTGGATACCTGGACATACTGATGGCTCATGTTCAGCTGGCTGTTGACCAATACCCCCAGGCAGGCAGGTTTCCAGCCCCTCTTTCCCAAGTCTGTAGCTTTGCATGGGGTCACAGTTTGGCACTTGGTCTTGCTGAGATTCATGAAGTTGGCTTCATCCCCTCGATCCAGCCTGTCCAGATCTCTCTGCAGGGCCTTCCTACTCTCTAGAAGGTCAGCACTCCCACTCAGCTTCTTGTTGTCTGCAAACTGGGTGAGAGTGCACTTGATCCTCTCATCCAAATCATTGATAAAGATACTAAACAGGGCTTGCCCCAACACTGAGCCCTGGGGAACACTATTTGTGACAGGCCACAAGCTGGATTGAACTCCACTCATCACCACTCTTTGGGCTTGGCCAACAGCCAATTTTTCACCCAGCAAAGAGTACACTGGTTCAACCCATGACCAACTGGTTTCTTCAGAAGAATGTTGTGGAGGGGGATCAGGTAAGACAAGCAGAACTTGCCTTATACTGATGCTGACTGGGGCTGATCACCTGGTTGTTCTGTAGTTGCCACAGAATGGAACTCAAGATGACATGCCCCATCACCTCGGCCAGTCTAACAGGTGTGTAGTTCCCTGGACCCTTCTTTTGGCCCTTTCTGTAGAAGGACATCACATTTGATAACCAGTCAACTGGGACCCCCTCAGTTAGCCCGGACTGCTGATAAATGATGGAAACTGGCTTGATAAGCACTTCCACCAGCTCCCTCGGTAGCCTTGGGTGGATGCTATCGGCCCTATACACTTGTGTGTGTCTAAGTGGTGTAGCAGGTTGCTGACAATTTCACCTTGCATTAGAGGGGTTCATTCTGCTTCCTGTATTTTTCTTTTAGTTCAGGGGGTTGGGAACCCAGAGAACAACTGGTCTTGCTATTCAAGACTGAGATAAAAAAGGCATTAAATACCTCCATCTATTTCTCAGTTGTCATGGTTTAGGAATAGTATTCCCTAATTTAGTGTTCCCACTGAAACACTCCAAACTACATGCTGCTTGCTTGCTCACTAACTCCCCATCCCACTCCCCCATCCCCTGTGGAGGGATGGAGAGGAGAATTGGAGGCACAAAAGGTGAAGATCATGAATTGAGAGAAAAACAATTTACTACAAATAGCAATGAAATAAGAAAATGAACAGTAAGAGCAGCAATATTAATAACAGAGTGTACAAGATAGGTGAACAATTCACACACGACTGCTCACCAAGTGGAACCTGATGCCACCCAACTGCTCACTCTGCTGCCAGCCCAACTGGAAGGGGCCTATCCCCCTCCATCCCCTGCTTATTGGCATCAAGTAGTACAGAATAAGCCCAGGGTCCTGGCCATGCCCCTTCTGGCTACTGCAAAAATTACCCCTGTTCTGGCCGGGACCAGAACATCATCCTTGGTCATTACATTTTCCCACTACACCAAATAAAGGACGGAGAGCTTCCTTAGCCCTTCTTTTGCTGCTGATGCATTTGTAGAAATGCTTTTTAGTGTCTTTTATGCCAGTAGCCAGGTAAAGTTTCAGTTGAGCTTTGGCCCTACTAATTTTCTTCCTCCATAACCTCCTGTTTGTTGCTCATGCTGCATGCATTGGTGCAGAGGTACTTCAGCTGAGCTCTTGATCCCACTACCTTTTGGGGGGAGAAGTCCTAATTCCTACATGACCATTCTCAGGCACTTCCATGGTTTCTGACACATCAACAACCCTTGTGTATCATGTGTCCTGTCTCCCTGTGGGGTCTGTCTCGGGGAAGGCAGGATGTGATTCCCGCAGCCTGTCTCCCTCTCTCACTCGTAGCTACTCCTCAACTTGTTCGCGTCCTCCGGCATCTCTGGCTCCAAGCGGAGGACTCCCTGTAGCTGGGGGTGTGCTCGCTGCTTCCCTCTGCTGCCGGTGTCGGAGCAGGGCACAGCGTGCCCCCACTGTATCCCAGGGCACTGCGTGTTCCCACCATGGCTCTGCCGGGCGGATCCCACTAGGGCTCTGCCCGGCCCATCCCACCTCGGCTCTGCCCGGTGCATCCCACCATGGCTCTGCCCGGCCCATCCCACCTCGGCTCTGCCCGGTGCATCCCCCCTCGGCTCTGCCCGGTGCATCCCCCCTCGGCTCTGCCGGCGCATCCCACCGCTACCCGGACGAGCGGGCAGGGCTGGCGCGCCCTTCTCTGCAAGAGCCGCGCCCTCCGGGGCCGTGCCCTGGTCACTCTCGCTCCCTCGGGGATTTTTGTACGTGTGAAGGGCGGCTCCTAGTGCCTCTGCAGGCTTCCCCCGAGGCTCCCGCAGCTCAGGAAAGGTCAGGAAAGCCCCCTGTGCACCGCCCCGATGTGCTGCGGCTCCTGCCGGCGCCGGGGCTGCTCGCTCTCTCCCAGGGTTGCAACTCTAAAGAGCTGCCAAGGCAGCTCTTGGTTGGTCATGTTTGTGAAATGATTGTCATACTACGTGTTGTCAAAGTTTAGAACCGCCCAGTAGACTCCGAAAGAATGAATTTGATACCTCTATTGATCTATAAATATTTTTTGTTTATACTATATTGATCTATAATTAAGTAGCTCCTTTCAAGAGAAGATAACCAAGTGATAGGTTTCTATTTAACTGGTACATGTCAGATAAATTGGTAAATAGAAATAAACACAGTTCTAACAGACACAGAAAGTGCTGGGCTATTGACTATTTGGAAAGTATAGCAAACCATGCTATGATAACTATAATGGGGAATCTGTTCTGCAGTATCAGACTCCCTTAAAAGTAAGCCAAACAAATATACCTGCTGTATCCAGAAGGAATCACAAGGTAGTGGTTGTGCCCGGGAAGGAAAGCTTCCTATCACTGGCTTTTACAGATACAATCTTGCAGGCTTTGACAGTACAGTACTTGACAAGTTTCTGTCCCACACATCTTTCCCCTCTTTTCCAACCCAAGTGAAACCATGACTAGGCAGAAAGTGGTATTTTTAACAAGTGCATTTGTTTACTCTTGTTTACTACCAACTGAAACCTCTCTCTTACACTGCTATCATCTACAGGATCTCTGCGTCATTGCTTTCAGTAGGATTCCACTTGACTGCAGATTTTCAGTTCCCTGCTTGCATTTAATGCTCTTAAGTGTATACAGTAAGATGCAAATAACTTTTCTCCCAGCTTTTTTCTCTGTCCTTGCTATGTTAACTAGGTTCACAGCGGTAGCTTTTTTTCCTCCTCATTTTTGCTATGTGAATTTGTTAGCAAACAATGACACATTTTCACGGGCTAGCACCAGTTCTCTGTACTTGCTGATGCCTCTCACACAGCAGAAACAGCGAAACAGGTGCCACGTTCAAACAAGATTAAATACAATACTTAAACCACGCCTTTTATATTTATAACAAATCTTACAAACCAATTTTAAAAGATATTAAATAATTGGAAGCTTAGCTGTATGAATTCCCTCACCTTTTTAATACAATGAAGCAAGAAAGAAAAACAAGAGGATGTCAAAAGTTGTAAAATACTCACAAGTCTCGTAAAGCTGTGCAGCAAGTTGACACAGAAGTTAGGATAAGGTTTGCACTAATGACAGCAGCAAATGCTCCACCCCCTCCTCCCTTCTGTTTTACTTTCAGTTATATAATAATATAGAACTAGACTTGTATCTAATATAAGGTGGAAATTATTCTTACCACAAAGAGCGGATAGTAGGGATTTCCTGCTGCCGTTTCTGAGTCATTTTCAGACTTGGAAAAAAACCCCACACAAAACCCCCCTGGGGGAAATACATATGCCTGTGATTTAGAAGGCAGGCAAGTGACTGACAAACACGAAAGGCAGCTGGCTGTTTGCTGCCCCAAGCAGTGACGTTTATACATGTTACCTCTTAGCATTCCTTACAGTGAAGAAAGTTCATGGTTTGTGTCCTTGTCGCTGCACAATCCCTCCCATTCTGGCAGCTTAGGTGTATCCAACTCCCAACCAGGGCTCGGAAAAGTTGCTTACCTTGGAATTGAACACTGTAGCTTTATGCTGTGACTCCTCCTCTTCAGACCAAACAGTGTTTTACTGGGACAGCCACCACGGGAGGGAAAGAGAAGTGGCCTTTCAGGGCAATACCAGGAAGCCACGGAAGGGGATTGTGAGGACAGAAAAGAGCTTCTTCAGAAGGTACAGCATCTGGCTTGCTGTGGAACAACAGGGCAGAGAGGTGTCATAGGCCCAGGTGACAGCAGAAGAGGATCCTGATAAAGGAGTTAAAAACAATAATCTGAAAATTGCGCTGAACTCAGAAGTTGTGGATTTTAGCTGTTAAGAAAAGAGGGGGTTTAGTGCCTATGATAATGATAGGGAATGGCAGCTGTAATCCTAAAGTCCTGCTTAGACAGGATCAGCATCACAAAAAACTTTTCTACTTCGAGATCAACTTCAATGTCTTGAAAAGATGAGCCTCAGCAGCTCCCTGGGAGGACTGTCAAGTTTCCAGGAACCATCACTTACCTGTGTAAGGTTCATTAACTCCAGAGGCAAGAGTGCAAACGGTACTTAATCTCTGTGCCATCTTCTTTATGCCCTCATCTGTGCTATTCTGGGTGCTGGTTGTTATTCTGTGCATGTTGCACTGTGAGATGGTAAAAGTATCCTGCAGAAAAATGACAGCATTTTAGAAATGGCTCTGTCTGCTTAGTGAAGACCAGAGTTGGGCATTTCCTTCTTGTTCTCAGTGAAATAACATTTTTTCAGGAACACTACAAACAATACCAGTTCGCTCACTGTGGTGTCAAATTCTAATACAGCCAGATTCGGAAAATTTGTTTGTGAACCCAAATAAGACTTCTGTGTCTTCAGCAGAGGTCATGCAAGTGAGAGAAACAAGGACTGGAACTGAATGTTTGCAGAGACTAGTTATAGAGAGCTGAATGACAAATTCATCACATGGGGCCGCTTGCTATCACTTCTCAGCACTCCAGTGCTGTATCCTGCCATCCAACTTTTGGGTCCAGCATCCATTCTGCAGAGAAGGCACCGAAATGAAATGGAGCCACTCTGATTAGCTCCTGTATGGGATCAGGTTTGCAGTCACTACCACTGCAAAGATCCTTTCAGCATTTAACATACGACAACAAAAAAAGCAGAACTGACGATTTCATGCTCTCCAAGGACTCTTGGCTTTCTCACACATCACTGTTTTTGTGGCTCCAGGAAAGCAGCTATTCGCCCTCCTTAAGCACTGTCTCAGTGCAGGCTGTGAATGCCCCTTTTGAAGCAGTTGTGCAGACATGAGAGGTGTTACGTGCTTCAGCCAGCAGGTGTTAGAAACCCGGGCAGGATATGAAAGCGAAAATAAAAGCATAGACTGGCTGGAATTCTTGCTGTGTCAGAGTACAAAAATGCAAGTGAAGAGGAGGTACCAGCATGGCAGGAAAAAACACCAGCCTAGATAAACATTTAAACCAAAGGAACACACTCATTTGTTAGTTGACTTATTGTAAGGGCACTTCTTTTCAGACAAAAGTGGTCATAAACAACTCTGTTTCTTCAGCTCTCTCTAGCTCAAAGAATGAGAGTCAATGATATCAAGCAAACATGTGAGTGTATGTTTTAGGGCTTGGACTCTAAGGTCTCTCCTATTGATGCCAGAAAAAAACCCAGCCAATTAATAGCTGTTTAGAGACAGAGTTTTAGTCTATAAACAGCAAGGTATTTATTTGCAACGTTGGGGAACCCCCGGTTAGCGCCGGACAAAGAGTTCCAAAGTTTTTAGTGAAAAGCAAGATTATTTATACAATTTTTGTGTAGGATTACAACATCTTTCTATGCATATTCATAATATTGCAACGTTTGATTATAATATTCATAGTAGGTGGAGAGCAGGTGGAGCCTGGGCGTCGTCATCTCTTTTGGGGTGTTTCATGGTGGGAGATCCTGTTGCCTTCATCTTTCGGGGGTTGTATTTTCACTCTTCAGGGTCATGACTTAGGCCCTTGTTCTGTTCTTATCTCTTTTGGTGTCCTTGTTCTGTTCTTTAGCGTATCTTCCCTATCTACTTTTACGTCCATGTGCACATTTTCAGGGACATACTGACTTTAATTCTGTTTCTAACTAAGCATTACTCATAGACAGTTCTCAGCTTTAGTGTTTGAAGCTAATTTTTAAACCTTGGAGCTCTTGCTCGGCTTCACTATTTACCACTGTTTAAAACTGAAATAAAAATATTTTCCATTGGTTTTTGCTTTTTGATGAGATACCTTTGCTAAGCTATAATTTGACAGATTTTTCTAAAGTAAGAAAAATGTATAAGCAAACAGCCAAAAAGAAAGCTCACAAAGCTTTGAGTATTAATGAATTATATTATGTGAGAAAAGGGAAAGAATCGTTTGTTTAATTATTTTTTTTAAATCACTTTCCAAACAGTTTCTTTTGGACACAGCAAAATGGAGTCACTGTATATATGGTGGATTTTTTTTTTGTAGCTGTCTCTTTTTTTCAAGAGATGTGTTTTGCTTGCATTTCTGCAGTTAAAATATATTGATTTCCAACTTAATATTAAAACTATTCCTAAATATTACAGTAGTTGTATAATAATAATGCAAATGTCAGTAGGTATTACAGTACAATAGGGTGGCACTACCACCTGCACTCCCTCAAAATTTAATTCTCATTCATTTTCTTAATTAGAAAAAAATGTGCTCCCTAATTATACAAGGGACATTTTATAGTCATCTAAATGCTACTAGCCACATCAAGGTGTTTATGTATAGCATAAATTATTCTCATATTCTCTTACAAGCAAAATAGCCCTTTCTAATTTATGCAAGTTTCACTTATAGTGGACACAGGCTGTTTGGCAAGATATTGGCAATTACTCTCTCTAAAGAGCAACTAAATCGTAATTTAGGGTTTTAAGTGCAGTGACAAAGAAAGTGAATGCAGACAGTAAAGTGAAAACAGATACATGACTGTAATTTTGAAAATAAAACAGGGTAACTGAAAATTCAAACATGACCATCCTGATTAGAAGCTGCATTACCCAAATGTTTTGTGTGGCTGCATGACAGCCAACCACAAGTTTGTGGTTTCTGTTCTCTTCAAAGTTTGCCTGAATTCTCATGAAATTAATGCCTTTGGAATTTGTGTTGCTTCTGTCCCTGAACACCAGAGCAGGAAGTATTGCTGCAGGAGCAAGTGTGAAGAAACAGGAGGGCAGAAGGCTTTTCCAGAGCACTATAGTGATGTGAGTATACAAAAAAAGCAGTTCTAGCAAACACAGAACCCTTTAGGATGTCCCCAGCTGACCCAGCTCAGAGCCAACTTTCTTTGCTACATTTCTGAATGCTTAAAGATGGGACTGCACTACACTCTTCTTACCTACTGTCTCAGTATCAGTCCTTTATTAAAAAAAAAGGTTTTGAATGGAAACCTTCTCTGATAAGTTGCCAGCTCTGATAAGACTCATTAGAGCATAATGATTTTAATTTTCTTTAAATGAATTCCAAAATTGTTAAAGAACCTGAACCATACAGGCAAATGCAGAAGACAGTAATTGCAATTCAAAATGTGCCTCTGAGTATTTTTTTTATTATTATTATTATAGTGTTCCTGCTGTCTGAATTTTCACTGCAGGGCTGAGCTACTACACCCTCAATTATCAACCCCATGAATTTCTGCCTAGGAAAATGAAAGAACTGTTGTTTTTCCCTCTAGGTGACAGAGAGGATATAAAGAGTTGATAAGGATGTACAGCCTTGGCTCCCTTCGCTCCCAGGGTGGCAGCCAGAGGAGCTGAGTGGGGAAACAACTTTCCACCTCTGAGAAGTCACATCCTAATCATCCCACCAGCATTCACCGTTACTCCTTGGTGCTCAGCAAAGGTGAGCCTTGTTTCTAGTGATAGTGGCCAGCAGCACAGTGTCTTACTACTGAGCAAGAAGGGACAGAGGGGAGCTTTTATGATGAGGGATGACTTGTATGACTTACATAAATATATCTCTGATATACAGTAAGAAGGTACATTTCTGGAAATTATCATCTTCAGCAAATCATACACATATCTGAAATGGGAAACCATCCTTCACCAGTGCTGTAGCAACACATAAACCAATGTTCAAGACTGGAATAATTCTATGGAGTTATTGGTGTAATAGAACATGTCGTATTCTAAACATGTTACTAAGGGGAAATGTGTGCCATCTGAAAATCCAGGCAACTTCTGCTTCATGGCTGGTATAGGACTATAATCTGTCTCTTTTTTTCATACTCAATTATAATGTTTCCTAAATTATAGACTTTTCAGATTGCTTATTAAAAACTGGCATGGCAAAACTGCTATTTAATTTCTAGACACATCTGGAGAGACATTAATATTCTGCCTTTCAGAAGCACGCACAATATTTCTGGCATGTTATAATTTATCAACTATTGCCACTAAGAATGAGCTATTCCTATTTAAAGAAATAGTGTTTCCAAGCAAAATCATATCTATTGCTAAGTTAGCAAAAGCAAAACAAAGAAAAAATGTGTAAAATGAGTAGAAATATATTTCTGAATCTGTGAAAAAAGTTAACACAGAGAAACGTGCAGCTTTTAGTCAGAGTCATGTGAGGAACATATAAACCTAAGTGTTTACCTTGTGGACAAGCACTACTCTATTTAGGCAAAATATTTGCAGTATTGTAGCCTAAAAGTTTTCCTAAAAGTGTTGCTCTTTAATTGCATGATAGGAAAATCCTGTACATAAAATAATTATATGAATAAGAAAGCTGGCTAACATCCCAGAAGGAATGTCTTCACTACAGTGATTCTCTCAAATTATACTCCTGTTACTTCTCTCTGTGTTAATCCAACCTGAGTGGAGTGGCCAGACCACAAAGAGGAGGGTGGATTCCTTTCCTCAAAGCTAACTATTTGTTAAACCATTTTCTCAAGACCTCTCAGTCTTGGTCCATGTGGGCACTCTCTCTGAGGTGAACAGCCTGCTTTTGGCTCACTTGGCCGTTTGTAGGTGAAGCTTTCAGGAACACAGGAGAATCAGCTCCTAACCCATATGACAACGCAAAGAAGTCCTACTAGAAAGAAATAACATGCAAACGAGAGAGAGATGAAAGAGGAAAGAGCAGAACTGAGTCATAATGTGTGTTCCATCAAGATTATTTCCCTCTTTTTTTCTCTTTAACACTAAAATACAATAACCATGACATATTTATCAAATGTCTCATCTGATACTACTGTTTTGTAGTTTTATTATGCTGTAATACAGCTGGTCTCTTTAAAGCTCAGAGCTTCTGTGACAAAAGTACAAATAGAGGAAACAAGATACTTAGTTACCACGTGGACAGAATATATTCTAAACCCTTAAAATTTAAGAGGCTCAGCACAACATACTGTATTTAGCTAAAAGGAAGGAAATGGCTTTCTCCAAGTAGTTTAAATTAGGAGTCATACCAAATTCAAAGTTGTCTCTAGTTTTTTCACATTGCTTTCAAGCTTCTAGGGTATATAAAGAGCCTTTTCATATATTATGACACTTGTGGAATATTAAACTCCCACATCACCCCACAATATCACTCCTTTACATGAAAAAAATCAATGTGCTTTCTGTAGGGAATCTTAATATATGGCGTATTATGTACAGAAATGATGAATGCCCTGGGAGTTAGCAAAATTTTGATTAGTTGATGAAAAGATGGTGGTTTGAAATTTACTATCAATAATTGGTCATTTTTCATTTCAGTCTGTGGTTTTTTGATAGCTTATTGTCCTCAGACCAGCAATTTCTCCCATTTGTTATTCCTTACTTTTCCCCAGAGCACCTGTTATTCGGAAGCTGCAGCTTCCTCTGCATGGTGTGCCACTGCTTTTGCTGGTGCCACATGGGACACAGGACTGTTCAGTGTGCATAAGAATAGAGATTCCCCATTTTTAACCTCCACTGCTCGCTCAGAATTCTTCTGTCCTCTGCCTCTGTCTAGCCTAAGTGACTGAAATTCGTTGTAGGGAATCATACAGTGGCATGTAACAGCAGAAATGTACAGCCCGTTTCCAGTCCTCCCTGTTTCGCTGATTATTTATCCTTGTGTACTTCCCTAAAACAGCCAAAGTGTTTGTGGACAGAATTTCCAGTATTAGGCTACTGAACTCTACTTGTCTAATGAGCAGTTTCCATGAATTGTCTATGTCAAGATCCAAAATGTTGGCTTGCAGAGGCAGTGTTTCCTAAAATTGGCATGTCTATCTGCCACTGATATATGACTTGGTGTTCTTGTTACTCCTCAAGGGGATTTAAAGTCTGCTCAAGATTGTTCAAAATAGAGCAAAGGCAAAGGCAAAGTTTGCCTTTTTGCCAAAGACAAACTTCTGGACTGTATCCTACTGTGGAGGGCAAAGCAGGAGCAGCCTTGAAGTTGCTACTGCAATATCGTCCAAACTGGGGAAATACAATAAGCCAAAAACTTCTGTTGGTATGGTTGGATCAAAGTCTGTGTGCACTAAAATAAAAGATGAAAGATGCTCAGCAGATTATTATACACTCTGCAGAGTTGAAAATGTGAGAGGAGAAAAAATAAAAAGGCAGCTTTTTGTAAAAAAAACCTGTACGGAAGAGTCGAGACTCAAAGCACCCATTTTTGCTAGCTTTGCCCTTTTTTTGTGTGACTCCAGAAGCTACTTGTACAGTACTTTGTCAAATATAAGCTGAGAGTAGCATGCAGAAATATCTGAAATATAAATAAAAATCATATATAGTGAACTTCAATCAATAGGGCAAAGATGTTTTTTCACTGGAACAAAGTTGAGACTTTAGTGCTATAAAAGGGAGTTTAAAGGACCATAGAGGACACCATAAATGGGAATGCAAGTACTGTTATGGAGCCTTTAGGCTTCATGTATGTGTTTAATAAGGAAATCAAGTTTGAACTCAGGAGAATACAGTGCCCCAAAAAGATTTCAGTTTGTGAGAGTGCAACTACACACAGTAATGCTAGTGTGTAAATCCTATGTAATGAAGACACTGAGTAGTGAATTTCCAAGACATGGATGTGTGTCAGCATAGGCATGCTCCAGAAGAACAGTGGACTTGATGTCACCTGAGAAAGGCTAATAAAGTATCTCCAAAATCTCAGATATGAAAATCTATTACATTTCTTGTCACTTCCCAGATACCCTTGTCACCAGCAACATCCTGTCACTTGCTTTTTCTAGCCATGGGGTTCTTTCTGAAGTGACTCCCACTGAATTTAACAGAGAGCATCTATTTTGTGCAGCTCCCAACATAGCTAGTTTCCTGTCTAAAATCACTGTTGTGTGGCTTAGGGGAGGGATAGAATTGAGTCCCTGCTGATATAACACTTTCTTGCAAAGCCTTCCATGTATTTATAGCAGTGGAGACTCTGTGATTTCCAAGATTTGTATTACATGCAGCTGGTCCATAAAATTGCATGCGTTACCTGTTTCATTCGCAGGTGTGACTGTCTGAAGTCAATTCTAGCCTACTTTCATACACATATCAACACAGGCTTAGACCTAAGAATCTGATAAACACAGTCTTCTGGATCTCTTGCTCCCAGAGAAGCAAGAGATCATTGCCTCTTTGGCCAAGTCTTTGCACAGAACATATGAAAAAGTGAATTGAAATTGATGATGTTGCAAGATCATAATATCCTAAATCACAAGGCCTCGTTTTTTATTGCCAGTCACCCCAATTAGCAAGAGCTGTATTCAGCAACTTTATGTAAAATCCTGTATGCTCTGGCTGAAATAGGAAGTTTAGCTTAAAATTATGGCTTTTTTTTCTAATTTGTACATTTCTCAAAAGCAAGATGAATATATGAAGTCAGTGAACTTCTCAAGGCTGCTTAGGGATATAAATGGCCCTTGTGTGATTGCTGACAAATAGATAGCGTAACTTGAAGTTTTAAAAGTACTAGAAATATTAATATATTTCTCCTGATAATTTAAAAATAATTACTTCTTCACCTGAGAAGGAGAAATGCTGGGGTTTTTTGTCATCATTTGCATTGTGATATCTGGTTGTTTGGGGGTTAATATGGAGTGTTCTTTAGTTGTGTGTATAATACAGTTTGGGAGTCGTCTTCATTAAAATAAATCAAAAACTGAGTTGTAAAGGTTTTGTGACAGTGTTTAGTCCATCTTTCTGCCCTAAGGTGTGAGCTTTTGTGCCTAAACCATACCTAGTGGATATTCTGTTGATGTTCTCTTCAAAACATCCAGTGTGCTTAAGAACTTTTCAGGGATGTGACACAATAAGACATGCAAGATCCTGTGACAAATGCAGGAAAACTGGGAAAACACATTGCAGATAAGATAGGTCTTATAGGTGGACAGAAAGATCTGTTAGGAAACCAGAGGACCACGACTCTAACTCAAGACCAGAAGTGATGTTCCTCTGTGCAAGGATGTGTGGGCAGGGAGGGAATTGTGTTGAAAATATCCATTCTCTCTGCCCTAATGACTCTGAGTTAATTTGAAAATGTGGGTATTTTTCTGCCTTGGGTATTTTTCTGCCATTCAGAATCTCATGGTGCTGTTTCTGATTTGTTGACTGCCCTCGAGCCTCTAGCTAAGCAGTGGATTTCCTTCTTGCCTGGTGTAAAGGCTACTCTTGATTCACCTTTTTTTTTCCTCCTTTGCATTCTTCTTCCAGGGCATGGCTGTTTGTGACTGGCTGCCTTCTCCTGAGCTGTGCCATGGCTGGTTATCCCCATTTTCCATCATCTGACTCTGCAGATTTTGCACTTGGTCTGTTGCAGTTTGGGCCGCTTCTCCAGTTTTTTATGATTTTGCAGTCTGCTTTTTCCTTCCGAAACATTTCATTTGCTCTGTTTAGGATTGTCTGAGGTTTTGCCAGCAGAACTTTCATTTGATGGTGAAAGTGCTTGAATAATACTGGATGACCTACCTGTTTGCATTCTTTCAGTTACAAAAGTTCCTCTGTGGGCCTCACTCCTGAGTCCACCTTTCCAACAGGTTGTGTCCCCTCATTGCTTGCTTATATTAATTGCTTAAGACAGAATGTCAAAAGTCTTAATGAAGTCAAGATGATGTGACAGCTGCTGTCTCTCCTGTATCATTTAGATTTGTTACCCTGTCACAGAAGGAAGAATTTGTCATAATTTGTCCATAACAAAATGTGTGGACTTCTTTCTCCTCCAATTCCCATTTTCTCTGAGTGCTTCTTCTGTTAGGTTTCAAGCATGGTAGACTCTGTCTAGACTCTAGTGCCCTCCCTCTTTCTGCGCCCCCCCCAACCCCCCTTTTCTACACCTGTTTTTTACCAACTTGGACCCTAACACATTGGTCAGAGCTTATGAAAGAGAAGGAGATAGGAAGCCCCCACTCAGTCAACCCAAAGGTCTGCTAGCCCAGAAAGTGGCATGCCTGCTGTCTGCTGACCAGAAGCACGTGGGCAGAGCCAGGGCACAGGGACCCTTCCCCAGGGATACCCTTGTGTCTTCTGGGGATCTCCCAGACAGCTTGTCTCTTTCAGGCAATGCAAGCTGCCACGGTCATTCACATCAAATCTTAAACAGGAGACCCCCTTGGTTCACTGTGCTGTTTGTTCACTATTTGTTCTCTATGCTTTTCCTGCTAAAGACAATTTAATTCTTATTTTTGGTGACATGATCTGTTCCCTGTCATAGACAAAGTTAAACATATTGCTGAGACCCAAGTGATTTTCAGACGTGTTGTGTCTTGGTAAGTGAAACATATATTATTTTTAAAATAACCATGTATCTAAAATTTTTGGTAGCACCTCCCTTTTCATCTGATGGTAAATGCAACATGTCCCTTGTACAATATTTCCAGAGGCATGGAAAGTACAACTCTCATTATATGAATGTCCAGTTTGGCCCTAAGTGAATGCATATTTGGTTCATGAATGCTAACCTAGGTGTAGCTGTGCTGCACTTTCAGAATCAATTAAACATTTCATGTAAATGTATGGGCATTTGGGGCATCAGGTTTTTAGTACAGTGTAGGACAGTGCATGACAGACTGACTAATCCTATAAACCACTGGAAGTAAATGCCTGTTTCATTTATGCTCATGTCTTCAGTCACTTGTTCCTATGTTCTGTTGCTACTAGCTTGTGAATTAAACATCTAGAAAAATTTTAAACAGGGGCAAATTAAAAACTATTGTCTGACACTGAAATGTATACTTCGTTTGTAACCATATCCCAGAGGATCTGAAAAAATAGCAGGACAGCAGGTCCAGAGGGGTGACTTCCCTAGTCAGCTCACTCACCAGCGAGTCAGGAAGTTCTCTTACACACACTCCAGAAACCTCCTGAACTGTTTTCTCTCTGCTGCATTATATTTCCAGCAGACATCTGGTAAGTTGAAGTCCCCCGTGAGAACAAGGGCCAGCATTGGTGAGACTTCTCCCAGCTGCTTGTAGAATATTTCATCTGCCTCCTCATCCCCATTGGATGGTCTGTGGTGGACTCCCACCACGACAACCATCTGTTGGCCTTCCCTCTGGTTCTTACCTGTAAACACCCAACCCTATCACCACCAACATTCAGCTTTAGACAATCAAATCCCGACACCTTTTTGTGGAGAGAAGCCCTAATTCCTATTTGAGCACTGTCAGGCACTTCCATGGTTTCTAACTCATCAATCACCCTTCTGTCTTTGCTGCCACGTGGATCTCCATCCCCTGGTTCCACTAAGACAGCAGAATGAAGGACCTTGCAGGCACACTGTCCCTCAAACATTGGCATGCTGACCCCAGGCTAATCTTATTTATTTCTATACTCATCTGAGTGTGCAATGGACACTGTTCAGTGATAACTGTTGCAACTTCAGTAGATGATTTTTTAACTAAGCTTTCAAAAAGTTGTCATGTGTTTATTTTTCTACCATCTAAGCTCTCTTATGTGACTTACATCTTCATAATAACTCTTAATGTACTTTTCAAACTGTGACTTAGGTGTTTACAGTGGAAAGTATACCACAAAATTTTTTAAAAGAACTGAAAAAAATAATTTTACTTTGATGCAACCTTTCACTATTAACATATTTCACAGAAAAATTGCTAATCTTTAGAGATAAAGGCAGATTTGAACCACATGTCACGTAAGGAAACATCAGCTGGTATAAATTGGTGTAGCCTGTTGTTTGCTACTCCATAATCATTATCTAATGTTATGGAGAATTTTGAAATTTTCAATTTTAGGGGAACTACTTTTCTACCTGAAAAAAAATCTTAGCTCTTTCTCTATTTTTATGATGGCTCATAGTGTTACAACAAATAAACAAAAGGATGCTACTTAGCATGGATTCAATATTTATAGGAAAGGGTCAGTGTTTTTAAGGTAATTTTTCATTTGGAAAAGGTTCACTTTTCCATTACTGTCATGTAGAAAGATGAAGGTGTGAATTTCAAGACTGAAGACTGAAGATGATAATCCTGTGGGTGAAAACATTAACATGGGCTTCTTGATGAAAATTCATGGAAGATCTTCACATCTGGGAATCATAAGGACAGGAGAAAGTGCTGCCTTTAAAGAACAGACAATTCCTTACAGTAGGCAAGCAAGGGGAGTTAGCAGATACGCAGATGATATCTTTGAAGCTTTAAAAAGATTTGTGTTTCAAAAGCCACAACCAACTTATTTGGTTTTATAGAGCCTTTGACTCTGTTCTGTGTGGGACAGTGTAAAATAAAAGACCATTCTGGTAAAATATATGAACATTATTACAAAAAGAAAGAGAGGTCAAAGGGACAGATTGAAAGGAAATGGAAAAATATTATTTCCAAGTTGAAAAAAGAGTAAAAGTTGAGAGAAGTTTGGTGATTTAATGTTTTAGGGTAATCACTGAAGTTTGTAAGTTTTAAGATGAGCTCCAGTTCAGTAAAAGTGTTGTAACTTCTCTCAGCCCAGTGAAGAGATAAAATGGATTTTTAGGAGGGATGCTGGTTGGGATTTTTAGCAATTTAAACAGCAGTTTATTTTTCCCATATTTTTTTCCCCCCTCACCCACCTTAGATGAACATGAAGATAAATAGATGAAGCAAGTCCAGTTTTTGTAGCCTTTCAAATGAAAAATTAGTTTATAATGGCTGTGGAAGACCTGCATCATAAATCAAGTTATTCTGTGATTTGTGAACAAATCTTGACTTTGTGAAGATTACTTTATTTTACGTATTTGGAATTGGCACTGCAAATTCAACTGTCAGCTTTGTTTCATGAGCAACTTAAAAGTACTATATAAAAGCTGGGAATTGCTATTTATTTACTGTGAGCAGTGTGTGAAAATCTGTGGTAACTTGTCTCCTCTCTTTACTTGAGCTGTCCTTCATAAGCTTCCTCTTCTTGACTAAATAAATGTTACAATTCAGTTCTCCCTCTCACACCTGTAAATGAAACCACTGCCAAACGGGGAGTGTTAATGAATACTAAACCTAAATAGTGCATCCTTGAAGAATTCCCTGCCTGCTCAGCTTACAGCCATACACTGTGGATTGCTTCTGCAGTCAGTGGAAATCTATTCTATGGAATTGAACCTTTTATTTTTTTCCAGACTTTATAACCTACAGAGTCGTAAGAAGAACTTTTCATTATTAGATATAACGGA
This sequence comes from Margarornis squamiger, assembly GCA_035222235.1. Classification (NCBI taxonomy): domain Eukaryota; kingdom Metazoa; phylum Chordata; class Aves; order Passeriformes; family Furnariidae; genus Margarornis; species Margarornis squamiger. The sequence goes on along the minus strand of JAWWTY010000123.1, from coordinate 11,191,271 downwards.
TGGGATATTGTCCAGCAACTGAAGTGTTTAGAACAATAAGGAAAATAATTGTGTGAACCCTGCTTCTTTATTACAGATTTTTCTAGGCAGTCAACAGTGTGAAGAAAATGTAGATGTTAAACTGTTGTGCTGGTGGCTCCAGCAGGCAGAGCCAGCTACTGTGCCTATCTGTTGACACATACTAGGCAAAAGCTTCTGGCTGGGCAGCACAGACATAGTCCCTTCTCCATCTCCCCTTTACCCTTCCCACCATGCTTAAAACCCAGGGATTTTACACACACAGGAGGCATGGAAACAAAAGTTGCATGGGCCAGTTGCCAGCTAGTCACCCTCTGGAAGTGCTCAGTTTCTTGCCATTGCTTTCTTCACTACCAAAATGAACACTGCCAGCAGTACTGGGGCATACTGTGATTTGGAATCCAGACCCACTGTGTGCCTGTGGGTATGTGGTGTAACACTTATAACCCCATGGAGCTGTAAATTTGCTGCGAAGTGTCTTGTCTGCCAGAGAGCCAGCTGGACTACAGCAACTGGTGTAGCTAAAACCAGCGTGTGTGTGTTTGCTGGACCACACAGAGGGCAACCTCTTACAGGCAACAAAAGCAATCTGGAGCAGAACAGAAATAGGACTGAGTACTTCAAGTGAAACCACATCTTGTCTCTATCAATAATCTTGTCTCCATCTCTATGAAGCTGATGCTTTACTCTGAGGTCAAAATAAGAAGCAGTAGTTTTATAGTCCATTGAAGCAAGTAGTGGGTTTTTTCCCTCGTGGTTTTGAGGAACTTCAAGACTCAATACCAAAACAATAGCTGTTTCAGTTACGAGTTGCTGCCAATTTTAGGAAGATTCCCTTAGGACATAATTCACACTGGCATGAATGGGGTTTTTTTTAATATTTCCATCAACAACCAAAAAGTGTGCTATGTACATGTGAACATAACAACTTTGATGCTAACCCATGTGAGGGTTTCTCTGCACAGAGCAATTGAGGAAAAAAAGGGCAAAGCAAAGAGAGTGAGATGCATCAATGAACAGTTTTAACATCTGTCTTCTGTTGCCTTCTTTTGGGAATAAAGTTACTTTAGCTGAGATAATTTCAATAGCAACTCAAAAGTAAAGGTCTACCTTTCCCTTCCAAAAGCTTACAGCTAAGAAATGTATTTGCCAGTCAAAGATTTTCATCTTTTGATAGGATGCCATTTTGGTAACTGCTGAAATAATCTACTTCTTATCCTGCAAGATGCAGTCTCTTCCAGGGCTCAGTCTGGTCATTTTTAATGATGTTTTAAGGGTTTCATTCTGTCCACATAACTGAGTGAGGCTCAGACCTTACTGGCTCCACCAAATAATGTGAAGCAAGGATTATGTAAAGTGATTTGTATTTAAAGGATGCAAATTATTTCAATCTTGGTAAAAGAGTAGCTGCTGAAAATTTTTCACTGGATTACAATGGTTACTGTGCAAAAATAATCTTGAGTCTGAAGCAATTTCAATTTTTGAGTCAAGAGGTGTGAGATAAACCTCGTGTTTATCTAGACCATCTTTTCCTACAAATTGTCATCGTGTTTGTTTCTCATGCTGTCTTCTCCAGATGTTTTTAGTTTTCCACAAAGTAGTTTGTGGTTGATTTTGTTCAAATCACTTCATTTTGTTTGGATGCCCCAAGTAAGGATGAAATATATGTTTATCTAGATATGCTTATTTGTAGAGGCAGAGGAAATTGCTGAACTTTTCATGTGCATATTCAATAGTTTGCTTGTTGTTTATGATACTGTTTTATATTCTAGGTTAAAAGTCTGAATCTCCAGATTGAAGCACTCAAAATTGTTTTTCATTTCAACAGTTGAGCCTTTCTGACCTGTAAAAATGCTTATAAACTGAAATCTGCAAGGTCTAAGAAAATTAGTCTGGGACAATTGCAGAAAAGTGCTTCTTATTATTTTCTTCCTTCCTTTTTGTACTCACACCTTTACTCTTGTATCGTATTTTCTCATCTAGTATTTGCCAGCTAAGTAAAATCTTTCTTTAAAATTCTGGTCTTAAGTTTTTAATCAGCACTTCACTTTTTCCCTCTCAGATTTCTTATAAGATCCTGAAATTTTGGCATATGTTCCTCTATAATCCAAATCCAATTATTTTTGTTGTTCTGTGGAATACTCTATATTCTTTTCAAGTCTATATGTTTGTCCATTTGCAGCCTCTGGGAAAATTAAATTAACTTACTTGAATGTGCTAAGCCATTTGGGGTTATATTTGTTGTTTTTTGGGGGGTTTTTTTGAAAGACAATTCTTTTTACTAACAAATTTCACAGAAGATAAACCCATCTCCCTATGAATGTGTTCCAAAATGCGTATACAAATATCAATGTTGTAGAAACCAACCAGAGGCAAAGACCTGTCACAAGTCTGTTTAGTTACCGTCTTACTCACCAATTCTCTTTGCATTGTTGAAAAGCCTACAAAATCAAAGCACTGCTTTCTAAGCCTGTGTTCCTGACTAGAAGTGATAATAGCAGTTGTTAAACATCAGACTCAGGACAGGCAGGTCTTATTACATGCCTAAGCTCAAACTTGCAAATGTGCTTTTCACGTGCCAAAACTTGTGACACAATCTTCGGCAACAGAATGAAACCTAAACCATGCCCAGTGAGAAGGGCATGTTATATCTAATACTTGTCCAACTGAAGTATCTTCTAGTTAGGCTATCTCAAGCCAGTAAGAATCCTGGGATCCTTACGGCACTCTGAACACAGCCAAGTTCTTTAGGACCAAAAAATCTTAAGCCACCATCAGGCTCTCCTGTAATTCATTCACTTTGTCACCTTTTATGTTGCTTATTATTGTCTTCTTCTCACTAAGAGCTCTTATCCTTCCTGCCCTGTCCTTGAAGTTTCCCTCCGAGCACTGAAATGGTGACAAAATGCTACGCTAAGGACACTCTCCTAGGTCTGAGCCAGCACTGTTCCATCTGCTGCTTAGCAGGGGCTCATGGAAAAGCAGCCAGCCCAAATACTCCTATTAAAAGTGGAAATAATTTCATTTAGGCCTAAAACTGCATTAGCCTAGTTTAGCAGAACCCTTGTTCCTCAGCTGTGTGGAGTTCTTTTTCAGTGTGAATCCCAGCCGTGTTGTGTTTTCAGCCTCGGGGCATAGACTGCCTGTAATCACAGCCCTTCTCCCTTCTCTGATCACTGCCTGTCAAACAGTGTTACTCTGGTGAGCTCCATGCAGAAGTTTAGAATGGCAGAATTTCTCAAAACACACATTTTAGAGCTAATCTGTGATAATTATAACTTAATGTGGGGAAGAGGAGGGTGAGAGGGCAAAGGGTTTAATTGCTGCAACGTGGCTGGAGCACTGTATCATCATCTGATGAGTGCTGTATAATTTGTTTGTAGATTTTTACCTTGTAATATCTCTAATGGTGTGATATCCCTGACGAGTTTTCCATGTATGTTTGCAAATTTCATTGTTAATAACAATCTTAATCTGGTATTCATTAGCCTGTTAATTACACTGTCATTTAGAAACCCTTCCTTCCAATTAGCTGTAATGACAAAATTGAAATAATTTTTCTGTGCTGCTATTTTTGTGCAACACTTCCCCATTTGAACTTCCTGCTGTTCTGTCTTAATTAAATTTAATAACAATAGTAGTAGTTTATGAGGGACTTTTTAACCTCCTTTAATGTCAGACCATTTATCCTAGTTTGCAGTAGGCACCAAAAATGTTTGCATTAATCCAATTACTTTGAAAAGAAGCAAACTTCACTTGTTTCAGATGATTTTAATGAAGGTAAAATCCCATGAAAGGTCAAACTCCCTACCTGTGCAAATATGTAGAAACATTAGAGTTTTTTCTAAGTGCACTAAAGATACCGTAAAAAATCAACAATATAAAGAAGCACTAAAGCACTAATATAAAGAAGGAAGCCATAATTTTTTTCTTTTTTTTTTATTTTAATAGCAAGAGCAAAGGGTGAAGAAGCTCTCAGTGTCATTAGTGACTCAACACTGCCTTTCAGTCAGAACTTCAAGTAGGGAATGGTGGCAGCATTTTTTGACTTGGAAAAGCTCCACAGGACTAGACTGCTTAGCATTATTGCAGCACACTTGAAGTTACACTGTGAGACTAGAATCATGGTATTCATTAAAAATAATTATCTTTCTAGCTCATGCAAATTTAAAGCCCTTCGGAGAATCTCTCTAGGAGATTATAGAAGATCAGAGAAAAGTAAGATTGAAAGTGATGCTAGAAGTCACCTAGTCCATCCTCCTCCTCAAGCAGGCTGTCTAAACCAATACCATTTCTGAAGAAAACTTTGTTAGACCTTACAGGCCTACTGTGACAAGGATTTCCCCCCAGCTTCTTCAGTGGGCTCCAGATGTTAAGGTCAAGTTGCGATGATAGAGATTGCTCCAATACTGACTGTCTCTCTGTGAATTTGGAGATGATTGCAGACATGCTTATCCTAGACTCTCTGTCTGGCTCTAGAGAGGCAGTAAGCTTGACTGCTCTGGAAAACCATATGGCTCTCTTTGCATGTTGACCAGAGCTCAGATGTCGTTTTGTATGCAGAGACTGATGAAGGAAATATTGGAGGTGTTCCCATGAGCTGACAAAGAAGGTAGCTGTCAAGATGGCATGCTGAACTTGGGAGATGCAGCAAAGTAGAGGGGTAAGGAGGGATACAGTTTCACAGTTGGAGGTGAAAGGGAAAAGCCAACTGTAAGCACAAGACAAGCCACAGGCAGTGGAAGTGGGAAGAATCAGTGGCTGTGAAGCAGAAGTGGGACCTGTAGGCACAAAATGCTCGACAGCCTCAGAGGGTCCCATGACTGCCAAGTAGAGCAAGATAATTCTAAAGGGTTAAAAAACTGAGGCAAGGAAAGTTTCTAAGTTCTCTCTAGCAGATGCAAATCTTGGATATTTCAGGGGAGGGGAAAGGAAGATGGTTTTCCTCCCAGAGCACTGCTTTGATCTTGCTTACGCGTTTATTACACACCACAAAGGTGTAACAGACAGCTCCTGCTCAGCTTACTGTCGTCTTGTTGTTATAAATCTTGCTGTTAGGCTTTTAAGTCACCCTTAGATCTGGTCAAGGGTTTCATGGAATCATGGAATCATTTAGGTTGGTAAAGATCATTAAAATCATGGAGTCCAACCATTTACCTAACACTTCCAAGCCCACCACTAAACCATGTCCCCAAGTGCCACATCTACAGGTCTTTTAAATACCTCCAGATATGGTGATTTAAGCATACCGTGGGCAGCCTGTTCCAATGCTTGACAACCCTTTCAGTGAAAAAAAATCACCTAATATCCAACCTAAATCTCCCCTGGTGCAAGTTGAGACTGCTTCCACTTCTTTTGCTTGTTACTGAGGAGAAGGGACCAACCCGCACCTGGCTACAACTTCCTTTCAGGTAGTTGTAGAGAGTTATGAGGTCTCCCCTGATCCTCCTTTTCTCCAAAATAAACAGCCCCATCTTGCTCAGCTGCTCCTCAAACAACTCTTACTCCAGACTTTTCCCCAGCTCCATTGCCCCTCTCTGGACATGCTCCAGCACCTCAATGTCCTTCTTCTAGTGAGTGACCCAAAACTGAACATGGAATTAGAGGAGCAGCATCACCACTGCAAGATTACAGAGGGATGATCACAGGTCACGGCTGGTCACACCATTTCTGATACAGGCCAGGATGCTCTTTTCAAGGATCTTAAGGTCCTGATTGGATCTCTTTAGTACTGCACACAACACATGGGTAGTATATGCTTTTTATCTCTAGAACGTAGTTTAAAGTAACTTCAGTGTGTTAAGTACAAGAAGAAGTATTTGCTTTCCTTTGACCTAAGTGCTTAATATTTATGACCTCTTATGATTGCTTCTGGGATGAAAGCTGATGACAAAAAGGTAGACTCAACCTTGACATAAAGAAATCTGCATGAAAGTTCTCTTTCTCTGAATATAAGCAACTCTTGCTTTCCTAAGATACCATGCCACAAACCCTCTGTCTTCCAGGTATTGCCACATGTCTGGCTTCTTCTCATTTTCACACAATTAATTATTTTCATGCTTGGCTGGAAACTATTAGCTTACCCCTGTGTTTGTAGCTTGAGTATCTCAGCTGTGAGGGGTTAAGTTCTTTGCACCTGCTGCTTCTGTTACTGAAGGACCTTGCTGTTGGCACTCACAGAATTGGGAAGAGTGCTTTGTGCTACTCTGGTTTCAGCTAAAGCTATGATTCTCTTCAAGAACATGAAGCATTCTCACTAATAGTAGAATTAGTAAGGGTAAGAATTTTTCATCATGAAGGTCTGAATGCAGGAGGTATCATTTCTCTTCACCTGAAATTCTCCCCTCTGATTTTTTGTAAGTAATGCTGAAAATCACGGGAAAATGGATTACTGCTCTCTGTTTTCTATAAAATTGAAGCTACAGGAATAACTTGTCTGTGCCAGTAGTGTATTTTGTACTGTGCAGGACTAGCTGCTGTGCTGGAAATCCTGGGAGAGGCTTCCTTACCCTGAAGTAGCAGAGCCTGAGCAGGGCCATGTTTTCTTCTGGCCCAAGTTACAGCAGAGAAGGGGCAGGATGCAGGACAGGAGATGTTGTTACAGTACCAGTTTGCACATGAATGATCAGATGAAAAGACACCATTCTGTGCCACCCAACAGGACTGTTTGTGTTGTATGCTCCACGAGTAGTCTCAGTGGATCCATCTGTTTGGTCACCAATCTAATGCTGATAGACAATGATCCCATTATTAGATCACATAATTTTTAAAGTAGGACCTCCTTTTTTTACAGCACATATAACAACTGAGATAGGTTGGGTGACCACCAAAAAAACCAGTGATTCATTTCTGACTATTGAGGTAATAGGAATAATTTAAAATTATGTTACTTGAAAGTGAAATTGAATGGGTGGATAATGACAAGAACACCTCATAAGTTTGATACTTTGTAGGATGAAATTATTATGCCTTCCTTTTTATCTGCCTGAAAACAGGCAAAGGAGAAAGGGCAAAGGGCTGAATGAGAGGTGTCCTAGAAACTAGTGTACCAGCTGTTATACAAAGGGGGCTGCCTATTACCTTAGGCAGGCAAGAGTCAGGAATGTGGCTGTGGTGCACAAATGAGGGTCCCTCCACTAAGTGAGTTCACAGAATCACAGAATATGCTGAGTCGGAAGGGACCTACAAGGATCATCGAAGTCCAACTTCAGGGCCAGCACAGGACCATCCCCAAGAGTCACACCATGTGTCTGAAAGTATTGTGCAAATCCTTCTTGAGCTCTGCCAGCCTCGGTGCTGTGACCACTGCCCTGGGGAGCCTGTTCAGTGCCCGGCCACCCTCTGGGGGAAGAACCTTTTCCTGAAATCCAACCTAAACCTTCCCCTGACTCAGCTTCATGCCATTCCCTCAGGTCCTGTCTCTGTCCCCACAGAGCAGAGATCAGTGCCTGCCCCTCCTTTCCCCTCACAAGGAAGTTGTACCTGCAGTGAGGTCTCCCCTCAGTCTCTTCCAGGCTGAACAGAACAAGTGCCCTCAGCTCCTCATTGTCCCCTCAAGGCCCTTCACCATCTTCGTTGCCCTTGTTTGGACACTCTCTAACAGCTGAATATCTTTCCTATCTTGTGGTGCCCAAACTGCCCACGCTATTCCAGGCGAGGCCACCCCAGTGCAGAGCAGAGTGGGACAATCCCCTCCCTCGCCCACCTGGTGATGCTGTGCCTGATGCCCCCCAGGACAGGGCTGGCCCTCCTGGCTGCCAGGGCACTGCTGCTCATATTCAACTTGCCATTGACCAGGACCCCCAGGTCCCTTTCCATGGTGCTGCTTTCCAGCATCTCATTTCCCAGTCTGTCCGTATATCCAGAGTTGCCCCATCCCAGGTGCAGAATCCAGCTCTTGCCCTTGAACTTCATATGGTTGGTGATTGTCCAGCCCTCTAATTTGCTGAGGTCTCTCTGCAGGGCCTCCCTCTGTGGGAGTCAACAGGTCCTTCAAGTTTTGTGTAGTCTGCAGACTAGCTGAGTATCCCTTCCCCATTCACTATTACTCTCTGTGCTCCACCCCTGAGCCAATTGCTCACCACTGCACGATGTGTTTATCTAGCTGTGTGCTGGACATTTTGTGCAGAAGGACACAGGGAGGGAGCTGACTCATGTACCAGACAGTCATTCTGCAGCTCTCCCAGGGCTCACTCTGTCTGTCTGGGAAGCTGGCACAGCTGCATCATCCCTGCTAGCTCGGGAAGGCAAGCTGAAGGATCATTGCTCTGCAGTCTTTTCTGCAGGGAGTTGCCGTCATAAATTCTATCTACTAAAACCAGAGCTGAGCATTTATCTGTTTCCTTATCCAGAGTATATCTGCATTGTGTAGTAATCTGGGAGGGTGACAGTTATGAGTCAGAGTTTCACCTAACCCAGCTGTCCTCTCCAGAATTCGCTGTGTGAATATGCTTCCTTTGCTTGCTGTGCAGCTGCAGCAGGGCAACAGCATCAAGAACCAGATATAATACTTCCCTGCACTTCCAACACTACCCTTTAACAGGCTTTCCTGTTCTTCCTACTTGCTCTGTGTTTTCTGTTGGTTCTGTAGCAATTTCTATTTCATGAAATTCTTCTTCCCAGATCCCTGGCTAATTTTTTATCAAACATTTATTTTAAATATTGATTTTAAATCTGTTTTCTTCACAAAAATATTCATCTTATCCCAGTGCCTCTTCGCAGCAGATCTTTCATCTTACAGCACTGAGAGTTTTTTAACTTCAGGTATTGTAATAAAGAAAAGGTGTTTCTGCAGCAGACCTTGTGAGTAGTCCTTGTGAGGAAAAAATTAGTTTGGAAAAGACCTTTAAGATCATTGAGTCCAACTGCCTAAAGGAGCAAATTTAAGGCCTGGGAAAGAGTTAATTTGTGCATTGCCTGGCAAAGGTTCACGGGGAAGGGCTTTGTGACTGCAGCAGTTTCTCAGTGTCCTCTACCTGCTGTTGGTCTCTTGCAAATTGGAGTGCCTTCAAGTGGCAGAAGGGATTGCAGGAGTCTTTCCTGGGATCAGGAGACAAGAATGTGCTTTTAGGCACATTGAAGTGAAAGTTAGCTGGGAAAGTTAAAGGCAGAGAGAAGCTAGGGTGAGATTTAGATAATCCTCAGTGCAACTCCGAAGCGAGTAAAAAGGACATTTCAGGATTACAAATGAAAGGAAGAAAGATGAATTGGAGGATTGGTAAAAATGCAGGCAGGAAAGAAACTCCTACAGTATGATGTCAGTTTGATATATAAGTATCTGTTAAGTTTGCCTGAACTCAATAGCAAGTAATAGAATAGTTGGAACAATACTAGTTTTATAAACAAGTTTTAATGCTCAAAATTTCAATATCAAAACATGAAGATGGATCACTAACTCTGTCTTGTGTATCTTGTAAGATTTGGTTTTCATCCAGCTTGTCCTCTGCCATTTCTCACCCAGCTTTCAGAATAACTTTTCAGATAGGTGCTTTTTTTGTTTTGGTTTGGGGTTTTTATTTGTTTTGGTTTTTGTTTGGTTGGTTTTGGTTTTTTTGTTGTTATTTCCAAAAAGAAATGAAAATGTGCATGAAGCATAGCTCGACAGTGAGCAGTTAAAGGACTTGTCACAGTTTGCAGCAAAAAGTTGAAGATTATCTAGCTGAGCTTCAGTCCACAGAACACCAGTGTAAAACAGCTGCAGCCAGGGGAGGCAAGTGGGCAGAGGACTGGACAGTAAATGTTTCATGTGGGGAATCCTTCCTGAACAGTGAAATGTCTTTGTGACATTTATTGCAGTGTCCCTTCCCTTTCTGTTTCCTAACAGTGTGCCCAGAAGTAGCATCACTTAATAGATCACTTAACTGGCTATTTAGAGTGTAATTCTGAGGTGATGTACATTGGAAGTTGTGTTTCAGACAGACTCATTAGGAGAACTGACACTTTGAAAAAGGGGTATTTCAAGGTGTTAAGTACCCTAAATTCCAGTTAATAATGTGATAGCCAAGAGCAACGAGGGCCATGCAATGCAGCGTGTCTTTCCCTCTCTTAGTGATGCAGTTCACTTGCAGACGTTGTAACTAACTAGGAATCTAAAAGGAGAATTCTCTGCATCTGTGTGTCTCTCCTGGGGAACTTCCTTGGTTACCAAGAGCAATACAGAGGGCATCGAAATGGCTTAAATCTAGAATTTATAAATGGACACACGTAAAGGCAGGCCTACATCAGAGCTTCTCATATGCACAGCTTCTCTCTTCTGAATGAATGTTGACATGGAGAAATGCCACTCAGCATGAACATGTTTTTCTGTGTAAGAGTTCTCTTTGTTGCTACTAGAGGCAGCTCTTTCAACACAAGCTAGAGAAGTTTTTTCTGCTCCTTTAGACTTCAAAATATAAATAGCAGAATAAATGGTCAGAAACTTTCCTCCCCAAAGTCTGTATTAACAGGGATTTTACTAGAATGATGCCAGACCTTTCTAACTTGCAGCTGAATGGATCAAAGAAATTGTGTGAACGGATTTAGTTACCTTGTGACTAAGACAGCATTCCATCTAAACTCTGCTTTTGTTGCGAGTACAGAGCAAAGTTGTTCTCAGAGATTTGATGCTGGTTGGGCAGAATGAGTGTACCTAAAATCCTGTTGGCATTCCGTGCAGCCCTCTGGTGTTACTCAACTTTCAGCTAATAATTGTTCTTTGATTCTTTAAGTGTAAATAAGGCTGTACGTGTTTGTATAACATCTGAAAATGAGGGAGATTTTTTTTGTATCTATGTCATTTACTTTTTTCTGTTTCTTGGATATGAATACATGTTGAGGTGCTAACTGAGAATTTTAAACTTCTGGCCCTTTGGGCCATTTAATTTCCTCTTCTCAACATCTCTGTTCAAATCCATAGCCTTGAGGCCTCCGGGGCTTGATTAATTACATCATTCCTTTCAATGAAAACCACAGTGTCACACTTTCCTTTCAAAGGTCGGTTGTTTGGCGTTCCTGTTGGTACTGTAGCTCCAGGTGCAGAGGGCAATGTGAGACCTCAGCTGAACTCCTGGACCTCTGTTTTACTGAGCCTAATGCTTTGGCTTTGGAATCAAGGTGACAGTTTTCCTTGTGACACCACTGCTACATGATTGTATCCTTTATAGAAGTTGATATGTATAACCAGAAACAGGTGTAATAGCCCTAATGTAATGTTTTAATTGCTAAACTAGGTACCATGTTGTTTGTGACTCTTGCCTGAAGGGGGAAAATAAAATGTGCCTGAAATACAACAGGGTGTTCCCAATTCCATGCCTGTGCTGCCTACAGCTCTTGGCATAGACTGAGGAAGGAGTGTGTGCTTAAATAACCTGTCTGCTACTGGCCAGAGGATGCACAGCAAAGGAAACCTGAGCTTCTCAAAGCTGGGAGGCTCAAATGCACAATTTCAAGAACACGAGGTTAACTTAGTGTCTTGCAGATCCCTGGGTTTTGTGGTGTAGGAATGTACTGGAAGAGCATCTATTAGATGGAGGTTTTCCATCTTGCTTTTGAAATCCATCCCGGCTCAGATAGTGAACTAGAAATGGCAGTTTGGTGTATGTCTGGAAAACTAATTGTAGATGCCTGAAGAAATGTAAAGTCTAGTCTAGGCAAGAAGAGAGGGAGGTGTGAAGTTCAGTGTTTAAAATACTGTTTAGCAGCAATATGCCTGCAGGGGAAAGAAGTGTGGGGGATGTATTAATTACAGCTATGGGCATAAACACATTGCAGTAAAATTCTTGTTCATGTTAGCCTTTTCTTGACTTTAGATTCATAAATACAGGAGCAGTTGGAAGAAAATTTAGTCAGATTGCTCAGGATGGTGCTGCACTGACAACCAAGCTCAAGGAAAGATGCTGACAATTCATAGTTCAGAGGAAAACTTAGAGACAAGTAGAGACACCACAAAATGCCAAGGTTTGGAGGTTCTTTTAAAATGCAGATTGGCTTGTTTAGACTTAAAACAAAACAAAACAAAAAACAGTTCAAATCCAATAATTCTGAGACTTTCCAGTGCAGAAATAGTAACATTAATTTTGGGATTCAGCAGGAGAAATTGTCCAGTAACACTGACTGCAGTACTTTTATCACTTCATTTAATGGTATTGTTGTTTGATGTGCAGTGGGAATTTTTTAAGTGAACTTTCTTTCCTATTCCTTTAATTATTTGAGGTTGTTCACAACACCTATTTCTGCTACCTTTGAAACTGTTTTAAAGCCATATACTACACAGCCAAAGCAGTACAACAGATGGAGACAACTTTGGGCAATATACACACAGCTGGCTGAAAAGATTTTAGGAAATACATCTTCATGCTTGAAAAAGAAAGGAAAAAACGAGGGGAAAAAAGAAAAAAGCTTAGTGGCAAGTATATTTGAAAGTTTTTAAAACATTTTTCTATAGAAAAAAACAGAATTGCTGCTTATCATAGAGTCATAGTAGCAAAGAATTTGGGTTGGAAGGGACCTTTGAAGGTCATCTAGTCCAACCCCCTTGCCATGGGGTGGAGGGAGAGTGACCATAGAGATTCCTCTCTTTGAATCCCAGCTCACAACTTGATTCCAAATACCCTCTTTTAATACTAATCAAAGGTAGGTATCTTGTGAATGATTTGGAGTCACTGAAGTTAATGGGTCTTTTTCTTTTTGCTTTCCCACTGTCTTCCACAATCTTGCTATGAATCTTATTTTCCATTTTGCTTAATATTCCTTATTTACTTGGACATTCTGAGAGAATTTTCTTCTTGCACAATGGGGCAATAAAAAGTGTGGGGTTTTGGTTTGTTTTTTTTTACTGCCTATAGATCCTTTTTTTATAATTATACCACTATCTTCATGTACTTTTTGATAACGTGTAAAATTAGAAGAACTCGTCCATCTAAATGCAGGCATGGAAACTGTCTGCCACTGATAAGCTGCACATTATCATCTAGCTGCAACAAATGCTGCCTTAATTTTTTTTTCCTGTAGTTTTTCCAGATGACTTGTTCTAAATTTCTATTTAATGACACTACATGATCAACTGCCAGACCACTGCTTTTAAACAGGGTACTGCTAGCACAGATTTCTCAACCAATTTTGACTTCCTTTCCTGCCGTCACTCATATCTAGCTTAGTAACTTCTGTGCTTTCAGATATTTATATTATTTAGCAAGCATGGAACTGCTCCTATTGCAGATTGATGCCCCAAGCAGTCCTTTACAATTCAGTCTTCATCTAGGAGTCCCTGGATGGGGTTTTACCAATGCAAACAAAATATATTACTGCTTCAGAATAAGCTTCCTATAGGAAGTGTTCCTCCTGCTCTCTCAAAGTGGATGCTAATTTAATGGTTTTAAGTGATAGCTGTCAAGCATTCACCAAAATCTTGACAATATTTTTCTCTTTCATGATTTCTGTGCAATTCCAGCCCACCTTATGCTGTCCCTTTATATAAGGCAAATGTTCTACAGGTTTTTCAGAAAATCAGGTTTTCAGAAAAGTATGAATACTGACCTACTTAGTTCTCCTCTAAAAGAAACTCTGTAAGACTTTTTGCAATTTGTGCTGCTTCATGGGAAATATTTAGTAATTTGAAAACTTTTCGCCTGTATTTTCATCTTAAAAAAAAAAAAAGGGTATAAAGTAAGAATATATTTAGCAACTTCAGTACTCTTGGCAGTACTTTCTGAAATCACTACAAAAACATGGATATACAAACATGGATGTTAATCAAGAAGTTTAAAGGTGATCTATTCTTAACGTATTTGTTCAGGCTTCAATATCACTTGCCTGGTATTTAGAAAGGGGGTTTTTTTTATTTATTTGATTAGATCAAAACTGCCTCTCTGATTTTGTCATCACGATCTGTTTAAATAGAATGTAATTAAAAACTGCATAACAAGTTTGCTTTCTTTAATGACCAACAGCAATCTTTGGTTTTATTGCATAACTGCTACCAAAAGACTTCTTTAAAAAGTCTCAAAGTTTGCACATATTAATGTCAAATAGTTGATCTATAATAATTAGCTGGGGATGGTGTAGAATATGCCTTGCCTTAGCTGTTCCCCTGGGTGTTTCTGTTTGAAACTCTTAGGATAAAAGCGGGAAGGTTTGCATGGAGGAGCAGTATCTCCTCTTACATCAGCTGGGAAAAGGATGGGGCAAGTTTCCAGGCACTCTCTTCTGAAGCAGGGGCAGCAAGCACAGCCTAACAGAGATAAGGAACAAGTGTGGGGAGTCAAACAGCTCTCCTGGGTTGCCAGAGGAAGTAATTTACGAGAAAAGTGTGCTTTGCACTTGCAGAGAAGAGTGGGATAATAAAAAGGAGAAGGGGAGCATAGTATTACGCCACGTTGGCTGAAACAACTCTACTCTTTTCATCTTTCTTGAGTCGAGTCTTGATCCTAAAGCACTTCCATTACTTTCTCAGAAGCGATGAGAACCAGCACTGGAACAGAGGAATTACTGCACTAAAAATAACATCAAAACTACTGTTCTTACTGTCAGGTTTCCTCTGTGCACCAAGAAGCCATCCATTGTCTCATCTTTGGGGTTTTTTATTTGCATTGAACCCTGTGGTGGCCAGGAGCTGCCTTTCAGGAAGACTGTGTCACCAAAGCACCCCAAAGTCAGAAAGCACAGCAGTGGATGGCATGGCAGCTCTGTGATGGCACACTGGTACCACATTTACTTTGTCCTGCTGGTGGATTTTCCTGATTGCATTAAGCTGGCCAAGATCTGACAAAACTGAGCGGTGTCTTGGAATACAGTGAGGATGTTTCTGGGAACAGGCTTTGGAATGACTACCATGACATGATATGGTTCAAACTATTTCCAGTCAGTCTCAACAAATGAACTGGAATCCTTTTTGGAAGTTATTTCACACTTTCTCTGTTTTACTGTTCATACATATCTTAAAGAAATCCAAGAGATATTCAGCCTTAGATGGCATTCCCTTGGCAAGATTTGAGAAGAGAGTGTTAAAATGCTGAGCTGGTGCAGCCTGCATAGTGTTACTGATCACAAAGTCTGGCTCTCAGAATTTTAAGCTTTAGCAATAATCCAAATGTCAGGGAGAGGACAGGTGGAAATATTTTCTTAACTGCTTTTCAGCCAGTTTTGAGCAGCTTCATGCTGCATGTTTACTACTGTTTCCTTCAGTTCAGCTGAAGTGTCTTGAGAAACAATGGTGCTGCAGCATCATGGCAAGTGTTTTGGGCCATAGGTGGCTTTGCCATTCTGCTTACCCTGGAGAACTGAAAAAGTAGAATAATTGACAGTATAACCTGCAGATCTAAGTGGGTCTTGCCGTGCAAATGTGTCTGATTAAAAGGACAATAAATACTGCCATACTTGGAAAAAGACACTTTAATAATCAGTGCCAGCAATTGCTGTTCTTGTTCTGGTGCATTTATGAGAACAAGTGAGTAGTTTGTAGCCACCTCTATAAAGCCTGAAAAAAAGTGTTAAAAAAACGGCACCAGTAGTTTGGAAGTTTCAGCTTAAATGACCTGAAGGAAATCAACAAATAAAGCTTAGAAACTTGGCTGACCTGATCACCAGCAGCAAATGACCAACGAGAACTTTACAGCTGGTGATCAGATCAGCCAAGTTTCTGAGCTTTATGTAAGGGCTAGGAGAGAGATTTATGGGCAAATTTCTTTCACAGTGTGCTGTTTTTCTAACATAGATTGTAGTACTTTAGAATTGTTCATTAAAGTTTCAGTTTTGGGTAGAATGTGACAATCAGAGATACATATGTAATGCCAGTTTGCCCTTTTGCCTCATGGTTTCCCTGTAGGACACACAGGACTTGTTTGAAGACTCATCCATGCTTCAGAGCAGGATTCTCACTCAGCTCTGTTCAGAGGGATAAGGTGAGCTTTATGAGTGTTTTTCTTGATGCATGTGAGAAAAATGCTGACATGAGGTACCTGGTGGTCCTTCCCTGATACCTTTGTGTGCTTTTGATGTAAAATGGTGTTATGGAGCTAGGTGGACTGTTCTGTAGATTTCCTCTTCAGTGGAGGCATCTGTAATTTTTCTTTATCTTTCCAGTCTTTGCAGGATGACAGCAGCACAGTTACTGTGGGGTTTTATTTGCTGCAATTGCCACTGTGTTTTGCTGCGTGCATTGGAATTCAGTTAGCGTGTGTTTTCACTTTACTGAAGCTGCTGTTATTAGCAGCTATTTTCCTAACAGTGTGTGTTATATCTCATGCTGGTCAGCCTGAATATAGGGATGTCCCAGGATAGCAGGTAATGGACAAATCTAATGGATTAAATTAATGCCTGTTGTAGTCTGAACAGCTTCAGCTAGAATTATCTCAGAAAATAACTTGACCCAATATGTGAACAGAACTGTTATTATCAAGAGTACTGGTGATATCTTCTCTTTCACTCCTATTATTAGAACTCTAATGCAAACTTTAGTCCTTGTGAGAGTGATCAAGGAGACATCTGCCTTCACTGAAATCAAAGCCAGATGTATTCTCCATACACACAACCAGATCCTTGGCTGGTGTTGGCAGCCCAGCTGATTTCAGTGCATCTGCAGAATCGAACACCATTCTCTGCTGTCCTCCACGAACCTGACATTACAGTCGGCTTGCACAATGCTCTTGGCACGTAACTACTCCATTTAATGTGTAATCTGTTGGTTTATTCTGGGCAGGCCAGAATGGAGATTAAGTGTCCAGCCCGCCTTGCAGATGGTATAAGGCTGGGGCTGGTTGTGACAATATGCCCCTGAAACCAGGAAAAACAGCAAAATTGCTTGACAACTGGTTAATAGTTGGATGCATTTGCTTTGCCTGATTGGTCAAATGTCTGCCTTTCTTTCCACCCCTCCTTTCTTTCTTCTTGCCATTGATTTTAATGGGGTTTTCATTCATTTTAGTAGTGAGGAACTTACTATCACAATGGGAAACCTTTGACTCTTACAAATCAAGTATATCAAGTGATCTACTGCCACCAGACTCCTACAAAATTGAATAAAAACAAACACAAAAACCACTCCAAAGACTTTCTGGTAGTCTGAAGCAAATGGACTTACCTTTCTGATTTTTTCCTGAACTATCAGTGGCTATCTCGAAACTGTTCCTGTATTGCATTTTGCTGACAAACTCTGAACACAGGATGAAGTTTGATGAATTAAGTGAAGGAACAACATGCTCTTTTGGCTTATATTTTCCTTCAGGATGCAGAAATGGAATGTTTGCATTTCTTCTTTTCCACTTAGTGCAATGTAGCTTGTTTGCTTGCTGTCTGAAGAAAAAGCAAGAGAAGAAAAATTATGATATTTGGGGAGAAAATTTTCATTTCTACAATAAATTTGCTGCATTCTAAAGACCTTAAATTAGTACTAATACATAAATGTTTATCAGGGGCTAATAGAGTGACCAGTAATGCAATCTCAAAGAGTGTGGAAACAGTCTAAAAAGATTATCTTGCAAATTTTTCCTGCTTAGCAAAATAGCTCTTTTGCTTTCATAGTCAGTCTGTCATGTCCTTAACCATCCTTACGATTTGACAATAATGTAGGTGTTGATGTTTCAGTGAGAAGTCATCCCTAAAAGGGAGAACCATCAAATGAATAAACAGCCTTGTGAATCTTATTCTCCTTAAACTCATTCCAGGTAAAAAGTAGTATGGGACCTTGCTTTTAAAACTGAGGTGTTAAAAGTCTTATACATCAGGACAGCATTTATGTTGCTATTCAGTGGGAAAAAAAGGCTAATGAAGTACATGCTGCATCATTTTGCTGAAATGGGATAATTTTCTCTACTGTGTTCTATATTCAAGTGTTTTAATAAGTTCCTTTCTAATTGCACATCTCCTTTCAGGTAGCACTGTCCATTCAGCCTCTGAGGGAGGCCCTGCCATGTATTTGCTTAAAGCTCTGAAGTATTTGAATGTTTTCCCCCCTAATGAAGTCTTTATTTTAAGATAACCTTCAAAAACCAGCAGCAATCTAAGGTGTATAAGAGGAATAGAGACACTGAAGATAACAAATTCTGGCAGTCTTCTAGTCTCTTTATTGCCCTTTGAAAATTAAGACTACTAGAGAGGGAGCTTTCTCCCTGAGGCATTTCCTTAATGTTTTCTAAATGTTGCTTCATCACCCAAATGGTCAGAGCCCCTGAAGAATCCTATTACCGATGCACAGATTTTTGTGTTGTGAAATATGTTTCCATGTTTAGCTGCATTCCTGAAGATGTAACTGAGATAAAGCACATGTAAAAGCTTTGCTTATAGACTTCTCCACGGCTCAGACTCAAACAACTTTTCCTTCAAGATGCATTAGAAGCAAGATGTTTCCAATGTGATGCTGGTTACCTTGTGTTACAAATGGTTAGTCTGGTTCATGCAAAATATTCCTTAATCATCAAGGAAACTTGCTTTCAGCACACCCTTACACAAAATTCACCAGGAGTTCAACAAATTACAGTTCAGCTGCTGAAGCATGGCCAGCTTGGGCTGCTTTGGATATCTACATTTCACTTATTCCACTATTCATTGGATTATTTCCTATACTCAACTAAAGCTGAAAAGAAAATGGGGAGACCAGAAGGAATGGGGAAGCCCACGGTTCTGTCGGACTGAAAGTGGTGGCCGGGAACAGGGATGAGGAAAATTAAAATTGCATATACTTAAAGCACATTGAAGCCCATGTGTGTGTGCTGTACACAGACTGAGCTTTCCATGTCAGGATCTCAATCCTAGACACAAACGACCTGACTGAAGTTAGGAAGTCATGGTGTACTACACACCTATTTACAAAGCTGCTTCAGATACAATTCGTAGACATGAGTGAGTAGTGTATAATTTCTTGATATTTGTTCTGAACCCTTCCTTTTTCTTTCTCTGAGTTCTGTTGCTCCTGTTGTTGTAGCCTCTGTGTTGAGAAGTTTGCCTGGATTTTTCACTGGAACGATTTATGCCTGTCTTTGCTGGGAGGGACATTTTATGCATGGTTCTCTACAGAATCCTGACTTCTTTTGCCAGACCATTGAGGCCTACGTAACATCATTGTTACACTGGGAAACACAATTCTGTTCTTGCTGCCAATGGTGTAGTTAAGAAAAAGTGTTCTTCCATGAATAGGCTGGCAATAACAGGGACCAGTGGCAAATTTAAATGAGCCATTACTGAAACACAACTTGAGAAATGCAGAAAATCAACCTAAGCTTTCTAGTCATAATGAGCTGATTTTCTTCTTTTATAGCAACAAATCAGTTGGTAATAGCAGGTGATACCATGTTAAAGAGAGAAAAATGAGCTGAAACCTCTCCAACCATAAGCTTTGTAATAATAGAGCCAGTTTCCTATTTTGCAACAGGGTAATGTTTCCAACCTGCAAAGAAGAGTCAGTTGGCTTCAATAACTTCTTGCTAAGAAAAAACAGAAAACTACCAAAAAGGAGATGACCAGGACAATGCATAATGTTTAATTCATGAAATGTAGCTATTTCATTATTTTTTTCCCATTTTGAGGAAAGCCATGAAGGCAGCAGTAGTACACACACCCCTCTCCAAGACTATTGTACGTGTAGTTACTTGTCCATTTATGGTTAGTCCTGCTATATGCCTTTGTATATAATTGATCAATGTGTGCATAATCAAAGAATAATTAGCCAAAGCACATTGGCTTTTTTTTTTTGTGGGTATTTAATCACAAGGGTATGCAGAGCATAATGTTTTCCCCACTTGAAATATTGCATGCACCAATTCAGAAACTTTAGGTTTATTGGAGAGATACTAATGTTGGAGCGCATTGCCCCAGTCTCCAGTTTGGGCATAGGTGGTTTGTTCTGGTTTAAATTGCAGGACTGCTGAAACTATGTAAGCAAAGAATAGTGTCTTTCCTTAACATTTCATTAGTCCCTTTCATTCAGCTCTCCTCAATATCACTGCAAAGCAGTCTGCAGAGGATGAGGGAGGCTTCACTCCACATTTCTCTGGAGTAAAAGAGCTTTCCTCTCCTTTTTGGCCTCAGGCACTGATCTTAAGCAAGGCTATTACTGCAAGACTGTGGCAGTGATTGATATGGAACATAAAACTTCCCAGAGAGACTATTAAATCAGTGTTGACCTGGTTTTGATAACACATAATATTTCCATGAATTGTAAGCGAGTAAACAAGATTTGACAAATACTTTGCATAAATGGACTTTGAAACAGAAAAGACTGTTAAAAAGTCAGGAAGGATACAGAGGCTATTATTTGAAGGGGAAAAAAAGAAAGAATGTTTAGTAGAACATCATTTTACTGAGTTAGAAACTTCTTGCATCACTAGTGTGTCATTTCTTGTCTTAGACAACTCTGCTATTGGGAAAGCTTTTTAAAATACTTAATGTCATACCTTGCTGGGATCAACTGGGGAAAAAAATATACAAATCATGTAAGCAAACTGAAGGAACAGAGGAAACTTTGTCTTGGGTCTAGTCCTCTTTTGGATTACACATGTGCCAACAACTGCTAAAATTGAGATATTCTTTATTACTCTTTTGATGATTCTTCATGATAAATACAGGAGGGAAATGGAAGCACGTCTTCAGATAAATTATATTTGGGATAATGTGAACTTCAAAACAACAATGTCCAAGAACTGGCAGTACTGTGTAAATACCTGGCTCCCCTGAGAAGAATTGCTGGTTAGTCTTGAGTCCAGTATTGTTGGTGACGTGCCAAAGAATGGCTGATGTGCCAAGTGGGAAGTAACCAACCCATAATTTTCTGGATTATACTTTATCCCTTTAAGGGAAATCTAACATTCCTTAGAC
Source organism: Margarornis squamiger (assembly GCA_035222235.1). NCBI lineage: Eukaryota > Metazoa > Chordata > Aves > Passeriformes > Furnariidae > Margarornis > Margarornis squamiger. The sequence continues at coordinate 11,170,472 of JAWWTY010000123.1, read as the reverse complement.
AGCTACTTACACCCTAGAGAGCAGTCTGTGTGGCCAACCGTGGAACATGATTGTCTGCCTTGCCTTCAGCAAGGCTTTTGACACTCTCTCAGCATTCTCACAGGCAAACTTAGGAAGTGTGGCTTGGATGAGTGGACCTTGAGGTGGATTTAGAGCTGGCTGAATGGCGCATCCAAGAGGGTTGTAATCAGTGGCACAGTCTAGTTGGACGCTTGTCACTAGTGGTCCCTCAGTGTTCAGTACTGGGCCTGGTATTGTTTAACGTGTTCATGGATAACTTGGATGAGGGGGCAGATGACTCCTCAGCAGGTTTGCTGATGACACAAAGCTGAGATGAGTGGCCAATACCTCAGAGGGCTCTGCAGCCCTTCAGAAGGACCTTGACAGGTTGGAGGGATGGGAAGAGAATTGTCTGTAATTCAACAAAGGCAAGAGCAGAGTCCTGCACCTGGAGAGGAATAACCCCATGCAGCTGTAAGGCTGGAGGCCAACCAGATGGAAAGCAGCTCTGTGGAGAAGGACCTGGTGGTCCTGGTGAACAACAAGATGTCCGTGAGCCAGCAGTGTGCCCTTGTGGCCAAGAGGGCAAATGGATCCTGGGGTGCATTAGGAAGAGCATTACCAGGAGGTTGAGAGAGGTGATCCTGCCCCTCTACTCAGCCCTGGCGAGGCCTCACCTGGAGTGCTGTGGCCAGTTCTGGGCTCCTCAGCCCAAGGGAGACAAGGAGCTCCTGCAGTGGGTCCAGCAGAGGGCTACAAAGCTATTAAGGGGCTGGCGCATCTTTCTTATGACGAAAGGCTGAGGGAACTGGGCCTGTTTAGTCTCAAGAAGGGAGAACTGAGAGGGGACCCCATCAACATTTATAAGTATCTGAAGGGAGGGTGCCGAGAGGATGGATCCAGGCTCTTCTCAGTGGTGCCAACAATAGGACAGGAGGCAACAGGCAGAGACTGATGCCAAGGAAGTTTTATGCTGAGAGGGTGCTCAGAGTTCTACAGAGCCTTCAGCAGTGCATCTGGGTGCAGTGCTTGTCCCTGGAAGCAGTCCCTGCTGGGAGTGTCTGCTGCAGTCAGAGACCTGCCCCATTGCCACTGTGCCACATCCAGTCCTACAGCACGCACAGCCTCCGCTCAGTGCACTTGTCGTGTTTTGCTGTGAGCAGGCTGTGCTCCCTCTTTCGGTTCCAAAAGAATTGCTCCATGCCTAAGAGCATAGATCATATCTGCTTCTGCACCCCTGCACATTTGAGTGTCTGTCCAGTTGGGTATGCCATAGACCATTAGTTTTACACCATTGCTGTTGCTCCTCAGACTCCTACTGGGACACAGAACTGTTGCTGCTGTTGTCGTAAAGTGTCAGTGACTTGCTCATAGCATGTTTTTCTACTTTGTTTTACAAATTTCAGTTCTTGGGTCTGTTCTTACCTTACAGCATTCATTGTAAACTGATTGTTTTAAAAGCTTTACAAGCTCTGAGTCTTACGCAGTAGCTGGTCTTGAGGGTATATACTTGATGGCTCTTAGTTCTTGAGGGGATATTTAATATTTAGGGGGGCTCATTTCTTCTCAGATGCAGCTTATGAATATTCAGCCTAATATTCCATTCACAGCACATTTAATAGTCATCACACTTCAGCACCTTCTTTTTTTTCACCTCTCCTCTTTTCAGGGGGGGAGTGTTGTGATGTGTAACTCTCTCTGGATCTGGTTTGGTTGACATGGGGGCCCTTGGCAGGCAGCTGAGGTTCTCTCTTCCATTAATAATTGTACCTGGCGATGTGGCAAAGGTTTGAATGTCTGATTTGTATCTTCTGTCACAGTAGAAACTCAGCCTGACACTGCAGATGCCGCAGGTTTATGAAGTAGGAAGGCTTATTTGGCGAGGTCGAGTGACCTCAGTTATTTATAGTACATGGCTCAGTGGCTTTGGGTTGACACCAGCTTTGGAGAAGAGGTTGTGGTGCAATTTCTTTGCAGCTCTGGCTGAGCTTGGCCAGCTTCCATGTTGTGAATCCTGAGCCTGAGCAGGCTGGTATGGACTGGTTGATAGACACAGACAGGGCTGCTTCTAAACTCAGTCTGCTGTCCTGGAAACTCTCTCCTTAAAATTGCAGAGGCCTTTTAGAGGGGTCCTCTGGAAGAGAACAGAGACTTCCTGATTAATATTCTCTGCCACCTTGTATTTCAAATGAAATCTGGTACCTAATTCATTATTCAAGCCTGTGGCTTGCCCTGCCCTGCTGGTCAGCTATGATTGATATTCTGTACTTCAGCCATAACATGTTCTAAGTGATAGCATGACTTGCTTTTCTGAGTTTTCTTATCGGCAACTGCACTTGCTGCTTAGCCTCAAAATGAGGCTAATTCTTCCAACTACTGATCAAGTCTAATCGTGCTGTTCTCAATGTTCCTGTGACTCTGTGTCAGCTGCAATCAACTGCCCACTGTTTATCCACCCCGGCTGCAGGAATTGCAGCCAGCTTCAGTAGCCTGGGTGCCTGTGAGCCAAGTATGTCTGCAAGTATTAGTCACACCATGAGAAGCCTCTCCTTCTTCATCTTTGCTTCAGAACATGAAGTAGTGTTTTCTTGAGGCAGTTGTGGTAACGGGTCCCAGCACTGCTGTTTCCCATAACTCTTATGTAATTGCCTCTCAGCTGTGTATTTATCTTCCTATGAGGCATGATGTTTCTGTAGAGTATTTCCTGGTTCTTGACACATGCATCCTCAGTTTGAGTTCCTCTTTCCCTCTGGATCTCTTTTAGCTTTAGCCCGTGTACATGTTCCATCCCAGTGGTCCTTGCCGGGAAAAAGAGAAGGTGCACCACAAATTGCATTTAAACAAGCCCAGGGACAGAAGTTAAATGCTATAAGAATGTCAGTAATGGATTTAGCCATATGCTCCTCCTTTTTCACCCTACTGGGATTCTGTCTACTACTGAAGCAAGAGGGAGAGGCGCTAGGGAAATTCCAGCTGTCATTGAAACATAGCTCTCTACTGGCATAGTTAGTAGCAGTGTACCAGGTGGCATGGAGTACATTGAGCAGATTCATTTTCAAGAGTTCAGCTGAGGCCATCTATTGTTTATCCAGTAAATCCAACTTTAAAACTTCTAACTTGGGATTGGAGAGGTTCTGCTTGCATGGCACACAGCAGTGATCCCGTATAAACTCCCCCTGATGATTCAGATTTGTTCAAGAGCAGGAGGTTTAACAGCTTATTGTTGTACTAGCACGCTTTATGTCAGATCAGGTATTGTTTATTCTCACAAAAGCAGTATAAAACCCACGCTGTGGTGTGTAGGCTAATCTGCCAAAAGCACGATGGCCTGATCCAGATCAAATGAGGTCCTGCTGGGTGATCATGTGCAGCCCTGGTGGTATTTGCTGTGGACCTGCAGTGACAAGTACACAGCAGAAAGTGCTCTGGAGATCTTGGCAGAGCTCGAGCTCTAGATGTTGCTATTCAGTCTGCCTGAGCCATGTCTAGTGCAATGAAGGGGAAGCTGGAGAACCTCAAAAACCTTTGAGGCCATATAAATTAGAATCTTTGTTCTTCAGCCTTAGCCCGCAGACTTTTGGTTCTGGTCTCTGTAGGAAATGGTTCTCTCTTGTTCCTTCCTGTTTCTGAAGCTTTAACTGTTTCCAGCATTTTAAGACAAAGAGTTCACCCCAAGAATGTCTCCTGTTGCTGAGCTTTTCCCCTGCAGGACTTGCAAACATGTGAGGAGCAGTCCACAGCTAAAACAGGATGCTTACATTATCTATAATCATTGTGTAGGGTGAAGAGTGTCTCAAGACAAAGACAGAGGATGTAACATTGCTTAGCTATCCCCATTTCTCATCCCCACATTACAGTTTGGACTCCCCATGTGCTGCTGAATCTGTTACAAAAAAGGAAAAAAAAAAAAAGCTATTTTTTCCAATGGTAAATATTCCCTGACTCCAACCTTTGAGGAAAAGAGGTTTTGTACTTTGATCAATTGCCAGCTTGAGTGGGGCCGACCCCTCAGAGTAGCCCAGTACTCTGAGCAAATGTTCAACAAAAAATAAAAAATAAAAAATAAAAAGAAGAAAAAGAAGCAGCAGAACAAAACAGAACCCTACAACCTATTCTGTGTCCAAAGCTTCAGTTTGCACAAGCTAGCAGTCATTATCAGATGTTAGTGACAGGTGCTGTAATCTGAGTGCCACCGCTGAATGAAAATATAGGCACTGTCCCTTCTCTGGCTGCTCCTCTGTGTAAGGTATTGAGAAGAGAGATTTGAATCCAGAGCATGTAGCAATCCCATAGTTTAGGCTATGCATTATTAAGTATTATGTCTTTGCACACCTGCTGGTAATTTGCTGGGGCACTGGAACTCATTTGGACTGTTTCCTGAGCTGAGAGAGCTTTTTGGGGATCTCTCATGCAGTTCAAATCCAGTGGGGCAATGTCAGAGTGGGTCTGCTGGGTGAGTCCCACTGCCTGTGGGAGAAAGGGAACGGCCACAGGTCAATAATGGAAAGCTGCTTTAGATCCTGCTGATTTTGCAGCTGAGACTTGTCTAACAGAGCCATGTCCTTCTTTTTCTCTAGGCACTCCAAGGAACAGTCCAATGGCTCTCTCAATACTTGAAGTTTGGAGGGGATGGCCTTTGAGTTTGAGAGCTGTTCTTACAGTAAGAGAACAATTGTATCAGCAGTGGCTGAACCTGTTTCAAGCTCTTCCCACCTTTTCTTTTGCCTTGGCTTTGAACCCACAATAGCTGTGCCCACTGTGAAGCATAGGGAGTTTCTGTGTTGGATCTACCAATACAAACTGTTATGAAGGATCTGTCTGGGACACAAGTGCCTTGTCTGCCAGTAAAGCCTTGAATCCTTGGAAGATGGGTAAAATCTACATCCCAAGCACAGTGTTTAACACAGGCTGTTTAATTCTTCCCTGTGCTGTTTGCCAGTGCTTCATCCATGCTGCAGAGAGCAGTGCAGGCCTGGAGCACCCAGGTTTCTTCTGCCAACATTTAAGCCAGAGCAACTTTCTGTCTGGGCTTTCCTTCAGCCACTGATTTCCAATTGTATGTAAAAAGGAGTCACTTGGTTTGTTTATCAGGCCTGGCAAACAGGCAAGGTGGTGAGTAAAAAATAGGTAGAAGTGATTCAGCTGAAAAGACCAAAATAAGGAAGGAGCTTGTCTAGGAGATTCTTTAGTTTCTTTTCTCCACCCACCTGCTTTGTGCTTTTTGAGTCAGGGAGGACTTTCAGACAGTCCCCAGGTCTTGATATTCCCCAATGTTCTGTCTTGTATGAGGCTGTCACACTCTTTTAATGATCATATCAATTAATAATATCCTGTATAGCCCCAGGGGCCAATTAGTAGTACGTGGATTATATCATATTAAAATGTACCTGTACTATCAAGATGCTTGTCCTGGTGACAGGCAAAATCAGAAAGCATGAGAAAAATACTGCTCAGAAGGGCCCCACTAAAGCAACCTGTGTCACCACTGGCTTTGTGCAGCCGAACTTCTTTTACCACTGTTCTGCCTCTTGGCCATTTGGAGAATTAAGCAATACACAGGGATACAGTACAGAGCTATGTTATATCTTCCTACACTGAAACACTGCCCTAATGGTAGCTCTGTATTAAAGTGGAGGCCTCTCTCCAGTTCATCCAGTTAAAAAAAAAGAACAAGAGATAAAAAAGAACTCTGATTGTGAGGAAAAAATGCCGAGGAATGTTAGCTGATGAAGTTTTTAAAGGAAGTGGATAAAAGTGGGATAAACTGTCACTGATGCTGGAGTCCTTGATATTGGTCATGCAGCAGAAGGAATTATGCAGGTCTTCCCTAGCTGACTGAAAAGATGGCAAAAGGTGGTCTTTTGTGACCAAAATTCAGTGATTCCTGAATTTTGTCTCATGTATGCTGCCTTATATTATGCAGAACACTTAAGCAGCACAGCTACAGACTCTGTTCTGCTGGGGCACAGGGGAGTAAATCTTGCTCAGCAGAGCCCAACACACAAAGCCTGCCTGGGAACTAAGGTGTGCACCCAAGCACTGCCCCTCAGCCTGCCTTGGGAAGCAGAACTGGTTCTGGAAATGTAAGTGATTGCACTGCCTGCACCCCAGGTGTTCTGCCATGTCTTGCCAGGTACTCTGTTTTTAAGGGCATAAGGAGGAGACTGCAGTTTCCCCTAAGAAATTACCTGAAATATCCTTTGATAAAACCTTTTGAAAAATAACACCCAATATTTCACTGGTTCTTTTGGCAGCAAGAGAAAAGGGGGATCTTCAGAAGCTCTAACTAAACATGAAAGGTAAAACTGAACGGAAAAAGAGGATGGTGGAAAGGAGATTTTCGTAACAAAATCCTTTTCCAGATACTGCTTATTTGTGGCGTTTGGGCCACTTTCATGCTAGTAACATACTATTGCCTTGATTAGTATTTGGATCATTAAAAGCAACAGATTTGTGTGAAATAGTAACTACTGGGTAGATGTTGGGGAAAAGGGGAACTCCTTATAGCAGTTTAATATAGATGTTACCAAATTCCGTGCTATAGGGGCATGCTTAGAATCCATATTTTTTAAGCAGGTCACAGCATTGCTCAGTATTTACAAATATAGCCTCTCAATTTTTTCTCTTATCACCTTTCTCATAGTTACTTTCAGTGATTTCTGTGACTGTTTTCTATTAAACCTGTATTTGTATTATTTACAGGCACCTCCGTATTATTCCCAAGAAGTTTTTCATGTTGACTTCTTTATTTGTTGTAGTTTATATTTTCCTTTCGTGGCTGGCTATAGGTTTTCCTGAAATGACATTCCAATTTTAACATGGCAATATAATGTCAGTGTTAAAGTGTTCCTAAGCAAGAAATGCCCTGTGATAATTTAAGCCTCGGGAAATGAAGAAGAGGCTATTACAAATGAAGCAGCTCCTCTGAGGTCAGGCAGGACTCAGCACAGCAAGAGTTTACTTTGGCCACCTTCAGTCACCTTGAAGAGCCCGTGGTTTCTGAGGGGCCACTCGGATCACCCGGGCTGCTTGCCCAGTGAAAATCTGTTCAGCAGGGACAAGGGGAGATGAATCTGAGAGTCTCCTGCCTAGGAGCTTTCTGAAAAGATTAATTACTCTCTGAAAGAGTCCAGTAATGAGAAACGATGTTGCTTTTGTCGCAGGCCATTGGGTCCCTGGATGGTGGTTCCCATTTTCCAGGGCTAATCTCTAAAGTAAATAGTTTTCTTTTTGTTGACTGTCAGCGGTGTGTCACTGTGCAGTGACCTGCATGTGCAAGTGCTGTGGACTAGAGGTCCTGTGGCCTCTGTCAAATCTGTACAGGGCATATCTCACTCTCCCAGTGCCCCCTGCCATCCATTCCTTTCAGTCTGAAAGGAAGGAGATTGAGCAATTTGTCACCGCTTGTTGAGAAGTGGCCTTTGCTGCTTGGTGTCCAAGTCCTTTCTTGCTGGCCTTTCTTCTCTTGCTTCTGAACCTGTTTTTCATTTCTGCAGGGATGCTTTGCTCCATTCCTCCTCTTGCCCTTTTTTCCCATTTTCTATTGTCTGCTTAACTCCTTCTTTCTTTACAGATTTTGGCTTTACGTGTCTGCATGCAGGCACACACACACACACATACACACAGAATTTAAGTAAATAGAAAAATTTACTTCCAGTAGACACCTACAGACCCAATTCTTTCCTCTATGATTTCATACTGTCATGTGGTCTACTGTGGGTCCCTGACCAATTAAAATTATGACAACCAAACAGCATGCACATACTCTTCCTATTATTTTTTTTATTTATTTGCGTGTGTTTGTTATTTCCTTTCTAAAAGGTATGGGAGCATCTTTCAAGGGGCTGTTTCTTTGAAAACTATTGATGTCAGTGGGTATGTATGAGTACTGATTTGCTGTGCAGCTGCATTGAGTCATCCACAAATAATGACAAGAATACCTAAATTAAAAATCTTGACTTTTATTAGAAAATTTGCCTTGATCACATGACAACTTTCACCTGGTGACAAATTTGACTGTATATCTACAGACAGTCTTTAATATGCACCCCAAAAGATTGAAAGCACTGCAAAGGGAGGAGCTGAGGCTACCCAGAAATCTGGTCCTCTCTATCCAACAAAAGTCATTCTTTGTTGCTGCTGTCACACTCCACAGCACACCTGTCTTCTTCGGTGACAAGATTGGTGACTGCAGTTTGGCTCTGGGGAAAAAAAAAACCAAACAAAACAAACAGGTGCCATTCTGTGTACAGGTCTGCAACTATTTATTTTCCACGTGGTTGCCCTGTGACAATTCTTCATGAATAAAAAGGTGCAATGAGGAGATTCTCGCTGTGATGAACCCTGCAGTGCTTCAGCAGTGCTGCCGCAGCTGATGACTGAAGACAGCTGAGAGAACTAAACCTTAGGCATATCAGCCTAATAAAGTGGATTGTAATGCAGCACGGTTATTTTATGGCTTTTTGGGTCCTTTTAGGGACCTTATTTCTTTATCGTATAATGAGCCAAAAGAGTATCAGTGAGTGACTCCTCACAGAGGGTATCACAGTGATCCATGCCCACCAAATAGAGGCAGCTGGCCGGGAAGCATACCACTTTATCCCAGCTGAAGGGAAAAAACCAGAGATTATTTCAAAACTAAATACACACTCAGCACTCTCTGGGGCACATGAGCAAGCTGGATTTCAGCCATGTATGTCCCAAGCTTTACATAAGCTGAGATCTTGTGCATGCACTCTGAAAGGCTTAACTGCTCATCTGGTAATGGAGTGCTTCTGAAGCTGTAGGAGACAAACAGCCCTCACCTCACAGATCTTGTAACCTGGGTATGTGATAAGAAAATGAGCAGACGTAAAACCAAAGGTAGCATCCAGCTGAGCTTGAGAGTTTGGAATAAATGTAAGGGGAGTAACAACCGTATGGGGGCAATGAGTCACTGGCAGGTGTTGTGTTCTTTGGAAGGCATCGGTGAGTCTTAACCAGGAATTTAAGTCACTGTAGATTTTCTTTACAGGAAGCTTCTCATTTCCTAAAGGAACGTGATAAAAGAGGAGGGAGCAGCATTGGAGAGCACCAGCAGCTGGAGAGCCATCTCTTATCTTCTTGGTCAGCTTCGAACAGGCACTGACCAGTGTGTGCTTTGATAGAAGTGGGTGAGAGCAAGGAGCAGAGCTTATTTGATCCAACAGGAGAAGAAAGAGGTAGATGAGGGATGCAGAGTATGAAAACCTTACAGAGGTGATGAGTCGGCAAGATACTTTTTAATGCAATGTGTTAAACAGTTTTATAGGGAGAGAAAGTAGATTTGTTGAAATCAGAAGGAGGGAGCTTCAGCTGTAGACAGATGAGACAATGAAAACGTGAACCAGAGCTTTACCAAAAGAAAAGGGGGATAAATTTTTAAGGCAGTTTGCAGGTAGAATGAACATGATTTGTGTTGAACAGGTTGCTTCTTCTCTTGCCAGCTGTGTGCATTAAAGAGAACACTGCTTTTGCCATTCACAGGTTACTCCTCTGACAAAATTACTGAAAATTTCCATGCCTGTCGTTATTTAGAAACAATTGCAACTCAGCAAATCTAATTATTTCAGTTCCCTCTGTTTTGGTTCCTCTTACTGTTGAAATTAGTTCCTCTGCTAGAATCTTCAAGCTTTTGCAACTTTAGTTTTATTCGTTATTGCTGATGTAACAATTTCATCAGCATAAAAATCCTCACAGCTTGCACAGTACTTTTCTGTAGTTCTGAAATCCTGTGAGAAGATTTTTGTTCAGGAACCTAAAACTTTTAAAGACTATCCAAACTGGTTTTCTCAATTTTTATTTTCTTGTTTATGTCACTACTAAAAGCAAAAGCTCACACAATTCTTGGATGTTTTGTAATTAACCTTCATCTAACTCCCACTCATGTTCACAGAAATACTTCCTTTCACATCAGTTAAACTGATCTGAGTGAGGTTAAAACCCTGATAATACAAATCTTACTACAGGAATCTCAAGGATTGTGGTAATATAAGCAAAGATCAGTACCCGTTGGGGCCATAATGCTAATTTTGGTAAGCAACACTCTTTTGAAAAATGAAATAAAAATCATAATCTGTTATATTCCTACGGCTAATATCCACGTTGGCTGGGGAAAAATGTTGTCTCTGGAACCATGAGAAATTGTTTCAATTCTCAACTATGATCATCATCAAGCATGTAGAAGAAAAGGTCATCAGGAGCAGCCAGCATGGATTCCCCAAGGGGAAATCATACTTGACCAATCTGATAGCCTTCTGTGATGGTGAGGCAGGATGGATTGATGAAGGGAGATCAGTGGATGTTGTCTACCTCGACTTCAGCAAGGCTTTTAACACTGTCTCCCATAACATTCTAGTAGGCAAACTCGGGAAATGTGGGTTAGCTGAATGGACAGTGAGGTGGATCAAGAACTGGCTGGATGGCAGAGCTGAGAGCGTCACGATCAGCAGAGCAGAATCCAGTTGGAGAGCTGTGGTCAGTGGCATTCCCCAGGGATCAGTACTGGCTCCAGTCTCATTCAACTTGTTTATCAACAACCTTTGGATAAAGGGATAGAATATACCCTCAGCAAGTTTGTTGATGAGACAAAGCTGAGGGGAATGGGTGATACACCCCAAAGCTGTGCTGCCTTTCAGCAGGACCTTGATAGGCTGGAGAGCTGGGCAGAGAGAAACCTAATGAGGTTCAACAAGGGCAAGTGTAGGGTCCTGCTCCTGGGGAGGAATAACCCCAAGCTCCAGCACAGGCTGGGGGCTGACCTACCAGAGAGCAGCTCTGCAGAGAAGGTCCCAGAGGTCCCTTCCAACACTAAAAATTCTGTGATTCTGTGAATGCCTATTTCAGTATACTGCACAGAAGGAATGTTTTCTCATACAGCAGACATCACTGAGGATTTCCCAAGTACCATTTTTGCACTCTCTATTTAGCATAAACTGTAGATGTGTTAGATTCATCCTTGTGATATGTGACTTACAATGAAAGAAATAAGCCCTCTGGTTTGCAAGCACAAGGGAGGTAACAGCACACACCATGCCCCAGGGAGGTGACTCGCCAGAGGAACTGCAAGCAACTCGAGCCAGTTGTCTCTCCTGGAGGAGTCAATGCTAGAGGAGTCAACACTCAAATTGTCCTAGGCAAGAAAAGTAAGATGCCTTGGGCTTTTGTTTAGTTTAATGGTTTGTTTCCCTAACAAGATGAGAACAGAAATCAACTGTGAGCCAGCAATGGCGGGGGGGGGAAGAATATTTTATATTATTCTTCGGTCTCAAGCAGAAAGGAAATTGTCCAGATTGTGCTGATATTTTTGTTGTTGGAAAGCATAGATGTGGAAACCCAATGGCTACTAGCCTAACTGGGGGAAGGTACAAGAGCTTTGCTGCTGTCATTGCTACAGACTCTTGAGATCAGGGATCCAAATTGTGATATTAAGACACTATTCATAAAAATATTCAATAGGTCTGACATGTGGCTGTGGGGGTAAAGGTAACATAGAAGGGCATGCCTTCAAGTCATGGGCTGAAGTTTCTCTTTTGTCTTCACAAGACAATACAGTGGGGAAGATGAATAAACTGAGGGTGTGATTCTGCAGTCCCTCTGTACTGGCACAAGCACAGGCTGATGCCAGAGACAGAGCTGCACATTCTCACAACAGGCTGTCCTTATATTTGGAATCACAGAATGATAGAATACCCTGAGCTGGAAGGGACCCACAAGAATCATTGAATTACAGCTTCTGGCCATGCACAGGACAACCCCAAGAATCATAGCATGTGCCTGAGAGTGTTGTCCAAACACTTCTTGAACTCTATCAAGCTTGGTGCTGTGACCACTGCCCTGGGGAGCCTGTTCAGGGCCCTTCCCTCAGGTCCTGTCACTGGTCACCACAGAGAAGAGATCGGTGCCTGCCCCTCGTCTTACCCTCATGAGGAAGTTGTACAGGGCTATGAGGTTAATCATAGTTAATTCAGCTTTCTCCCATTCTTGATATGAATGCTCTGTCCATAGGAAATAGGGATGAAGAACCTCAGCTCCACTCACTGCTGATGCTTCCAAAGATGCTGTTCTCTCACTGTACTGGCTCCAAAGGTCACATCTTCATGGGCATCTTCATTCCACCAGCTCAGACAGATGCACAGACTTCACGAGAGGTACAGAAAAGAATTATTCTAAAATTAGAAGAAGAGAGGTACAAATCCAGAGAAACCAGCCAAAATCATTTCCACAGTGCCTTTATGTACTCTATTGGAAAATTTTTCATCCCCTTATAGGTAGTTCAGTAAATTTAAATTAAACTGAGGAAAGTATTTGTTCTTCCATCCCCTGCTTCTGGTTTCTTTGCTTTTTTGAAATGCAATCTCTTTCTCCAGTACAACCAGTTTCCTTCTAATCATCTATGCACCCCACACCTGCCCTTTCATTTTTCATGTTAATATCCAGACCTTGACCAGCTTCTTCAGACAATGCCTGAAGTGATGTCTCCAGCTGATGTGCTCTTTTGAAAACGGCCTCTCAACATACAAAACATTCAGAGACTTTGAAGGACAGAGGAAGGTGTGCTTCCTATTGGCTAACTATCCAAAATGTACGCAATCCATGATTGCTTCAAGGTTTTTTTTAGTTCTCCTCCTCTCATTCCATTTTGCATCAGTATTTTTCTGTGTTAGATACTTTACATTCTTAATCTGTTCAACACACACCTCTATGAGTGTGTGTAAAAGGAATGTACCATCACTGATGGAAGGAAGCCTGTGCACTAAGTGGGCTTGAGAAAGGAGTATGGGCAAAACAGACCTAAACCAATCATGGTATTTGCTCTGAGTAAAAGGCTAAAAGAACAAGAGCCTAGAGGTGTTTAATTCTGCAGGGCGATGTCACAACATAAAACCTCCCTAGTGCTTCTCTTTCCAGAGAGAGGATAGAGCTTGCAATAATGGAGCAGTATCATGAGGCACAACTCCATCAATGTAAGCTAAATGGGTCACCCCAAAGGGGTTTGGGTCACTGGCTTTGAAGTTTGCAAATACAGTACATGGGAGAGGTGTAGGCCCATAGGTGATCCCTGTTTGTGGTGGACTTGGGGAGGTTTCAAACAGAAGGGAATGCATTGACATTCTGTCTCTTCAGCTTTACTTCACTATACAAAGAAATTGTGCTTTTTCCTTCTATAAACAAGCATATAATGTTTTTGACCCCATTGAAATATTTTCTTTTGTGGTGCTGCCTGAAGGACACTGATAGCAGGCCACATACATGGTACTGCCCACCTCACTGATCTCTGCTGTCTCTGGTTCTCACCCTGTGTTGATCTGGGCTTTATGGAAGGTGTGAAGCAGAGAGTAAAGGTGTACAGAACCCAGCAGAGCACGGCTTTGATCTGTGAGCACATCTTATTATCAAACTCAATGATAATAACATGGACCTCCTTGAGCAGAGTTTTTTATGGAATACTGTCCACAGAGTGAATTAGCATACAATTTCCCCAATGTCTGAAGAAGGATTTTGCTCCGCTGGTGCACAGATGACACTCCTCTTTTCTTCCTGCCTACCTGCTTTCATGAAACATGCAGAAAGATGACATACAAGAGACCTTTCCATCTCTGTCAAGTGAATTGCTGCTGTCCAGAGCTACAGAATGAGGAATGCAAGATCTTAGAAATACCAGAAAGATGATGTCTGTTTTACTTTCAGATCTGCTAAGCTAAAAATGGGTTGCCTTTTTTCCAATTAAGGAAAAAACAAAGCTGGGATAACACCATAGCCTGTGGTATGCAGAGCTAATGGAAAACAGGCAGCAGAGCAATTATGAGGCTGTAGCTTTAATGCTGTCCTGGAGCATGGGACTTGTTTGTTTTGTGGGTGGCTGTGGGGTTTTGAGTCTATTTTTCTGAGTGGGTTTCTTTTTCTCTTTTTTGTATACTCTGGAAAATTTTTAGTGCTAGGATGTAGGCACCTCCTCAGCTTTGCTTCACAGTGTAATTTGTTGTATTTCTGCTAACAGAGGGCAATGCAGAAAAGCAAACATGCACTTACAAAGCCTGTTCTTCTCCAAGTGTGAATTCAAGACGATTTTGCTTTGCTTCTTCATGTTAATTCAGATTCATGTTTCTGGGATTAGTGTTCTTCATATAAAATCTGAAAGTATCTATAGCCAAGACTGCAATCATCCTCATGGAAATCTACTTCTCTCCATAATGGGTCGCTCTTTTCATACCGAGCTTTCTTGGAAGAAAAGTGTAGAGGAAGTAAAATGGGATTTCACTGACTTCACTTTTTTCCCCAGTGTCTCAGAAATAGTTTCATTAGAAGGCAATCATTTTAGCAATTTAAAACCTGGATTTGGAGGATGCTGAAGGATCCATGAGAATATGCTTCGTATTTCACATGCAGAAATGGGAGAAAAAAGTCATGCTGGCTGGTTTAGTCTGCAGCGCTAATTGAGCAAGTGCTGGGGAGACAGACCAGTGGTTTGTGTTTTCCGGTTGGTTAACTGGAAATGGAATAACCAATCCAATATATAATAGTAGCAATTTTTTATCTTTCTTAGACAGATTTGGATTTGGTATGGACTAAATAGGAAACATCTGAGCATGTTCTTTCCTTGCATGCAGAGAAGCTGTTGATATAGTGTTTGTGCCATGGGTGGTAGAAGATTCCCCATTTGTCATCCCTACTGTAGCATTTCCATTGGCAGAGAGGCTGCATCCCTTGTCCCTCTCTGAGAGTTGCACTGTGTGCAACAACAGCAGCCTGCAGCTCTGTAACATAAATGTGTCCAAAATCATACTTCAATTTAATTACCTATAAAACCGTATTCTGTGAAAGAGGAGAAAGCAAAGCTATTACTTTCTTTAAGTAGATCAAATTTCATAATAATCCTGAAAATTCCTTTGCCTCTGATTTAATGGATGCAGGAAAGGCCTGGGTGGTCACTAAATCAGCTGTCCACTGGCAGAAGGAGCTCGGTACTGCGGCAGAGATTCAATGCTCTAATTAAAAACTCTCAGGCTGTTGGAATTTTCCATTATGAAAACAGAATGTGTGTCTGCCTCACAATTATGTTGCTATCTTGACTTGTCTGATATATCACAGACATGTGGAAATTAATTTTGGAGGGAATTTAGAATGGGTTCTTTTATGCCATTCTCTTTTAAGAAAGTTGGGGAAAGTGTGCTGTCCCTAAAGGGTCCTGAAATTTTTTTGCAGTGCTTTTGTATTGCATTCATACCTGACTGTTTTGGTGTGGTTTTTTTAATTTTCCCATCCAAAGGGAAAAAAAAAAAAAGTCAAGTATCTGGATTTTTTTGTCTTCCTTAAGATCTGTAATCCTGTAGGGTCTTTAAAAACCCTTCTTATACTACAAAATCTTCACATTTTCTGGGTGTAGGTCATTTTACCAGTACCTCTACTTTCTCTGAGCAACCCATTCCAGGTTGGTTTCCATTTCAAAAGAACCTCTTTCATATGAAAGCACAGTTTCCTTTGTTCCTTTCTAAATATCTTTCTAAATTATGTAGGAAAATCTGCACAAAGAAAAGTAGAATCTATCAGGAATCAAAGCTATGGAAATGGTATTGTCTGCTAAGTGGTATCTGGGCATATTACTATTTAATATAAAGGCAAAAAGGGAATGCAGTCCCAAGTACTTAGGAAGTCCTTGGGAGAACAACAGCAGAACTGGAGAACAGAGAAGCTATTTGGTTATTGTGTTTTCAGTCAGATGCAATCTAAGTACAAAATTCTCTTGCTGCATATCTTCCGTTCAAGGTCTATTATAGATACATATTGTGTCTATGTATGTAAAAATATGTAGAATATTGGGCTGGGCAGTAACTGGTACAGGGTGATTTGGCAATAATGAACACTGATACTCAGTAAGTGAGCATGTAAGAAGGTATTTTCACTCTGTGAGCAAGGCTCCCTTCTTTAAAGCTCCTTAACTAACAGAGAGGGGCCCTTCTGTAAAGAGGAAAAGAAACCACACAGGTTAGACTCCTTCATCTTCTGAATTGCCTTTCAGAGTAGCCTTTCTTCCTCCTGAGAGCCCAGCCTTGTGATTTTGATATCACAGCTGAGTCTCCAGAATTGGAATATACCAGGATAAACATCTGTATAAACAGACACCTGTGTAAGCCTGTGCACGTTGAAGCTAACTCCGAAAATAAACTCTCCTGAAGCAGTCACTGCTTTTTGTAAAGCTTATTTCACAGCTCACTTCACCTGAAATCACCTTGATTGTATCTCCTGTGTGGTTGTTACTCACCAAAGACTGTTACAGAGCTAGGCTGTGTCTGAATGGCAGCACTTGGGGATGGTCCTCTGCTCACAGACTCAAGTGCACATGCAGTGCCATCCCAACCTATGTCAACCTAGAGAATGTGGATCTTACAGTTTAGTTTCTTGTGCAGGACTTTTGCAAGTTTATGATTTGAGAATAAACTCACTAATACTTTTAGTCTGAAATATCTGCATCTGTAACTTCTCAAAGGAAATAGTAAGTATCTTTGCAATTTTTTTTTTTATCTTTTTTATCTTATCTGAATTTTCTGTTTGGAAGAAAGAATTTCCACTTGCCTGCCACTGAATTGTCATGGAGTTCATTACCTCCAATGAGATGAGCAATGGTGTGAAATAATTAAACTTACTTTCTGCTGACATGCAAGGAATCTTTTCACCCTATTTCTTTGGATTTGACCTTTGACTAAACATATTTCTGTTTGCTGCATGGGTGGTATTTTCTTATTTAATCCCCTGGATACAGTCTGTTCCTTTATCTTGGATGAGACAGTGATTTCTACAACACTGTTTTCCAAACTTTGGTTGCAAGAGAGAAAATGTGATCTTTCATATTGTTCAATGAAGACAAATTTTTGCCTGCACAAATCCTTGTTAGATGGCAATAAAATCTGATTTTTATGCCTATGAGAATTAATTTCCATAATGGAATTTCATTATTAATATTTAAATGAAGTTGTGCTGCTCTGTTTATACAATGTAGAGTTTAAACATATAAGAATCTAAATCAGAGCTTTCTGGTGTAACCCACTACATAAAGGTAACTCTTGGGAGGTTTCACAGAGACTCAAGAATTAATTTATGCTGAAATAAAGAGAATAGTGCTTTTATTATATTTTTCCTTAGTTACCAGTAAAAATCATCCAACATGTTAGGAAAGAAAAAAAAAAAGAAGCAAAACCCCAAAGTGAAAAATAAAAACCTGTCTGTCAAAGTGAAGTGTAGCCCACTTACAGCGAGACATGGGCTTGATTTACTGGAATCCTGTCACTGCCTGTGGGCAATTGGTACTTTCTTAAAGCAACTTTTGCTCCTTTTATTTTTAGGTTATTTGAATGTTTAATGAATACAAACACCCTGTAGACCTAAGTGTGTGAGAAGTTCTGCATGGGAACGAGCGGCACAGGCTTACTCATGCCATTCTCATAAAATTGGCCGTCTGGTTTTGGTCAGAATGAAAAACAACAGAAAGAAATGTCATTCTTTGGCCTGCCAGAGGCCAGTCGCTGGGGACCTCTCTTTCTTTTTCCATGTTTTCTTTTTGCAATAAGTTTTACATTAGTAAAAACAGTTTTAACAGAGTATCTCCCTATGCCTAGGCAAGAAAATAATTTTCCCTTCCTTGATTCCTCACTCTCACCCTATTTACCTTGTGGAGAAACTTGCCTGCCAGCGATAGCAGAGCATGTGGGCTTGAGTCTCTCTGTAGCAGAGAAGGGAGCATTAGCCAAGGGTCAAACTGGTCCAGAGGGTTTTACTCACACTGCACTGATGGGACCACTGCTTATGACTGTCTAACCCCAGCTGAAAAAGACTTGTTTGCTGTTCAGTTTGTGAGCAAAAGATACTGGCAGAGTATCTTTCCTCTGGAGACTGGATGGAGGTATGTGCCTGAAAAGCCCTGAGGAAAATCCTACTGCTTCATGCTAGCTTTCCCTTCTGATGGCTATAGGTTTTTTCTTGGGGGGGCATGGGGTACCACGCAGACCCTGCTCAGAACTACAAACTTCAGCTCAAGTTGCCTCTTCACATACCTCGGAGGAGTTTGGATAAAGCAAAGCTGCCTGCATTCCAACTGGGCTTTTCTTGCAGTACCACTGACCAGAATGTTCCTGCCCGAGAAGGGTCACCTCCCAGATGTCAGGTGGGAATGAAAGAGCTGGAGAGCCAAGTGCTTCCAGCTGAGGCTCTTCCATTCAGCACTGCTTACCCAGTAGGGCCCAAAGAGACCTTTGGGACCATCTGTGGGATCAGGCTGCAGAAGCAGGTGAAGAGCAGGTGAGCTGCTCTGAGCTCGACACCTGCTCAGTCAAGATGATCTCATTCAAGCTGGGAACAGCATAATCCATCATCAGTAGTCCTACCACATTGTTTTTTGCCTCTCTGTCCTGTTGGCTTCACCAGGCACCATGCAGCTGAAAATTTACAGGGTCTAGCTTTCACCTGCTGTGGTATCACTGTTAGACCACAATGATAAATGGGGGGTTTAATGCTGAGAAAGTTGACTTTTGCAGCTCGACTTTGTAACCAATTTCTTTCTCTATTACTGCAGCTCATGGTCAGCTCACACCTGGAATTGTTTGAGCTGTTAGCATTCCGGTCTCTCACTCTTGTGGATGCATTTTCTCTTGGGATATCTGGTCAAAGACACCACCTTTATCTTATCTCAAGCTCCTGTCACAGTCCAAATTAGCAGACATGTTCGGGGAAGGATGGGTTTTGGTGAAGAGTTGCTTCTTTGCACAGTTTGCTACAGTGGAAAAAAGTCTTTCAGTGATTTCAACAACGTTTAAGCCATTCACCATTTCAGTCTCTCACAGTAAGGAGAGGCAGAACTGCTGGGGTAAGAGCATACTGCTTGGCATAAAACCTCAGTAACTCTGCTTGCTGATGAGGTGTGCTTTTTTTGGCAATTATTGTTGTTTTGCTTCTTCCCCAACCTTTTTTGTACTTCCCATTTTTTCTATTTAATTAGTTCTCTTCTTTGGTTCTAACAGGTAGGGGAATCAAGCCAGGCTTTCCAGGTTGCTAGTAAGACAAAAATCTCTAAAATGATATGGAAGATGGAAACAAAACTTTGTTTGAAAAAATAAAATAAAAAGAAAAATAACTTTTATGAAGATCATAATAATGAGTCCTCAATTACCACAGCAGTCTGGCCATGAAACTATTAAAAGAGGGGGGGAAAAATCAACTCTACTATCTCTCATTTTATTAAAACTGTGTCATTTTTAAGTGCTCCCATAAATTTTACCACCAAATTTATAAATCCTGGCTTTGTGCCTAAGTCTGATTGCAGATCAAGAGGTGCTGTGCCCTCACAGACTTCCAGGGATTTACTTCACAGTAACTTTGATGTCAGAAAGGACTTCTGCCTCTTGTTTAAACCAACCCAAATATAATGCAAAGAAACCGGCGGTACAAGAAAGCAGCTGCAGAACAACAGAGTATCAGTGAGCCTGGATTTCAAGTGCTACAATTAAACCTCTTCACTTCATGCACCTTTCTTTGGTATGTCTGTGGTGATGTTTAGTTGGTAGATAGGAGGAGATGTGTAGACATGAATAATTTATAAAGCCTCCTAGAACTGGGCTGTGCTAGGAGCTCATGAGCTCTTCTACCTGGAGCCCGAGGAACACTATTTGTAAAATAAGTCAGGCGATATTAGGAAAAATATACATTAAAATTTGATGCAAGTTATCCTATTGGGAATTTTTCTTATTTTATTGAAAAGTTGTGAATTTAGAAAGAGAAAAGTTGTCCCTAGGACAGTCTAAAGATATTAAAGTCATTCCTTCAAGTGTTTATGGGGCCTTCTGAGAGAAACACCTCATATTGGTGTGCTTGTTTAACTTATTGAGCCTCCAGAGCACATGGAAAGACTGAGCTCTAGGAAATCAACTTTGACTACCCCTGAAAAACAGTAGTCTCTTAAGAACATCTGGCTGCATTGACAAGTTTCACAGAGGAAATGGAGAAGGTGGGAAGAGAAGGGGTTATAATTCCCCTTATTCAGTCAGTGGGAACTTCACTGGACTGACACAACTGCTCAGATAGATGGATAGTGGCTTAGCCACTTCTTCTGCCAGTTCCCTCAGGACCCATGGATTCATCTCCTCAGGTCCCGTGGGCTTGTGCACCATCAGGTTCCTTAGATGGTCTTGAACCTGATCTTCCCCTACAGCAGTCAGTTCTTCATTCTCACAGCCCCTGACTTTGCCTTCTGCAACTCTGGCCATGTGGCTGGAGCACTTGCCAGAGAAGACTGAGGCTAAAAGGTCATTAAGTACCTCAGCCTTCCCCATGTCCTGGGGACCCAGGTCTCCCATTTCCTTCCACAGAGGGCCCACATTTTCCCTAGTCTTCCTTTTCCCACCGACTTACCTACAGAAGCTTTTCCTCTTGCCCTTGACCTGGCCAGGTTTTATTCTGTAAGGGCTTTATCTTTCCTAACATGATCACTGGCCACTCACAGTCTCTCTGTATTCCTCCCAGGCTACTTGTCCTTGCATCCACCCTCTGTAGGCTTTCTTTCTGTGCCTGAGTTTGTTCAGGAACTCCTTTTTCATCCATACAGGCCTCCTGGCATTTTTGCCTGACTTTTCTTTGCTGGAGTGTACCTTCTGAACATCCCTCATCAAGAAAAAGAAACAAACCCAACAAAAAAAACCCAACCAACTGAAACAAAAGCCTACATACAACAACAAAAAACCCCTTTACTTGCAATCCTACTACAGCTAGCTATTATTTACAAAAGGATTGTAGAGGTTCTTGTTGCTGTATTTTGGGTGGTTGGTTTGTTGGGTTTTTTAAATTAAAATAAAAGTAAATTGAAGCTCAATGAGTCTTGCTTCAATATAAAAGAAGTTCGATAGAATGATGATTAAATTTAGTCATAACTAATATAGTCCTGAGCTACTGTGGCTTTTTAAATGAAGAAAAAAAAAATAAAATAAAGGGAGCTCAAAAGATTAGGAGCCAAAAACATAAGAGAAAATAGTCTTGTGAGGAACACAAAACACACAATTGACCTCTGACAGATATCCAGTACTCAGAAAGATATGAATTACCTTAATTTACTAAACACTTAAAAGGATTATGAATTCTCGTGCTTCTGAGTTAAGCCAAATTTTTAATGAATGGAACAACAAAAAAAGCAACTTTCACTATATAAAGCTGTCATTTCTTCATTCTCCATAGGGTAATTTCTTGGGACTTTTCCCCAGTTCTAACTTCTGTGAGGAGGAGATTGCTAGAGCTGATTCTGGCTGGTGAGTCAAGTTATACTTCTGCTGTGTAAGTAACCATGAGGTGAAGTAGAGACAGTGTTATTTCTCTCTTGAAGAAATGAGTTACTGCACCAACATGTCTTTGGATCCTTGCTGTCCTCCTAAGATGCCCTAGTTCAGCTGCTGCAAAGAAGACACATCCCAGGTGACCCATTAACAAAGAGAGGAATTGGGAAGCACATGGAGAGGAAAATAGGATCCCACAGGCCCTTTTATATTTTATTGTACTTTGAGCAGGATTCACATCAAAAGTAGTTTTGCTTTTTGGTATGTTTCTTGTTTCGATACAGTCATCTTTGTGAGAATGCTAATAATCTTTCCATAAGCAAGGAAATGGGTTTTTTTATAAGCTTTGGCCAATGATCCAATTTTTCCAGCTCCACTTCAATAAAGTTAGTCTTCTGAAGTCCCCAAGTGCCCAAACAAGATGGATTGTAGTAAACTCTAACAGCAGATTCTCATTTCCCTGGAATTACAAGCAATACATTTTTATCTGTATGCAGCAGCAAAAGGCTCTGATATGGTAATTTTTACCTCCTTTACCTCTTTTTCTCCTCCTTCCTTTATATTCACCTTGAAGTATGTAAATCAGGAGACACATGGCTGTGTATCTGCATTCACACAGGAGAGCTGAAAGCCTTGTGTGCTACACCCACCAGAGGAAACAGGAGACTAGAGCTGGCTTAGGATAAATTGAGGCTGGGCTGTTTGATCAGGAACAGCAGCCGAGAAGGGAACTGGTCTAGAGAGGACCAGTCAGGCTGCTCCCAGCAGGCTGGTTCGCTGGATTTGCTTTGCTGTTACTGCTGTGGTTTTAATTGCCTACCTGCTCTTTAAAAGGCATTCACAGCTATCATGGACCTCTTGTAGTCAGTTGAATGAGCACAGCTTCTAGTTTTTAATGTGATTCCTTTCATAGCTTTTGATTTTTCTGTCAGCTCAGAACTGATATTTTGCTAATACTTTCACATGCTGTCTTCCAGGGATTCGTACCCATTCATTTTTTCAAGAGGTTCTGAGTCAAAATTCTTAACAGATCTTTGTTTCCCAAGTACCTAAGTTGCTCTTGAAAAGCTATTTAAGCTCTAATTTGTTCCATTTAAAAAAAAAATAAAAAGGGCACAAAGTTTATATGTGCAGTTTAAAAAAAAAAATAATAGAACATATTGAAAATTTTGATATTCATCCTGCTCAAAGAAACAGGATTAAAACACAAATGGGCCTAAGGTCTGTGTAAGCATTGCAATGAGAACAGGCAGCTCTTTGTGATTCAATCGCAGCTGTGGTGCAGAAAATTTCATCGCAAATAAGATTGGAAATATTGAAGAATATATTTCAGTTTTCTAATACCTCCAGTAATACAATAGCAGCCCTGGAATGCACATACAAGACTGCATAACCCACAAATTAGCTAAAGAGGCAATGAGAGTAAAGATTCTTTAGTTCAAAAAGCCAAATGCTCAAATGACACAAAACCCACTAAGAAAGTGCTACAAAAGATGAAGTGAACAAACTGCTGGCCGTGTAATTATTCTCCCAGCAGGCTCATCAGACAATTCCCAGCATGCCCTCCTGCCTCTTCAGGGAATGTTTTGACTTAATCTAACCAAATAATAGTTGCAGTCACCTCCTTTTATACTCCCTTGGGGTACAAATTGGCTGCAGTGTCAAGTCCTTGAAGGAATTGATGGTTCGTACCAGCAGTATTTGACTGTCAGATGCAAACCACTCGGCAGACCGGCAAACATTTTGAAAACAATTGGAAAATCCATTCTTTTTCTTTTTTTTTTTTTTTTCCCTAGACTGAGAAATCCTCAGGGAGGAAGCATGGTCGATCACAAATTGAATGTGAGCAACAGCGCCCTGGCAGCCAGGAGGGCCAGCCCTGTCCTGGCGGGCATCAGGCACAGCATCACCAGCCGGGCAAGGGAGGGGATTGTGCCGCTCTGCTCTGCACTGGGGCGGCCTCACCTGGAATAGTGTGGGCAGTTTGGGGCACTGCAATATAAGATTTTAAGCTGTTAGAGAGTGTCCAAAGGAGGGCAATGAAGATGAAGGGTCTAGAGGGGAAGCCGCACCAGAAGCTGCTGAGGTCGCTTGGTCTGCTCAGCTGGAGAAGAGGAGACTGAGGGGAGACCTCACTGCAGGTACAGCTTCATCATGAGAGGAAAGGAGGGGCAGGCACTGATCTCTGCTCTGTGGGGACCAGGGACAGGACCTGAGGGAATGGCCTGAAGTGTCAGGGCAGGTTTAGATTGGATGTCAGGAAAAGGTTCTTCCCCCAGAGGGTGGCTGGGCACTGAACAGGCTCCCCAGGGCAGTGGTCACAGCACCGAGGCTGGCAGAGCTGAAGAAGCATTTGGACAACAATTTCAGACACATGGTGTGACTCTTGGGGACAGTCCTCTGCAGGGCCAGGAGTTGGACTCGATGATTCTTGTGCGTCCTTTCTGACTTGGCATATTCTGTGATTCTGTGGTGCTGAAATATGCACATTTTATATGTTTCTTTTTCAAAAGAATGGAGTTTTTTATATAGTTTTATGTTATTATAAGAAAAACTGTAAATGCTTTTGGAAACTTCTCAAACAAGTCACTCAATTCACTCGTCCTTAGCATATGCATTATCTTATTCATATTAGGAATAAGCACTTGTCCATTCCTTACATCTTTTATTCCTAGTCACAAATATTTATTGTTGTAAGAATTTGCTTCCAAAAATTGAACTAGAACTCAAAGTTTATTTACCACAGTTCTCTAACATGAAAATCATTCTCAGCTGTAACACACCCGGGCAATACTTGAACTGCTCATATTAAATGCTTCTTTCATCATCTTAGTGTCAAACCCAGAAAGTAACCCAGATCCAGAGTTTCACAGTTCTTTCACACCCACTGACCTCACAGCACAGGTTTGATAATTACAGACATGTTTTATGTCTGAGTAGCACATCACAATGGCAGCAATTTTAGCAAATTGTGGCTTTTAACTATAAAAAAGCTGTAACATCTACATGTGGTGGTCAAGATGGAAAGCTGATTTTTGTCACAAGAAAGCTACAAGACATCCATGAAATTTCAGGATAGAACCGATATGAGACCCCATTTAGGCTTGAAGAGCTCCAGCAAGAGGCTTTATCCCTAATGTGTTATGAATCTATCCACCACTGGAGAGGAATTAGCATTCTGCTAATGCTGGATAGGCATCCAAGTGCATTTCTCCTATAGACTCAGAGCTGATGCGGTACTGGGGGTGCAGGTCAAAATGGTGTCTGTTAAATAAGTCTTGTCATACTTTTGTGGGAGAGAAAAGTTATAACTCTCATGGTGTTTCCAATTGCTTCACAAATTCATGTACTTGAAGGTGAGAAATGGCTTCTTGCCCTCCTCACTGTTCCTCACATGGGTCACAGCATGTCATCACCAGTGCATTAAGGCGTGTAACTTGCAAGTTAGGAAGAAGGACAAAATAAATCAGCCAGAATGAAAGCCCCAGGGTGTTTCTGCTGATGCATCCTCAGAGGGCAGTAGGAGTTTTGTGACTCTCCATCCAGCACTGGCAGTGAACCCACTCTTTTCCAGCACACGAAGGCCCTGGCTGCCCTGGTTCTAGGTAGTCCTAGGGAGGGAGGGAGCTATGCTTCTAAAAATATTTGCTTGGGAAAAGGTTCCAAAGCAGAAAGTGATCTTAAAAAAACCTTCTTAGATCTCTGAATCCTTCTAAGGCAGAGTATTTTGGTTTTGTTCTGTAATTTTTTCCTTGATTCTACATAGTTTACAAGCTTAGGGGAGCTGAAAAATCCAATGTGCCTTTGGAGAAAGCTGTTTTCACTGGTGACAACTCAAAATGTTAGAGTTATTCAAAACATGATATTTGCATGTCTAAGTGGATAGATCAGTTTCAGTGTGTGATTTGGAAAGTCTGCTCTCACCTGTCACTGAGTTTATGGAAGTGCATGTTCTTGGAACAGGCTTCTCCTTTTTTCGGGATCCTTACCCACAAACTTCACCAGCTCAAGTTACAGAACCAAAACTGTGTTGGCACTGTTTGCCATGGCTTCTACAGTCTTTAGGGTAATATGTTGGATAATGGATGATTTGTGCCAGATTTCATTGTAAAGTAAGTTAATAACTTAAACATTGTAAAGTAAGTTAATAATTATCATAATCCAGAATATTCCTCCTTTACAGTCATGTAAGTACAACCACACCACAGTCCCAGGCTTTTTGCTGTCCCCAAAAAAGGATATTTTGGTATTCCCACTGAATTCAGAAGAGCCAGGATTTGGCAGCCTATTCTTCTGCTCAGTCCCCAGAAATTTGTGTCTGTAGGTACAGGATTCAGCTGGAAAATTTCTTCTGTCACATGGCCAGGAGCACAGGTTACATTGGCAATAAAGGGTGTCCTCACCGCCTTCCTCACACTTCCCAGCCCTGTTCCACCTCTGCCAGCTGTCTCTGAAGGTGGAGCCAATCCCCCCATCTTTCCAGTCTTACAGTCATTCCCTCAGCTCCCAAAGGCATTGCCCCATGGTGTTATCTGAAAACTTCTAGTAGAAGATGTGGTCTGAGAAAAAAGAGCATTCCTTTTCTTTGGGGTATATATTTCCCTCTGCACGTCTCATTGCAGCCTGATCTGTTTAAACATCAAAAGTTCTTGTGTAAATATATACAACGAGGCTAAGTGATTAGAATAATCTAATGCAAATTTCAAAAACTCTGAGGAGATCTGAGAAATCAACACTGTCATAAGTTTTATTTCCACAGCATGAATGGAAATAGTATTAGTAAAATACAGTTTGTACTTCAAAGAAAAGCAGCGTTGAAATGCTAATAAGTAAGCGGATTGCTGGAAGATGGGAAGGAGAACATGGCAGATGGTGGGGTATGCTCTTTCTCCAGTTGCAGATGCATTTTATTTGTTCATAAATGCCTTAAAAATGTAATAACCTCACCAGGGGCAATGAGGCACTCTTTTCCATTAACTTTTGCCACATACTGTTTTCACACATCCTCATTTATCTTCTGAGCCTGACTTCAACTCCACAGCTGACATGGCCCCAGCCTCTCTTGGTGGCACCAGTGGCAGCCACCACAAGGGCTGAGGGAAAGAACCATCTAAAGACATCCCAGGGAAGTGAGGCCTCCTCTAGGCAGCTCCCAACCTCAGCCACCCACTTCCCAGAGACAAGGAACCCTTTTTGACAAAAGGAAATCTAGCAGGAAAGCAAAACACCCTGCAAGGAAAGAGCAGCGATGGCTTAGCCCCTACAGATGCTGCAAATCTGGTATCTGCAGTTCTTGTTCACAGTCTGAGCATCTGCTGTGTCCCTATCACGCCCACGATGTGGCAGAATGTGTCACCCACTGCTGAAGGGGACGGTGGGGAAGGGAGCTGAGGTGTGAAGACAGCATGTCTCTTGTCTGATGGAGATGCAAGGGAGCCTCATTAAAACATCCACTTCAGATTCAAACTCTCCCAAAGCTGCCCAGCTTTGCCTGCCAGCAGCGAGTTGATGAAAAGCTCCTGGGCTCCAGAGCTGCCAGGGCAGAAGCCCTTCTTGTGAGGGAGGTGTGGTGCAGAGCAGAAGGCCTGTCTGCTCCCTGAGCTGGGGCTGAGTCTTCCCCCTCCTTTCCTTCCACATTATCCACTGAGTCCCAGTGCGACAGGACTGCACAAAGAGCTCATTTCCTTCACCATCATCACTTCTACCCAAAGTGCAGTGGGCAGCTCCTCAGGGAGCTCACGGAGAGTTGGCACATCAAGGCTAGCAATATGTCTTTTTTTTTTTTTGATTCTGAGGACAGGCATTTTCATGAGAAAAAAGATACATTTTTAGATCTATAATAGGTGAACAGTTCAAAAGTAAAAGCCTTTCCCTGAGAAATGCAAATCATTTGGATTGCTGTAACATCTCCAGGGCTCTAATGATCTAAAGCACTGTCTTTTTTGCTGTCTGCAAAGCAGCCATAGCTTGACCTGTGAAGGACAATTTCATTTCAACTGACCTGAGGAAGCAAGAAAAATGAAAAGACGAAATGGAAAGAAGTATTTATTTGAACACTCATGGTACTATTTTTATTTGCATCATAGAGATCATCAACCAGTTCTATGTGATCTTTCTGCTCCCTAGAAATTACAATGTTCCACTACAGGAAATGCACAGAGTTTAAGGTCAATCATAAAACAGCTACAAGTAGAATTTAAGTGTTTGCAATTATGGGCAAAACAAGAGAAAAAGTTACTTTGTGCTCCATCTGGAATTCTACTCACTCTGTAGACAGTGTTAATAAAATACAGATGCAGCTTGGGCCAGCGTTAATCAAAAGTCGTTAACATCAGAAGCTGTTCAGTGGCCTGTATGAATTCTATTTTATCAGTCTTAGCCCAGTGCCCATTAGACAGACATCCACATTACAGCCAGAGCTGTTGTGGCATTGGCAAGGACCAAGGGCTGTGATGCATTTTCCCACTGAAGTCCCCTTTTGAAGGTAGAGCTCATCACTTTGGGACACTGCACCACTCGTGCTCGTA
Source organism: Margarornis squamiger (assembly GCA_035222235.1). NCBI lineage: Eukaryota > Metazoa > Chordata > Aves > Passeriformes > Furnariidae > Margarornis > Margarornis squamiger. The sequence goes on along the minus strand of JAWWTY010000123.1, from coordinate 11,142,619 downwards.
ACCTCTGTGGTCTCTGAGGGCAGAACATCCACCTGCAGGGTTTTTGGGTAAGTAATAAAGTGCAAATACACATGGGCCAACTGAGAAAGCCATGACTGATGAAAGAGCAGCAAGAAAATCCTATCAGGCTATCTGTCTTAGGTACTTCTTCACCCCCTGAACATCCAAACCAGCCCCACGTGTGACTACAGTCATTGCTGCAGACAAGAGGCACAGTGTGTCTGCAAAGCAGCTCTCTGGGTGTATGACATCCAGCACAGACAGACAGGGCTTTGCTATCTGTTAGAACTCTAATCAATTAGAACTAAAAATTGGTAAGCACTCCTCTGTTCTCTGCCCTGTAACTTTTCCCTAACTTGCCTGTGCTTTTGCTCCATGGGAGATTGCTAAATCCAGAGCTTAATCCTGAGGCAACGTCTCCCCTAACACTCTTGCTGGTTCATCCTGCTCTCTCTGAACGAGCCTTTACTCACATTTGGCATGAGGGAGACATCATTTTTCACCCCTGTTTTGCAGGATCACCCTTCCCGAGAGGCACAGCCGCTCGCTGCCAGCAGAGCGTGCAGAGCCCTCCACTCGGCCCGGCTTTCAAGCCTCGTTGGATCCATACGCTTCGAGCGAGCAGGGTGATTTTTCTCCTGGTTTCTGCACCGGTCTGACTTGTAGCTGTCTTGTCCATGCAATGATGGCCATATGCTCTTGGGTACCAGCAGGAGCAGGAGAGAAAAGACTTTTGTTCTTCAGAGAAGTGTGTCCATCATCACCATGACAGTACCAGGCTGGTGAGCTTCCAGATTGCCCCATAAAGACTCTCTACTCTTTTATGACATGATATCGTGCACTCAGATTTGTCATGCACCTCCCAAGTTGGAAATCATATTTTGAGCCATTAAATCTCCCAGTTCTGCCCCCAATAATATGCTTCATAGAAAAATGTCTGGAAGGCCTTTTCTTTCTGTGAAAATACAATAATAAAGTTGCGGTTTAAGGCTGTAAGGATCTGGAAATATGTATTCATTCATTGACATGCTTTAAAAGGAGTACAGGGCTTAGCAAGTGAAAATAAAATAGGTCTGATTTATACAATAACACAGGAAAAAGACTGTGCAGGAAAAAAGCAAACAATCATTTTATGTACGTTTATGCACATTAACTCTCTAAGTGATTATACAGTCTCTAAGATCTAGATTTTCACGGGGTTTTGTAATGCTTCAAAGGAAAATAGCTGCAAATAGACGAGTATAAGTTTCATTTCTTTCATTTCAGTAACTGCAAATGCATATTTTTGCTTTCAGATGCTGCCTCTTGTCAGTTGTACTTACAGTTTTGTTTGCTTTTCTGCTGATAAAATTCCACTGACGTCACTTATAGCAAACCTTCATGCTTGATAAATGTGTGAACAAGAAGGGAATAAGGCTCACACTAAACAAACAAATGTCAATCATAAAGGAATAAGTGGGGTTTTTAGCCTGCTCAGAGAAAAGGTAAGTGGAAGGGCCTTTACATGACTCTTCTTCCATGCTCAAAGGTAATATGTGAATGATATTATTTAAATAAAATCTTATTTTTTGCCTTCTTTTTTCCTTGCATGCTCTGATGAAACTATATTGAAAAGGCTGAAGCCACTGACATTTTGCTGTTTTGAAAGAGTGAGAATGTAAGCTAGATATTACTGGAAGTGCTCCCCTAAGTATATGACCCATTAAGTTGTTTTGCAATGCCGAGAAATGAAGCATAGAGTATTTTGTTGAAGTCAATATGCCATGGGGATTAAACCAAGACTAGGATCTTTCACTGCAACAGGTTAAGCCCTGCCAGTAAGAACATAGGTATAAACTCAAAATACCTCCGGTTTACTTAAAGGAACTGCCCTGAATTCAGACCAGTTCAGCTGAGGATGAGCCAGGGCCTCTAACCCCAGTCTGGATGTCTCTGGGTCAGTGTGCCCAACGCTCTGCACTGCCAGTGGTAGCTCACTGGGCTGTGCACAGAGAGCTTCAGCCAAACCCAGGGGCAGTGTAGGACATCGTGGACTCCTCCTGCCTACTGCCAAGTGAGGGAGGGGTATTTCCTTCAGGCCTAGGACTTACTGTCGTTTTCCTGGGGACTTTTGTTTTGTTCTGTTTATTTTGCTTTATTTTTACCTTTTCAAGAATACCCAGGGGAGATAGCCAACAACTTGGTGAAGGAAAGAGTTTGCATTATTAGTCTGTAAACAGCACTTACAAAATTCAGTCATTAACACTTCATCCTCAGCTCCAGCATCAAAAGACAATGTTTCACCCTCTCCTGGCAGAACAGATCGATTACCAGTGTTCACTGGTACATATCCTGATGTGCCACTGCCTTTTTCTGACAACTTTGATGCTGTTGTTGCATTGCTCAGCAGTTTCTGCTCACTCTGCCAGCCATTTGAGTATTCAGTGGGTGTTTTCACATATTTTGTTTTGCTTCACCTACAGACCTGAAGGGAAGGAGTAAGACCTCTCAGGTTTGGCTTGATACAGGTCTGATGTTTTCATAGGGTGTTCAGCTGCAGCAGGTTTTCTTTTCAATAGGATGAAATAAAGAAAAATAAACCTCTGGGGGTTTTCTTTACATTGCACACCTGAAACCTGAATAAAAAGCCAGGCATTAAAAGAGTGCCAGCTTCAAAAAGTTGTTGGCACTGACAGACATAGCTGATCAATGGTGTTTTGTAGGTACAAGGAGAGTTTTAACTGAAGCTGTTCCCCCTTGGTCTGCTGCCAGGGACAGCAGCAGAGGTCTCTGAGGAGCTTGAGAGGGAAGGCAAAGGAGCCTGGAAGAATTCCTTTGTGGCAGTGAATACAGACCAAGAGAAACCTCTCAGCCATGTACATCTTTTACAGCCTAAAGCTTTGTAAACATTAAAAGCAGGCAGTACAGTGCTGAAAAGAAAGGCAACTCAATCCTCAAATACCCTTTTCACAGTATTCTGTCTTTGGGTTCTGTGAATGGCAGGGGAGAAGAAACACATCTGAAGACAGTTAGGTGCTTCTCCATCCTACCCTGTGCCTTTGGCATACTGGGATCTAAAAAGCAGCAGAATTATGAAGCCACAGTTGCCCAGTGTAAGGGCTCTCTCTGCCCTGTCAGTTCAAGCAAAGACAGAATCACAGAAACACAGAATGGGGCAGGTTGGAAGGGACCACAGTAGCTCATCTGGTCCAACCTCCCTGCTCAAGCAGGCTCATCTCAGAGCACATGGCACAGGATTGTGCCCAGATGGTTGTTGAGTACCTCCAGCAAGGGAGAGTCCACAACCTCACTGGGCAATCTGTTCCAGTGCAAGGTCACTCACACAGTAAAGAAGTTCTTCCTCATTGTCAGGTGGCATTTCCTGTGCATCAGTTTCTGCCCAATGCCTCCCATCCTTTTGCTTGGCACCACTGAGATAAGACCTCCACTGGCTTTGGTCTGGTGTTTTACCACTCCACAGCTGGATCAGGTTCATCCTGTTAAACCCATACATGTGAATTGTGCAGCTGACAGACTCCAGTTAGTACCTCTTGGGCAGTAAAGGAGTTATTCTGAAATTAGAAGGACTCTGGTGTGACTAACAATCACATTTAGGAAGGAAAAGAGTTAGGATCCCTGTCATTTCACAGACCTTAACTAACCCTGTCTTTCCAGTTCTTTCACACCCTTTTGGAAGCAATGATTTTTAATTTTTCTTATGGAAATAAAATAGATGCTTTTAATAGACAAGCAGAGCCCTTGGGTGCTACATCTTTTTAATGAGATGACTGTGTGGCCAGAAACCATCTCTCAATGTGATAACATTTACCTTATCTCTAGAGTAACACATTTGCCTGATCAATCAAATATAAAAATACAATTTAAACAGCTATATTTTGGTTTTCTGAAATCCATTACATCTTAAGACTGTTACTCTGCAATATAATTTTAGTTAACAACCTTCCCCTTCACCTCACCTTCTCCTTCACTTCACAGTATAATTCCATCCCACCTTTTCTGTTAAAAGAAATTGATTTGATTTTTTGGCTGCTGGAGGGTGGGGGAGCACTGAGTTTGGAGGGGATGCAGGATTGTTTTCATGTTTTGCTTTTCTTTCTGTGCATATAAAATTTAGGCAACGAGTAAACCTTCCCCATCTGTGACTATGCAGAAGTAGGTTACTTTGCCTAAAGCAATTGCAATAACTCACTTGCCACTTTTATAGAACTCTGCTTCATTAGTTCTGTGCTGATAACTTTACTTTCCAGGCACATAAAAAGTAGGTAATCAAAATCACAAAGGTATCCTGGTACCTGAGCTATCATGTCATGTCCTAGATGGATCTCAAACCAACTCTTTCAGCTCTTTCAGCTGGACAGTGATAAAATTTATGTAACAAGTAACTGACTGTTCTCTGTGTGAAATGGACAAGTGACAGAAGGACCTTTTTTTCCTGACAGTGCAAGTTCTGTGATATTTAGGAGAACAAATTTAAGACCATCTGGTCAGAAGCTACTCTTCTACTGAGAAAGGCCCAGAGGGATAAACCTGGAATCCAGGAGCAGTGGCATTAGCAAAAACAGAAAACTTTATGGATCTGCTGGATCTTCAAATTGTTAAAGAACTCAGGTTGATACATATCAAAAGCTGGTGCTTTCATGGCTTACAGGCACAGATGGAGTAACAGCTTTCATCATTTTGGCAATGATGGAATATTTCATGGTGGCTAACAGAATGCAAGAGTGAAATTAAAGACTTCTCTTTCCCTGGCAGAAATAAGAATGATGACCATGGATTTCTGGTGCAGCCAGATCTCAGGATCAGACTGAACTGACTAAGGTTGTCATGCAATTCCAACACCTCAAAATATATCCCAGTATAGAGCAGACCTGGGAATTCCTTCTCTTGGCACCTCCACCTAATCTTCCACATTTTCAAAAAGTATTCCTTCAGTCAAGCATCATATGAGTTTTCTCTTCCCTGCAGAGTGTGGCTGTAACAGCAAACAGTTGATTCAGGGTGCCATAAATTTCCAATTAAGATGGCAACAGCAGTCTCAGGATATGTGAAAGCTGAGTTTGGAAAACTGTTTTCGGACTGGGCTCTTAGAGGCAAGATAAAGTGTTTGGTTGTTCATATTAGCAAAAATCGGTCAACAGCTGGCTGAACATGAGCCAGCAGGGTGCCCAGGTAGCCAAGAAGGCCAATGGCTTTCTGGTTTGCAACAAGAATAGTGGCCAGCAGGACCAGGGAAGTGATTGTCCTCCTGTGCTTGGCATGGGTGAGACCACACTTCAAGTTCTGTGTCCAGTTCTGGGCCCCTCACTCCACAAAAGACATTGAGCTGCAGAGCAAGTCCAGAGAAGGGCAATGGAGCTCATGAAGGGTCTAAAGTGTTGGTCCTGCGAGGAGCCCCTGAGTGAGCTGGGGGTGTTCAGCCTGCAGAAGAGGAGGCTCAGGGGTGACCTTATCACTCCCTACAACTATCTGAAAGGAGGTTGTAGTCAGGTGGGGGTCAGCCTCTTCTCCAAGGCAACCAGCAATAGGAAGAGAGGACACAGCTCAAGATGCACCAGGGGAGGCTCAGGTTGAACATTAGGAAGAGTTTCTTCACAGAAAGAGTGATTAGACACTGGAATGGGCTCTCCAGAGAGATGGTGGAATCACCATCCCTGAAGGTGTTCAAGAAACAACTGGATGTGGAACTCAGTGGTGTAGTCTGGTTGACAAGGTGGTGTTCAGTCAAAGGTTAGACTTGATGATCTCAGAGGTCTTTTCCAACCTAATTGATTCTGTGATTCTGTGATTGGAAGAGGATACTTGTCATGTCAGCACATTTCTAACTTTCCTAGGATCAATTGCACAACTCCCTTAATTTAAATGACAGGAAATTATCATTTGCTCATTTCCTACACTAAACACAGAGAAAATTTGACCTGAGTCTTCAGTAAGTGGCTTTTTAAAACTACAGCTACTAATTCATTAATTTTGAATCTCAGAAAGTGGAGAGATTCATCATTACCAGAAAACCAAAGCACACAGACATTTTTTTGTGCTGGTCTTTTTGTTCAGCTTTGGAATTAGATGTTGTGTACTGTTAGCCTGGATTCACCAGGCTCTGAGCAGAGGCATTGCAAAAGGGAGCATAGGCTCTGCAAGCACAGAGCTCTTTGCCTTGGTCCTTGATCACACTCGATTCTTTAGGCAGAAATGGCTCCTTGGAAACCAGGGAGTGGTGCTGGACTGAGATTCTTGAGACAACAATTGCCTTCTGCTGTTCCTAGCTGCCAGTTCTGGGTAAATAGAAGTGAGTTGTACTTGGGCTCTCCATCACTTACTGGACTGCAAAAGCAAATCCCAAGGCTTCCTAAGTTTGATCTCACATCCGGAATGATCACTAACAGTGACAGAAGAACACTAACACTGGGAAAAAGGCAACACCAAGGTGTGGTCTCTGATACAGCTGCAAGTGTGTCTGAGCTTCTCTGAGCAGGCACAGGCAACCTCCCCCAGGTCCTGCAGGCTCAGACCAAGTGGCAGGTTGTCCAAGGACCACATTCACCCAGTCCACAGGACACATCTCCCTGGCACCCAGCCCTTCCTAACACAGTCACGGCTGTCTGGGTACCAGATATCAGCTCCTGCAGTTCAGTTGAACCTAAAGGTGAGTGACAGCACTGTGGGCTTTGGCAGGAGGAAAAAGGGCAGAGACTATGCCAAACAAAGGACCACAGCCCACAGAGTGTTGTTGGCACATGGAGAGCTGAAGGGCTACAATAGACAAGTACAGGAAAAACAATCCCCAGGTTTATTAGTAATGTAGTTTGGCAATATTCCATGTATTAGAACAAAATGCAGATGCTAGACAGTCCAGTAAAGAACATAACAGATCATTTGGCTTTTGTTCTCACCTTCAGGTATTTTACCAAAGGATCTGAGCTTAGTTGGAAACAAAATACCCTCTCCTGCAGCCTCACAGGTCAGAGCACTGCTTGGGCTGACACTGCTTCTCTGTCAGCTCCAGCAACATCTGTCACCCCAGGGCACGCTCTCCTGCTGGGCTGCAGCTTATGAGACCAGCAATGGAGCAAGTGGGAAGACCTCTTAACTTTCTCCATAAACCTGGAAGCAAGTTATTATCTGAGAACCAAACATTTCCAAAAGGACAAAGACACTCAGATATTTTTAAGTGGCCCTTTAGGGACTCTGGCTCGTTTTCAGCGTTAATAATATAATAATCTGTATAATAATCTGATATAGCCATAATACATTTTTTTTAATACCCAAAGAGAAATTACAGCATATAAAAGACCATGAGGTTATATTTTAGTTTTCTAGAAGCTGAGATAGCCATATTAATATATTATGAAGGCATTGTAACAGGAGTGCTAGGATTTTAATGATAAAACATCCAGGGTCAGTAGAAAATATATATCATCATTTGCAAATTCATTTTAGATATAATAAAGTAGCATAGCACAGGAGATCTGTCACATTTTAAATAGGATAAATGTTATTTATACTTTATGCTGCAACATTTTATCTTTTGAAGCCGCAGGAAGGTGCAGCAGGACTCAGTATTTGATCACACAGCACCTGCAAATGTGCAGAGGGGCTGTGGCAGCTCCTGTGACAGCGATGGGAAAGGGCTGCAATAATTACCAGGCCAGCTGAGGAGAGGCCACGCTCACCTGGCCCCATGGGCACCCTGCTGAAGGGGTGCAGGTGCAGAGAAAGGTTATAAAGAGGGCAGTAGGCAGTGAGTGAGCCGTGAGCCTTCTCCTCTACAAGAGCATTGACTGGCACCCTGCTCCAGTTGTTTCACCTATGGGTGAGTGATAGCTTGGCTTTCTCTACAAGTGTGATGGTCAGGTGCAGCTGGTGGCAAGGAGAGGAGATGGTTCCTAGGTCTGGATTGGAGGGGGAAAGCTTGTGGTGGTGAGTGGTTTCCTTTGTGAGTGAGCTCTGGTGCTCTCCTGTGCTGAGCTCAGGGCAGGGTTTGTGCCAGCTGCAGGGTGCAGAACCCGGGGAGTGGCAGGGAATGCGCTCCAGCACCAGCAGTATGCTGGGCACAGGGCCACCCTGTTTTAGTGGGCTAAAACTGACTTAAACCAAGGTCAGAAATGTTGCTTGCTGGAAAGGCTCCTCAAGCTGCTAATTTGCTGATGGCTTTGTGAGCTGCTGAACAAAAGAAGTGCAGTGTTCTGAAGGTGTGATACGCCTGGATGGTAAGAGCTACGCTTTATGTTGGCGCTGTCTGCTCAGAAATGGTTTGATGGTACATCATAGCAGTGTTCTTGGGCAGTGTTAGCAGGTAAATGTCAGGATGGAACCTTTGAAATACATGTAAAACCAAGCAAGTGGGTAGAATATGGAAGGAATGCAATTTATCATCTGACTTCTAAATTAATGTTCCAAATCTGGCCACAGGGTTGTGTGCACTAAATGCCTAGTAAGGAATTGTGGGGTGCTCCACCAGAGCTGCTGTTTTGGCAAACAAATGCCCAAGGTTAAGCTCTGCATAATGCTTTCTTGGCCTGCACTTTCAGACTTAAGAGGAGGATGCAGAAAAAGCCAAATATGAGCATATGGTGTTGTCCTCTGCATACCCTTCTTTCAAAGCAGTCGGCATGGCTTTGTTGTTCAGCTGTTGATAGGGTAACATCACTTTCTGCATCTTTTTCTTGCTTAAATCTATGCTCAAAAGTGTTTTGTTTTTTTTTTAATAAGGTAAAAATGGTAATAATGAGTTCTGTACAGGCTTGTGGACACATTCTGTTATCCCTGAGGGAGAAGCAGAGTGCCAATACCTCCTCGTGGAGTTCAGCTTTGTAGTAGTTGTTTTTCCAGGCAGTCCCTGTTTGAAGAGCTAGAAGCTGCAGCATTTGGGTTTCTGCAGTCTTTTAAAGTAGTCTAGTGAAAGGTCACATTTCAGTTGTTACCACCTTGAACTGGCAGGAGAGCGCACCCTGTGAATTGATGCTGACATCCAGGGTGAGGTCCTTGCACACCTCTCCTGTTGGTGAGAAAATCTCCAAGAAGCTCATCCTTGTCTCTGCCATCAAAGTGCTGAGTTTAAATCACACTGGAGGCAGCCCATGGGTTTATATACCTGACTAGCAGGGATTCACTTTCAAAATAATCAACCTCTTTCTCTATGTGAAAAATAAAACAGTAGAAAGAGCAACAGAGAATTATAGCAGTAAAATACTTGTGTTACCTGCTAAAGAAATTGTGGGTCTTTGGCATTCTAACACCCTAAAAAAGAATTAAAAAAAAACAACTTAGTGGTTTTGTAATGTGAAAATCTACAACAGATGTCATGTAACATCAAGATGAAGTGAAAATATTACTCGAACCCTGAGACACTTGGTACTTCTCATTTCAGAAGGAAATAAAAGTGAATTTCCAATTACACTTAAGTTTGGGGAACACTGTGGGAATCACTGGCTGAAGAAGTGGGGTTAAAAAGGATGCAGCAAATATTCTAGTACACTTACAGTGTAGGAAAATAGTAGGAGTAGAGACAGCTACAACAGCCTTTCTCATCCTTTGCAGTTCTTCCTTTTCCCAAAAAACCACTAAGTAGTATTTAAAAATGGGATGTTGTAAAATGTGGTAATCTAACAGCAAACCCGCACACCTATCTGTAGGGACTTAAATTGGTGAGAGATTGAAATGAAATTTATTTTTCACCCCTTCCACATTGAGGTACAGGCTTGTCAACCTACTCTTGGTTTAGCAAAGGGAAAGCAGTGGCTTTTCCATGGAATATTCTCCATGTCTGTGACACTGTCTTGCTGATTTTTGACTATCCTGCCTACAGAAGCTAAAAACTAGGCCCTGTTTCAAACTGCCAATGTCTGATAGCTAATTACAGCACCCATAATCTTAATAAAGGAATGTCATTAGTTATAAAATATGTCTAGACTGGAGGTTCATGGGTAGGGGATGGAGAGTCCAAGCTGTGAGGGCTGTTGCCAACTGGAGGACTCAGGCTGTGATTTTGTCTCTTGCTGTGTTTTCTATTTATGTACCTACAAAGCAAAGATGATAAAATTTGTCTATGTCCTAATTGCTTTGAGCTTTTAGCAAATATTTATGAACTACATGCAGACTTTCAGGAGGTAATTAAATTTCTACATCTTGTACAATCTCATCTCTTCCTGCTTTAAGCAGCTTCATCTTTCAGTCTCGAGAGCACTTTCCAGCAGAACTGGTGAAATTTAGAACAAACATTTTTATGCTAATGGAAGCCTATTAACCTCATGTCAAACTCTGCTTCACCTTCCTCACTTCAGCTTATGCTCATGTTGTGTTCCGTGACACCCCCTGACATTTAAGATGAACTGTAGATATTCAAGATTATTGAATTGTTCCCACTTGGATAAATGGGAGCTTTAACACTGATTCCTCTGGAAATAGGATCAGGACCTGGACAGATGCAGGTAATGTCTTGTAAGACAAGCTAATATCTTTCTAACTGAACAAGCAGTACTCCAAGCACTTCTGAAGCTTGTCCTCAAGCTCCCTGTGACATGCCTGCTACTACTTTTTCAGCTGTTCAGTACATTATAATGATCTTCCCACTAATTTTCTGGAAACAAAACCAGCAATGCTCTATTGACCAAGACTCCCAGTCACAGGTGCTAAATTACACCTGGGTATAGAGGAAAATGCATTAAATCCACAGGAGCACCCACTGAATTCATAATGAGCTGGTGCTGTTACCATAATTAACAAATGGAAGAAAAGAGCTTACAGAGGTGACCAGAGCTCTTGTTTCTTAGGACCTGCCTTTTTTAGGCACAATAAATGTTACTGTTATTTTGATCCAAATTCTACTTAAGCTTTGTTTAAAAGGTCATCACAGAGGTAGAATAAAGCTGAAGTTAAGTGTAAGATTTTATCAAGGTCTTGGTTTTCTGGAGTGCTACATGTAACTCTCAGGTATTCCTGATTACTTGTTAGAACTATCCTTCTCTCAGCTCAGAATTTCCTGTTATCAGGGACAGGACTTTCAAAGGGAACTTACAATCTCAGGATTTTATTTCCCTTACTCTTGCCCCACCAGGAAGCCCACTCTGCAGTACTGCAGTGTTAAAGACATGGAGTTATGCATGGGGCTTTTTGTGTGCCCAGGCATCATGTCCTGGACGTATCTGTGACTTTGGCAGAAGGAGCTCAGCAGTCACCTGAAAGTACTTGGTGGATTGTGGCAGTGTGTGAACTAGCCTGAGATCTGTGAGTTGTAAAATGTACATCATCAGTACCACAGCATCCTCACCTTTGGGTTTACCAATAGCTAAACCAGCTGCTGAATTCAGAGGAAGATGTAAGTGCAGCACTACCTTATATTTCAGGTGCAGAGATGGCACACTGGCCCCTGTGCCCTACTGATATTCCTCCAAGACCCTTCAGAGCAGACTAATAGCGATGAAGAAAAAAGGGGACAACAAGGTTGAGTTTGTCCCTGACCTGGTTTTCAGTAAAGCCACAATACATGTTCATTTTCTGTTCCTGCAAATTACCTTATGATAACCCAAATGATGCACTTTCTCAGAAAGCAAGCTCTGAGAGCCTATCCCCAACAGAGCACGTGTTTTCAGCTGTACTAAATAAGCAGAGAAAATCCATCCTGCCTGTCCTGACACAAACTGACTGTTAGAAAACACAGGCATGTTTGTCTGTCCTAGCCTGAATCCACCAGATTACTTTGAAGCAGCTTAAACTTGTTTGTTTTGACCCCTGGAAGGCCAGGCCTTGCAGGTCTAATACCTGGGCCCCATTTCCAGATAGGTCAACAGCTCAGGCATTTTCAGTGGTATGAGCAGCAGCACAAAGAAAAAGCAAATAAATGTCCACTGAGCAGTGACCTTGCTAAATTACAGCAGGTAGCCCGAGCATCTGCTGCAGGCAGTGCTTACAACGGGATCAGAGGAACACATATTAGCTCTGGAGTATTGATCTTGCAAGGATCAGTGGAAGGACATTTCAATGAGAAATGGAATAATTCTTTACCCTGATTATGATGATTAATTCTGTAATGTCAGCAGCCTTTGGCACAGCCAGTGACAGCAGATTTCATATAGGCAAAACCTAATTCAAGAGCCAAAAACCTTAAAGAGGAGTTTTGTGCAGTTAAGATATAATAATAAATGATACACAAGCAGCTATAATTTTACATATATGCAGAAAACATACATACTTTCCTCAGTTCTGTATAAGACTTCATACTGATATATAATTGTTTTGTATTTGAAACATCAGAGAAGATAAAAAACTGGCATTGTTGCTGGAATTGTCTTGGAAGTTTTTGGACCGGATGAAGTTGAGCAGAAATTCTCTTGCAGGTGCCAATTTAAGTAGTCAGTGTTGAACTGGCAGGCATCCTGCTTCCCTCACTTCAAATTTAGTTATGCAAAAGACTAATCAAGACATCTATCAGGTACATCATTTAAGATGGCTCTTTGCTAACCCACGAAATTGGATGGCCCCAGAGTTTCAATTTTTGAAGGGGATTTGGCTTTCAGACAGTGCATTAACTGCTTATCTCTCCTGTTCTGAAGGCATGCACTGACCAGTTGTGCCCCTTTCTCCCCCAGAGTTTCTTCCCTCAGTTGCCATAACCAAGTTGTGCTCTTTGTCAGTTTGTTTTTGTCTTGGGTGCATTCCAGCTCTTGTCTTTCGTGCATTTGGTATGAGATGCATTTAGGAGGAAAGTACTGATGTCAGGTTCCCCAAGTCTGTTTTGCTAGGAAATGTTCATTTGGCAAACCAAACATCAGTAAAAATTATTCTCAAAAGGGTATGCTCTGCCAACATATGACCTTTAGCTGTTAAGAAGCAGTAGAGAAAGCACCAAAAAAGCAGGTAATGCTATAATCAGTTCAGATATTTGACAGATAACAAGAAATGGCTCTCTTGCATTAAAGCATGGCATTTAGAAAGCTGGAGCAACACTTTAGCTGGCTGCCCTTGTGTTGTGATCTGTCTGCTGTAAAACATTCCCCTGCAGAAAGAAAATAAATGCCACCACTTAGATCTGAAGATTGGTAATTAATATGATGGCTTTCAAATCAGAATCACTGTAAACTCTTCTGGAAGTGCCACTGCTTGCTCGGATGTGTTGATCACTTGCCTTGCACTAGCACTCTTGCACGGGACAATATTTGGACCCAGCATTTTGAACCCCACTGTTTTCTCACTTTATCAATTCATATACAGGGTTGTTTCTTATCTATCTTTTTTTTTTCTGTAGCATATGCAAGGAAAAGAGTTGGAGGCTAAGCACAGAAGAAACCAGTCTCTTTTTGATGTAATGAGAAATTGCCTTATAGATTTTTTTGGCAGAGAGAATACATCAACACTTTTATTGCCATAAAAGTTTTGATTATCTGGGTTGCACTTGTAATGACTGCATGTAGCCCTACCAATTAATATCTAATATGAAAAAATGCTGAAAAGGTGATGGGAAAGTACACAAAGAACTACATTGATTTGCCACACCTACATAACAAGGAAGTTATTTTAGTGTCAATTCACATTTTGCATACAACCAGCTTTCCAGTTATTCAAGGGAGATCAATATTTATGACAGTTCATTAGAGAATGCAGTTAACTTTTATTGTGCAGACCAAAAAAAATGCAGTCACCAACCCACCACTCCATTAATGTATGAAATCAGTTAACAAAATGATTGTAAAAAATAACTTAATTTCTGATAAGCAAATGGAAGCGAGTTCTACAGGTCTCCCACATTTGTGTTGATATGAGAAAATGGCATTGAACCATTGTATCAGTAAGTCAAGGACAAAACCACTTCTGTGGCTTAGGGGAATATTCTGATTTTCTCCCACAGTCCCAAACTTGTTGACTCATATAAAACAAAAATCTCCCTTGGAGTTACTGCAGAAGTGCCACACTTAATGCTCTAACTTTGATATGTAAGTACCTGATAGAGCTATCCTACTGGCGTGCACACAACTCAGTGAAGCATTGCTTGGCTCCTTCCAAGTGTTTTTAGCTTGCCAGCATACTAGGCTTAATCTTCTGTTTCCTCATAATGTGCATACCCACTCGCATAGGTCCTTCCTAAATTCAAATGGCTGAATACATCTGTGGCCTCAGAATCGGAATCCTTCCCTCCCTCATCATTGTCATCTTCATCATCATCTTCTGCTTCGTATTCATCGTATTCATCCTCACGGTCACCTGCGTCTCCAGTCTTGTTGGAGGAGAGGTTTTTCCAGTAGGCATCATAACCAGAAGCTCCATCTGGATCTTCTCCTCCAGTCTGTCGGCCAAACTTCAAAGAACGTGCTGTGGGCAGAGGAAAACCATCATGTTCCCATCCCTTAACAGCAATCCCACATTTCTTTTCTATCCTTTTTTCACTACTCAAAGAGCACATGATGTTAGGCAGTCTTTTTCTAAATCTGACATTTCCAGATTTAATCCTTACTCTGACAGAACCTTTCTGCTGCACACAACTGCAGCCAGGTTTGTACAAACAGGAACTGCCCCCAGAGGGTGTCTTAGGTTTTTAGGATAATCCTTTGGCACTCCAGCCAAGAAGACCTGTAACTCGATGTGTGCTTTGCAGACACAATATATATGATGATTTATTCAAGAGTAGTTGGGGGAGATTGCATACATATCAAAACACATTTTGAAATTCATTCACCAGCTTCCTGCAGATGAAATAAGGATTTAAATGGTGATTTTTTTTTTTCATTTTTTCCCCCAACTAAAATCTCAAACTAAACAACAGCTTTCACTGTATTGGAATCAATTAATGATTGAGACTGCTCAGTTCAAGAACTCAAACACAAAGGTTTTCCCAAAACAAATGCAGCAAAGGTGTGCAAAACAATTAAAAGTAACCAGACTAAGAACCAGTGTTCCTAGGCAGAAAAATAGTCACCACTGGCACTTGTATGGCTTGTTAGCTAGAGAAGCTGGCTTACTTGACATGCTCAGATCCTTTGTCTGCTGAGTTTCATGGCCACATTTAGGGCAAGGAGGCTTTTTTCCTTTTTCCTGCTTGAAAACTTTACTTCGCACATGATCGTCACAAAAACAAGCCTGTGGGTGGAGGGGAAAATAAAATGCTAAATGATTTAATCACAGAAGCATATTCTTCAGCAAGAAGCAAGCAAAAAAACCTGTTTTAACAGCAGCAGGGCTTTCTGGTTGGGATTAAAATTTAATGAGGTCTGTCTGCAGTGGATGTGGGGTCTTGCACAGTGCAGACACTCTATGCTGGATGGAGTTTCACGGCTTCCTGGGGAAGAGGCTGCATAAAAGTGCCAATAAACAAGCAGAGAAAGTCATGTACTCAAGGGGTGGATGGCAGTGCTGCCCACAAGGAGCCTGGCAAACTTGGGTTTATGTTGACAAGCCTACATAAAGTACACTGAGATGTTTGCCAGAACATAACTATGCAGTGGCCTGAAGGCAAGAATTAGAGATGGAAAGTTCAAATGTTGAGCACCAGGGTGCAGTGAAGATACTTGGAGAAAGGAACAATTTGGAATATGCCATCAATGCCATGGCAGAGTGCAGGAAAACATATGGAGGGTAAGAAGAGTAGAAGCAGGCAATGAACCAGCACCTGGAGAAATCTGGGCAATGCTGCTGATGAAGCAAGTGGAACTTTTTATATAAAGTTATTTCTGAGTGTGTAAAACCATGAGCCTGATGTCAACAAGTTAGTCTGTTCATGTCTAAAACTGAATTAACTATGGAGATTATTTCTACTGGATCCAGGCCACAGCAATTTCTGGTCAGATCATCCCTTGACTGTTTAAAAAAATAACAACTTTTTTAATTATTGTAGTTCCACACTGGATCAAAACATATTATTACAAAGTCTTGGATTCTGTTCAAGTCCAAGGATCTGTTTTGTTGTTTTGGGTTGGGTTTTTTTTAAAGTCCCAACATGGTACAGGCCCAGTTAAACTAACAGGGCTGGAAAAAGCGAGGATCACCTCATCTGACCAAAGGATGCACAACACTGGTTAGTGGTCAACAGGCAAGCACAGATAAAAGACCTTTTGTCCCCCAGAAGTCTGCCCCGAATGTAGAATACAAAAGTGAGAATGAGCCTAAAATCACAGCTACTCACAACTGTCTTTACTCTTTACCTTACACCGCAGGCAGGAGTGCTGCCCAAGCCTGTTACAGGAAACACCTGTGGGAGACAATCAGTACATCAAATTCAGTACTCGGAAACTGCAGACCTGTGATGTTTTCAAAACCTTGTAAATGTATGTAATTATTGAGCATTATTGAGGCATTTCCTGATGCAACTGCACATTGACAATGTGAATCAGTAATTTTATCACAGTACTGGTTTACTAGATTTTTTTTCAACTCTAAGCCTCATGGCATTAATGTAATTTTATACCAAAAAAAAAAAAATCAAGAGGAAAAACGTTTATTTCTTGAGCTTCCAAACTTCAGAAGTTGCAGAAGAAATGTGGTATTAAGTGACCATCTTGCTTTTCCTTTTCTGACAATGTCAAAAGGGATGCTAGTGATGTGAGAACACTTAAAGCTTGCAAACTTCCAAACATAGAAAAGTTCTTACATTCTGTGTTTTTTCTGTCATATCCTCTGGAAATGCACTTCATAGCACACAACTTCATAAGAAAGAACTTGTCTTAAGCTTCAAATTGTGTTTTTTACTCCACTAGAGGGAGTACAGTAAAGGCAAACACTCAGGAACTGACAGCAACACGAGGCTGGGTTAAGTTATTCCTCGAGAAGCAGCAATATGTATTTTATCAGTCTCTTATTCCCTTCCAAATTGCCTTAACCCCTGTGACAACGAAGTTTTTTGAATAATAATAATAAATATCATGAGTTCTCCACATGAGCAGGACAAGCATGGGATTTAGAGCTGTCATGTGTTTAAAGATGAAAATGACAATGCATATATATTCATCATTTTTTAAGTATTTGCACTTTAAAAAACTTCTCTCAGATACTGATGGAAAGTAACAGTACCTTTTTCACAGCTAGAATGGATTTAGATCACAATTGCATGACCACATTTAAAGTTCACATATTCTGCAAAAGCGCAGGTTTTATAATCTTGTTACCAAACACTGACAAAATTCTGTATCTCTACTAAGTCCACAAAACATTGAACACACTGAAAACCCTCAAAAAAACCCTCTTTCCCTTTTCAGGGTGTGATCACATCTGTGAATTAAAAGCTTCCAACAATCACTGAAAAAACATTCTTGTGGAACAGCTGTCGATGCTTCAACATATTCAGGAAGGTATTCTGGCAGAATACATCAAGGGAAGCTAAGCAAGGCTCAGAAAATAGCTGGCTGGGAACAAAAGGATGGGAGATGAAAAGGAGATAAGAGATTTCTAAAGACACCAACTAGAACATTGAAATCAACAAATATTCTGAACCGGGAGAAATCAATTAGGACAAGAAATTAGTCAGTTCTAAGGAAAACAGTCTTAAGATAAAGAGCACCTTGAATTTCTACAATGAAGATTGAAAATATTGTTGTAGTCAAAATGCAGGCATACAAGTTTTGGAAAGGACAAGCAAATGTCTCATGGGATAAACCAAATAGTCATTAATGGTGGGTAGACAAGAAACACTTCTACAAAAATTCAGTTATTCAAATATGCAAAGTTTTGGCTTATTGGTGTTTTGTTGTGATTAACTTCTCTTGAAGTTTCCCTGTTTCAGTCAGAGATTAGCAGTGGGTGAGCAAAGTCAGGCATGGCCATCATGTCCTCTTACAAATACCAACTTCAGTTTTGTCCACACAATTAATCAAAGTTCAAAAGGACATAAAGTCTTCAGCTACCCGTTCTTTACCCAGTAAGAGTGGACATGTATCAATATCTGATACCTTACTGACACACATGTCCACTGGTCACTGAGGAAATGAAAACTGAAATCATGCTCTGGACTATTTTTGTCACTTCCTCGCTGTGTCTCACTGAATCAGATGATGACTGCTGACTGAGTCACAGCCTTCCTCAGGACTTCCACAGCTGCTAACCCTTCACCAGCACACAGGCCTTCCACAGCAACCTGGAAAGTTTAGCCAGGCTAACACAGGTGGCATTGCTTGGGACAGCTGTTCTCCAGGAGGAACAGGTATCTAGAAATAGCTCATCATGTGATCAGAAGGGTGGAAGACAGCTCCTTCTGCCTGCAGAGCTTTGGGGAGTGAAAAGGCAGCATCAGCAGTTCCAGCTGTTTTGCTGCATTCCTGGCCACTGCCAACACTGCAGCTTTGGAGACTGCTGGCTCCTGCAAAGGCAGCTTCCCATGGGAGGCCTGCAAGAGCCTGGCAGGAAAACAACTGCCATGTATACTCTGGCATGGAGGTCGGTCAGAGACAAAAGTTATAGCCTGGATAACTGGGTATCAAGAGCCAGCACACAGGAAAAAAGGCCTTCACAGTGGCAAAAGCTGTTTGGGAAAGGTGATGGAGTGTATTCTGGAGCACTGAGGAAGCAAGTGGAGAGTCTGCTTAGCTGTGGTGAAAGGGACTATGAATAACTAACTTACATTTAAATGTCTCTGCTTCCAGAACTTGGCAGCTGGCTTGATGTTCAAACTGATCATCTTCACAGAGGAAATCATGGCAAAAAGAGCAGGCGAATATTCTGCCTCCTGAAAGATTTATCAAGGCAAACTAATCAGCAATGGGCACAAGCACCAAGTTCTGCTCTGCAAAAAGTTTAGGCTGTAGTTTTGACTGAAGACCAATTTTCCCTTTTGTCACAAATGCTTCAACAAAGTCCTAAATCCATTTTTACACTGACAAATACCTTGTATCTTACAGTACAAGGCAGCATAAATATAAAGTGAGTATTACTTCTAGTACTTGTCTTCATTTTAATTCAACTATGGCATTAAATATTTCTCCTAAATCAGATCACATCCTCATCCAGTCTCCTTCCCTCCCACACCCTCACCTCTGATACACACTTGAAATAAACACTTTAAAGGATTCCATAAATGGAGAATCCAAATACCTGTGCTGGTGCAGAAGAATGTAGTGGGAATGGCAGAAAACTGTGTTGGCAATTTGATAGAGTGCTTAATTATGTGAATAATTAAGCTGATAGAACCATTATACTTTAGATTACATTATCATCCCTGACTTGAGCACTGTATGTTCTTGAGCAGGTTATTTACTTTCCCCACTGCATAACATCTATTTTTAAAACAGAGAGAATCCTTGCTTTGAACAAATATGCTTGCAAGAACAAAGCAGTGAGGATTAAAAATGCTGTTAAGAAGAGGTGCAATATCTTAAGCAATGCAATTTATATTTTCTTACTTTTAAATGTGAGCAACCTACCATGGTCCCAGACACTTCTTTCACACTCAATACATTCTGCATCTGCGAGGGGGCAGATACAGGCGTGTGTGCTGAGACACTTCCTCCCGTGACACACCCAAGCTTCACAGAAATCACAGATTGCACCCTGCAATTACAGAAAGATATCATCTCAGGACTCCTGCAATACCTAGAGAGAGACTCTAATTCCATAGTCCTCAAGGTATCCCCATGGATTCTCTCAGTGGTTTCATTTCAGTTGAGTGAGAGTATTGAACTGCATCTGTATTTCTATCAAGCTGCTCCTCAGTTCATCTTGTTTGTTATTCATTTTTGCAGAACTAAATATCATGCAAAATAACTTGCTTTTCTCCTTTTTCTGTTTTTTACATTTCTTATCTTAAATTGTGTGCATGCAAACTGTGTCCTCCAGTTGAAACCTGAGATCCATAAAGGACAACAGTGTTCTGGCAAAAAATGGAATTTCAAAGATGACCTGAAAGATGCCACTACATTCTTACAGCTGAAATCACTCATTTGGCTTTTAAACCATCCTATATTAGATCAGATCTCTGCAGAGAGCAAAGATCAAATAATTCAATACAAATAAGTTAGACTCTTTAACTTTCATTTTGATTAAATTATAAGATCCTTAACTGTAGCATTGAAGAAGCTCTCTCAGCCCATATGTTACTAACTACTGTGTGCACTACCTGCCCATAAAACTAAGAGATCAGTGGTGAATCCAAATTAACTGTGGACGCATTCACTACTGCATGAGTGAATGCAGGGGATGAATTCAGGAACATCAGAATGTAAAATGTCTTACTGAGAAAAGCTGATTGCCAACTGGAGGTGGAAACAGAACAGAGGTTTAGTCCATACAGCATTTAATCCATGGGCTATGATGTGTCATGCCTTGCCTTCCAGAACGAAGACACTAACTTCTTCTTAGAATAAAAATTCAAAGACCTGAAGCTATGATTATTTCCATTAAGAGCCCAAGTGAGGGTTTATGTTAAATAAAATTCCCCTCTAATGTTATAGAACAGATTTCTCTCTGAGATACTGGTGATCTCTGCAACACTTAAGACAACAGCAACAAAAGTCTGCAGGTTTTTGCAGAACGATTTTAATGAAGGCCCAGATTTTAATGAATACTGAGAATTGGATATGGGGCATGTAAGCTTGAGTGCTGTTCATGCATGTGATTAGGGCCTTCCACCAACTCAGATCCATCAGCATCCAGGATGTGCTGGAGCTTGCAGGAGCTGAATCCAAAAATGAAAAATTTGGGTGTTCAGTATAGGGAAAAATCAGTTTGTTGTAGTAAAATGAGGGGGGGGAAAGCTTGGCATGGTACGTGCTATCATTCCATACATCTGTTCCATCTTTTTTTCAGAAGGATTTGCACAAAATAACCTCATACTGCTAAAAAGGCTGTAATTTTGTGTACATACCACCATTGCTAGTCCAGTACTGTACACACCAGCATGTTTTATAACACAGTCTGAAGACTTCATCATGCATTTGGTTTTTCCTGTTTAAAATAAAAAGGCAAGCATCCATGAGAAAACTATAGAAGAAAAAAAAAGTAGAATGCATGTTCATATAAGAACAGCACTTCACTAAATATCTGTGCTTAACTGTAGATCTAGGTAAAAATGATGCAAACAAAGATGTTTGCCTTGTTGTTGCATCCTGCACCATACTTTCACATCTCCCTTAGGTTAAATCAATTACTGTCTCTTTTCAGCCAAAACCTCTTGCCCCTTGTACTGAGATGTTGGTCTTGCTCTATGTTTTGCGGCACTGGCAAAAATGTCAAATGTCAAAACAAACCAAAGAACAAAACTAAGGTCAAAGTCAAGCTAAGATATCTTAAAAAGTTGTATTTAAAACTGCTGTTAGTTCTGTCCCCCCATAGAAGCAGCATGTGCTGTGTGCAAGGCACAAGCAAAAACACATGTGCACCTGATGATTTAAATATTTCCAAGTACTTGAACACTTGTTTTTTGGTAGTTTTTTTTTCCTTTTTAAAAAAAAAAAACATATAAGAGATTAGTTTCTAGACAAAATAATTCACTCAAAATGCAGGGGACGGATGGGAGAAAAAGCCATAGACTGCACCTAAAAGTCAGACACAAGCAAGCAGAAAGGTGATAATTTTTCCCTACTCCTTGTTTCTGACATAAATAGCTCAACCAGAAAGATCCACACTCTTTCTGCAGTTATACAAGCAAAAAGATCATGTAGTTTGCTCAGGCTGCTGCAGTGATGTTTTATCACTGATGTAAGCTGTGCTGCCACAGACCCCTTTGGAGTGTCTGGTTTTGCGTGCTTAGAGATACTCACAAAAGGGTGCTCCCTGCACACCCATTTAAGACGTGGAAAAAACAAATTCTATTCTGAAAATTATTAAATCCCAGTATGCAGAGGTTTATATTAAACCAAAACTCAGTCACCCAATGGCCCTTGGAGGGTGAGGAAGTCCCAGTGGTGTGCTGAGGTGGGCAATGAGGGCTGGGGGGACATTACTCTCTCTAGAGCATTGCAATACAGCTACCTTGCTCCCATCCCTCAGGGACTTCTCTAAGAAAGATGCTGTTGGTTTAGACTGTCTGGCCCCAAGACTTGATTAAGCATTTAACAGCTCTAGTAGTCTTTGTTTGGAAAACCCTTGGACTCAATATAATTTTACGGTTGTTGACAGGAACGCTTTTCCTCTAAAAACATACTCCAGATTAAGATAAACTCAGCAAAGAGGAGTCAACTTCAGATGTGTATTGTAAGATGGAGAGCATGCTTTTAGTACTTCACTACATGATGACAGAAGGCAGACTTATGAAGGATGACACACTGCCATTGCACACTAACAGCCTGGCTTCCAGAAATGCTCGGTATCTGCAGGTCACAACAAAGGCATTGGAAGCTGCAGATGTCAGCAGCTCTGAGAGTCAAGCAAAATTGCTCAATGGCAAACTGAAAACCTGCAAGGGTGTGTTGGAACAGTGAAACAACAAAATTCACCTCTGTATGAAGTAAGTACCAACATCTCCTGCAAGCAAGCAGCTTAACCTGATTCAGAGCACAGTTGTGTCACTAGGAGTCCTTCTCTTCTAATTTCAAAGCATCAGCCCTCTGGCCCACATAAATAACACAAGCAGCATACTACATTGCAACCCCATGCAAGACGAATAATGTACTGCTGCTTTAATTGATACTGAACTGATCAGAAATTACAATCCCTAAAAAAGCAGTATTTATTCGTGACTTGTTAGCAGTCAGAACATTCTTAGTTTTGCTGTCATTACCAAACAACACTCCACGTGGTCATTGTAGGGAAACAGTCAGTCAGATATCCCCACACCCAAAAGGCACAGAGAGAAATTTTTCCAAAGATCAAATGCTGAAGAGAAGCCCATGACCCAGACTGGCAAACCTCTGGGGGTCTGAGGAATACACATCAGTGCACAATCAAACAAGGTCACTTCTCAAGGAGAGATTTAAAAGAAGCTGCTCCACAAATCACAAAGGTACTTTAAGACAAAGGTACTCTAGCAAAGGTACTGAGAGTTTAACACCACAAACAGGGCTGAGGACAGCATGTTTTCATACATTAATTCTACTCACCACACTGTGCACAAATGGGTAATTTCTGAACAGAATTACAGAAGTAGCAAAAAGCTCTATTCTTCTGTCGTCTAGGCACATGGAGGGGGAAAAAAAGAGAGCACGCATTAAAAAAGACCTGTAAAATGTTTGAAACCGATTAAACTGCTGGTTTTAGAAGGGGAAAAATTCTTACCTTTGGCACTTATCACATTCCTAAAGAGAAGAAATAAAACACTGGTAATTATTTTCATTCTAGGTAAAATATATAAAATTTGCAGACCCCCCACAGGGACTCTGAATTAAGTTGTGATTATGATCCAAACTTTTTATTCAATATTATACATCTAATGCAAATGTAAGCTTAAAGGAAGAATAGTAGGAACAATGGCATTCTAGTGGCATTAAATAGAGTCAATCTATTATCACTGGTTTAACATAATTTAAAATTAAGTATTTAAATATAAAATGCTTTAGGTTATTTTACCATTGAAGCATTACAAGGATGTTTGGCCAAGTCTATGTTGGCTCTTGAAGCCCTTATCTGTTTTTCACGTTCTCGGCGGTTCTCAGCTTTCTTCCGAGCACCAGTCTTCTTTTTAGGCATATTTCACTATCTGTGGGGGGGAAAATACCTATGTAATGAATGCACAGAAACTATGTGAACACATGGATACACATGAGACATCCAGCACTAAAACTGGATCTTGGAGTTCCCACGTTAACTGTGTTTCATCTCCATTCATTTCCTTTTCTGAAAGTTTCTTTTCAAACTTAGAATAAGGGGCTAGTCCATGAGGAAGAGTCATGTGATGAACCATAAAGAATCTTGTGACCTGAAAAAGAGCTTGCTGTCCTCAACTTTGTGTTTAACTATCTTTGAAGTGTTTTGCCTTGAAAAAAAATGAAACCATTATGTTTGTAGGCTTGTTTGTGATGGGCCTCTGGTTTGGGTTTGCCTTGCCTGTTCAACAAGGAAAATATTCAGCTCATTTCCTCTTTCACATCTCTCTTTTTCTCACTAACTACTGCATTCAGTTAAAACACATTCTTCAGATAAGCAAAATGTGGTGTACTGCAAAAACACAAATCTCACACTTCATGAAGGCTGAGAAAGCAAAATGTCATTATACAGATGACAAAGGGATGTTTGTACTGCTTATTTATCACTCTAGTATATTAGCAATAATGAAGAGATGAGCATGCACTGCTTTGAAGACACCATGGTTTTCCAGAAAGGATTTACACTAATTTAATTCCATTTGGTTCAATGTGTGTGCCTATTTTAACGTTTTAGGAGGGAACCAGTCCAACACAGTGGTGGGACCATCAGCCAAAGAATCACACCACTGCTCTCTTGTCATGTCCACCATGAACCGTGCAGTACTCACATATGCTTAGTTCACTCTGTGTTTCTAATAGATTAGGCAAGGATCACTCTGACTTTATGAAATGGACAACTGAGAGATTAAAGGTGTGGGATGATGTTAGAATTTCTCTCATCAACACTGGCTCTTCTTTAGGCTCCATCTTTATCATCTCCTTATGTCTGATGATGTAACTGTTGGTGTCCTGTTCTAAACTAGATACAGGTTAAAAACAAAACTAAAAAAAACCCAAAACAACAAGCACTACCAAGGCCCAGATTAGCAAAACCTGATGGGGGACAACAGTCAAAGGGGCAGCAGGGGTGCTAACTTAGCAAGCACGGGAACGAGAAAGCAGCTAAGGATGAGATGAGGACCTCTGCACTGACAAAAAAGTTGTCTTATGGCACATTGTTCTAAAAAAAATACTCTCAAGTCTACGGCCCAGGTGAACCCACTTCTTTGTGTTGCAGCTACCAAATCACACTTCCTTGCAGACAAGAAGATGGCTGGATTTTTCAGTATGTTTAGCTCTTATTTTGGCACCTCATCAGTGCTTCTGTTCGAAAAATCTGGCCT
>JAWWTY010000123.1:11088103-11117648 GCA_035222235.1 Margarornis squamiger | reverse complement strand
TTATCACTCTAGTTTATTAGCATTACTGAAGAGATGAGCATGCACTGCTTTGAAGACACCACGGTTTTCCAGAAAGGATTTACACTAATTTAATTCCATTTGGTTCAATGTGTGTGCCTATTTTAACATTTCAGGAGGGAACCAGTCCAACACAGTGGTGAGACCATCAGGCAAAGAATCACACCACTGCTCTCTTGTCATGTCCACAATGAACCGTGCAGTACTCACATATGCTTAGTTCACTCTGTGTTTCTAATAGATTAGGCAAGGATCACCCTGACTTTATGAAATGGACAACTGAGAGATTAAAGGTGTAGTGTGATGTTAGAATTTCTCTTGTCAACACTGGCTCTTCTTTAGGCTCCATCTTTATCATCTCCTTATTTCTGATGATGTAACTGTTGGTGTCCTGTTCTAAACCAGATACAGGTTAAAAACAAAACTTAAAAAAACCCAAAACAACAAGCATTACCAAGGCCCATATTAGCAAAACCTGATGGGGGATGACAGTCAAAGGGGCAGCAGGGGTGTTTACTTAGCAAGCACGGGAACGAGAAAGCAGCTAAGGATGAGGTGAGGATCTCTGCACTGACAAAAAAGTTGTCTTATGGCACATTGTTCTAAAAATAATACCCTCAAGTCTACGGCCCAGGTGGATCCACTTCTTTGTGTTGCAGCTACCAAATCACACTTCCTTGCAAACAAGATGGCTGGATTTTTCAGTATGTTTAGCTCTTATTTTGGCACCTCATCAGTGCTTCTGTTCGAAAAATCTGGCCTCTCCAGCAAGTTGCCCCAACACACATTGCACTTGTACAGCTAACCCACAGTTCTTTTAGCTACAAGTACTCCTAGCAGTGCTCCTTGCACTGCCTCTGATTTCTAAACCTGCAGAAATACAAACTTCAGACTAACTGAGGCTCGAGTGTCATCTTAACATCTCAGTCTCCATTTAGAGAGTTTAAAGGAAATCACTACAGACTTGAAGCTTGGCAGAAACTGGCCCATATGATGAGACAGCTCTGCCCAGGCAAGGCTCTGCTGGATCCAGTAGGGTCTGTGAATGGATATCAGGGCCACAGGCCTGAGAAAGTGAGAGGTACCTGCTCTCCCCAGCCACATCCCTAACTCCAAGTAGACATGCAGCATCAAAGGCAGTCAATTTTAGCAACTCAAACTTGGAAGAAAAGTTAGTATTTTCATTCAAAAGGTCTTATAAAATAAGGCAAAGAATCCTAACTTTCCTGAACACAGAAATATATTGTCCAGACCAAACACTAAAATTTGGTTTTGATAGCACACATAAATCAGTTTTCTCACCCTGCAGCAATTTTTTGCACTGTGTTTAAATTGTATTAGTGTCATATTTTGTAGTCAAAATTATATTGCTGTGCTGCCTGCTGGCAACTGTCATTATTCTAGAGCGTGACATTTCAGTCCAATACGAGCTTGCACACTAATTTTTAGACCACTCAAATGCTGATTTAACAACAGAGTCTAATGGTCACTATTTATACCTTGCCTTCTTCACATTACCTCATAATCCAAAGCACCAAAATGACAAACTGTTTTCATGAAAAGCACTCAATGACTACTGAGGACACAGGTTATCAGAAATCTTTTAGATGGCAGTTTTTAGAAAGTTGCACTAAACTAAATAACTGCAGTCAGGTCCTTTTAACAAAGCTATTGAGTCAGTCCAGGCTTTCAGACACCACTCAGTAACAACAACATCCTATAGATCAATGTTCTTATTATTCTTTCCCTCTGAGCTTCCACTTAAGCTGTTTGCTGTCTTTGCCCTGAGTTCAAATTTTTTAGGAAACTTACCATCTTTTAAATTTTGGACTACAGCTTAATAGTGTTATGATTCCAGAGATTAGGACAGTGTAAGCTTTGTTTACATGGAATTCCTTTCAAATCAGAGTATGGCCTCTTCTGAAACCACTCATTAGCATTTAAATGCCTCTGCAGTATGTTCTACCTCCACTTTGGGCACAAATTTTGGCTGAATGCTCAGGCAGGAAAGACACAGTGGATCTTGTGGGCTTTCCTGTGCTCCCCTGAAGGGTACACGGGAGAGAAAAGTGCATCTGGAAGACCTAAAGCAACAGGCTGTGGGTCCATGCCTGGTTCCCTCCTCGGCCCAAGGGTATGGCCATGCTGCCCTACAGAGCATCAGAGCTCCTGAGCTGGGAAGAGTTCTGCACGAGGGGTTTTTCTCCATTTGAAGTTTCCTACTCAGCAGCACAGTGCTGCAGAGTGGCTGGGCCAGAGCAGCAGCCGAGTGTGGCTCTCCAGCTGAAGGGCTGATGCTGTGGCACAAGAAAGCACAGCGTTCAGAAATCAGGAGGCTGTGGGTGAGGTGAACAGTAGCTTAAAGCAAAAGCCCTAATATGTGCTGTGTGAGTCCTCAGCATGGTGTTCCATCCTGTAAATTTTCACCTACTTTTCCTCATTACTTGCTAAGGCAAACACAGGCAAAGACCACAGGCAGAGCTCCTACCACAGTTCCAAAGACTGTCTGTGCATTTTAGTTGATGGTTGTGCTGTGTAAGACACAACAACAACGCCCCCCAGGGACACACACTGACTGCACCAGCAGATTTTGGGGTCTCCTGTGCTGAGAAAGACATGCCTTGTGTCACGTTCTCTCGTGGCACAGTCACCCCCCAGCTGAAACAAGCTGTTCACTGGAGGGGCAGGGGGACTTTGTCATGCCAAACATCCAAAAGAGGCTTGCTGCATTTCAAGGCTTCATGTACTTGACCACCATGCACCTTCTACCTCTATTCAAAACCTGTTTACCTGTTTTGTTTTACAAAAATTACAGTGTTAAAAAAAAAATACATCTGGTATGTTCATACTTCGAAGGAATCACAGAGTGAACGACCTGATGCTGCAGGAATGATTTTCCTGGCACTGAGATTTGCAGTGAGTTATTCCACGTTTTGGAAGCCGAGCTTTCCTCAGGCACCTCTCCGTGCCGTCCCCTGCTCGGCCCGGCCCCTCATCCCACCGGGAGCCCCAGGAGCCTCGTCCCTGGCACCGCGCTGCCAGCCCGGACCGCCGGGACCCGCATTCCCAGCGCCCCGGACACGGGGGAGCCGCACGGGGCACCGCGACCCTCGGCAGACACCGCCGGGTCCCCTCTCCCAGCTCCCCCAGCCCAGTCCCACTTCTCTCTCCCCATTCCCATCTCCCATTCCCCCCTCCCATTCCCATATCCCTTTTCCCATATCCCTTTCCCCTTTCCCCATTCCCCCCTCCCTCTCTCGCTCCCCTTTTCCCATTCCCATTCCCCCCTCCCGCTCCCCTCTCCCCATTCCCGGTCCCCATTCCCATTCCCCTCTCCCCATTCCCATCTCCCGCTCCGCTTTCCCCATTCCCCCCTCCCTTTCCCGCTCCCCTCTTCCATTCCCCTCTCCCACTCCCCTCTCCCTCTCCCCATTCTCCTCTCCCTCTCGCCATTCTCCTCTCCCTCTCCGCATTCCCCTCTCCCATTCCCCCCACCCTCTCCCCATCATCCTCTCCCATTCCCCGTTCCCACCTGGCTCCGCCGGCCCCCCGGAACCGGAAGTCGCCCCTTGCCCGGTCCGTCCCCGCCCCTTGCCCGGCCCGTCCCCCGCTCTGCGCTGCCCGCCCGGCCCGCGCCGCCCGCCGGGACCGTTCCGAGGGCGCCTCCGCCCCAGGGGAGCCGGGAATAAGGAGATCCCGCCGAGAATCAGGGGACCCTGCCGGGAACCAGGAGACCCTGCCGGGAACCAGGAGACTCTGCCCCTCCTCCTGCCGGCATCGCACCCTGCCACCGAGCAGTGTGGGAGGTGTCGCCGGAGCTTTCGAAGTGGGCACCTCCGTCGTGTTGCCGAGCAGGTGCTGCCGTAACGCGACCTGCGCTGCTCTGTCGTGTGCTCAGGTTAAAAAAGGGACACTTCCCAGTGGACCGGGCTGCTCCAGCCTGGCCTTGAGCGCTTCCAGGGATGGGCCCATCCACGGCTTCTCAGGGCAACCTGTGCCAGGCCCACCACCCCTCCTAAGGAGCGTTCCGTCCTCGTATCTCATTTAAATGCCACATCTTTTGCTTTAAAGCCATTCCCCCCCTGCCCTGTCACTATGTGCCCACGTCAAAAGGCGCTTTCCCTCTTTTTTAGGTTCAGGAGGGCTGTGGCGAGGTCCCTCTGGAGCCTCCTCCAGGCTGGACAACCCCAGCTCCAAGAGGATCTCTGGTTAAAACACGGCACGGCCTTCCCTGTGGCTGGGAAACCACGGAATCCACTGGGCTGGAAGAGATCATCGAGTCCAACCCTTGACCCAACACCACTGTGATTACTGCATCATGGAAAAGCTCCTACAAGCTGCTTGCAGGGATGTTCCTGCTCAGTAACATCCAGTGTTTGTGCCATCAGTGGGTGTTCATCATCAGTGGCTCTTCCATGCTCAAGTTTTGTTTGCTTTCCTGTCCATTGCACCACAACTTCCACTTGATGGAGACCAAATTTAGGGTGCAGTAATTGCAACAATTAGTTGTGGTTGTAATTGATTAAGGTTGGCACCTGAAAAGCTGCCTCTGAAATATTTCATCAGTGGCTCTGTCTTTAAAATGAAACATTGCTTAATCTTAATGGTAGGAATACGTGGTAGTTTAGAAATGGAAATAATACCCATACCCTATGAAAGACCCCCGTGCACAGCTCTGAGGTCATGCAAGTCACTGACACGGATGGATATTGCCTGAAAAACCCTTTGTGAAAACCATTAGAAGATGTATTCCATAGATATTTAAATGGGTGCATGGCTCACATTCCAGTGTATTTCATAGTCTTGCCTAGGAAGGGTTTGATACCTATTCCATAGAAATAAGTCCTGGGGCACTGTGTGCTTTGATCATCCGTTCACTTGGGTGATTTGCTTCACATTTTACTTGGTCATGCACTTCTTACTGAAAGTTGGCTACTAGTTACAGAATGTGATTTTGGCTTTGAGAGAGGCACCACTGGCCATTCCCAGGCCATTCCCTGGCCACCATTGCCTTTCCAGGGAGACTCTTCTAACTTCTGTGAGGCCAGACTTTTATCTCCCATGACAAATTGTTTGCTTGTCATGCTTTTCCTTCAAGTTGTAATCCTCACACGAGGTCAGTGGGATGCACAGAAATCAGTATTATCATTTAGGGACAAAAAATCATGATCACTTAACTGGACATTTCTTCTTCATGAGAAAGGGTGCAGAGAAGTAATTTTTAACTACTGTCAGTAGCCATGGCCATATGCTATTTTACTAACAGCCTGAGAAGAAAATATGATTTTTTGTGAGGTGTTAGAGCTTTTTTTTTGTATAATCCTCACTTTTCTTAATGAATGTCATTAATCATCAATATGCTTTTATTCTGGTTGAGACAGATCCTGGTCTGGTTTTGGCAGCCATGAGTGCAAGAACACAATGAGGATAAATGATATAAACAGAAAGTTTTAATTTATTTTAGAATAATTATCCCTGTCAGTTAATCTGCTTTCATGAATGAACAAAGCTGTTGAAGAAATTACTCTTATACAGAATCACAGTCACAGAATATTCTAAGTTGGAAGGGACCCACAATACATACAGAGATGTGACAATTTTCTTCTCATTTGGCTGGGCATTTTTACATAAACTCATGAATGAAAAAGGAGAAATCTAGAAAAAACCCAAGGAGACAGATGGACATTAAGATTTTTATCTTAGTTATACTTTATCCTGTGAAGCTGTACCTGCCTCGAATATATTCCAGAAAGCACCCTCTAGATGGCAGGAGTTTGTCATTGCACTTGTGAACAGTAAAACATTTTATTTTCAGAACCAGTACAGTGGCCTAGGGCTGTAATACAAGTAAATAAAAAAAATAAATTAGATGAGAATAGCCAATTAAGAGCTTATAGAATTTCCATTAGCAACACTGGACTACGCTCTGGGGAACTGTTGCAGACTTGTTGTTGCAAAGATACATGCAGAAAGTGAGAGCCAGCCTCCTTTTTAGAGGTGTTTTCAGTGACCTTTGGGAGAAGCAGTGGGTGGGCAGCGAGTGCACCTCTGAACTATTATCATTCCACATTACCTTACAGAGAATCAGAACTGTCATGGCTTTACTTAATGGCCACTGTCTAGCTGGAATAACAAGACAAGACTCTGTGAGGGCCTCTCTACAGTGCCTTACAAAGGTATTTGTCTACTTAAGAACTTTCATGGCAGCACATATGTTGGAGACTGCCTTAACCCCAAGCTGGGCAACCTGCAGAGCATAAGCCGTGCTCTAGAGAGAACTGTCAGGGAAAGTCACTTTCGTAAATGAAGTGATGCCGTTGACAGCAGAGCTGTCTTGACTGGTGTTCACACACCAAAGGCATGCAGCAGCATGCAGTGCTTTCCACTTCTGTTTCACTGTGCATCTCAGAAAGTTAGTTTCACCTATAGGAAGGGCCAAAGGATGCTAATAAATCAGAATCCCTCAAAAATAAATGGCTGTCCAGGGTACAGAGCAATGAAATTTTTGGGCACTGTCTTTCCCCCTCACTCTCTTTTTTGTTCATGTCTCAAAGTCATGTGGCAAGGTAGAGCAGTAGCACTATGGATTGCACACTGCTGGTCAGATACATACTTTTAAGGCAGTAAATTCACATTTCAAATGGGATAATTCAGCAAAAAGAAGTGTTGGGAACTGTGTCTGAGGGAAGGTGCCAAAGCTGAGTAGCACCATTGCAGCATAGGGTACCAGCTCACATGGACACTAACCAGCCTCAGAGCTGCACTGCTCACTGCCTCATCTGCTCATCTCAGAGAAATCCTTCCTTTGCTGGGAGGGCACCTTTTGGGGATGGACACTTATTTATTTCTTAAGCTACTCAAGTAATAACAAAGGATTCATGCCTCACTTCATGACTCACTTCTACTATTGAAAATTACTGAGATCAGAAAGGAAGATCAGGAAATTAAGTGTGTGCACAGCCTCTATCAGAATGGCAATATTCTGGGAGAGATAAGACCTTCATATGCTGTGACACTGGACTGTGCTGGATGACAATGAAATATTTTTACTGCCTTTTAGTGTGATATCTCAGTCCTTTTAAAGGTACAAGAAAGCGTGTTAATTATCAACTTGAAATAAATACTGACCTGATTTGTTGTCATTTAATTGAATCAACTGCATTTGCTTTTTCTCTAAATAAAATGCTTGTTCTGATCTAATTAAGCCCCTATTATCTACCTGCCTATTACCATAATTATCTTCATTATTGCAATGTCTTCTTGCAACATTCAATATGTTTGCCTCCCTGAGGGTTGCGTTGTAAAATAGGTGCAGCATATACCTTTCTAAATGACCTTTGAAAAGGCATACATCAAATTTAATTTGTTTTTAAATCCTGGCCTTGCAGCAACTGACCTTAAAAATCATGTCAATATTTGTTTGATGTAAGATAATTTTGTCTGTAGACATTTAGACTTGCTGATTTAACGGCACAAAGAAACGGGAAACAAAGAAAATAACTCGAGGCAAAAATCTTTACTGATATCTACTGAATTGGCATGTTCAAATATAATATTTTAAAACAGTCCTTCTTGAATTAGATGTTGTAAACATTTTTTGTGTCCGTGTTTTATTTTACACCTGCTATTATAACTGGTGGTGAAAGTCATTAATCTTAGCCCAGGAAAATTATTCCCCAAGGAATTTCTGGATGGTTGTTTTGCCTGGTCAGTGTTTGTGGAATGTATCTAAAGGGAAAATAAAAAAAAAAGAATAGAGATAAAAGAAAAAGAGAAATTTAGCTTTTAAGTGATTAGAGCCTTGATTCAGGGAGCTCGCTCTGTTGTCAACTTCTTTATTAAAATCTATTAATCTTTCCTATAATATTCAAGTTGCATGTTTTCACATTTCTTCCATGCCTTCAACAAAAAGATGAACAGCATTTTTCTCATGGTACTTTATTGGGGCTTTTTAATTTTGTTTTTTAAGATGAAAGATATGCAGTACAGCTAATACTGTATGTATTATATAGCACATTTAATGTGGTGTCATATGTTAATTATCATATATTTAAGATTGCTGAAGTGAGGAGGCAGTGCAAGACTCATCAGTTACTCTTTTGCTAACAAAAGGGGTAAGCTATAATTATTTATGATGGAAAAAGAACTTGTTGTCTGGTGGCAAGTTAATAGTGTTGGGTTTTTTCCATGATGAGATTATAATGTCATAAATTACCTTGTTTCTCTTCCCTCTGACCCCAACAAAAGGCTGGCACGTGGTGATAAATTTGCTGCATAGGTGACACTGGGAGGCTTTGTGTGTGAAGAAGAGGAGGGAGATGCCTGATAAACTGCAGCACCTCTATGACAGAAATGGAAAAGGTTAAAAAAAAAAAAAATCAAGGTCAGACAGTGGATGACTGATGACAAGAATTTCTCTCACAGTGCTGGAGGCTTGTCAGGTGGAAGTGGCAGAGGAGAATGAAAAATGTGAATGTCTTAATTGGTCACAGGGTATGAGATTAATTCACCTAGATGATCAGGAAACTGCCAAGGTGATCAGGAAACTAATAAGCCAGCCCTGTAGGAGGAGGCCAAAAGATGTGCTGTATCTGGCAAAATGAAAGGTCCAAAGGGGATAGTGGGGTTTCTATCCGAGTGCCAGTAAGGGGGATGAGCAAAATGCCTGTTCTGGCACAAGAGCAAATGGGTATGAAACTTTACAGCCTGGGGCCACATGGTGAGAGAGAGATAAGAGCAGTGGGAGAGTGTCAAGGTTCAGGGGATGTAGTTTTGTGATGTATGAAGAGAGCTGACACAGTTTAATCTGGAGAAGGGAAGGCTGAAAAGATCTAATTGCTATCTTTGAGGACCTAAAGGGAATTTATAGAGAAGGCAGAGCCAGGCTCTTCTCAAGGATGCACAGTGGAAACATGACAGGCAACAGTCACAAGCTGCAGCAAGAGGAATTACAACTTATATAGAGAAAAAATTTTCAAATAAGCAGTGGAAAGGCTGTGCTGGAGCCTCAAGCACTGATGACAAGAAACTCTCTTTTAATTTAGAATTAATATTATTAAAATAACACAATGAATTTGATAAGAAGGTGCCTTTAGAGGTCACCTAGCCAAGACTCTTGCTGAATTTCCACATCATATGAGTCTGGCCAGAGCCTTGTGTAGCTGAATCCTAAATGTTGCCAAGGATGGGGATGGCACAACTGCTCTGGACAACCTTTTCCCAGGCTTAACAATTCTGCCTGCAAAGATCCTGAGTAGGAGGATCCTGCTGACTTCAAAGGCAGTTGGATTATGTCCTAGGTGAGGCAGAATATTTGTTTGCCATATTTTTATGAAATATCTGTTCTAACCAATTCAACATTTCAGCTGTTCCATGTTTTTCCATAACTTTCCACAGTTATTGAACTGTGTGACATGTTCCTCTTTGGTGTCACTTCTTATCTAGATAGCAATTTTTCTCCTTCAGTTATGGCTTTTCCTCGTTCAGTAGAATTCATTTGTAGAAATCTTATGCAAATATGAACTGAATGGTTTTCCTGTCTGATTACAGATCCATTTAGATGACATTAATATCAGTAGTACTGAGCACTGGCTGAATTAAATACTGAATTAATTCAGCTAATGAAAGCTGAAGGATGCATTGTTTGCTTTACAGTGCACAACATGGGTGGCTTAGCTGTTGGTTCAGAGGACTGAAAGAGAATTTTTGCATCAAGAGTTCACTTTCCTGATATTGTAGGGAGCTCTCTCTTACCATCTCTTTCAAGGAACTTAACAAGCCCCAGTCTTATTTGCTCCCACTGTGTTTTTGAAAACCATTGTGGATAAAGGACAGAATTACATGCAGTGTAGCAAAGCATCATGCAGCAATTCATCACATACTGAATTTCACTGTGTAGGTGATGTAACACCTGTATTATACATCAGATGTCTGAATGCAGGCAATCGAATGTCAAATCATATGCTTATTGGCACTGTGAATAACGAGACTTGGAACCATTTCTAAGCATGGACATCTGTCATCAGTATTCTGATTGATTTAGAAAACCCATTTGTTTATGTTCCACTACTGTTATTTGATATTCTGACAATAGTTTCTATTCATTCTCATTTGTATTTTATTAGATTTCATTTATAGCACAAAGTTGTAATAACAGTTCTATTGCTTCTCAAATACCTGTACATTTAAACTTACTGAAATGTCACTATAAATATTCATGTGCTCACCATGTTCACTAAACTCCTTATTTATATTTACTGTGGAATAATCTTTAGTCCTGTTCTGAGCTAAAGCCTATCCGCAGGTGATGTATTGTGAAATACATTTCCATTTTTATAATAAGTGCTCCGAGTGTGGTGCTCTTAAAAAGCTGAGCAGAAGCCTTTTTGATGGAGTATAAGGGGGAATTGAAGAGTTTGTTTCAAGTATTTTATTGTATTTATTTGAAACGCTGGTGGAAAACTGCAACACCGATGTACCTAAGGTAGAACCCCAAAAGAAGAACAGGAAAAAAGCAAGCAGTTTCTGAAAACAGCATCGTGGGCTGGCAAGTGGTTTCTTTGCTCCTTTTTATTAGGTTATAGTTCTTTTTGACAAGGTGGAGTTCTCTCTAACTCACCGTAGATGTGCAGTCTCCACATTGAGTGCACATCTGATGAATCATTGAAGGCATCATCAAGGTGTTTGAGGAGTTGTTTGTTTTATTATATTTCTTCTTGCTGTCATGTCTCTGGACAGTCTGTTGCCATCTGCAGCTAGGATGTGGCTATGTGTTTAATATGAAGTTAAATACTCATCTACAAGAACCTTGAGGCTATGAATTTGCAGTTTGCATGATGGTGAGTGAAATTAGGCATAACTTTTGGTCACTGCCTGCTTCTCTAGGTCTGACCCACTCTGAGCTTGAAGACCTCCCAGGCATCCTACAAAAGCTAGTTGTGTAACAGATTTGGGCTGGGAGATGGACGGGATGCCCCTGGCAGCCAGTATGTTTCAAGAGCATTTTCCTTTGTATCATTATCCAGCTGAAGGAAAATGGTACTTGCATTTGGTTTTTTCAAGTGGCTGCTTGGTGGATTTTATTTTCATAGTGGTATTTCTTCCACCGGTCAGTTAGTTTTAAATCTAATTTGTTTCAGAGAGCTCAGATCTTTTTAAAAAGCACACTTTTTCCCAATGTTAAATCCAGCTAAAACAGCCTTAGAATGAACTGGAGCACTGGCCTAGAAAGGAAAATCTTCACAGCCCATTACTGATCCCCTGAGCCATCTCATCCCCTTTACTGTCATGTAATGTTTGTTTAATGCAAAATTTCCATATAAAGCCAAACGAAATAAAACCCAAAAAGCAGAACAGCAGCTCTTTGGCGTTAAGATATTAAAATGTGAAGGTAGTGAAAATGAGATTTCCTTTCATAAGTGCGTTAGCGACCTTAGGGGAACCCTCACCAGGGAAATGCCACAGTGATGAGAGAAGGCTCAGCTCAGAAGAGAAGGTGGATGAGGTTTTGGCAGCATGGGCTGGAATCACTGGGGAGTTTCATTTTCAGCTTCAAGGGAGGGGAGGCCTTTGTGGGAGCCTGTGGGGATTTCTAAAATAAGTGCTCTGGGCCAGTCCATCACTGAGCATGTTACCAAGTATATCTAGGCAGGAGTGTGTCACTGTGTGACTTACTGAGGATTGCTGTGCATAAGGAAGCACGTCATTCCATGAGTCACTGAGGATTTCTATGCATGAGTGACTGTTTCTGCGCTCCAATATGAATAAATAACATTCAGAGCCTCCAGTCATTCTAAAGAGGTTTAATCAAGGCTATCAAATAACTGGATTGTCAAAAAACATCACTGGCTGAATTTATTCATGAGGTTTCAGGGACTACAGTAAATTCAGCGTCCCAGCAGTTTTTTTCAGGTCTCTTAAAGTTCCCAGGAAGATCAAAGGAAGACCCCTAATTAAGAACCTTGAAAATGTAAAAGCCAAAAGGATCACGTGTGTGAAAGGTGGAAGTGATGTGCTGAGAGTTCGATGCACACACCCCTGTCGTGGGATGCTTTCAAGCTCAACAAGTGCCTCTGCCGTCACTGGTGGATCTGTCTAGTTTTGTACGGCATTGGGTGTTGACTGCAACATTCATCCATCAGTGAGCTGGGGATTGCAGGTACTTGGCAAGGAGGATAGAATGTGTAAAATGTGGGCGACAGCCTGAAAATACTTGCTGAAGGTGCTGGGAGAAGGCAAGGGAGAGAATTTCAGAGCTCACTCACAGAGCCTATGTTAACGTTATGCATTTTCACACAGACCTGCTGAGCCTGGTACTTTCAGCAAGACACTCACCTGGCCTGCCCCAGCATCCCACTGCCCCCACTGTCACCCTGGTCTTCCTCTGGGACTCAGGGGAACATTTGTGTCACAGCCTCCCCCACTGGCAGGTCTGTCCTTTCATCATAATCTCTCAGATGTCATCACTCCCCCAACCACCATGGTGTGGCACAACTGAAGATAAATGAGGTGGGTGGGCTCTTCTGTGGATGAATATTAAGACATTCCAGGAATGAATACCATATAAAGAACGAAGATACCTGAAGGCTATCCATAGTTAGGAAGAAATGAATGGCTGAAACATGACATGAGTTATCATGGTATTTGCAGGGTCGGTGGTTCAGTCCTGTGGCAGGATGAGAGCCAGGGAGCCCAGCATGGCCACAACACTCTCAGACTGTACACAGCATCCAGCCAGGCTGCCCCCACCCCAGTGGAGTGTTCTGGGGCTGCTCTCTTGCAGCCCTTCCCTATGGAGGGCTTTCATATCAGGGACCTGAGCAGTCACCCTCTGCTCCTGGGGGAACCAGCAACTTTTGTGGTGTGCTTGCAGCAGGCAGAGCTCTGAGTAAATGGACCTCTGCTATGAGCTTTCCAGAGCTTTTCTAAAAGGCTGGTTTTCTTCATCACAGGTATCACAGAGGTGGGGTGTCCAAGTTTTGACCCTGAGATGCAGGTTCTGAAGCAGTACTTGTTAGGGAACAGTGTAATTTTTTCTTTTCACAGTTGGGTAGGCACAAGCATAAGGAGTCTGAGTGAATATTTGTGCCCCGTACTGGAAGGGTGTCCTGAAAGAAAGCTAAAGAAATTATACATCCTTTCCTCTGAGTAATCCAATCTGCCATTACATCAGGCTTCCTTGGATTCAACTCTGACAGTTGCTCTTCAGCCTGGTGATGATCTCACCCAAATGTTTGGGTAGGTAGCAGATGGCATTGTTTGCATCTGAGGTGAAGCGGATGTAAAGTTTGGAGTGATTTTTTTAACTGCTGATACTTCATCCTTGCTACATCCCAGTGCACACCAAAGGCTTCCAGAGAATGAAGTGTGACACAGCCATTCTAAGAACAGATTGGAGTTGAGGTGCTAAAATAAAAGCAGTTATTGTAAGCTAGTCAAATATTATCCACAGAGAGTTTGCTGCCCTATCTCTGTTGTGCAGCTGCATCTCTTGTGGAGCAGTTGCAGCTCATAAATAGGGTGTGGGAATACTTCAGACATCCTTGGGAAAGAAGGATGCAGAGATAAATGCAGACAAACATGAAATACAATTATCCAGCTTGGAAATGGGTTGCTGCACATTTCTTATTGCATTCCCTCAGGGAATTTTGCAGAAACAGACCTTCATCCTGTGATTGAAGATGGCACCTCCCATAGACAAATGCACATTAGCAGCCCTGGAAAGCTTTTGTTCATTATGAACTGAAAGAAAACATCCTTGCTGCTCACTGAATCACTGACAGGCAAGACTGTGAGGTTTTGCCTAGTGGAGGCCTGTTGGCAGCTGACTGATAAGTAAAACCTCTTGGCCAGCCCCAGGTAATCCCAGAGTGCCCCCACTGTGACCGTAGAGCTCTCCTGGCTGGGCAGCTGCTGGAGCTGGTGCTGTCTGTGACATGCCTGTTGGCTCACACCCTGCTTTCTGTCCTGAGCTTGTGGGAGCTTGGCTGTTCCCTTGGTTCTGGCCACGGGTTCTTGGTGATATATCCTTTGCTCCAGCCCTTGGCCCTAACAAGGGAGCAAGATGGGTTGCAAAGCCTAAAGCTGGCAATTCAATCGCCTCTCAGCCCACATAGCTACAGGGCTGTAGTTTCTGGTCCTTGTTGGTCAGACTTGCTGGCCTAATTAGGCACACCTAATCCTTTCTCTGTGTTTTCTGCTCTTGCCTTTCCTGTTGCAGCTTTTCATGCCTTTCATGCTGATTTCAGAGCTGATTCCTGTGAACTGGGGAAAAAGTAAAATTACAATTCTTGGTACACCAGAAATTCAAATTGCTATATATCTCATATTAGTATTTTCTTTTCGTTGAAATTTTTTCTCATTCAACAAAAGTGATCAAAGTAAAACTGTGAAAGAGAGAGAGAGATAAGGAAGTCCCCAGAATATTCTAGGTGTTTGAATGCTTATATAAGCTGTGTGAGAGGAAAGGGCAAGTCCTTTGTCATCTTGAACTGGGCAATGTGCAAAGATCCCTGCTGTGGAAAAGGAAGAAAGCAGGAGACTTCCATTTGCTTTGAAACATGTTGGATTAAATCTTTGGCACTAAAAAATGGGACTTCCAACCCTTTTCTTTCCAAAGTCTTCGTGAAATCACATTTCTGAGTGACACAGACAATGTAGCAGATGTGCCACTCAAAGCAGAGGCAACAGCCTTAAACCATGGTATGTGGTAACAAGATAGAGTGCAGCGTGGCTGCAGACAGCACGTCTGCCCTGGCCAGGTCCCGTAACACATTCCCTGGTGTAGTTATGCCTGTAAAACCACATAATGCAGGAAAAGCTTGTGTGGCTTTAAAAGAGAATCCCAGCTTTGCTTTTCAGCTCCTTGTCTAGCCATCTGCAGGGAATCAGCAGACAGAACAGACAAGGTGAGAGAAGATGCTACAAGGAATTACTAGATACAGCTGCAAGAAAGGCAATGACGTTGGGTAGTGGATGTTTGGGCTGAAATGCTGCGTTCAAACCATGAACAGAGAAATTTAGAGGAAGGAAATTCCCTTGAAAAAAAAAGGAATCAAGGTTTTATTTAGAATTTGTGAATAAAAAGAAGTGAAAAGTCATCAATTTTTCCTCATTTCATGAAATTTAAGGGATATGTTGAACTCTGAACTTCCTAAAAGGGCCTGGATTCACTACTAATTGCACACTTGTGCTGGATTCTTCTGTCTGGCTATAAAATAACTGATTTAGCAGAGTAATGAAATCTGGCATACTTGTGTAATGCTTGGGCATTAATTAACAAAATATCTGTGCATAAGCATAACATTATTTAGCAATGCTCCTTTGATGGGAAATACAATAGAGGTGTAAAACAATTGTAGTTGTTTTCTATACACTATAGGAAGTAGCCACAATGAGTTAGAAAATTTTAGATGGCATATTTTTATTACCTTCCTCTTCATATAACATAAAAATGAATTTTGTCAGGTCTAGTAATATAGTTAGAGTATTCAGAGTAGTTGAATGTTGGACTATGATTCATAGCATAAAAAAATAACTTTCTACGTGAGGAAAAAGTCTTCTATTTGATAAAGTTACTCAATATATTACAGCTTTCAAGTGTAAGCCACAGTAATGTGCTTTCCTTATACTGTATTTGTATGCAATTATTAAGAATATTTAACACATTTTGTCTGTACTGCAAGTTAAACCTACATCAGTGGTACTTTTATTTCCCCAACATAATTCTATTTTTCTGTCTGACTGTCTGTTTCTCTAATGTTAGTTAGCAGCAATGCTGGTAAGAAAAAGTGAGATGAGGACAGTCATGGATAAAATGTGCAATAAATATTAATTGTGGGATTCTTTATTTAAAAATTAATTTAAAGTACAATGACAAATATACTCTATAGCTAGAAAATTTGCATGTTGTAATGTAGCTGTGAAATTAATGCACTGGGTTTCTTTCCTTTTGCAGTATCTGTCCTGCAAGCTTTTAGGATTTCAATAAATTGTAGCTGCTTATGAGAGGAGCCTGCCACTGGTGCTAATTGAATCCTACTGAATTGTTAGCTTTGATCTGTGATGAGGTTTCCATGGTGATATCAGCAGCTGATACTATGGCCACTACAACAATCTCTTTGTGCTGTTGTGATTCGGAACTGCCCACCTAGCTGAGGGTGAAACCCCAGCTCTGCTGAAAATCAATGGGAGTTTGCTGTTGATTTCAGTGAATTTGATGTTGTCTCTGGCATGACTGGGGTTGGAAATGTGCTCTGGAGTCGTATAGGTCCCAAATGAAGGCAGTCTGTAGTCAAGATAATACTTCTGGTTTAAATTGTTCACTGAGTTGCTCGAAACCAGATGGAATTTGCTGGCATTCCAACCCATTCCCAGACTGATCATGTCTCCACATTAAGTAAGTTATGCGAGCCATTTCCCTCATAACTTAAACCCTCAGTCTGGGCTTATTCGATTTCAATGCACAGAAACCCTTAGAATGGAGTGGAACAATACAGCATAAGGGATCATAAAAGTACAGAAGAATGTTCCCCTTCAAAGAGCTTGCAGTTCGATATAGATGAGCTCCTGAGAAAGCCTGGCAAAGAAGGAGCTTAGGAGAACTGGCATTGATCAGAGCAAATCAGTTGCCTGGCTACATTGACATGTTGCCATTTGAATAATTGACACTGGTTTTAAGGAAGCTTTTGAAGGAAGACAAAGTGATTTTCTCTTCTGTGTGAAGCGGGTGGAAGAAAGCGTGGCAGTGCTTTTTTGGGAACGGAGTGGCCAGCAGAGTGGCAGCATGGGCAGAGCGTGGCAAGGTGGGAGAGGATGCAGCAGTGGCAAACCCAAGAGGGATTGCAATGCCCCTAAACAGGGGCAAGCTGGTAGCAAAAATTGGGCAGGACCAGGAAGGAAGAACTAGTGGACGAATATAAAGAAAAGGAGGGAAATGGCCAAGATGAGATGATCTTATTTTAACAGTGCTCTCTATTGGCCTAAATATGGTAGGATTGCATATGCCAGGCCAAGACAGAAGGAAGCTCCTGCAAATACATGAGATGGGTAAAGTTCCTGTTAGGACAAGAGACAGGTTCCTAGATAAGCCTTTTACAAGCAAGTGTGGTTAAGAAAGTCTGTAATTTTCAAGAGATTATGTGAAAAGAAATAGCAACTTTAGAAGTAATCTGGGTAAGAGAATCTCTGAAGGGCTCCAAGTAAGAAACAGTTTTCAAATTTTTCTACCTCCTTATGCTAGTGAGACAGTCTTGGATCAGATAACAGTAGAAAAGAAGCATTTCTGTAATATTTCAACTGGTTTTTAAAGTTAAGAATGGGAAAAGGGACAAGATTGGTTGTAGAAGGTCAAAAGACCTCTTAAGGAAGGACATGAGCCGTGATTTTTACCATGGGTGTTTTGGGTTTTTTTTTGACTGATAAATAGCTGTTTCTTGTAGCAATAAAAATGTTCCAAATAATATTCCCTTCTTGATCTTTGTATTAAATTTGGACTGTATGAGCATGTGGAAAGGTTCAAGAAAGAAATTTAAGGAAAGTGAGAAAAGTTGTATTAAAAGTACATATTTTAATCACTTTGAATTTATTGCAGAAACTTTTTTTTAATGAAGAAAGCAAAACCATCTCAGTTGTGTCAGTTTTATGGTTAGTTCTATAACTTCTCTAAATACTGAGTATATCCAACACTGGTGAATACACCAATGGTTTTCCTCCTCAACTGGAAACAATCGATTCTTGTGGAGCAAGGATGACCTCTTGTGGTCTTCTGGTAGAGCTTCAGGTTTGGCCCATGTATAAAGGAGCTCGGATTGTTATCAAATTAAAGAGTCACAACATACACAAACTATTCCTATAGCAGTACTTTATTCAAGTGGGGAGCATGAGAATACTCACAGAGGGTGTGGGTTCACCTCTTTGCTGGAACTTCTCTCATGTTGAGGTTAATGTACTGAGTTGAAATTTATTTTTTTTTAAATAGTAATCTATAAAAGTGAAACAAAACAAAACAAAACAAAAAAAAGGCAAAAAAGATTTGTGTAATTAAATCCTTCCAGGTAAATGCTCCTATCAGTCTAAATGTGTGCAACCCAAAAGTTGTAGTACTGTGCTAGCATCCAGGAGAGTACTGCATTTTCACTGTTTATGCTGACTGAAGTAGAGACTAAATATTCTGCATCAGCTGGACAAAAATATATTTCTAAAAATACATTCTTATAAGTAACCTAATTTACTTTCACACTGGCTAGTGTTTTCAATGATACTTCATGCTGCCACCGTTCTCTGAAAGTCACCTTTATTCATGTAAAAGCTTGTATTATTTCAGTTTACATTGTTTAACCGTGGTCTGAAAGTTCAAAGTCTTTTGACTGACCTGAAATGCAGTTTAAACCACTGGTGGGTTTGAGGAAGGAAACTGTATTTTCTATGGCATCAGAATCGTTGCTAGACTTCCTTTTTGCCTCTGCTGGGTAGTGCAGTATGCTCTGAAATGTGATGTGCATGTAGCCCTCAATGGCTCTGTACAGACAGAGTTAGGGTAAAGTCTGTCATTCTCTTTGGGTGTGTGTTGCCAACGTTATTGTAAAATCTGTAGCTTGAGTATTGGGAAGTCAATATTAAAAAAAATTCTAATCTCAATATATCAGTGAAGGAGCACATCTAAACTTCTTAATAACCTTGGGAAGAAAGGCTTGATGAGAGACTTCATTACCATGAGATATCATTTTAACTGAGAGTATTGGAAAACTCAGGGACTGGACTGTGAGGAATTTCAGGCTGTGTTTTTCTGATGGTTGATGTGA
The DNA here is from genome assembly GCA_035222235.1 of Margarornis squamiger. Taxonomy (NCBI): domain Eukaryota; kingdom Metazoa; phylum Chordata; class Aves; order Passeriformes; family Furnariidae; genus Margarornis; species Margarornis squamiger. The sequence goes on along the minus strand of JAWWTY010000123.1, from coordinate 11,098,830 downwards.
GCATAAAGCAAAGATCTTGTGCTTCAATATCTAAGACAGTTATTTCTGGAAGGCAGTATAATATGAGCTGGAGACAATGATGAGAGGATAAATCACCTCACATCAGCTGATCATAGGGCTTTTTGTACCTTCCAACACGTTTCCTTGTTTTGTCCATTCAGTGGTGGGATGCTGATTCACACAGATTGTATGTCTGCTAAAATGCATCCATTTCCAAGGTCCTGTGAATAAATCACTAGGCTGAGTATCAGAAAAAATTAGACCACCAGAAGAAAGTTTTCTCTCTGCACAAATCATTCTGATATGCATGAAGGCAACACAAATATTTCCTGAAGAGTGTGGAAACATTGTCACTACCAGCAAACCAAGTATGTGATGTGTTTATTTCCCACCTACCCTCGTTGCTGTATCTCCATGGTTAATGGCTACGATATTCTGGCAGTGTTACCTGGCCAGCTGTCCAGGACTAATCAGTGTTGACAGGACATCAGAAGGTCCAAAAGAAACCCAAATTTAGAAGCCACCACAGGTGCACATTACCACATATTCAGGCAGGCATGAAGCAGTGCCTGCACACAACCATTGTGGTCTGCTCCTAACACATGTCACTGACAGCTGCCCATTGCCCCTACTCTCAGGTGGCCAACAGGCATGGGACACAAATGACAGATTTTCTTGGGTTTGTTTGGGTTTTGATTTTCTAGGATTCAGCAGCCCTCCAGTTCTGAAAGGCAGAGAAATGCTGCACTGTGGCTACTGCCTGTAAGTTCACAGGAACTTTGATCAAATCTCTGGGGTCAGCACTGGAAACAGCCTGAAGTAACCTATATGAACAGTCAGCTCCTCAGGGGCTTGACCCACAGCCACAGATTAACATTTCCTTATACTGAGGGGTTGGTTGGTTACTGGGTACCACAGAATTTCCTAAAAGTTTTAAATATGTTTAAGAAGAAGTAGGACAGGTTAATTTTGTTGTGCTTTCCCTTTTGCTTTAAACCAGAGAAGAAAGATAGAGATGATTCGTGCTCCAAGAGAGGCCACTCATCCAGAGGACCTTTCAGCCCCATGAAAGGTGCCGAATGAATCCCTGTTCCTCAAAGATAATTATGATGATAATAGTAATGATAGCTATTATTATTATTATTATTATTATGAACAGAACATTGGCAGAAAAACACAAGTATAGTTATCTCTGTAAAATTGCACACATACACATATTTCCAGCCACAGGATCTTCCACCACCCTTAAGAGTGTAATGTTTCTCAGCCACAGCCTTTGTAGTGCAGAGCCCTGATTTGCGCCGACGTGGTGAAAAGAGGAGGCTGGAGGCTTCTCCTGCCTCAAGGTGGAGAGAGAGTCTCTGTTTTCTCTGACTTCTCTGGATATACTATCAGACTAAGGGCTTCCTGACAAGTAATTTCAGCCTTTGTCTTTCAAAAACTTGCCTAAATGCTGATTTTCTAAAAGCTGGACTGTGGAAGGCTTGATATTTGATAAATATGGTAACACATTTCTCCTAGACCTCTCCAGACTATTTGGAAGCAAGCAGGCATTTGGGGAGAAAACTTCTTGTTAGCTTACATGTGTCAGAACAGGTAGTTACATTCAGTTATTTACTAAAGCAAGCAGTCTGTTTAGAACCAAAGTGTTCAAGGTAAAGAAACCAGAACAAGACTATGCTGTTCCTAGAAAAAAGGAAATTAGTTTTTTACTATATGCATGTTTTACATATATATGTACTTTTTATCATCTACAATACAAGCAGAGCAGCCTTACTACTGATTGAAATATTTTGCTAATTTTTATTGATGGTTTGGATGGTCAGAGGGAAGTGATTTATAGCAGAGGTAACTTTTGCCCGTGTTCATGGGTAGCTTAGGAGTCAACTAAAGAATTTCTACAAACTTACTCTGAAGTTCAAAAACTAGTTTGTAAAGTTTGAGAAGTATAATGGAATATAAAACCCTATATACATTCCTGAAATGTTAACAAGTTGAAAAATTACCTTTTTTGCCCTAATGTCTCATAAAATGTGGACCTGGGAATGATACCTGATATTCAAAACAGTATTAACAATTTAAATGTTAATAACATCGTTAGCGTTGTAGAAAATCAGAATAGTTGATCATAATGGACTCTTACAGGAATCCTAATTAGTCTTTGCTATCTGTAGCAAAAACAAACTCAGACTGACTCTAGAAAAGGCTTTTCTTCTCCCAAGACGATGTCATAATGAACAATTACATTGACTTGTATGACAACAAAACTTTTAGTCTCTTCACAAAAAGAAGCTTTTAGACAATATATTGACTAATGCATGTGCCAGAGAAATGTGTAATGTAATCAAGGATTTGAGCAATTTAACTCTGTCAGATAAACAGCAGCATTATTAGCACACTGCTGTGCTCAATTCTTTATTAAAAAAATAAATAAAAAAAAGCCCAGATCAGAGATTAGAATGAACTTGATAAGCAAACTTCTCTGAATGACTTTTTTGCTAAAAATGTACTTATAAATCATTCATCAATTCTTCTCCTGCATGGACCATTTCTCTGTCACTCTAGCACGGACCATTTGTCTGTTGCTGCAGTTGTAGTGGTAAACAGTTTATAAATGTATGAGATAAGAGGACACAATACAAAGGATAGGGCTATTATCTAGACTCTAAATGCAATGTCTGAAGTATTTGAGTGATGAGTTCAGAACACTTACATTTGAAGACTAGCCTTACAGGAGGACGAGGATCTAAAGCACAAAGAGGATGAGAAGTGGTAATAACCCAAAATTAATAAAACCCATCGGAGCTCTATCAATTTTTAAAGTAAACACTCTGCATACTTTTTCCTGTAACTCTGAGTTCAAAGTTTTCATAGGCTGTAGCCTGAGTCACAGCCCAGGTAACTAATACCCTTCCACTTAATTTAAAGAAAAATCCAATAAGGGAAATAAAAAAAAAATGAGACAGCAAAATCCTGGGCTCACATCTTTTTCATGTGCTTGGCATCCCTAGGATTCAGTGCAATTTTGATCCAAACTAATGGTAAAAATACCACTTGAGGAGGAATTTTAATATCTGCATATGAAAGTGCTTCCCTTGAGCAGTAACACTGCTTCTGAGAACCTCTTCAGTCACCAATTTCAACAGAAAACAAACTTTAGTAGCATATGCAGGAATGTCATAAAATATGCTTAATGTGCTGCAGCTACACAGCATTTTGTCCATAACCTGCAGAAATGGAAGTCTGGATGTACTGAGCTTGTAAAACTCTGACAGCACCGTCTGCTGCCTTCCAATAGTGCTATTTATGCTATTTTTAAGGAAAAGAAACTAAAGAAAAGAAATATCCTGATGCCTTTTAAAGCTAAATTTGGATATAGACAAAAGGGATTTCCCGGATAATCTAGTCCAAATTTTGCTATTGCATGCAATCATTTATAATTCCTTCACATCAGTTTATCATGTCTTCTTTGATTCCAGTTAGGTAGTAAGAAAATTTAATTAAAAGATTTCCTCCATTTTTTCCCTGTGTATTCATTTATATATGATTAACTTGCAGTGCTAAATCCTAAATTGGTATTTTCCTTCCACTGCATTTAGCCTTCCTGATATACCAGCAGACAGCAATCATATGCCCTTGTTGACAAGTTTTTAACTTTCTCATGAATAATTCTTTACTTCTTCAGACTCCTAGCTGCCTTTCTCTGCAGCTGCTACAAGGGCTCATACGCAGAGTTCCAGGTGGGTTTCTTCGAGGTCTCACATGAAAAGATTTGTATGCCCCCCCACTGCTGCTGATCCTGTCTGCTAATGCATTTGAAGGGGGAAAGGATATTAATGGGATCTTTGTGACATTATCATCTTCATGAACCAGTATCCCAAACAATAAGCTTCCAGTTAGGAGCAGAAGTATGTATTTTCAGTCTGTAAATTCATGAGCTGTCATTATGCACTATTGAATTTCGTCCCATCTCTCTGAGCTGGATCAATAAGGTTCTCCTGTATTCTATACATGCCTTTCTCTGTTGCCAGTGGCACCTTTATTTTATGTCATCGATGAGTTCTTCATTTTGTTTGCATGTGCTATGGTCATTAGTGAGCATGTTAAATGTGGTCAATCCCAGAAATCTCTCCTGGGAAACCTCTGTAAGTAACCTCACCAGTCTGTTTTCAGGAGACTGTATTACTGTCTTCCATTTGGCCAAGTGGCTGTGTTTGGTACCTGTGTGACACTGTTTAAATCCTGCATTGAAGTTCATCAGCAAAGTGTATTAGTGCAGGCAAACACACAGATAATTCAGGTATGCTTCCCATCTCTCAAGCAAGACCAGGAATCTCTGCATATGTCTGAACTGCCCCATATAAACATTCCCACCATTATACTGGGGACATCTATTTTTCATTATTGTATTCAGAGGCTTGTTGGTGATTGCTCAAGAAGCAAGATGCAGGATGTCTGGTGACCAAGCAACATAGTCTGTGTGACTACTGCCTCTTCTGCAGCATATTCACTGATTTGTTTCAACCAAAACAGCATGAAGCAAAATTCTGCCATTAATTTGAAAGCTGCAGTAATATTTAACATATGTTGTCCAAAATAGACAGTGTGTTCTTCTGCACAGAGACTCAATTCAGTATTCCTTTTAGGCAAAGAGCAGCGACCTCTACTTTGCAGATTTATCATTGTTCCACAGAAAGTGATGAGCCACCTGACTAGCACTTAGCATGACTCTCTTTATTCAAGATCATATGAACTGCCAGCATAAGGCACAGATCATCTCTAATCACACAGTTCTCTGCAGTGTCTGCAGCAGATTCCACGCATTACACAGTCTTGGCTAATACATTTCCAATTTGTCTGGTTTTTCGGAAAGAATCTCTTTTATAGGTTACAGCTTGGTTTTGGTTCTTCACAGTATCTCCCCTGGAAGATGACTAAAACATAGAAGCTGATACCATTTTTGAGCTGGAATTCTTGTGTGTTAAGATATTCTGGCTCAGCAGGACTGCACTTCACTCTGTGTGTCTCTCAGCACCAGAGCAGCCAGCACAGATGCAGAAATACATATCTGAGCATTATTCCACACTTAAGCTAAATGCTGTCTCCAGTTGGTCAGGCTGACTGTCCAAGGAAGATACTCATCACACCAGTTCCTTCCTTTCCCCCCATGCTGTAGACTATGGAAGATGCTAAGCTTAATAGCTGTAGCTTGATAGGCCCTGGTCAGCCTTTGATATTTTTGGTTACCTGTGCTCTTCCTTGGAAAGTGACAAGTAGGAAAGGAGCAGTAAGTAAGGTGAACACTTGTAAACAAGTTCTTGGTGCCCTGCAGGAAAAACTGCCTGGCTGGGATGGCAGGAAGAGCTGGCTGGATGGTGACACATTGGCTACCATGCAGAGCTGGGGCTGGGTTTTGTCTGTTCGCTTTTTCTCTGAGACATTTAAATACCTCCCCTTACAGGAGAGCAAGGAAAATAACCTAGTAACAGGAGAAAACTTCTGATATTTTTACATTGCAAAGGAAAAGCCAATATTTTGACTAAAGGGCTGAATAAGCCTCTACATGAGATTAATGAGAAATGTGGAAAATTCAGGAAGTTTAAGGGAACTGAGTGAGCTATTACAGAAGAGAGAGAAATTGCAGAAGGATTACATGTTTCTTTCAAATGCTGTATATTTTTGGGAAGCTATAATAGAATAAGGAATGGGCAGAAAGGTGTTCATCATCATCAGTCTCCTGGGTTCTTGTACTTTAGCAGAAAGTCTCTAATGAAAGCAGGCACTAAACAAATAGGATCAGACATGGCAGTTTTTGCCTCTGGGACACAGGGAGCACCATTTCACTATGAAAACTTTATAGAGATCAAAGAAGGTAAAGCTTCTTTGAACTCTTCTCACAATTTTAAAATGGAAATATCACTTTCCCTATAAATTTTATTGAACTTTTCCTATAGCTCCAGTGAGGAGTTTATTTTGGCTCCAATACAGTTTTGGTTTTTTTCTGGAACTTTACTCTGAAGCTTTCTTTAGAGTATCAAAGCATTATCAAGGATATTTCAGACTGACCTAAGTAAACGAAACCGGAACTACAGTGGCAACTATAGTGATTCAAACAATGTTACAGAAGAATGAAGCAGTATTTCAATCTAAGGTAGGATGCTGGAACAAAGTGACAGGTAATTTAGCTATTAGCATATGAATAGGAAGATGGATGGAGTGTTAACAATGTCAGTTAGGACAAGAAAAGATGTATTGCTCAATTAACTCTCTAAATGAACAAACACAATGTGGTTTTTAACTCAAAGCGCAGTATTGGCAACCAATGGGGGATGGTATTGCTTTACCCTTGTGTGGTCTCCCAGTGTTAACATCTGTTCTCTCCAGCTGTAAGAAAGAATCAATTTCAGTCTCATAGACAGAGAAGGCAAAAGAACTCCTTTTCTTGAACACCTGTGGAGAGATCATATTTCAGTCAACTTTCCTGCTGTCCATCAGCATCAGGAAACCTTCAAGCTGTGCCAAAGTTGGCACTAACCCCAAGTCTCTCCCAGCCAGCACCTGCTTGGGCCCTACCCGTGTGGGGACTCGTCACACTCGGAGCAGAGGGAACTGACCAAAACCTGCTGAGAGCAGAGAGAAAGGCGGGATTTCTCACCTTCCCTGCAGTGGATATTTTCTATAGGGTCACTTTAGACTGTGCCCAGTTCAACACGGAACCACTGACCTTTGGGAGTATCTAGGTCCTATATAGAATAAGGCATCAAGTTTGTGTGCTCTGAATTGCTTGCTGGAGGATCTTTCCATTAGTGATAAAGGGAGCCAATGCACCTACCTTGGGAGGTTTCCAAATTCTGTAATGCCATCTTCAGCATTCTTCTGGATTAAGATTCCTAACTTCCAGGTAAATCCCTAATTCATCAGAATTTAGGCAGCCTAGTCTTTTAAAGCCTAGTTTTTAAACCTTTTAGCCGTTTTACCTCTCAGAAGTGACTGTCCCAAGAGGCTGAGATAGAGGTCCACAAAACACCGTGGGATTCGAAAACAGAGGGGCTTAGTAACCTCACCTAGCAATTTCTAACCATTCTCTTTGAGATTGTTTGGAATTTTGGGCACAGCCACACAATCCAGCACAATGTAAGCATAACAAGTTACTCTTTAAACCAAAATTGGTGTAAACTACAGAATTTTACCCTGTGAAAGGGCAATCTAACAAAGTATTGCAGCACATGCTAGAGGTAGTCATGTAGTGAATTTCAAGGTGTCCTTTGCTCATTGTCAGCTGTTGCCCAAATCCGGTTTCTGAATCTCTGTATTTCAAGAATCTGGAGCTGGAGTTCCCCACATGTCACTTCTCTTCTACTTACTAACCCTATTTCACATACTCAAGTTTGAATTTGATTGTCTTGTAATTTTCTGCAAGGTATAGTTCAGCTGGAATTATTGTCACTTCAGAAACATAGAAAACAGGGAGAAGAATTCGTAATATATTATTAGAGTAATATATAACATTAAAAATTCAGAGATATACCCCTCACCTCAGTGCTACTGACACTGTAAAGTTATTTTCAGTAGCATATAAAAGTAGAGATTGTGCTTTTCACTATAATTCTGGCAATGAGATTTGTGATGAAGCTGGGTGTGTGCCTTGTATGCTTCTATGGGTTTGGGATTTTTTTTCTGGGAGAGAACATAGGGTAGGGTCAGGTGGTGGCACATGTCTTGCTGGCCTGAGAAAAAACATATTTACAGCTGTTTGGATGTTCATTGAAAGCATGGTGTTCTCGTGCCAGAACCAGAACAGAGCTCTGGGGAACTTCGGATATTCCTGTGAACAGAAACAAATACCATGGGAAGAACCACCTTCAACTATTACACCACACTGGGTGATTTTAAATCAAAGCATTTATGTAGTTAATTGTAGTTCAACTGTCAGCAACAAAAGTAATGAAATATTCTGTTTGTTTTATTCAGGAGTACTTTCAAGATGAGAAGTGACCACTAGATTATAAATTAACAGTGAAGAATTTCACATCTTGCACTTAAAGCATGCTTTCCAGTGGTGTTTGTTTGGTTAATTTGAATGTAAGAGCAGATTGTCTTTCACTTCCCAGGACAGTCTCACTTCTGGATTTTCTCCAGTGGACAAGCACTGTCCGTCCAACCAGCTACTTTTGCTCTGAGTTGCATTGTCTAGTTTAATCTTTGGTTCCTGTTATGCCTTTATCCCCTAGCTTAAAGAGCCCCTTAATAGCTGTTTTTGTGTCCCTGTGATGGTACTTTGCCATGTAATCATATCTTTTCTTGAAAATCTGAATAAATTGGGCATCTGAAATCTCTCTGGTGAGGAAATTTTTCTACTTATTTTTAGGGTTAATTTTTTAACCTTCTCAAGCATCCTGATCTGACCCCCAAACCCTTCCCTGTCTGTACTTCTCTGGAGCAGCTGGTTTTCAGTTACCTGGAGCCGTGTTTTTGCATTGAGCTCTATTAAAGCACATTCTGTTTCAACAAAGTTCATCTTATCTGCTCTGTAATAGGTTACACATGTAATTAGAATGTCATGTATCATTTTCAAGAACCTGTTATGGACATGGTTGTGTAACTTTACTAACCACAACTGATGATTTCCTCAGAAAAAAACATGAATCATGTTTGCTTGGCAGGCCACTTCCCATAAAAACAAACTTTATCCATACGTTGGATTTTTTTCTCTCTTGTTTTTCTTGGGGTTGGTTAATGCGAGGCTAATCAGCCGGTAACAACCTGGTCACCATAATTAGTTTTTCTGGATCTTATCAGCAAAGTGAACACTAAATTTTTCAAGATTTTCCTGTTATGCCAAGATTTACTTGAAGTAGTGCCAGAGAGCTGGTTACTCTCTCAGCCCTCTTGCCCATTCTTTTGGGATTCATGTGTGTCATTTTCCTGGGTGTGCTGTTTTCTACCCATTCGTAGAAGGTGCTTCTTAATATGTGTTTTGTGAGTCAATAATCTGGCAAACACTTCCTCCCTTTCTTTCCAAACACAATCCTAAAATATTTATTAATAATTTATATCTTTTTAGTCTTCTAGTAATACTTTTTATGCTTCCAAATATACACATGCTTTATTGCCCATAGCCCTTACAGCCATGGATTTTCCCCTTGCAGCTTTTGCTTCCCTGATGAAATCTCAACAGTTTCTAATTAATGTTCATTGCCAACTACTTTTGCCTTTCTATGTTAGTTCTACAAGGTAATTTTTTCTTCTTAGTTGCTGACTTTGCTTTTCCAAGAATGGGCTTTCAAAGAAAGTTTTCCTCTTGCTTGATAGTAGAATTTTTGGTAAACCACATTGCCCTGTATTCACATGTCCATTTTTCTCCCAAATGCACTTTTTTTCACCTTTGGGGAGATAACTTTTTCAAAGCAGCATGAGTGTGTGTAAAATATGGTTAAGGTTGCCACCTGTTTGCTTGGATCAATGGCAGCTATGAACATAAACTAGAAACAGGCAAATATTGACACTAGCAAGATACTCAGACGACTCGTCTGAATGAAAGTGAATAGTATTTCTAGCAGCAGATTTTAATGAGGAGGGGCAAAAATAGGCACTACCTAATTAATCCTGTGAGACATCCTTCTGTTACTGAACACAGTGGTGGAAAAGTGGAATTTTTTGCTACTCATCTCATTAGTATAGACAGGCACAAAGTCACTTGTGTTCTGATCCTTTTGAAAGGCATCAGGGTCGTGGCCAAAATTCTTTTGGGGTGTTTCATACACTAAAAATCCCCAGATCTGGGCTTTCTCCTAGCCAAAATTAATCACATTGTTTAACCATCCGTGACCACGAAGTTTGGGTATTTCCAGAGAGCGGCTCCGTCGTTCTTTGGAGCTTTGCCTTCGAGGTTCTCTGTGTTCCTGTCAGCTGCACCTGATTTTGGTAAACGCGCCTGTCTCTACCATTCGGAAATGCACAGTCGGCAACGTATTTGGTGTGCCTTTTAAAACCCCTGTTTTTGATGACCAGTGGGCTATCTGTGACACTGACACGCGTGAATTGTTAACTCCTCCTGCAGCGGAGGAGGAAAAGAGCGGAAACCAGAGACAGGCTGAGTTGAGGCCGGGGCTCGGAGGCGGCGCGGACCGCCCGGTGCCCGTTCCCGCTCCCATTCCCGTTCCCATGCCCGTTCCCACGCCCGTTCCCACGCCCGTTCCCGTTCCCGCTCCCATTCCCGTTCCCATTCCCACCCCCGTTCCCGTTCCCATTCCCACTCCCGTTCCCGTTCCCACTCCCACTCCCATTCCCGTTGCCATTCCCGCTCCCATTCCCGTTCCCATGCCCATTCCCAAGGCTGCGGGCGCTCCCACCGGCCCCGCCACTGCCGGCAGGTGGCGCCGCCCCCGCACGGCCCGGGGAGCGCAGCCCCTTTGGGGGGCACGGGGAACACAGACCCTCGGGGGGCAGCCCCTTTGGGGGACACGGGGAACACAGACCCTCGGGGGGCATCCCCTTTGGGGGGCACGGGGAACACAGACCCTCAGGGGGCAGCCCCTGCTCCGGGCCGGGTAACGCAGCCCCTCGGGGGTCGGGGGCGGCGCTGTCCGTGTGTCCGTGTGTCCGTGTGTCCGTGTGTCCGTGTGTCCGTGCGGGCGGAGCTCCCCCCGCGCTCCTGCCCCGGCCCGGCCCGGCCCGGCTGGCGGGCGGCGGGGGAGGCAGCGGTGCGGGCAGGGCGAGGGAGGGGA
>JAWWTY010000123.1:11072502-11088003 GCA_035222235.1 Margarornis squamiger | reverse complement strand
GGAGGGGAGGAGGCGGGGGTGGAGGGCGGGGACGGGGCGAGCCCGAGGAAATCAAACGGCCCCGCCATGAATTAGGCAGCGGCCGCAGAGGGGAGGGGAGGGCCGGGGAGGGCCGGGCCGGGCCGGGGAGGGCCCCCTGCCGCTGGCGGGTCCCGCAGGGCGGCCGGCGGGGGCAGCGCCGCCCCGCTCGGAGCGGCTCGGAGCGGCACGGCTCGGATCGCCTCGGCTCGGCACGGCTTGGCACGGCTCCGCTCCGCTCCTCTCCGCTCGGCTCGGCTCGGCTCGGCTCGGCTCGGCGGCAGGGGGGGCCGGCAGATGAGCATGGCAGTGTCTGTGATCCAAGCGTGCCGCAGCCTGGCGCTCTCAACATGGCTGCTGTCCTTTTGTTTCGTGCATCTGCTGTGCCTGGACTTCACCGTGGCCGAGAAGGAGGAGTGGTACACGGCCTTCGTCAACATCACCTACGCCGACCCGGCGGGCGGCGGCGCCGAGCTCCGCAGCGAGAAGAGCGAGTGCGGGCGGTACGGGGAGCAGTCGCCCAAGCAGGACGCCCGCGGGCAGGTGGCCCTGTCCGCCTCGCCCGCAGACCGCTTCGCCTGCGACCCCGGCACCCGCTTCAACGCCCCGGCGCCCGGCAAGAGCTGGGTGGCCCTGATCCCGCGGGGCAACTGCACCTACAAGGACAAGATCCGCCACGCCGCCGCCCAGAACGCCTCGGCCGTCGTCATCTACAACGAGGGCTCCAGCAACGCCAACGAGACCATCACCATGCCGCACGCAGGTGAGCCCCGCCGCCCCCGGGCCAGCCGTGCCGCCCACCCCGCCGTGCATCCCGCCGTGCATCCCGCTGTCCATCCCGCTGTCCATCCCGCTTTCCATCCCGCCGTGCATCCCGCCGTGCATCCCGCCGTGCATCCCGCCGTGCATCCCGCGGTCCATCCCGCGGTCCATCCCGCCGTGCATCCCGCCGTGCATCCCGCCGTGCATCCCGCTGTCCATCCCGCTGTCCATCCCGCTGTCCATCCCGCCGTGCATCCCGCTGTCCATCCCGCGGTCCATCCCGCCGTGCATCCCGCTGTCCATCCCACTGTGCATCCCGCCGTGCATCCCGCCGGGCAGCCCCGCATCCTTTGGGGGGCGAGGTGTCCGCGCTCCCCCCGGCGGGGACAGGGGCGGGCTGCGGGCCTCGCCGCGGGTGGGTGCCCATCGCGGGGGGCCGGGGGGACGTGGAGCATCTCTCCGTGCACAGAGGGCATGTGCTGCTAGCCCTCGGGGGACGTGGAGCATCTCTCCGTGCACAGAGGGCATGTGCTGCTAGCCCGCCCGCAGCGGTGCACGCCGGCGCTCCAGGGGTGGAAAGTTTGGGAGATGGAAAGTTTGGGTGCAGTCGGGGGAGTGGCTGGGGCGCTGAGCCCGCTGTGGGGCTCCGGGTGGTTGGTTGTGTCCAGAGGGTCCTCTGGCAGGTGATGTGGGAGAGTCGGGTGCGAGCGAGATCTTCGGAAGGGGAGAAGCGTGGTGTTGTGGTGCAGGCTTATCAGGAGGTGCAATAAAGGAAGGAGGGAACACGGTGTCCACTGTCTTGGCTGCAACAGTGTCAAAGCTGTGAGATCGAGCAGGAATGTCGAGTATCTGATTTGGTGAGAACACGAGATATTTTGTCTAGGACTGGGATGGGAGGGAGTGTTTCACGCTCCCAGGTGAACGATCAGATGGAGTTTGTGCTTGCAGTGTCAGCACATGGGAGCTCGGCTCCAAACATGTGCTCGTCGGCTAGAACCGAGACAGAATCCAGCCATCGGAAACAACCTAAACCTCGGCTTATGCCCACTGACTTTGTAGCAGTGTTTGATCTGAAATAATGTTGTTTTAAAAACAGTTCACCGGATTCATATTTAGGGACGGCGTTTTCTGCCAGGGGTCACTGGTCTGTTATACCAGCTGCCTATGCGTGGAGACAAAATGCCACCTATTGTGAAATCTCAGTTTGGTTTCCATCCAGTAACTAATCATGCCCAGCTGTTTCATGCCAGCAGAATCTCAGCAGAGTCAGGGGTAAATTCAAACACAGAAATGCTGCAAAACAGGATGTTATTCTAATGACATTTTAAATTTCCATAGTAAACTAGCGAGCGTGGATGTGCTGAGAAGCAATTTGTTGCCTAACTATGGTGCTATAATGCTGGTTATGCAAAAGTAGCACTTTTGGAACCTCTTGTGTGCAGCCTCTTTCAGAGATTAACCATTTGTGTTGGGCAAATTTGTGTTTCTTTGGTAGGGTTGGATGTGGATGGGGGTAGGATGGGGAGTTTTTTGGTGTTTTCCTTTGGGTTTGTGAGACAAGCGGCTCATAACCTCTTGAGCTTCTTCAAACTGTGCTTTATAACCTGCCCATGGTTTAGTAGCTGTTCAGATTATACTTCTTGCTACTTTAAGTATCACAGATTATATACTAAGCAGCATAAAGTAGTAGGAGCTTGGCATACTTATGCACCCTCAAAGTAAAGCTCAGGCTGTTTTAAAATCTGAGATGCAGCATCGCTCCTTCTTCTCTAGTGGGTTTCTCTAAAACTGCCAACATGTTGGATCAATTAATGGCTTGCCTGTTTTTAAAGTATGCACTAAGCTGTTTTCCCACACAAATGATGTTTTATTAAGAAACAGTGGGAGTAAAAAATGTGTCTAACCTTTTCAAATGTTAGAGCTTTGGTTTGTTTTAAAGTCTGAGATGAAGTAAGCAGGGAAACTTTCTTACTGAAAGTGGCCTCAGATTAAAAAAAATATGAGCATTGTGTCAATTATCTTGGGGGAAGCTTCTTTTATGTCATATGACTCCATAGGGTTTGTTCTGAGAATGCTTTCTGAGCACTGAATTGATACCCAGCAGTGGGGTTGTACAGTACCAGAGGCTGAAATGAAAGGAAACTTGCAGAAAATAATCTGGACTTGTGGAACATGATTAGTGAGACTGGAGGGCTTTGCTGATTGATTGGATGAGGTTGTCTTCTTTTTAAGGATTTTTGTTCAGTAAAGTTGAATAATGATTGTTGGGCTTACCTTAGAGAAAACCCACTCTCTGCGCACAGTCAAAACTGAGACGAGTTTCAGAGCCTAAGTCTGCTGAAACAGGAGGAAAAATAATTATTCTTAAATATTTGGCAAACTAGCAGAGATTCAGAACTGGATTTGTCTTTACTCTCCCTCTGGTACCGCTGTTACGCTGGGACAAAGTGAATGTACAAGCTGTGTAAAATTCTGGCTGCGACTTTCTGACTTGCAGCCTTTGACGTCTGCTTGTTCCCAGTCTAAACGATAGCACAAGATTCAAGGGAAGAATGAATCAGGTTCTTGGTTTCTGAGTTCAGCAGCATCTGCAGTGCTCTGCCTACGCCAAATCCTGGAGTGGGAAGGAGAAAATTCCATCCTGGAAAATACTTGGAGAGTGAGAAGGGAGGGTGAAATATGACCTAAAAAGCAATTTAAAAGTCAAAAGAAATATAACGTTACTCCTTTTCCTTTTTTTTTTTCCACTCACTGATTTTTTTTTTTGAGGTTTCATAGAAGCTTAAACAAACTCTTCCTATACAGAAAAGTATATCCTGTTGCATAACAGTGTGGCTCCTGCCCTTACTAAAGAACTGTTACTCCTAAGAGAGGTGTTTTATATACATTCTTCTCTTCTGTATGCTTTGCCTTCTTCCTCCTACTGTCATTTTATCTTTTTGCTGTTTTTTCTGCTCCTCTCACCCTCGCTCTTGCTTCTCCCTCTCTACCCCTGTGCTTCATTCCCCCTCTTGACCACATTATTGTGCCTCTTCATAGTGCTTTGCCCTTGCCACTTTCTTCCCAAAGCTCTCTTTCTCCTGCCAAAGATATTACCTCACGGCTCTGTGTTTAATTATATTTCCTGTGCTCTGCTACAGTGCATGCCAATGACCCTTTGCTCATGTGGTGCCTCCTGATTTCAAAACCTGTAGGCAACTGTAGCAAGATACTGTGCTTCATGTTGAAGGTTTATAGACCCACCACCCCCAAATAAAAACCAGGGTAGTGTTATATCAAAGTATGTTACGGGAATCTTTATGACTCTCTGGGATTTATTTAAAGTGCACCAGACAGAACAGACAAAGTACAGTTTGAACACGTCCAGTCACCACATGGAAAGCCTTTCCTCTGGGATTCTCCTCGTAGGGTGCACTTAGCTTGTACATCACCTGCTACACCCTTTGCAAACTGGCATCTTTGTTTTTATTGGCTTGAAGTATGGCATGGGTGCTGTGAGTATGACTTTGTTTGCTTTTTGATTAAGTAGGTTTTAACTAGAGAAGGAACAAAAGCGTCTAAAATTTCTGTTCCTGCATTTCTTCTCAATCAACTTTCCTGGTAGAAAAGTAATAGAGAGGATGTTCTTCCAAGGTGTTGGGTAGGGTTTCTCATTGGAATTTTTTCTTATTCAGAACAAATTATGTTATCTAGGTTTGAAAAGGCTCTAGTCACTGTGTCTAATAACTTACTATTAATTTCAAGTAGCCTTACTACCTGTGGTAGCACATCCTAACATTTCCTCTGAGCTCTGAATAGATACAGTGAGAGAGCCTTCCAGAAGGTGATTCAAGGTGAGAACTTCCCTTCTTTTCAGCTCTTATTTGAGGGAACCTACACTGACCACTTCTACATTGGGTACCTGTCAGGTGCTTGGGGCTAAGGAGGAGTGTTACCTGTGACTGTACACGATTCATATGTGGGTAAAAATCAAATCTGTACTACTGTATGTTTGTAACATTCAGTTTGAATTCTGAGGTGCATCAGATTATCTCACAAAATGGGTATGCTTATTATGTGAAGTAAATTTCATCCTAAGTACGTGCACCAGAAGCACGTGTGAGTCAGGCAGGTTTGCATTCTCTGTATTCTGCTGCTTTTCCAGTGCATGCCACCACAAATTTTAAGTCATGTGCCACACATATGACAGCCCTTTTGGCAGGAAGGACAGACGCCTCGTTTTTTGTAATGGCTCGTACACTCTGGCAGCAACTAGTAGCTGTATCTTTGAGACAAGAATCTCCTCTGTGGTTTAAGATGAGTCTGACTTCTTCCCTCCCTCCCTGGCCCTCAAGTGCAGTGTGTGTGCACAGATTGCATGAGGAGGGCATGGCCATCCCACTGCAGAATCAGATGAGTCTCTCCACACGTACTGCGAATGTGGCCAGCCTTGATCTGAGTACATTCAGTTCAATAACAGTTTCTTCCCTTGTACTTAGATTTTTGTTTCATGATCAGTGACTAGTCTTGCCTTTTATATACTTTAAGATGTGCTGGTAGTAGGTTTGGCTTTAGGCTCTCATGTAGATTTGTAGTGATATGGAAATTAAACACTGAAGTTGAAGAATTCTCTCTTTACAGACTTAATTCAGTACTGTAGCTGCATTTGTTTCTTTACTAAAACAATTGTTTTCCTAAACTTTTTTTGAATGCTAATGAGGAAAATGTGCTAACAGCATTCACACTGAATTTACATATGGATAAGTGTGAATTAATTGAGGGCTGGTGATTTCAGGCTTCCGGGCCCTGCCATAATTATTTTTTGTTACAGGCGCCCAAGATTGATTCCTCTCAGAAACCAACTCAGTGTGGGGGGAGATGGAGATTAGTACCTCTCTGGCCCTTATTCACTGAGGCAGGGCTGGGGTGTGCTGCCATCCTTACCAGCTCAGAGTTGCTCCTTTATCCACCATGTAGGCCTGGCTTTCAGCAGCTTTTGAAAATCTAGTTCTCTGTGTCTGTCAAAATTCAGGATTTATAGCACTGACCAGAGCCAGGAGCAGTGCCAACAAGCTGTCCCACTGTGTTGCCTGCTGGTTCTGCTGTGGTGCAGTGCTGGACCACTCTACTGCTCATGTGTTCAGCTATACCAAGTGGAGGGGTCACTTTGTGGTGTGTGAGGTAACACACCCAGCAGTTTAGCTTAAACTGAATTAAAAGGAGTGAATTTGACCTACAAGGACTAGAGCAACAAAATAATGTTTGTCTCTGATACTACTTGGGGCAGCCACTTCAGCGCTGGGGCACAGAGTTTTGTCATTAGATGAGAGGCTTTTTGTCTTGTTGGGTCTCGCATCTTCTTTGAGCCTCACGACTGGCTCGTGTATCTCCCTCAGAGCCCACTGCAGACAGTGAGTCCACTGAGATTTGGATCAAGTGGTAAGGTACACCTTTCCCTACCAAGTGGTGAAGTATTGATTCACTGGAGATTGCATTGATCCTCCAAGCTCACTGATTGCAAAAGCAGTGGGATTTCTGCACACCTTTTGGTTATCTGCAGCATTTGTATACAGTGATATTCATACTAGTGCTGTCTTCAGATCTCTGCAGTAGGAAGTGACACAGCAAGAAGAAAATGTTCCTCAGGAGCAAAGCTGTATCCACATCGATGCTAAGTGCTGCCTGTTAATCAGGAGCACCTCCTTTGGTATACAGTCCTTAGAAAAGTGACTTGCTTTTGATAAAGCAGTGGTTTGTTCTAGTCCCATTGGTATTTTGTCTTTGAAATGGTGTATGATTATTAGACTATTGTGGCAGTCTGTGGCTAGTGTGGTAACTGTTGTAGCTAGCTCACTAAAGGATGCAGATATATTTCTGTGCTGCCCCTCTTCGTGATACATCATAGACCACAGGAACATTTTCAGCAAAAAAAAAAAAAAGGGAGAGAAAGTTAGTTCATTGTTGGCGCTCTTAAGAGTCTCTTTCCCTCATAAGAGAACAGGACACTTTCTACTTTTCTCATGTAAGCAAAGGCCTAAAAGAACCCATTATTTTGCTGCACTTGTTGATGGAGCTCATAGTGCATTGTCATGTGAGATGACTGAGTTTCAAGTGACGTCTGCTGAGACCACAAGCCAGGCTGATGAAGAGTTAGATCTTTATGAAGGGATAGCCCAACGACTTCTCCACTTCCCAATAATTTTTGCATAGCTAACCTGCACAGAAACAGCATTCATTTCAAGACAACCCCCACTTCTGCCCTTTCAGCTGCAATTGAGTACGAGTCACTTAATGACTCCTTTGGTACAGAAGGGGGTGAACAATACAATCATTGACTCATAGAAATCAGATATGGAAAAGATTGAGTAGTCCCTGTAATCTGTCACCTTAGGAATGCAGGACTGCTTCCTACGGTGTTACCATCCACTACTGCTTAGCATCTTGCTAAGGAAAGAATTTTGGGGTACTTAGAACCAAATGCAGTCTGTGTAAGGAGAATGATGCTGAGACAAGAGATATAAAATGCAGGAGAGGGTTAATTAGTAATACTACATCTTGCAGTAGTATTTAATTCTTATAACTTT
The DNA here is from genome assembly GCA_035222235.1 of Margarornis squamiger. Taxonomy (NCBI): domain Eukaryota; kingdom Metazoa; phylum Chordata; class Aves; order Passeriformes; family Furnariidae; genus Margarornis; species Margarornis squamiger. Next base: position 11,080,660 of record JAWWTY010000123.1, on the reverse strand, counting down.
CACAGAGGCATAGCTGCTAAAGAATAAGGTTTAAACCCAATTGTATCCAGTTGCACCGCACAGTTTATGGGAGATACATGGCGATTGTAAGAAGAAAGAAGGGGCAAAATATCTTTTAACTGGTTGTGTCCAAACAGGCTTTACTGAGCTGTGTCTTGATTCCATAGTGGGATGTGACCCAGGACTTCATTTGTGGCCAGTTCTCTCCTCGTTTCACTCCATGGTGTTTTGGTTTCTCTGGAAAAGAAGTCTAAATGGTTAGGCCACACATCAGGCACTGCACAGTTTTATCAGGTCCTGAATGTGGATGAGCAGGGCTCAGGGACCCCTCAGGGTGTCCTGCTTGTTCATGAGTACATTCTAAGGTAGTATCTTGGAATGTAATTCTGTAAAGAACTAAAATTTCTGTTACCTGGAGGAGAAAAGCCAAACCACTTGGGTGACATGTCAACTTTTAAAATTTACTGTATTGAATCTACGAGCTTTTTATCTATTGTCTGTTGCACTGGCCACGTTATTGTAATTAGATGTAATGCTTCAGCCAGGTTACTGATTTAGGTGCTTAGCACCCTGCTGGAAGCAATGTTTTTTAGTTCAAAACCAGATGGGTGGAAACACCTTTTCTTTCACCAGTTCTAGTAGATGGAGAAAGGTTGTAAATACTGCTTTGCTTATGAAACAACAATGTTATGCAGCTGTGTTTTGCAAGAGAGGCTTAACAAGGGCATTCTTTACTTTCTGGCTCCTCTTCAATAAATTATTTGAAATAAACCTTAGAAAATTGTACTGGGGGAGGAATAGAGACAATGAAAAGATTAAACTGTTTGTTTTGCTGGTACTATGCACTGAAATATGAAAAACTAGCATGTTTGATTCTTTGCTACTTAAAGATATAATAGTTTTTTCAAATAATTGTTCATTTCTTTTCCCTCTCAAGAGTGACTTATAAATAATGTTAGTAAAGTGAAATGCCTCTTCATTTGCTTCTGACAGTATAATCATAGTGACATTCAATTATACTGTTAGACCTAAGGGTCTGTCAGAGGTTCGATCTTGAATTTGATGTGTTTAACTGTGTTTATGAATGTAATAGTGCCTGCTGTAAATTGGAAAGGTAGCCCATTTGTTTGCAGCTGAAGACAAAAATCAGAGGGGAAAAAATGTTCATCATTTTAGTTGTCAAATCACAGAAATGTAAATTACAGCTGTGTAATTCCATAGAGTCCTGGCTTGAGTATGTCTTGAATAATCCTTAAACATAGATAGAAGCATTACATCTGCATAGGAATGTAGTTCCTCTGGGGGTACATGGAGTAGGGTTGGTTGGCAAGTGCTCTCTTGTGCTACACACTTAATGAAACATAGCTTTTTAAAATTAATTTATATTCCATAGTGTCTTGAGCCTTTGTCATCAGAGAGGACCCTAGTAGTGGGGTGCTCCCTAACAAAGCAGTTCCCTTTGTGTGGTTTTCTACCAAGACAAAGCCCTACTACTGACATATTTGTCTGTGAACCATCATCATTTGTCACTGAACACTGGCTTAATTATATAGGATTTTATTCTTCCCCATAATTTGTTCCATACCTTGGGTTTCCTTCCTCTTTGTATGCTCTTTGAATTGCCTCCTACTGTTCAAGTCTCTCCTTACAAGACATCTCTTTTTTGCAAGTCACTATAAGAATATCTCACCAGATAATATGTGTATTTTAAAAGGAATTATGCATCACATTAATCTTTGGCTTCTGCCTTTATAAATCACACGTCATCAAACTGTGCTCTTCTATTTGTTGCTTGATCTTAAAGTCCTTGTCAAAAAATTAATTTCTAGCATAGTCACTGTTATATTGCATTGAACGTGCTTGACATTGCAAAGCAGCATTAAGAATGAGCTCAAGAGCCTAGAAGGTAGTTTCATCTTTAGTTAACATGTATGTCTAATCTTAAGGTTGCTATAAAATGTGTCAGCACTAGTTGAATGTGTGCTGTGGGTTCAGACCCAGTACAATGAGCTGTACCGGTCTATTGTTTTGGTTAAATTGATTTGTGGAGAATGTGAGAAGCTTTTGCACCTAATTGTTACTCTCATACAAGCAGAGCATTTCCAGTTCCTCAGGATCAAAGCTCTGAGTGTCTAACAAGTTTCACAATAAAAGATTTCTTGGGTTTTCCAATTATGCATGAGTTGTCTGTCAGTGTCTGATAAAGATCTTTCAGTTTTTACATCCCGTGGTACTAGCTAAAACATTCATATTCTTTTTCCGTTTCCATTTCAGTATTTTCTCTTAGAAGACAGAAATATATTTCTGCTTTTCCTTTGCCTTTTGAGAAATCTCTGTGCTAGAGAATCTTAAACCCTTGGCCATATTTCTAGGACATGTCTGTGTTTGTACTCAAAAATAAAAGAATCTTTGAAACAGAACAGTCTGATGCTGCAGTCACATTAATGATTACTTCTTATACTTGCACAGAATGTGATTTCCCCTCTTGTCCCTTTTTAAGTTTTTATTATATGCTCACTGTCTCCTAGTTTTACCTGCCAGTATCATGTTCCTTGACAGAGGCAACTTTGCAAGATTGTGTAATCTCTGTGCCTGGTTTCTTATTGCTCTTTGTGTATCCGTGTCTTTGAAGTACCATCTGGTTGTCCATCAAATTCATACCTTTACTAAATAGTCTATCAAGACTTCTCATGCAGGAAAATGAGGCACTGTCTGATTAAAATACATTATGTCTTGTTATAATGCTGCCTTTGATGTGTTTGTCTTGCCTCATTTTTCCTTCAGTCCTCTATCCTCTTTATTGTCTTCTTAGTTTTGTCTGTCTTTTTTTTTCTCCCTTTACTCTTCATGTGTCCAATAAATCTTTCCCTTGGATTTCTCACCCTTTTTTTTTCCTTGCCTTCTTCACTTCTCGATTTATGTGCTCTGCACCTGTTTTTCATCTCTTCTGGTTTTTAACTTTTTTTTTTTTCCTTTCTGCCCAAGCTGACAAAAGTAGGCAAAGACTGTTTGCTTTGCATACAGAGTTGACTATAAGAGGAAGCAGAGCAAGATTATGCTCCTCTGGTTGCTTTTTCTTTGCAGCTGACTCTGTGTTTAAAGAGCATCTGCTGTTTGCTGCTCAGGGTGGGCTTGGAGGAGTGGGACATCAGCAATGGGGCATAGCACATTTCTATGCATAGAAGGAGGTTTGTACTGAGCACTCTGAAGTCTTTTTCATGAATTCTTAAAAGACTAAATTATGGTCTCCTCTACGAGAAGGGGCAGATGCTTCTCTTTCATGCCTTCATGGAAGAAGATTGTTTCCCCTCAGTGGGTGCTAGAAAAAATGATGGGAAATTTTTCCAGAACTGTTTTACTTAGGTAGTAAAATGGATCTTCAACAAGAAACTGTTTTGGAAAGTTTTTACTCTCCAGAAGAGATCTTACAGATCTGAGTTTGAATAAAGATTTTATTTTAGTAAATATTTAATGTCTGGAACAGTTCAGGAACAGTTTGGTTTCTCTGCTCCTTTTTTTCATTATATATTACATTTTAATCAGCTTTTACCAGCTTCAGACACCAGTTCCCATTCAGAGCACAGACCTGACTTCTTCCCAACTCACGTGTTAGACTTCTCCAGGAATCAGTGCATGCATTTGATCACAAGTATTATTTAAAGGAATTGACCTCAAGTTTGCAATGTTGAATTTCTTTTCCCTGGGATGGTGTGACAACAGCTTTCTGTCTTCCCACAGTGCAATTCCTAAGCTATAAGAATTATGGCCCTTGCTGTGTGTCCTTACTAGCATGCTCAGCATGACTTCAGCACTGTGTCTGGGTACACACAGGAATGATACTTGGTGTGAGATAAAAACTGCCCTCACAGACAAAGGCATAACAAGGATCAGTAGTTGTCAACGGAAGTGAGATAAATTCAGTCTTGTAGTAAGATGCAATTTCCTAAATGGTTGTCCATACCTTAATGCTATTTGTATGGGATTGGATAGCTCTCTAAATGTCAAATGCTGGAAAAATTACCCCATTCTCTGGGAGAATTATGGTACTGGGTGTATAAGGAAGGTTAGAGAAGGTGATCATGGTAGTTCTTTATGGTTTTAGGGTACCTCTGGAACTACCACTTAGCTCTTTTCCACAGCTGTGGCAGAAGCTCTGCAAGTATGGCCCAAAGCAGAAGCTTTTCAAGACAGGATCTCTGCAAAGACCTTGGCTGGGTAACAGTGATGAACCAATGTCAGCTCGATATTTCTTTGTGACTGTTGCTCATAGGAGGGGGAACTGCAGGAAAAGTATAAAAAAGCAAGAAAAATATAGTTTGAGCCACTTCTATTTTTTGTCTGAAGGTAGCCAACAAATGCAGAGAACTGACTGTAAGCCTCCACAAAACAAGCATTTGCTGGAGCATCTGTCCTGCATCATGAGAGTTGAAAGCCTTTCTCTTCCAAAACTTCTGTTTAAATTTGAATGCTAGCACAAGGGAATACCATGATTGAATGCAACTTAGTGCAGCAAAGCTATCACAGGTGAGGATGAAATAGTTCAAAAGGCACTTCCAGAGGAGTAGCTAAAATAGCCATTAGATGAAAGTCACATGAATAAACCTGAATCCTGGAGAAGTGAATTCATGTTGATGCAAAAATAATAGCCATCAAAGGAGGTTGTGACCCCTGTGGCATCATCAGTGGGAAGACACTCTTCCTCTCAGAGACTCTGATACTTCTTTGACTAATCCACATGTCTTGATCCTCATTTCAGTTCTGCACTGACTCCCAATTTCTCACTGGTACTCACTGTCATGATCTTTGACATTTTCTTGTTTGCTGCCTCACTGCTGTGTGCCCTATCCTTCCTTGCAGCCTTTATAGGTGGTGGGAAAGTTCCCTGGGATGATGAGGTTCTTGGTCAGTTTGTGCTCCAATTTGAGCTTGTATATTTTCTAATTGCCTTTAGCAGTTTTGCATGTTGCTTGATGTTTGAGAATGGAGCATTGTATTGCTCACAGTGTTGACCAACTGGATCCACAGGTGAATTAGGTAGAGAAGGCTACCAAACAGCTTAACTGTATGTGAAGGTGATGAGTTACATCTAAGCCAGTCAGGATCCTCTAGTGCATGTTGATTCTTCAGGGAACTCATCTGTCAGCTTCACTCCCCTGACCTACCCTGCTTAAGAAACTACATGGGAAAATTTCTTTTTCCTGTGTTTTGGTTTGGCATTGGTTTTTTTGTTTTTTAAAATCTAGAGACATTATCTTTTATTGGTAGTAATGATAGCAGGGAGGCAATTCTCACTGTGTCTTACATGCACTAATACAGAAACTTCTAAAATCTCTTACTTGCAAATGAGACTGATATGTGAAAACCACTTCTCACTTTACTAAAGTAGTGATTTTGCTGTCATAAAACTCACTAGGAAGTAGGTATTCTAAAATTTAGGTTAGACATTATTTCTAATGTCTACATGACATTAAATTAATTTGGACAATGCTTTATGTCCCAGTTCAGGAAAATGTTTGCACTAATGGTTATAGTTAAGCTCACGATTAGTTCTTGCTGAGAATGGGCCAGAGGTTGAGGACCTTGACTAAATGTTACTGACAGTGGTTTTATGAGAAAGTGTCACCTCTGAAAGACATAGGAGTGTCTGATGTAGCCCAGAGGCTTATTACTAGAATGTTACTGTGGTCATCGTGGGTGAATAGTCAAGGTCCTTGCAACAAGGCACTTTTATTTATAATTGTAAAGATAAGACACATATACTTTGTTTTATTTCATAAAACAGGTGCTTTATAAATAGCTGTTAAAAAAGATGCTTTAATTATATTTCATTTCTCTTCATAGTTCTGGGTTTTTAGGCATGTCTGCATCACAGTAAGAAGCAAAGGTGCCTCTCTCAACTTTCAGTGAACGCTGTGCCCCTTCCATGTGTGGAAGAGTTGACCAAACAAACCCTGTATAACCCAGATTCTGTCTCTTCTTCACTGTGTTTTATTTGATGTCTGTTACCAGTGCATGCAGAGGAACAATCATAGCTGGGAGAAGCATGGACAGCTTGTTAGTTATTTGCAGATGGCTTAGAGATGTGTATCAACCAGTCATTTGTACTTGCTAGGTGAGCTAGAGGAGTTCATACGATCTAGAATAGCCACACAGCACTTGTTGCTAATCAGGGAGTTGCCTAATTTGGAAATACATCTATATCTAATCTGATGCACAGTAGCTCCATACTTCACACCCATGCCAGTTTGGGAGTAGTTATTGTAATGTTTCGCAGATTTGGTTCCAGTAGATAAAATTTTGCATCCTCCCTTGTGGTCTTATCAGTCTGTTGGCTTCATTTTGCTTTGAGAAATTCAGGGGAGGTTTCCTCAATGTCTCCAGTGGTACATAGAACAAAACTTTCAGCCACAGTTGTTTGGGTTATGTTGAGAGGATGGGAAACTGTAACCAAGGAGAAGGGAAGTGTAAAATTAACAGATGTTCCTCCTTTAGACATTCCTAACAAGCTAACTGCCATATTTAGATAAAGGGATCTCCCTGGAAATAATGCAATACTTACTTTTAATAACCTTTATGTATATATGGGTGCCCCATGACAACTGTTGTAACACATAGTAGGACTTGCTAGGCAAATGTTAATGTAGGATATAAAAGTATTAATGAACACCTGAGGTGACCCAGTAGTGTCCTGAGTGCTCTGCAAATCTGTATTTATCAAGACAAGCCTCAAAGATGTTCCATAAACTCAATGTGAATGGCCTGCAGTGGGTTGGAGGTGGCTAGTGGCCATTTGTCAGTGCTGTGCTTGTCACAGGCCTAGGCCCTGGCTTTCCTTCTCCTGTGTCTTATTTAATAAAACAGAATTGGCATCCATCCATCAGCAAATTGCAGCAGGTTTGATTAATTTGTAAATAAACCTGATATTCATGCTGTTATCCAACAGTTGTCTCCACTTGTTGGCAAGAGTTTCAGGATTTGAGAATGCATTAAGTCTTTACTAAAGTGTTCCATATTGAGTCAACTTCAAAAAAAAATCCAATTTCATTTTGGTTTCCATCTTTAATAATGGCAATGTCCCTGTCAGTGGATAGGGTAATATTCACAGCATGTAAGCACCCCCAGGCTATAGCAGTGAAGAGATTGTACCTTTTTCTTGGGAGAGGATGCTGCACTGTGCAGACTTGGTGTCATGAAAACTGAAATAATGTATGAAGTTTTAAATAGGCAGATGAATTCTAGGTCCACTTTTCTGGCTACTTTGAAGGAGGACATAAAGGACTTGGCTGGAAAAGTCTCAACAAGTTGATGGGGGGAGAAAAACCAACTTTAAGCTGACTTTTCACAGGCCATACTTTCCTTAATGCAGACTGCTTTCAGAGCAGCTCAGGTGCTGATTTCTGAACTTTCAGGTTAGTCACTATTTGAGTGTCCAAAGTTCTAATTTTATTTATTTATATTTTTTAATGTTCTGAAGAGAAAACCAACAACTGTCCTGAAAATTCCAAACCCCACATCATTCCTTTAGAAAAAATATTTCCTTTAGAAAAAAATGCTGATTGCCAGCAGTACGCTTACCTATGCCATTAATGTGTAACATCTACTTCTGACATCCTAACCATGCTGAAGTCAATGCCAAACCTTCCTACAGATTTCATTGCCAGGCAGTTAAACCAAGAAAATAAATACCTGAGCTCATTGTATCTTCTGCTGCCCTCATGGTATTTAACACATTTTCAAGTACAGCAGAGCCCCATTCATCACAACCCAAAAGGTATAATACCAGTCTTTCACCAGCAATGGAAGTGAAGTATTAACAGTCAGCATTTCATATGAATTGTTTAAATCTATTGGATTCAAGTGACACAGCAGACAGCACCAGGGCTTCATTAACATCATTTTGTAGTTGAGTAAAATGATGGGCCAGCCTGTGAGTGCCTTGAGCCTCTAAGGATTAACTGGCATGATTTCTCCAGTTCATTTAACAAAGGGTCCACCTGGCCTCAAGTGATTATATAAATTGTGTCGTCATTGTTACATTTATGATACAGGTATAGTTAACTTTCTTACGATTTTAAATGCTTGGTTGTCCTAGTTCAGCAGGTGGGGCCAGTTATCGCTGTGTGGGGGTGATCAAAGCTATGTATTCTACCACCCTCTA
>JAWWTY010000123.1:10989226-11072402 GCA_035222235.1 Margarornis squamiger | reverse complement strand
TCTTTCATTAAATTGTAACTCTGACTTATAATCTCTCTAGTGGTGGGTCCATTTTCTCCTGCCGGTTTACTTTTAAAACCAGCACATTGGTAATAGTAGGTCATGTCTTATGTGCATTTCTGACAGTGGGCTTCAAAACAATTTTTTTCTAAAATCTACTGACAGTAAAATTTAGTCCTTGCAAGGCTCATGGCTTTTGTTTGAAAGGAAGGGGATTGGGTGGGGTGGTGTTGTTAGAGCTGTGCTGCAAGAAGAGGCTGGGAAGCTTGGTGTGCAAGATGCACATCCCTGCTAGCCCATCTCCAAGAGCAGCGAGAGAGGTTGCTCCTGACAAAAGTCATAGTTGAGATAAAAGCTTTTGAATCTCGAGCAGGTACTGTCTGGATGCACTGCAAAAATACCTGTTCTAAATTTGGAGAGAGAGAGCAGCATGGTTTTCACACCTTTCTTCACTAACTGGTACACTAAGAAGGAATGGCAATGATGACAGCCTTATCACGAGGGGAACGCTTCAGTGGTGGTTGTTAGGAGAATGCTCAAAATTAGCATTTGCAATCTCCAGTGAAGGAGTGGAATCCGTGCTTTATACCACCCATCTATATACTAAATAAATGTGGACAGTTGTCACAGAAATAGATACCAAGTGTATCCACATTAAGCCCAGCAGAGGTCATTCCTAAATGGCTTCCTGTCTGACCAAGTTAAGATGGCATTTAATATGGGCAGAATTTGTTCTAGACAGAGGATTACCTATTAGATCTTGAAACACGTGATTGGTCAGTAATTATTCTTTTTTCTTTTTTCTTTTTTTTTCTGGAAATACCATTCAGCTGAAGAGACCACAATGCAGGCAATACCATATGGTGATTTCAGTGCCTTCGTTCTAACATGCATATTGTGTTTTGAGAGATGCTGATCTGTTTTGAGAGCATGTGGGATTTTCAAAACCACTGCTATGTTAATCTCATTTGGGTTCTGTAACATGCTTCAGATCACTCTCTTTTCCAGGGTCTGATTACAAGATATTGAATGATGTTTTGTTCGGCAAATGGGTTATTTTCAGTTTTCACTACACCATCATTTTGGAAATCTGTGACTGTTTAACCTCTTTGTAAGTCTTCACATGCTTTATTATGGTGAATTTCTTTCCTAATCAAGATGGTTGCTAATGAGAGAATCTCCATCTTTCAGTCAGTGTAGGCACTACTGTATTCTAAAGACATTTTGCCTTTTGATCTCTTTGATCCAAATTAATCGTAGGAGGCTAAATGCAGACAGAAATATCAAAATGTGCAGCAATGCTTAACAGAAATGTTACAATTACATAAAAGTGTCAGAAATCAAAGGGGGTATCCAGGTAGGTGATTCAGCACAGAAATAACAGGTTATCTGAAGTTCATGATTTCAGCTCGCAGTTCAATCTGCTCGTACTTAGGCATTGAGTCATCCAAGGCAGAAAAGCTAACTGAGGTGAGAGAACATAAGCTGTCATACAAGAACCAAGGTAAAGAGAATTACCCTCCTTTCATGTCCTCTCACATATGGGCTGAACTTGTCCCTGATGCAATCCAAACACAGAAATACGTGAGCAGCAGTAATATTAGCAGCAGAGGACAATTATCAGTAGTTTTGACTAGTATTCTTCCCTGGGAGCAGTGTGTTTTTTGTTTGGTTTTGAGTTTTCTTGGGTTTTTTGTTTTGGTTGTGTGTTTTGTTGGGGTTTGGTTTGGTTTTTTAAGGGGAAGGGAACCAGGCATGTAAAATAGCATGTGAATATCTGAAACAGCATGAGCTGCATATTCGGGGAATAACTAGAAGTTACCATTAAATTGAAGGTTGGTTTAAAACAAACCTTGATTCGGAATCAACTGTATAACTTAAAGACATCCCCCTCACATCCTTAGCTGTGTCTTATGTCCTAAAATTTGCTAAATTTGGTGCAAGATTTAGTTTCTGAACAACTTTGATCTGAAATGTTTCATATAAAATTCTTGTTTCGAGTCATTTAAAGAGTTATGAAATTCACGTTTAAATTTCTGGCTCTGGGACATGTTCAGATAATCAGATTTCAGTATGGAAATACGGTGCTTACCTTATCTGTTGCAGATAGATCCAGTGTGGAAAACTCTTATGATCAGCAGGTACTGTAAAGAGATGTGCATGGGTATTCATTTGAGCATTAAAAAGAAGGAATCTAATTAGTAATGCACTGTGATATCAGCATTATGTTAAGTGCTTTTGTTTTCATTGTTCTCAAAGCATGCCTAAATCTCACAGAGAAATGATGGAAACCCTATGATGAACCGTATAAAATCAGTCACAGCTGTACAAAATGTCGCGTGGGCAGAAATGTACTTTTCTGTGAAGCCTGAAAATACTGACAGGTAACTCTGACAAATGCTTTGTTGTAGAAATATGAGCACGTGCAACACACACTGAAGAGCTTGTTTCAGTAAAGTATCATGCATTTGCCTGAGAGGAATTTATTTCTGACTGAATAGTCAGAAGCAGAGTCTGTATTGCCATGTTCCTGTAAAAGTACAGAGGAAGGACTCTGCCTGCTTGAAACAGAATTGGACCCATTTAAACATATAACTTCCATCTAGTCATCTAAATATCTTTATTTAGGAGTAGAGAACATGAATCTTTTTCCTGTGGATACAAGTGTGTGTATGTCTATGTGTCCTTTTAAAAATTTCTGGGCAGTTTTAAAGAATCCCCTTTTCTGTGCCCTTTTCTGATTTGAGGGGGGACTCAGGAGAGGGGGAGTTAAAAAAATGTTGTCTCAGCCAACTCTAGTCCTTAACCTTTGGGGTCTTAGAATGTAAATAAAATGTATTGTCTTGGAATGTAAATAAAACTTGTTACACAGTCAACTCATAGTCCTGCATCTTGTATATGCACAGGTGTAACAGAATGGGGACAGGAATTTGTCTTCTGTTCATTAGCATTTAAGAATACTAGAAGCAAGAGATTCCATCTGGAGAAGAGTTTCTAAGTTGCTGAATACTAAAATGAAATAAATGTTGTTGCCATATTGTTCCAAGTGCTTGATTAGAAATGAGTCAGAGTGGTCTCTGTTCTTCTCCATCTGGACATGTGTACTCCATGTAAAGCTCAGATATGAAATTTAAAAAAATCTGTTGAAAGTGGTTAGTTCCTTAGCTAAAAAGACAAGGTTTTTGTAGGAGAACTGTAGAGATTAGTTCTACAGTCTTAGGCTGTCACGCTGAAAACACTCATTCGGGCAAGTACCATGCCTGTAATGAACCTGCTTCATCTATTTATAGCTTTACTCTGTATGTTTTCACCCAGATGGTGCTCCTTAAATTTCACTGGGCTGTGTGTGTGAGCAGCAGTTCACACTACAGATCACAGTGCAGGACAAGAATCCAGGCAGCAAACAAATATACGTAATTACGTAGATGTTCACAATTAGATGATACAATACTTGTGACCTTTTTAGTGGTGTCTCTCTGCAAGAAGGTTCTGTAACTGATAGAACTTTCAAAATTGTTTTTAATTACTGTTTTGTTATTATTTTGGATAATTTTCTTTACAAGGATAAATAAATAACATTCAATGGAGAAAGAAGCAAAAAGGGTAATACTCCAAATCTGGAGTAGCCAGATCTTACAGTGTGCCAGGAGTGGATTCCGGTCTTCCCAGATCCTCTTCTCTCTGTACTAATAGATCATTTCCATCCCCACAGCACCTTGTTTCTCCAAGCTTGCTTTTTTCCAGTTTTGGTTCTGTATGTTTACTCTTTCCATATGCTTGAACTCCCACCAACATTGCTTTGCATTTCTTTTAATACAAGACTCTGAAATTTTCATCTGTGCTCGACTCAAGTCCATTTGTATTCCATTAGCTATTCTTGTAATTCCATTTAAAAAATGTTATAATTTTAATATATATTCTGAAATTCTACTTTAATCTATTAATTCATAGCTTTGTAAATCTCAATAAAAGAAAACTGTGAACTTTGAAAATCTGTGAACATAATCCAGGCAGTTACATTAAACATGTTTACATTGAACTGCAGTTGGACCAAATGCCTTTCCCTGTGCCCCTCCCCTCCTATTGAAATAATAGATTTCCTGTTAACTACAAAATTTGAATAATGCACTTTTTTTGGACACCCCCAGCCACTGAATGATCTTTCATGTGCTGATACCCTGATACATGTTGGATGTATCTGGTATACATGAGCTCACTGTGCAGCATCAGGAATCTGGCTTCCCTTGTGCAGTTGGTTACTTTAAAAGCATTTGAAACTACTAATGTAATGATTTAACTGGGCTCAATAGTTGCAAAGTACTTTCTATGGCTTTTAACAGGTTAAATTACTAGATTGTGATCACATCAAAGGAACTGTAGGATTACTGGCATTACAAATCTGCACCCTGATCAGAGCTACTCATCACATTGAGTTCAAGGTGATGAGATCAATATGTTTCTGTAAAAGGAATGAAACCTTCTCAGGTTCTAATGCAGACTCTTGTGCACTACGTATGATTTAGCTCCATAAGCAGCCAGGTGCTATGAGGGCTGATTGCTGGTTTTAAGAGGATGATATCTTACCGGTTCTGATTTAGGAGACTCTCCAAATTAAAGAGAAGCAGTGAAGATGGGAATGGAGTCTCTTATAGCATTCACAGCAGGGGCTCTGTCTTTACTGTAATTTGTATAGATTTGAAATAAAGCCTTTACTTTTTAGAAAACAATTTTTTTCCACTGTTCTGAGAGGACAGAGTTGAATGGAAACATTCTTTGAAAAAAAATCTGCAAGATAATTTTAATGAGCTTTTAAATTTTTCAAGAACTTTATGTATTTTTTTAACACTTCTACAAGTTTTGTACTAGTCTTCTGTATCCTTCTTGCCCTTCTGTCCATGGCACAGTCTCTGCTTTCTCGTGTTGCTGAAGACCCCAGGTAGGACACATTCTGCAGGTTACCTGTAGAAAACCTGAGAAAACAGAAAACTTGACCCCAGTGTATTGCTACTTGTTTCCCACTTGCATATTGCAGTTTTCTTCCCTTTTAGCTCTTCCAAAATGAGTTAGGCTTTAAAAAGACCTTTTAAAATTAAAAAAGAAAATATCCTTGTTTGTTTCCTAGATCCTATCAGACCAGGTTCGCCTTGCAGTCCCTTAGTTCCCTGATGGCTCAGGTGAAGGGTACGTGAGTGGCAGGAACAGGCAGCTCTTGGTGCCTGGTGGAGGGTCAGTAAGTTTGTAAAATGGCTTTGTTCCCAAAAAAAGCGCAGGGTGGAACTGCATATGGATTAAGTCTTACAGTGAGCATCAAGTGCAGCTGTGTATTACACTGTCTGCAGAACAGAGCAAGTAGTGTGCAGGCAAAGCCTCCTAATCTGGGGTCAGTTGAGAAAGGATTCCCCTTCTGGATTCAACTTTCAGTTTAGAGTTATTTGAAATGGTTAGGGCTGCACAAAAGTACCTGATAGTTTTTCTAGAGGACCAAGGGACTGGAATTAGCGTAAGTAAATTATATGTGGGTGTGGGACTGTCAGTGTAATGTGTGTGCCCCAGCTTTCCAGCCTCAGACTGCTGACATAGTCCTTTCCTGCCATACATCCTTACGCTGTTTGTGTTGTTTTCTGACAGCACTCTCACACCAGCTGCAGCTTCCCACTCCCAGGTCTTGGCATGCCCTGAAGGTTGGCTGGCTTGAGGATAGTCCCTGTTCCAGCAGAGCTGTCTCTTCCTGTGGGATAGCTGTCAGATCCTTGACCACCTCCAGTCCTGTTAGCAGTTCATCCTCACTTTGTCTCATTTCTCTCCTTTCTGACTGTGATTTTAAGTCATGTCACACTCCACACTGTTACAGGACATGCATTTGCTCTTTCTTAGCCATGTCCTGATCATGTTTAAACAGTGCTTTTCCTAAGGGTGGTCTCTAGTCTTCTTGCAGTTTCAGTGGCTACATCTTGTTGAAACAGCCGTAATATTCTGGCATGTGGTGGAACTAAATGCAGAACGTCTGTCTTTCTATCCAAAATGTTCTTAAGGGGCAGGAGAAGATTCTCAAAGAAAGGCAGATGTGGTCAGGGAAGAGCAGTTATGCTGGAAAATCTGTGAATGCATCTTGGGTAAGTGTGTCTGTGGCTTCATGGCAGTGGTGGGGATGGTGGTAATTCCCAGTAGCATGGACAACGCAGTGCTCATGCTCATGCTTCACATGACAGCTGCATGGCTGTTCATCACCTGTCAGATGTGAAGAATCGAGAAGCAAGTGCAACTCCTCTCAAGTAAACTTTCCTCATCGAGGCTAAAAGCTGCACCTTTCTCTCTATGCATGTTTCTTCTGTCCTTTATGACTTCAGTGAAAAGTCAGAAACAGATTTTTTCAACATTTCCTCATTGTAGCTTCAGGGAACCATTATGGTTTTCTGCTCTACCCTTCTGTAGTCTCGTATCATCAGATGCTCTTCATACCTAATAGCAGAATCTGAACATTGCAAATCGTGTCAAGATTATGCAAAGCCTAAAACTCCAAGTCCAGGGTAATCCTGATATGAAGTTGTTGGCTTTCTCTTGTACATAGACCTGAACAGGTATAGCTCAGTCTTTAAAAGCCAGGTAGACCTTATTTTATGGAGGTGTATCTGATAAGTCTGGTACATGAATACCTGACTGCACATCTCTAATGACAATGAATTATCTGATTAAGTTTCTGTAAGTGTCACACTGTCTAGACAGTGGACAGCATCTTCTCATTATTTTTCACATCTGAGTTTTCTTGTAAGTTAACAGAACTGATATTCAATTATTGCAAACAAATGGAAACTATTCTAAAGCAGTTACCCAACTCTGAATATGACTTACTTTGAATAAGACTTGGTGAATAAACTTATCTTTGGTTAAGATTCTGGGCATTTTTAAATGCATTTTAAATTACTACAATCCTTTTATCCTGTGCTGTCTCCCTGTCATAGATGTGCCATTAATTAATTAATATTATTTTCTCTGTTATTTTGTAGCAGAGTTGCTAAGGTGAAAATTGTAGCAATTGAAAAGGGGAGATAAAAAGTGAAGGTAATGGAAAAGCATTTTCCTCAGCAAATGAAAAGGTTTTTATTCTATTTTGCAGATGAGAGATGTACCATGCTAAAAATGGAACTTAATATGCTTCCACATCTCATTTGAATAGTCATCAAGCAAAGCAGAAGATCTGTACAGGATCAAAGTACTTGGTCTCAGTATTTCTTAAACATGGATTGTTATTTTTTTGGCTGTTTTGATCTCCCGCAGAGTCCAATATATACTTTACATTTAAAATACATGCTTGCATTGCCTTTGAGACAGGGTCTTTTTGTGTTAGGAAAGTTTACCAAAAGGATTGTAATGGATAACAGAGTGTAGCAGCTACCTTCATTAAATACTGCTTATAATACATCAAATGTTATAGAGTGGTATCAGATTAGAAGAAATATATTTTGTCTTTTAGGTCAGTGAAGATGGAGGGGGAGTTACAAAGCTGGTACTAGAGTCTAGTATCAGTACAGGCTTATTGTGAGGCTCTTCACCACTGGCTGGAAAGCAGTGTTAGTAAAAAAATTTATTATCACAAAATCTTGTTAGGAAGTGGATACTTAGGCTGCAATTATTTTATTTTAATGCGAGAGGAATGCATTCTTTGTTTTTGTCTCTAGAAGAAACAAAGTTAGTTACCACATTAAGATACAAGAGGAGAGCATACTTAAATTGCATTTTGTGATCTTATTCTGCTTCTTCCTTCAGTATTAATTTTCTAAGTGCCATATGTGCCAAAGGTATCACGTACAGTGCTAGCAGCACTGGTAGCTACTTGTCAGAGAACAGTTTATGGCTCAAGGCAGTTGTTTATTTTGTTTGTTTAAACTTAATCACGAGTACAGTTGACTGTCCAGTACACGTCTTGGCTTGGGAAGGCTCCCTGTGGCAAAGCATGGAAATGGTCCTGCCTGAAGTCAAAGACAACTTGTTTACAAGGTTGGGCATAAGCCAAGTCAAGTTGGTCGCTGGTCAAGTACTCTGTTGTTTGGGGGCCTTCGACAAGAAGTCTTCTGAAGGAGGTTAATAACAAGTTTCCAGGTTTCCTTATTGTGTAGCACATTGTCTCAGAATTACATGTGCTGTGCCATCACTTCACACAGTTCTATTGACTCATCAGAGGCTTGTTGCCAACATTGTGCTTCATCTGTTAGTGCCAGGAGAACAATCTCATGGAAAGGCAGGCGTGCATGTTCTGGAGCTATTCCGAGCTCCAAACAGGATGAGTGCTGAGAACGAGGAAATAGAAATAGAAATGGCAAAAAGCTGCAGATGTTTGGAGAGCCAGAAGACTAACGCAGGAGCTGCCAAAGAAGGAACAGATAACAGGAAAAATAAGTGGAGGAGAAGTAGAGGAGTGTGAGATGTGGTGGAAAACCTTATGAAGGAAAAAAGTTTGAAATGTTTGTCAAGATGGGAATCATCACCAGACCATGAGTGAATTATGGCATTTCCTAAGGTCTTTTCTGTTTGAAAACAGTTTGATGATTTGATTATATTTGATAGGGTGATTTTACTTCTGTTTATACTCATATTCCCAGCTGAATGTTTGTGAGCTAGCAAAACTTTCATCTGTTTATCACCTCATATAGGATTATCTCATTGTAATATTTGATAATGTTCAGTAGAAAAAGAAAGCTGATGGTCTGGAGTAGTTGGAATGTAATTTGTCACAAGTATTGTAAGTGGAATTTTAACACTATTCTGACAAGATATACCTGTTCTTCCCTAGACCTGTGGAATTACGTTCTGCTCTGCATGTGCAGATGTAACACTGATATAATCAATGTGCAATGACAAATCAGGGCCAAGCTTCATCCCACAAGCCAGCTCAAGGTATGCTCCCCCAGAAAGCAGAGGGGTGTTTATGAGCCCTGAGGCCAAGCAGTGTTATTTGTCCCGGACTGGTGGCAACAGCAGTGAGGGTTCCAGAGCATCAGCAGTGCCTGCACCAGCAGCAAGCCTGTGTGCTCCCGGCCTCTCCTACTCTGTTTACTAGTGTACACCAAATCCCACTCCCTGGATCTTCAGTGTCACTGTTATTTGTGCTAGCTGGAGTAAAGCGTGACAAGTAGGCAGCTTCATGTTGCTATATACACATATTTCTAGGCAAACTTTTTGTGGCTTGCCCAGCTGGGAGGTGGCAAGAGGAGGTCATTGCATCAATCCAGAGACTGCCAGGGAGCACAGGTATCCATTAACCATCCCGCTCTTTTTCTGCATCTTCACACTATGAAAAGGTCTCTCAGGTCATGATTTAACCCTGACAAGGCAAAGCACAAGTAGTGCAACGATCTGCATCTTTGATCCTGTCTATAGTACCCTTCCTTCTGCCCTGTCAGTTCTTTCCATGCAAGGTACAGAACCGTGTCTAGCTCCCACCAAAGTCGTCATTGAGGACTGTGGTGCAGACAGGTCCTCCAACACAGAAACCTTTGGAAGGCGTATGTTGTCTTCAGTGAGGAAGAAAATGCTGCAAGTTGCATTTCCATAATGCTAAAGCAGGATCCTAAATAGCAGCCTCTTCAGGTTATTTCATATCTCCTCTATGCAAAATATCAGTGTAAGCCAATCACAAACTCCTCATTTTCTCCAGTGCTTGTAAATACAACATCACACTCTTGTTCATGGGGAAATTGAGATTGAATATGCTTGTGAAATATGAAAAGAAGGTGATCACACAGTACTGCAGAGTTGGAGGGCTGCAGAGTTGAGATGTGTTCTAATGCTACAGCTGTCAGCTTCTCTCTATGTGTAAATGTCATGCTGTCAGAATTTAATCGGGTGAAATAGGTTTTCATTTTAGGTGAGCAAGAACTCCAATTATAACCTCTTACAATTCCAGTTACTGTACTCTGGCTGAATGTGTTTAAGATCAATTCAGTATATGGCACAAAAGTCCTTTGCATGTTGGTTGAAATTACAGTCCTAGTTACAACACTGTGCTATCAGTATAATAGGGGAAGCAAGGCACTTCCATTAATCCCCCTGTATTTGGTTTTTTTAACATTTTTTAATATATCTTTTAAGCTTTGAGTTGTTATTCTTAGTCCAGAACTCAATTTCTCTTGATAATTGGGGAAAGTCCCACCTGCTGAATTTGGAGCTCTACAGTTGTTTAAAAATGGAAGTTTATGATTAGCTAAAGAAAGATAGTCTTGTTCCATGTTTTAACATTTCTGAAATACATGAGATCAGAGTACTCATGAAAGAATAGTGAGAGGTCTAATTGTAGGAGTAAAATTTCAGTTGGCATTTTTCTTCTATTTCTGAAAGCAATTACTTTGCTGAAAAAATGATGTAATTGGCGGCAAAGTCAGTAAATTTTTCGATGTTGTATATGTGATCCTGAAAAAATCTGTTTTGCAAATAGGTCCTCACAAGAGAATGTTCTTGTACTGAAGTTTAAAAAAAAACTCTGACAGGTCTTATATTGCCATTTTAGCACTGAGATAAAAAGAAATCAGTCCAAATTTAAAGAGTCCAGTTTCTACAAAGAAAGTGTTTCCATTTTAATTCCCTTTTGTAGTAATTTGGAATCACAAATTCCAGTAGCAATTTATGTTTATGACCTCACACAATTTCCTTTACTATTTGTGAAAAACAACATTGCTTTTTAGCAAGATGGGCTAATTTGTTACGTTGAAATCTGTGCAATTTTAAGATACAAATTTTATATCTTGAGATCTATGCATTTTAATATATTAACTTTCTAACTCCATTTAATCATAGTCCTGAGTTTTACAAACTGTGGCTCAGCCCTGGGAATGTGCAGATTCCTCAGTGCAGGGTTTGCTGTCGGAGACAGGCAGAGGCCTTTCAGAGGGAACCCCTGTTGTGTAAAGTAGATTTGCTGCGGTATTTTCCATTAAAGACATTTTCCCTGCATACAGTGAAATTAATTCATGGCTATTGCAGTTTTCTGTAAGGCTCTGAAAAGCTGACATTGCAGATAGTGGTTGTCTGTCAATGTAAGTTCACTTGTGGCTGCCTGTGTGCCTAAGCCTGTGTCTATTATTGTGGTGGTGAGCAGCTGTCCTTTGATGCCCTGTGTGTGTGAAGAGGAGAGAGTACTGAAGTTGTACCGAGACTTAACAACTAAAACAAAGCCTGCCTCATTCTTGTGCTTATTTATTGAATGTGAGATCACAGAATTTTGCTTCAGATTAGGAGCATTCCATATGCAAGCTATTGAAAAGTAATTAAAGATTCATGCGTCTCTCTTTTCTGAAATTCCTCGCAGAATAGTTTTCTGGTTTTTTTTTTAAAAAAAAAAGTCTGTTTCTGCAGTTGGAAATGTTAGTATTAGCATTAGGATATATTTCTGTTGTAATAGCAAAAGAAAGCAATTTGTTTTGAAATCTCATTTACCTCCTATGGAATATTCATTTGTATAGCCTAGCAGCCTTGTGTTTGTGCAGATGGACGGTTTGTAGTGTGTTTTCTATTTTTAAAAAAATATATATTTAATATCAACACAGTTTATTACATATATCTCTATCTTCTGAAAAAATACATGAGATGTAATACCTACAAAATAATACATAGCTCTAATAGATTAAAGTATGTAAGAGTATTATTTATCAGACATTTCGTCAAATCCAGACCTGAAAAAATAATCCATATCTGGGCTCTGTGATAAAAATAACAGTGGGATATATTTTGATCAGGAACTAAAATGAAATTCAGCTGTCTGTCAGCACTGTTGATCTTTTTCTGTATGCCATTTAATCTCGTAATGAAAGATGCAGAATCTCCCTCCCCCATGTAGTTAACTGGAACCATTTTTTCAGGTGTTAAGCACCTGTGGCTGCAAATCAAACTAAGTGTGTTGTCTAGCATAAATTGAGAATTCTGCCTCAATCAGAAATGCTCTCCAACAAGTCCTTTTTATTGCAGAGATGACCGTCTGCCCTTGTAAGCTCTTGACAGTGCTATTTTAGGCTGGTTTCACTAGTTAGCTCTGGAATGATCGGAACACGTCTTAACAGCAGCAAAAAAACCTGATCCAAAACAAATGCTCTTAACTCTAGCTCTGACATGCTGATAGATGATTCAAAATCATATTATATTTGCTTCAGAGGAAGAACCTTTAGAGAAAATAATGTGAAAGAGCAGTGGAAGTGGCATTTAAGGCACACTCTCAGACTTTAATTCCAGATTAAGCTTTGCTGTCTGAATGCCAGTGCACTCGCTTCTTTGCCATAAAAAGATCCTGTCTATCTCTTCACTTTAGCTGATTGCTAGAATGTAGAGAAATTGCTCACTGATGGAGTGAGATACAAAATGAAGTGTTTCAGATTAGTGCAGTCAGAATTTGGAGCGTGTGGTGACTTCTGTCTGTGAGGAATTGTCCTTTCAGGCATTTAAAATGGGGCTTGGGGCAGAGAAATAGCTTTTTGGTTTGGTTTGTTTGCTTAGTACAAGTAATGTTTTATTGATAGAGAAATATGCTTGAGAGCAGGATATGTTTTCCACAAAATGAGTGTTTAACTTGTCCCACAGTAATCAGTGCCTGGCTTGCCTGCGTTGTCTCACTGGCATCCAGTCTAAAATTACTGAGAAAAATGCAAGTGGAGTTGAGGGCAGAAACTGCTGCAGATTTAGTGGCCTTCTTCCACCCCCAACTGGGACTGTCAAGAAATTAATACACTTGGAGAATTTGAACAAGAAATAATAATAAAATAAGAGCCAGTCAAATGCAGAATGTATCACAGAAAGTAACTGATGATGTCTTTTAGGAACAGCTAAAATACAGTGAGTTATGTCAGCACAGACAGCTTCAGGAGGGGAAAAAAAACCTCCCAACCCTGTATCATACACTTTATTACATAAATGTATGGGTTTTACTTATACAGAAGGATTTTGAACATGCTGTTCCTCACCAACTCCCATGGAAGCAGGAACTTGAATCTCTTGGAGAGAGTGGGATGGGGCTAGTGGGACAGGACGTGCTGTTCTGCATGGATGCTGCAGTGCTGTTCAGGATCTCTCCAGAGGGACTGTGCAGTGAGGTGCATGCAGCACATACTATCCCCACAGGTGTCAAAATGGCACATTTTTGGGGCTGAACCTGTTTGTACTAATAATAGGTGTTATTTTTGTTCAGGTTAAAGGTTTGGTGGTTTATGTGGGTTTTGCTCAAGGCTGGCTGAAAAGGAAAAAATAAATGCAACAAACTTTACACGTCTGTTTACATAGGTGTGAATCTTCATTGCTTGCTTTAACCACATTGTAAGTTTGTTCTTTTGCATATCACTGTTTCAGACTGTGCTAGTTTTAGTGAGAAAATTTATTATGCGAGCTCTAATTTGACATGAAAAGTTGCAAATAGCTAATGGCTCTTACCTTCAGGGATTTAACTGTGGTCTTTTTTTGAGGGATGCTAAGCACTTGCAGCTCTTCCCTTTAGCAGGAGCAGTGGCTACTCAGGACCTTTGAAATGCATGTCACAAATCTATCTACTAGAAAATAGCCACGATCCTCAAAAGCTCGTTTCTTGGCATATTTCTGCACTATTAACAAAGTAAAAGTGATTATCTCTGGGCAAATGCTCCAGTGTATAATTAAGGATGTAGTTCTGAGTGTTTCAACAATCAGGATAATTTTGACCCTGAAATATTCTATAGCACATCCCCAGGCAGCCTTCTCCTGGAAAGCATCACCTGAAGTTTATTCATATCAAATCTTGAGAAAGAAAAGCATTTCAAACTTGAAGTTTTTCTAACGGGTCCTTTGGCACCATTTGGATCGAATGGCACCTTTTACCCATCTCTGAACATGTTTTCCTCAGCACTTTTACGTGTAGTGATTTGCTCGGTGATTCAGGCCTATGAAGCAGGTTATTACAGCAATGGAGTAATTTTCATTTGAACCTACTCCGAGGTGAATACAAATGCCTGTAAATAAGCAAAACTGACTTTCTTCATATGTCATTGCAGAGGCGTCAAAAAACAAAAATACAAACGAGACTGGATGTAGCAGACAAGAGATGGTTTTGTTTACTCAAATTTAAAAAAAAAAAGGGTGTTCAGTTAACAGTAAACCAGAATGGGGATGGAAAGGTAGCAAATTTACTTGAGTAGGTGCATACCATTATCAGAAAACTTTCTGTAAATCATCAAGTGATGTATTCTTTGCGTCTTTGGACTGTCCCTTTTCTTTAACCTTGACCAAGGAGCCTTTAGCATGTCCATGTGCAGTGCTTATTCTTTCTGTGAGAGCTGCTATTTGAGACGCAGCAAGGCTTGTTTGTATGGAGGCCCTGCGTACCAAGAACACTTGTAGGATCGTGGCAGCTGTAATGAATTGACCTGCGTTCCCTTCCCAGTGGAGCAAATACCAAGAGCTTCCCAATACTTACTGATCTGTTTTTGGAGAGTTTCCAGTGGCATAACTCTGTCCCATTTTCAGAGTACTTTCTGTTGCATACTGAGGATTTCAGTAAAATGTAAAGTGCCTAAGTGATTGCAAGCCCCCGGAGGGATAAAATTAGGACTGAGCTTCCTTGTGAAATATCCCATAATTTGTAATGTTAAGGATGACTCTGGAAAAGATTATCAACAGGACAGGACACAGATGAGGTGAGAACTTGGACAAGAGATGTACAATATGTTGATGGTGAGGAATAAATGCCTTTGGTGTACTAAGTTATTATAACACCCTTTAAACAAGATTAAACTGGAAATACAGCTATGGAAGTAAAGCCTACTCCTCTGAAATCATGGAAGATATTCTGTCGGGTTTTTACAGGTGGGTAATTTGTCTGATGATTCAGTGATGGATCCTCAATATGCTCAGTGGATTAATTTTGCACTTTGATAATTTCTCTGAGAAGTTTGGACATTACAGCAGCAACCTGTAAGCAGAAGCTCACAGAGCAGCAAAAATCAGGGAGATGTGTTCTCAGCAAAGCCGGTAATTCCTCATTTGGAGTTGTACTCCACACACTCCCCAATTTGCCAGTAGTGAGTGTACAGCTGACACCAGACTGGGTGGAAAATCAGAGATACACTTTTTATTAGCAATCAAGTTTTGGAAAAAAAAAAAAAAGGGTCACATTTTTAACCAAGTCTGGCTTTTCAATTCTGTTGAAGGTGTATTTGGTCAAAAAAGTCTTTCCCTCAGAAAGGTGTTTGCATTTGGTGAGGGTTTAATCTGAGTTGATGGAATTAAACAGAGATTATTTAGTGCTGTTTGACGAGCAAAGATTGATGAGTCAGGTATAAAGGCACAATACTCTTCTTTTCTCTGAAATCTTATTTCAGATCGAATTCCTAATTCAGTGTCAAAGATAACTTGATCTGCTCGTAGGGAGCTGGAGCTGAATTGTACATGAGACAGAGTTCTGTGATGGAATCATCTG
Organism: Margarornis squamiger; assembly: GCA_035222235.1. Classification (NCBI taxonomy): domain Eukaryota; kingdom Metazoa; phylum Chordata; class Aves; order Passeriformes; family Furnariidae; genus Margarornis; species Margarornis squamiger. The sequence goes on along the minus strand of JAWWTY010000123.1, from coordinate 11,056,981 downwards.
TATGTGTATGAGTGAGAGGAGAAGGAGGGAGGGATTTTAGCTTGTTTAGAAAATAAAATGCACCATTAATCTAAATATGACAGTAGAATAAGCTGTGAGAACTGTCTTCCAAACAGCAATGCCGTGAGCCTGCTTTGTTTGCTGCTCTCTGCCAGCTCCAATCACGTTCTTGCCTAACTGCTGGTTCGTTTTCCTGGCGCTTGGATGAACCGATCGCTGCCTCTGCCAGAGAAGAGCGTTGCAGGGAAAGACTGTCTGAAGAGCATCCACTGAAGGAATAATCTGCTCAGATGCAGCGTAGTGGGAATGAAGGGGCAGAGAAGAGAGATTCATCACCATTCCCAGCTAAATCAGAATATCAGGGAGAGGCTTTATGTCCTCTGCCTGGAGCCTTAGAAAGTGATGTGCCTGCTCGGTAGCGATGTGTCAGAGCTAGTGGAAGAAAAGGATTTGATAAGAAAGATCTGGCTGCGAAAGCTGGGTTTGTTTCATTTTTATTCCTATTGGGAATGATCTTTGAAATGATCACCTCTCTGTGTTGCTTCCCTTCTTCAAAAGCTAGATACAAAGGGAGTTATAGGACAGAATATGAATGCCTAATAATTTTGTGCGCTTGTCACTGCACTGTTTTGCATACATGGTAGTTTTCTCCGTTCCTTGAATAGATGTTTCTGCTTAAACACTCTGCAAGTGTTTTTGGGGGGGTTTGTTGTTGTTTTTAGATAATAAGAAGGTCACGGGCAAATGAGTTCAAAAGCTAACAAACATTAAGCAAACAGCAATTATGCATAAGAAATGCATGGAGAAATATGCATATGTGTACAGGAAGTTTTTAAATAAACTGAGTATAAATACTGTGGAAGCAGAAGTGCTGCCAGCAGGATAATTATGTAATTGATGTGCTTGTCTATGAAACTGCTTTTTCTGTGGTTTGATATATAGCTCCACTAATGAGGTGGGTCTCAGTCCCAGAATTTGGTCTCCTGTTCCATGTGTGATATTCTTCACACAGACAGCTCTATGAGGAATATGCCTGCAGCCTTTTGGAAATGAAATACAACTCTTCTAGGTAACACTCTTTGTGTCTTGCTGGTTTCTGGGCCATGCTGTTTGCCACTTCCCATTTAGGGGGAGATGGTAGTGGGATTTGGTACAAACAGGAAATTAGAGTCATGTTGTGCACGCAGCAATTCTCCTCTCCTTTCCCACAGTAGTCACATTTATTTAGATGTATTTCCCTGATTGCTTTTGTAACTGAGTTCTCATTGAGCCTCCTTTGCTAATTAATCATGCTCTTCATCTGGTCCTTAAGCAGAAACTGATCTAGTGGGCAGATTGATGTGCTGATGAAGTTCAGAGGGTCAAGAAAAAGGGTGAGGTGGATAGGTGTGTGACTGGAAGAATCAGTTTGTCTTGCTGTTGTTTCACATCAATGTACCAATGTTTTGTAAAATAACTGAGTCTGAGCTTAACATTTCATTATCTGGAACCAGTAAAATGACTCCGGGTGAAAACTAATTTTACTGGTTTGTTTCATTTGAAGATTATCAGATAGCTTTTTTCTTGCTCTCTTCTTGTTTTCTGCTGTGTGAATTCTCTTCATGTCTTTGAGCTTTCCTTGTAACTCTGTTCCCTCCTCATGTGCATGCTCGCACGTGTTGACAAAACCTCCAGGTTCCAGAGCTCCATTTTTTTCTTTCAGAAGGTCAGAAAGATGAGAGATCCTTTTGTCTTTTGTCTCTATTTCCATCTTTCGACTTACTGTCCCCTGACAAGAATCCCACAAAGGAGTATTTCTTTGCTGGGAGTTATCACTTTGCCAAAGACCTCGTTGTTGTAGCATCCTGCTGGAGAGGGGCTGTCTCTCAGACCCCCATTCTGTGAACAGTGTGTCTCCACTACAGGCTAGGGTTTAACACCAACAGGCACATTTTGATGGGTATTTTTTCTGTAGTCCTTAAGAGAATAGTAATTAGTAACTAATAGTAAGACTCCAACCTACTCCTGTTTCCTAACATATCCCCGTATATTTGTGTGCTAATTTTTGTTCTCAGGGAAAATGAGGAGGCTTCAAATCTGGAAGTGCTGCATTTTAATAGGTACATTTAAAATAATTAAAAGTGTTTTGCTATTGATGTGCTTTAGACCAAAGCATGGAGGAGCTTGAAGGTACAGCCCAGAAGTTTCAGATGCATATCCCAGAGTCACTCATGATTGTGCAATATGTACCTGGAAAGGAGATGCCAATTAGATGGGACAGCATCTGTCCACTGAACCAAAAGGACCTGCTTTTCTGCTCTGCCCAGAGTGGCTTTGCTGTCTGTGCATCAAAGTTGCCATTTAAACCTTTATAGAGGTATGAAAAGGCACAGATCTTGAAAAAGTAGGTGACAAACCATTTAAAGGACATCGTATTGCCAGAAAACGTGGGGTTTATGCACACAGCCTCAGATGGGAAGCATGCCACCAGGGCGTCACTTATGTGTTTGCTGTCAAAAGCAAAAAAGCCTGGCTTTGGGAGCAGGATTCAGTCACTTAACCAGAGATTTCTAGTACCTTTGGAGGCCTTGTAGCATACCCTGCTGCTCACTGGGCTCCCAGAGGTCCTGTGTCATCCCTGCCAGCCCTGTAGGTTCCTCATATACTTTAAGGAGCATAAAGTGACACAGGACACCTCTCTTGGTGGCAGGAGGAAGTGGCTGGGAAGGCCACTGGAAAGAGCGCCAGGAGCATTGGACAGCAAGGGAAGAACAGGCAGAGCACATAATAAAGGGGACGTGAGTGAGGGAAATAAAGAGTGTAAGTGCTGGGGAACAGGCAGATAATTAAAGAAACTTAAAATATAGGAGCCTGGTTTTTATGCATTGACATGTGCTTCTTGACAGAAAATCACATTAGCAACTTCCTCCTGCTGTAACAGAAAAGTACTTCAGGCTGGATTTGTCTTTCCGTGGATCTTTTGGTTTATATAATATGTTGCTGTTCTTTGGGTTAGGTTTGTTGACAAAATTCCTCTCCAAAGGGTCTGCACTCTGCAAACTCACTTACTTGTCAGTACTGGATGTAACTAATACGAACCAAATTGATGGTTCAGAATTGTGTTGTAGTAGATGGGTCTTGGCACGAGGAGATATTTTCAAGGAAGTACAAAGCCAAAAAATGGAGGTACAGAGAATATATGCAGCAAAGCTGTGAGTGAAGAGTCATTAATGATATTGCTCACTAGACCACACTTCCAGTGCAGATAGGAAGAAGTGTAGCATGTGTATGCTGCAGCGGGAAGCAGTATCTGGATAAGCCACTGAGAAGTGAGAGCCAGTTTTATGAATTTAAACAAAAAGTTCATGCATTTAAAAGTCTGGCTTGTAGACAGAGTAAGCTGGGAGTGAGTCAGCCTGGTGGCCAGGAGCTGGCTGCCAACCCTGCTCAGAGTGGAGCCGAGCCAAGTCAGCACTGCTGGGCAAGCTGCGCTCTGTGGCAGCCCAGCCTGGGCACAGACCCCACGGGGGAGGAGGCGAGGAGGGAGCCGGGGAGAACCAAGAGGCAGGGCCCTGGAGAGAAGGGTTTGCAGGACTGTGCTTGTGCTGCACCTCTGCAGGGGCTGCAGAGCCACGTGGCGTCAGCAGCTGGCTGGGCTCTGTCCTTCCCTGACCTAGTGCCGTCTTGGGCATCTGCCTGAGCTGTCTAAGCCTAGGGCTGGCTCCAAGTTACCCGGTGAATTACTGTCCCAGGACAATTACTCTGTATTATTCGTACGGAGCTGTCAAGAGATCTTAGCCAGCAACATGTGGTCAGTTGAATGTATTGTGTAAGTTGTGTTTCTTTTGGGCATTCCTTTTCAGCACTGCCGTGTCCCTTACCATCCTCCTTTATCCCTTTCATAGTTTACAGTTAAAGCATCGACTACACAATAATTTCTTAAAGATTTGTAGCTTTTTACACAATGATAAGATAGTGACTTCTTTCACCAAAGGAGTCTATTGCACTGGGAGCTGGCAATTCCTCCTCCAGCATCTTGCAGTGAAGAAGAGAACGGGCCCATTTTGGTTTGTGAGTGCCCATGGGTGTTTGGGAGCTGCGGGAGATGCCCATGAGCCAGTGTCTCAGTGCCCAGAGAAGTGTCAAACCTCTCCCAGGTGCTGGGTGAGCTGCTGTGCCCCAGGGTGGGCAGGCACAGGGCTGGAGAGGAGACTGCTGAGTGATGGGAACTGGGAGGACTTGGAGTCACCAATTCTGCACTGAGATCCAACTCTTTGCCCCAGGGTCATTATCTTTCTTTTCCTAGCTCTGAATGGCAAAGTATGTGGGACCCAATTATATACTTGAATCAGGCATTACAAGGGCTGGTATTAGCAAGGTACTGTGGCTGAAGGACAATTAAGACTTTTGCAATTAATCAAAGTGATGGCTTAACACATTAAATCCACATCCAACCATGATCCATAAATAAGTATATCACAAAAATATATATCAGGATAAAAATAGTGTTGGGAATACTGCATGGAAATAAAATGGCACTACAACTGAGTTTTAAATCTTCTTTGCAAGGATAGTTTTGGTATTGTTGAGTGCTATTATTTCTTGACAAAAAAGTGTATTAAATAATGTCTGATTTTTGTGTGTCAGTGGCATATGTGATATAAAAACTAGATCTGCTTAATGTAACAACTTTTGAAAAAGAAAACAATTTTTTTAAATTTGTTATGATGTTATTCTTTCATTTACCATCCACCCTTTTTATTAAACTTGCAGAGGGCCAATATAAAGCTGGTCATACCATATTTTATCTTTTCTAAATGATCATTTAAATTGGCTCACCTTTGTTAATTTTCATACTTAGGCCTTTTCTGCAGCATTTATTGCCCCTTTTGGCTGCTACTTCAGCATTTGGTCTGTTCTATCTATATACTGAGAGAAGGCTCTAATATCCTTAGACAGCCATGGATGCTTGACTGATTTGATTACCTTCTCTTGTCCAATTTTCTCGGTTTTTTCCCGTTGAAGACAAATACTATGTGAGTGCATATTCTTTCTAGCAGTTACCCTCCCTTCCCTGCTTTGGGAAGCAGAAGAGCTCATTGCTGCAGCTGCTGCCTCTGACATGTCATTTGTGAACTTCAGGTTCTCTGTATTATTTTTTTTTTTGCCCCTGATGTTACAGTCATGGATAAATCTCACTTACAAATTCTGCTGCTGTCCTTGACAAGGTGAAGTTATTAACACTCGTTTGCAGCCGGTAAGAGGAGATGTCTGGAGATGAAGTCTAGCGCTACTAAAACATTAGTGCATCTGTCTGCTTGTTACTGATCGTTGCTGTCAGGTGAGAAGACCTGTGATACATCTTCCTATCTCATCCTCCAAGGATTTTTTCACCTGAAACCTTACCAGCATTATTCTTAGGTGGAAGGTGGAGGAAGAGATACACCTGCCAGAATAAAGACATGCCCGGTTCCTGGTGCACTTAAACACAGGAGAGGAAAAATCGAAGCAAGCTATGAATACAAATGGTAGGCAGGTGTGGAGGGGGGTTAACTAAACGTTGAGTTCTCCAGTTTCCACTGGCTGAAACATAAATACTTCCACAGAAGATATTCTGATTTTGTTTTCCTTTCCCCCCCCCCCCTAGTTAATATGTTGGGGTTTTTTTAATAAGCTGTTTTGTTATTGTTTTGATCTTTCCATTTCAGTGCTTTACAGAAGCCTTTTTTCACCCTCAGCACTGCTAAGGGAAGCTGCTGTAATGGGACTTTTGGAGGGACTAGGATCAGTGTTGCAGAGGACAAAACTGTTGCAGTTGTCCTCTGAATTTTTGAGTGTTAAATAAGCTCCCAAAATGGAAGAAGTAGTGCTGCTGATTAATCCTGTGTGCTTAAATTTCTTTATAAAAAGACAAATAAATATAAGAGATGCAATTTTAATTAAATATGAGTAAGATTCCTATTCTTAATGAATCTCTTTATATAGCATTACTTACACCTGGAGAATGACTGCATGTATGTCAGAAAGTAACAGGATAAGAGTTGAAAACTGTATTTTTGATGTTCCTCTCCCTTTCTTACCCACCATATTTCAGTCCCCTGATATGAATTTTATTGAATTTCGAAATACTCTTTTTCCTTACTCTGATATAGTCCATCCTTACTTATTTAATTTCAGGCCTGCAACCCTCAGCATTCAAATTTCCATCCATTAAGTTCCCTTTTCCAACCTGTTTTTCCAACCTGTCAGGTTTTCAAAACTAGACTAAAAAGTACTCTAAATCTTTTCTTTGTCATTTTCCTATGTGACACTTGAAAGTGTAGTCATTTTAAGCTTCTACTTTTTTTATTAAGGTTTTTGTTTTGTTGGGTTTTTTTGTTTGTTTTGTTTTTTTGGGGTTTTTTGTTGGGTTTTTTTGGTTTGGTTTTTTTTTGGTTGGTCAGGTTTGTTTTTTCTTTTTATTCCCAAAAGAAGCTCTGAGGCTCAGAAACACTTTCTAAGGAAAGTTGAGGTTCATGCAGAATTCCTTAATTTTTCCTTCTTCCACAGTGTTCTCTCATCCCCTAGGCTGCTTGACATTCAAATCATCTTTTATCTGAGGGCTTGTTGCCACAAAGAAGATGAATGGCTTCCCCTCAACCCCATCACTACCTTTGGACAAGCCCAGCACCCTCACTGTTTTAAGAGGCTGCTGGAGCCTCCCACATTGGGAATATCCCACAGTTGTTGAGTGCTTTGTGGCTACCCAGAGCTTCAACAGGGTGTGAGGATGTACAGCTTCTGAGGCAGGATACTAATCAGGTGAGGTTTTATTTCAGGAAATAACTTGTAGAGCCATGTTTTTTCCAGTCTTCTTCGCAGTGACATTTGCAGGTGGGAAGGAGAGGCACATATGGAAGTCAAAAGGGAGAAGGCAAAACCACCAGCTTTCTAAATGCTTCCATGAGTTTTCCAGCCCTTATCAGACCTTACATCACAGTCAAGTTTTCCAGTTGTGTTTATGAGAAGTTAATCAAGCCCAATACATGGAATTTCTGCATACAGTCAAGATTTTCATTAGATTCCCACAATATCAGTCCAGGTTTTGAGATTAACTGTGCTCATTACAGAATCCCCACAGAAATTCAAGACACCACCTGTGCTGTTTCTTGTCTTTTCCCTCTGTGCTGGGTTATGGATATGGATGTACTTTGAAAAATGAACTGGCTTTGCTCTGCAAAGTCACTCTTTTACACTTTGTACATGACAGGAGAAAGCTCTTGTACCTCTTCCCTTTTTTTTTCTTTTTCTCCCCCAGTGAACTGTTAATGAATTATTCATCCAAAAGACAAAGTACCTGAATTCCCTGGGATTTTCATTTTGTGCTGCTTTTCACTAAAAAACTTGCTGTAGTGATACCTACATCCAGGCCTGTGAAAACACACTTTGGAATATATAATATGTGATCCTGGGAAGATCTGGGTGTGTTTGAGTGCAGGAGCCAATGGCTTCAAAAACACAGCTACTGGTAATAACTGTTCTGGCTGAAGCTTTGTGTGTTGAATGTAAAAGAGCCAATTCTGTGGAAAGAATCTGAGCTTTTCACCTTTTCCAGCTTACAGTTTTTCTTTTCTCTTCATTTATTCCCTTATTCGTCTTAATTTTTTTTTTCTTCATTCCTTGCCTTGTGGGGCTTGTGTGTAGAAACCTATGATAGTTAATGATGTAATGGATAGATAGTAATAGAGAGAAAGGCAATAACTATGCATACTTAAAATCTGTGGCTCTGCTGGGGCCAACATTTCTAATACAGCATCAATTTTGAAAGAGCTTGCTTGATGATGGAGATTTACCTTGAGACTTCATGCTTGGTTGTGTCACAGGTGATACTAATGGTTCTAAGACCTTGATAAAAGAGGGAAATTAGGAAATGTGGAGGGAAAAAATAATTTAAAGGAATTTCAAGTTTTTCTCCTCTTGATTTAAAATACGTCTGATGCCAACCTGACTTCTCTTAGTCTACAGAGCTATTGTGGAAGAAAAGTCCTAAATAAAAATAAAAGAAATGGTGAAGTTTTTGTCTTGGTGCAAGGTTCAAATGTGATCCTTTAAAGAATTATCACCTTTTGTACTACCCTGCTTGCCTTTTTTTTTTTAAATGTCCTTCAGAAATTAAAATAAAGGCCTGGAGAAGTTTATTCCTCCTAACACAAAAAATCTGAGATCCTCTCATAAATATGTTTGGCCTTTTCAATTTTATGGCCCTTAGCTATTATTCAAGGTGAGGATGGAGAAAATTGCTAGCATCTGAGAGGGAGTCCCACTGCAAATTACAATGCCTTGCTGCTTTTTTTTTTTAACCCTGCTGAAAAAGAGCACTGTGGTAGATGTGAAAATATTGTTTGAGAGCTTTATCCTAGATATTGCAGAAAATTCCTTCTTCCTTACTGTGATTTTACAATAAAAAAAACCTTTTGTCATTCATCTCATGGATTTTGTTGGCTCCATGTTTTGAGAGTACTTCAGTTGCTACAGTCAAGATTTGGGAGAAATCTTCTGTCATTAGAGCATAGTGTGATGAACCATTAGAATATCAATTTGTGTCTTTAATGTGGTTCATAAGATATGTGCGTTGTAAGTCATGATTTTTGTAATTAGAATTATAGTACAGTTCCCATAATGATGGTTTTTTCCTTTGGAAAAAATCAAATGGGGATTGATTTGGATAGGAAGATGTATAGAAAATAATAGAACATTTCATGAAGTTTTCTGCAGAAAGTTTAATTTTGCATTCTTCTAATATTAATATTTTAATAGAAATTAAAATACTGATTTTTTTCAATCTGTATTGACATGGATGACTCATTCTACAGGGAATAACTTTTTAGTTGTCTGATCTGTCATAAGGTCTGTGGATCCTCATACCTGTTGTTTCTGCTGCTGTATTTTAGCCATTTTTGAATTAGAGACAAAAGAAGAATACTCTTCTGAGCAAAACCACTGAAATGATGATGATGATGATGATGATGATGATGATGATGATGGTACAAGTTTTAACCAATTTTATGAGATGAGCTATAACAAAGTTACATCTAAATGCAGTAGGAGAATAGGCGTCAAAGAGAAGTAAACATACTAATACTTGAAATCTCCTTAGGAGAAAAAATGATGATTTTACTAACATATACCTGTATTTTCCATTACTATAAAATGTGATTCTAATGTAATGTAAGCTAATGTAAGGTAATTCACTACATGTGTGCCAGTAGCTGGATTAGAGGGTGCTTGTTGTCATTTTGTTGCTGTAATAACACCTACCAAATGATGCTTTTCTTTCTCCCATACTCCTGGATGGTGTAGAAATGTTTGGTTTGTGCTTTGTCCCAACAGAGAAAACCGGCCTTTTAAGTCCATCTTACTAATAACAGGTTGGTGGGATAAAAGTAGACAGAGAAATGAGAAGTATACATGTTTTCTTTGATTGTTGTTTGCTGGACATTGGAAAGCTGATTTCTGTTGTTTAGTAAGTCTAGGAAAATAAAGGTGTACAGAACTACCTTTCATTTACTCAGTAATAATGTAGCAAAGGAACACAAAGGTAGGATAAATTAATTCTTGTCAGTCATTAAAAAAACCCCATATTTTACTGCTTTATGCTCAGTAGTTATTCATTCAGTCAGGTTCCTCCTGGAGCATAGGAGAGGGGGAAGGATTAGGCACAAAATTTGAATGACACCCTTATGCTTTCTTTAGCTGCAACGTTATGGTTTAAATGGAAGATGATCCATCTGGTATTTTCATCCTACATTAAAAGCTCTTTCTTGAAAACTGTTTATGATGAGAAAGAGTAACTTGACTGTCTAATTTAATACAGGGTATTCAAGTTGAAAACTGCACCCAATACTTATGTTGATTTGGAAAACAGGTCTACTGGCAATGGCCAAAGTGCCATGACATCGAGGTCATCTATGAAATGCAATGTAGCAGGAGTTGGGAAAGTCTTTGCTGTGCACAGTGTCCTGTGTTTTTACACTCTAGGAAATGTTGCACCTACTAAACACCAGATTCCTAAACTGCACTGCAAGGACCTTTGGAAAGTGAAACACTGAGAACATACCATATTTTGTGGTGAATGGTTTTAGAGGGTGTGGTGTAACAGAATGGACTACAATGTGATGGAAAATGGCATCAAATATGTCTCTTGTATATATTTCATAAAGTATACCCTTTCTATCTCAGAACATCCGTTAGCCTTCCATTTCCTGACTTTAACAAGACTTCGTTTATTGACTTTAACATAGACTTCTGTGTGGCTGTACTGGAGACAGAAGCAACAAATTGGCCTTTTTTTGTCCTGCTTCATTCTTTCACTTACTTAAAATTCATTATGAAGGGGATCCACAAAAGACAAAAAACATAAGGCATTTTGTAAAAGGTGTGGTCCAAATCCTTTGTTAGTCCAGCTGCCTCCAGTGTAATTACTTCCTTTGTCCTACTAGACTGTTCACACAGGAGAAGCAAACTCAAGAACTATGTTGAGAAGCTGAGTAGGTTGTCCCCAGTTTTCTGTTCTGTTGAACCATGCCCTGAGAGTGAGGAACTGAGAGACCCTCCCTGAGAACTCATTCACTGGGACATGCTTCTTTGGTATTAGGTTTTGAATCTCCCTTTGCCTGTTATGACGTACAAGGAGCGTCAGTGCTGAAAAGATTTAGGAAAGGTAATTTATACATAGACTCACAGAATGATAGAATGGCTTGGGTTGGAAGGGACCTTACAGATCATCTCATTCCAACACTCCTGCCATGGGTGAGGGACACCTTCCACTAGACCAGGTTGCTCAGAGCTCCATCCAACCTGGTGTTGAACACTTCCAGGGATGGGGCATCCACAACTTCTCTGTGCAACCTGTTCCAGTACCTCACCACTCTCATAAATCTCTTTAGAAGAGACAAGGATGGCAGGCTTTCTACCTGTGGTGGTCCTGATTTCAGTGGCTGCTTAATCACGTTATAAAAAGGGAAAAAAAAGAAAAAGCAATAGCTTAAGCAGATTTGAGGTGTCTGAGAAGGTGCGTGCTGATGTTTTGAATAAAAACTACTCTAGAAAACTGTGCAGGCCACACACATGCACAGAAGTGGGGGACTCATATACAAATTGTGCTTTTTGGCAGTCACAACTCACACATGGATCCTCGAGTGCAGAATGTCTGAGCCTTTGTGCCTGAGGCGTGATACGTGTCGTGGCAGATGTGTAGCAGGAGTTCATCCAGGATTTCTCCTAGCTTAGACTGAAATTAGAGTAAAAATCTTTTTTGGCTGAGGAGAAGTTGGGCTACAACCCCAGTTAAAATTTCGGAGGTCTACAGCTATGTCCAAAACGATGTAAGAGCATCTTGGCTTCAGGAGACATTTGATGATATGAGTGACTGTTTTGGGCTAGCTTTTAAAATCAGTTTGGGGGATAGAAATTTGTCCCTGTAGGTGGTATATTTGCTTTCTGCTTAGATAAAGACTGAATCCTCAGAGGCTGATTATGTTCAGACCCAAGGATTTGGCTCAGAACTCTTTTTGGTGCAAAAGTGCGGGCACTTTGCAGGTTCTTTGCAGCCAGGAACAACTGAACTATTAAGCTTATGAAAAACTCAGCCAAGCTCCCATTAGTTAAGTGGCAGTGGAAGAAAAATTCACGCACGGAACTCGACTCTGTTTCCATTGAAGTCAAGGCATTTTCATTCCAGGAAGAATAGGATCTGGTTTTTCTTTCAACAGTGGAAATGAGTGACTCACAGATTTTTGAACTCTATGAAGCATTGTTAGAGATTTTTTCCATTCAGTATAAGCTCTGCTTCCACTTTCTGAATCCTTCCAATTTTTTGGTCAAAATGATTATAAGTATCCTTAGAAAAAAATATATGTGCTCCACTGAGCGGGGTGGTGGTTAATTTTTAAAGAGCTATTTAGTAGCCTGACTTAATTGCAAGATTACAGTTCAATATCACTAAAGGCATCAGACAGAAAATAATTTGCACAACTTTAGTTAGAACTCAAGAGAATGTTTTTGTGATTTCAGAGGTGGTTTTATGACAGTATAAATTTCATGGCTCCCCTACAAAAACAAAACAAAAAAAAAATCTGAAACATTGTATGTTGCCTGTAATTTTTGTATGGCAAAGAACCAGAACATCCAGGGGAAGCTGTATGTTTATTTGCCTGTTTATTAACAAGCTGTTGGCTAAATAAATTTCCATTGTTGAATGACTAAGAAAGCCAAATATTTACGATACAGGCAGTTCCTTTTAAAGGCTATGTAAGAAACACATGGTCAAATGACTCAAAGTCTTTCGTGAACAGAAATTTCTGGGATTAATGGTCAAGGATTCTGACTAATTGCAGGCACTAACTCTTAATGAGTGCCAAATGTGCACCTGTTTGCCCCTCTCCACAAATATGTTGCATGGACGATGTTCTGGTGGGTGGCTGTTTGTCCTGTAACTTGAAGATCACTTTTCCTGCAGTTCCATTTTATTCCACACATCTGGACGCATCATGCACACAATGGGGTGTCAGTGCTGGTATTCAGCTGTAATCAATGGCCTTACATATGCACTAAATCAGTTCCTTAGGCTGCACTGAAAAATTCTTCATGTACTTAATGCTCTGTATTAGAGTCAACTGTTTCGTAGGTATTTGTCAGTTCCTCAGAATTCCAGGGATTCTGAGATGCCCTCCATTCCCTCCAGCACATATTACAGTCTAAACAAAGGCAGAAGAGTTTGCACTGGCAATTCAGGGTCTGGATTGCTATGTTTTAGCTTTCGATGGATTTAATACCACTGCAGGGAAGCCAGCTGGGAGAGGAGGTGCCCTACAAATCACAGTCCTTGTCTGGCAAAGAAATTTGCAGAATAGAGGCCTCAAATACCCTTTCACAGCCCTTTCATGGCAGGTTTTGCTCCTGTGATCTGCTGTGATACAGTGATCGCTGGGGTACCTCTGCTAAGCTGTGCCTTTGCCCTCAAGGTACTAAACAGGCTTAGAGAGTGAAAATCCCTTGTCTGCACGGGCCTATGGACAAGGTTAGTCCAAGGCTTTCCTAGGTGTTTGGGAAACTTCCAGCAAGCCTTCAGGTTTGTTGCAGGGAGAACATGCATATGTGCAGTGAGCGACACTCAGTGTCACAGCAATTCGTCCCCTGGCTCTAGGGATCTTCAGAGATGCAGCCACAGAACACAGGATTGGGAGGACATCACTCCTTGAGTCCTCAGGACAGAGGTGGAGTAGGGCAGGAGCTCTTATTGGCAGCTTTCTTAGGTACAAACGAGCAGGAACGCAGGACTGTGAAAATGTTCAGCTTTAATATTATAATGCAGATATGTCAGAGAGATAAAAGTGAAACAAAAAAATTGAGAAAGTACAGCCTATGGGCAAGTCACTTGCTAGTAAGGAAACCAATAAATGGAACATTTGGGGGGCTAAAAGTAGTGGCCCTAATCTCCAGTTAAGGATTACAATCAGTGGTTGTACTAAAAATCAGTAAGGTGAAACTTTCACTTAGATAATTTTGTAGTGACTGCTTAAATCCACAAAAACTTCCTCTGTCATGAAATGTGATATGCCTGAGCTGTGACTTTCAGAACCGGATACTTCGTAGTACCTTTGTCCACATTTCCTTTCCTCTTTGCACTGAGAAATATACTTGGCTTATTGTACTTTGTAAAACTTGCAAAATACTTCCAGTCACGCAGAATAATGGTTTGTTTTTGAAGCCCAGACAAAATAAGTCACAATTCTTAGAGCCTGTGTAAACATGAAAATTATAAAAAGCATACACAGGTCCTAATTTTGAAAAACCAAGCATTGCTGTGGTGTTGTCAGCTTGTTGCTGTCCAGCTGCTCCAGAAAAGCAGCAGCTGCTGTGTCTCGCTTCCTGCTTCTTTCCTGGGAGGTGCTTTATGATTCAAATCACTTCTTTGGGTGGGCAAAAGCAGATCTCTCTACGTTTGCATTGATTTGACACCAAGAAATAAAACCATTTGAAAAGAATCTCTTCAAGGATAAAGAATAGGCTTAACTCATAAAAAGTTGCTGAAAGCAAGATAAAAGAAGACATAATACTGGAGTTTAACTCTCTCCTTAGGAACATAAAAAACATACATGCGGTTTTATGCTTTAAAATGCAAAAAAAAAAATAAAAGGTTGTTAGGTGAGGCTTGTTTGTCTTTTTAAAGGCAGGTTTTCATAATATGTATTGCTTAGAGATGTAGAATAATCTCTTAAATCAGAGAGCAGGATGCATGTGCTGTGTGGGCATCCTTTTGCCTTTTTTGGCTGGAGAAGAAATGCTTCCAAACTCTGTGCAAAGGCAAGAGGAGAACTAGACTGTGCTGCTTAGTATTTGTGACTCTTTATGTCGTGTGCTTTTAGCAGTGTGGCATGGCTAGTGGGTAGCTTCCCCCACCCCCAAATCAGATTATCTAACAGTTAATCTGTTTTGTTGATGTGCTGAGCAACAGCAGCAAATTCAGGAGCAGACTCGGGGCTGGAGGGGGCAGCTTTTCTGAGAGCAAGCTGTTTCAACCAAACATTTTCCTTTTAGTGACTCGTAGGATTAAATTTCAGGCTGTTGCCTATGGAACTTGGCATTAACAGCCAACGCATTCATCATGTTAGCTTTTCTCCTCAACTTCCCTTATGGAAAAAAATAGTGATGTAGTTTCACCATCAGCCTCCCTTGACCAGCTTCTGAGGCTGTGATTACTGTTTTTCATCACTTTTTAATATTGACCAAAACCTGGGTGATTAAATTCACAGTCCCACCCCCTTTTTTTTTTTTCAGCAGATGCAGAATAGTTCTGAAATGAGCCAGAATGGTACTGTTAACCTCCTTCCTTTAGAGACAGGTTAATTTTATTTCCCAGCATAGGTGTGAGAACCATCCATATGTAGCAAGCCTATTTCCTTCTCACCTAGAGGAAAGATGGGAATACATGTCTTGTTTTGTCAACATTTATTGCACTGTCTTTTTCTTGTTTTGATAAAGTCCATTAGCCTGTAGATCTTGCTGTGGCTCCTGAGTTCCAATTTACATAGTGTGTGTTTGAATGGTGAAGCCTCTTGTATTCATCTTTCTCGCTTTTACTGACATAAAGTGGGGCAGGGAAGACATAAGTCTAATTAGAGTGAGTGACTCTGTGCCTTGTACGAGCTGCTCAGAGGCTTTGCTGTCTCTTATCCATATTACTGTCGCAGCCAAAGAGCACATCACAAGGGCACCCTGGGGTGGACCCCGAGTGCTTTATCTGTATAGATTACTGCAGTGTGTTCGTGCAGGGTGAATCCGGACTCTGCAGCTGCAGCTTTCACAAAGCCTCCTCACGAGGGGAAAACAAATTATGCTGGCTAATAGGCAGCAATTGCTAACAGGTAAAAGCCTAATGAAATCAAGAAAATGTGCAGTTCTCACACGTTGCAGCAAGTGCTGTGGGAAAGCGGAGAGATAATCAAAGCCTGGTAATAGGCACTAAAACTACAGATAACCTTGTCTTTTCCAGGACTGTGTTTTGCTTCTCTGAGAAAATGGTCTAAGAACATATTTTGACACCACAGAGATGAGATTTCAACCTGTACAGGCAGAGCTGAGCTAATAACAGCATAGGGGACAAGCCAAGAACTAGACAACCCTGTGCCTTCTGCTCAAGGCTATCCACCTTCTCCACAACTTGCTTCCAAACAGGCTGGATGACGTAGGGAAACTCACTTTTCAATTCTGTATCTTTAAGCAATATATGGTGTTTACCTGTTTCTGTAAACTCAGATGTGAGTATCTCTGGTGTACGTCTAGCTGTCGAGATGGCAATGGATAGGAGTAAGAGATTTTAAAAGTCTACGTATTTCTCCCTGGAGATACTTCAAAGATGTGTAGATGTGGCACTTATGGCCGTGGTTTAGTGTTGGACTTGGCAGTGCTGGGTTAATGGTTGGACTCGATGATCTTAAAGTCTTTTCCAGCCTAAATCATTCTGTGATTGTATGATAACAGGAAACCTCAGTGTGAAGTCACAGGGTCATAGTGTGTGTATTTCATTGGGGAATGTTGTGTTTGGTTAGCTGGACCTGCTAAACTTGTCCTAACCACTGTATGGAAGCATCCTGTCTTATTATATACCCATGGTTTTGCTACCTGGATATTTCTGTCCATGGAGAGTGTATAAATTGCATGGTAGGGCTGTGTGTAATCTTGAAAAAAGTCCCTTGAGCTACTGGCTCAATACAAGTGGATTTTTAACTTCTAGACAAATAGCTAGAAGGATCAGGAATAAACCTTCTCTGTCTGTCATCATAGATGTTGGTCTGCCATGTCCTCTCCATTCCATTTCCAAAGAATGGCAAAATGACAGTGTCTGGAGTAGCCCAGGTTCTTGAATCTATTTGTCTGTCCTCTCTGTGTTTGGTCTTTTTCCATGTTATGTTTTGGGTCTGCCCTATATGACTCTACACTCCCACCCCAACCCTTAGTCCTGTTGTAAATGTAACCTTTTTACTCTTCTTTGATTATCACAGTCAATCAGTCTGTTTCTAAGCCAGGATCCCATTCTGCAGGGTTTGATGCCTTATACAGTGCCACATGGTGTTCAGTCCCAGCCCTCTGATTCAGCAAGCAGCTCTGAAAAGCCACCAAAGTAAAGCACCTGTTTGTCCCTTTGTGGTTCAGGCACCAATTTTACTTCATTTTCTAGTCCATCGTCAATCTGCCTTGGCCCAAGACACAGAATACAAAAGTCTTCTTTACAGGATTTCTGCCTCTTTTGAGTCAGTTTCTCCAGTTTCTTCTTATTAGGTTCGTGTAACTCCAATAAAACCAGTAAGGTTTTGCCATCAGACCATTTGTCTAATATTCTATGCCAAACAAAGACATTTTGAAGATTATCTGCCTGAGTATGTAAACACTTACTATTTGCTTATGTAACAAGTTCTTTTAAGTGGTGACTTTTGACAGCTACAGTTCAATTTTACCAACTGTTTCTTTCTAAAAACAAAGAAACAGTTGGACTCATGGTCTTGAAGGTTTTTTCCAACCTTAATAGTTCTATGATTCTATGACAATATAGGACAGCAAGAGCACAAATGGATTCTATGAAAATACAGGACAGCAAGAATAGAAGTGATACTTTACATTTTAATGTAAACAAGTTGCTTGTAGGGAGTTAATGAATGAAGCAACTACTGAAAAATATAAAAAGCATTGTATTATTGACTAGAAATGTGAAGCATCATACATAATTCAAAGCCAAATCCCGCAGGAAGAGTTCACATAATGTACATGAACTGTTGAGCAGTTTAATAAACAAGGAAGCCCAAAAGGGCAGCATTTGCTGTAATCCAGACATCTTGTTAATGCATACAGGTATTTGCAGCCAAGGGAAAACCATGGCATTTAACACGGACGTGTTCCTGAGTGAGAAGCAAGAGAGGGAGCTGATAATACCACCATGGTTAAGCACATTAGAGCAATACAGCTGTCTTTTATTCCTAAAATGCATGAAAATTTTATCAAACCTCTGAAGCCTTTGAGGGTTCAGTTTCCCGGTCAGGGGTGGTGATACAGCAATTTCTAACCCAAATATCTGCACTTGCTGCACTCCAGCAGTATTATGTGTTAGTAACTACAGAAGCCATTACCAATATACATAAAATAAGGCAGCACTTGCCTTATTTTCAACCAGTGTTGTAGATATTCTGTAGCACTGATAAAAGAGTTCCAGTTCCTTCTGTCATAACTTTTTCGTGGGACCTTGACACTGTGGAGAGCTCTAAAAATTTGCTGTTGTAATCAAAGTTTGGGTGAAAAAAGCCTCACTCAAAGTGTATTGCCATTGAGCCGTGGAAGTCACTTTGCATCATTTGGCCCAGATGCTACTCTTTTTTCCCCAGCTAAACCTGAAATGGGAATTGCCATCCCAACAAAAGCCACTGATGTAGATCTTCAGTGGGGTAGCTGAACTGCTCCCTGTTCTTGAAGGCTCCTTCCTGCCCTTTAGCATTTTGGGTAGCACTCTTGGTCGAACTATCACCAACCTGCATAGGCTGCAGCTTCCAGTCAGCAGCAGGGCTGCCTGCCTTGGACTGACTGCAGTTTCTCTGAGGCTGCAGGGGAGTCAGCTTTTCTTTGTCTTTGTTCTGTTTTGTGCTGTCTAACCTGCCTGACACGGGAGAAGTGATTTGAAAGCTGCCCGCGGTACTTCCTACTAAAATGAAGTCTGAAGAAATCAGACTAAAGAGAAACTTTATTTTTGCATGGGGTTTTTTTTGTGTGCATCTGGATGGCTGTGGACCTCCACACATGGGGAATGCAAATATAATGGAGTGACACAGATTTCAGACCTCTAGGTCAGAGTGGCTCACTGTGCTAATTGCCTACTGACCTGCCTTTTGCATCCTTGGCAAAGCCTGTCCTTTTACCAGCGTATGCTTCTGCTGTGACTGCTGATTATGGATATATAAAAAAAACCCAGTCCATTCTTGACCTTTCTCTCACTTCTTGTAAACAGATAGGTGTTGACTAGTGTGGTCATTTTTCCCTGTGGGTTTTCTGTAACCACTTTTCAAAGAAGTCTAAACTGAGATGAACAGCTTTGTGGTTTGGGACAGCCTTCAGTGTGTGGAGTAGAGTTCCTTGGTCTCCCACAGATTTGGTCTAATGACAGTGAGTGGATTGCTTTGGAGGGCATCCATCCTTTTTTTTTTTTTCTTTTACCAAAATTATCTGAAAGTAAGGCCACTAATCCGAGTGAGTCAGGTGAGCTCTGTTTATTGTTGTGAAGAGCAAGGCATCTGCAGAGGGTGATGAGAGAAAGATGAGAATATCTTGTCTTTTTTGACTGTAGGAAGAGCCTTGAGGTAGCGAACTGATTGAGTTGAGGTGACATTAATTCCATGTTATGATTTTAAATCAGACCACTCATTAATTTGGATGGGAGCACACTTGAGCACCTTTTTACTTCCTTTTTTGGGCACTGACTCATCCAACCTGGGGCATCCCATGTTTAGTGTGTTAGGCTTAACTTTTCTGTGCTTTTTCTTACTTTCCTTTAACATTTAGCTTGCCATATTCAGGTTTTGAGATGGAGCTCACAAACAACTGATCCACACCAATGTCTCAAGCAGAATGTATTGTTTCTATGGGGTTTTTCTTACCTTTTTTCCCCCCCTTTTTTTCACAAGTACACTTCCACTAAATATTTTTAGTAACCACCATGATGTAGCATGTAAGTGCTACAAACTGGTAACTGAGAGAATCATGTAAAAATAGCATTGGAAGGGACCTCAAAAAGTCATTTAGGCCATCACTCTGCTTTTCAAGGTAGAAACAACTGTTATAGGGCACAAAGGCTTGGTTTGCATCTTTATTAATCTGAGTGCCCAAGTTACTCACTGTGCCCTTTCTGTACTGACTCAATTGTTTTTCATGACAGTCCAGGATTTTTCAAAAGGCCCATCTTTTACTAAGCTAGATGCATTTACTGTATTTTGCTTGTAGATGGGATAAATACTGCCTGAAATGGCTGCGTGGGACTCGATCTTACATTGTTTGTAACCTGATAAGTTACTTGGTAAAGTAGCAGTCTGTCTGCAGGGAGGAAAGAAGGTCTAAAAGAATTCACTAACAAACCCAAAATCTTTGTTGCTATACTTGGTTTGTATCTCAGTGCTGTGTAGGAAGGACATTGAAAAATCATCACCAAAGCTGGATAAGAGAATTTCCTTCAATTTTGGGTCTATTTTATTCTTTCTTGTTTGGCTTCTGGAAGTGGCTGGTCGGGTTTAAATGTCTGGAAGTATATTTTTGGCACAGGAGACCTCTGTGTGTTGACTTTTAATGTACCAAGCTTTGAGACTGCCAAGCTTGCCTTCTGGGGAAATGTTACATAATTGAAGTGTCACAGAAAGTGTGTTGCTTTTTAACTGAATTCCTTTAATGTCTTTGGTATTTCCCTCTTTTATTTCTGAAGTTCCTTCATTTCATGTCATAAATAACACTGACCTTGCTGAATCCCTGCCTGTGAATCACTTGGAGACTGAGTGAACAGATACAAAAAGGGAAGTGAGAGCTTTATTCAAACTTGACATTAATGGGAGCAAGTGGTACTTAGAGGCATTGCCCTTAATGTCAGGAACCCCAAAACATTTCCAAGAATCGTGAAACTGACATTCCACTTCAAAGCCAGAGTCAGAAAAGCAGAATCAGAAAAATGAGCAGGGAAGACCGA
This sequence comes from Margarornis squamiger, assembly GCA_035222235.1. Taxonomy (NCBI): domain Eukaryota; kingdom Metazoa; phylum Chordata; class Aves; order Passeriformes; family Furnariidae; genus Margarornis; species Margarornis squamiger. The sequence continues at coordinate 11,036,754 of JAWWTY010000123.1, read as the reverse complement.
AGGTTAGCAGTGCTGCTGTCTTATGATAGAGAGATTTGAACACCCAAGCACACAGACAGCAGCATTATCATTGTTAAATGTGTATATGATACAGTAACATCGCACTAAAAAAAAGCGCCCATATTGTTGTTTCGGGGTTTTTTGCGCCACATGAAGTATGGACAGAATATCTGTATTCTTGGAGGATCTTGTATCTCTTCAAGTCCTACACAAGGACTAGGTGTTTCCTCTGTGTGGTGATGACTCTTCTCATGAAACCAGGCTAATCCCTGGGTAGCAGAAGGAGTGATGCAGTAGTTGCTCATTAGAGCAGAGTAGCTCCCCATGGGGCGGGTAATACTGTCTTGTTTCTTGATTTCGTTTCCAGCCTTTGCTTACTAAGTGTCTTTAGAGCCTCTGAGTAAAGATAATTCCAGGAGAAGTGCACTAGAAGTGTTTGCAAAGAAAAATGCCTGAAATAAAAATGTTGGCTGGTATTTTCACTGAAGGAGGTTACTCTGAGCTGCCCTGGTACTCCATATAGTGGTTTTAAGAGACACAGTATTTTCTTTGCCCAGTGTATCAGATAGCAGTTGAAATACAGAGTGGTGTTTATATCCTGCATATCCTAGTGTGGCCAGAGATATCTCAACTTAATTTGAATTGTGTGTTTTCTTAAGTCTGCATTCCCAGTACAAATACTGGAAAGGCTAAGAAGCATTAAATGTAAGAATAAAGATTTGTTTCTGTGTATTATTCGATTATGAAGTGTACAGCTCTATAGAATTTGATAACAGTGACATAAAAATAATGGCATCTTTAAAGAAATATAGAGACCTTACATCTGAAAGGCACATCAGAGCTATAACCCTTTTCTTACCATGTTCCACATGTTTTTGACAGTGGGAAAAGGATGCTCTGAGCAGATGAAGAGTGATCTCTTGTTCTATAATTATAACTCCTTTTAAGTAATTTGGAAACAGCATCTCTGAGATGAAATTGTGGAATTACTTTAGCCAGAGCATCTATCTGACATTGATTCATTCAGAAGCTGTTTGTAGTGGCTTTTCATGAAGTCTGAGGTTCTACTTTGCTGAAAATGATAACCTGTAAAATGCTGGGATGTACTGCAGGATTTTAAGAAAACATTTTACCCTTAAACCTGCCGGGATATTTGGGGCCCTGTTCCCTTTCTCCAGGATGTCTGTAACTTCCAGACATAATCAATAGGAATTGCTCATATCCTGTGCTGGGAAAATAAGGCCTGTGACTGAGTCTACTAAAACTTGTTGTGTAAAGAGCAGTATATAAATAAAAATAGCCAGCTTTTCCAGTGGTAGTAGATGTTTTTCCTTTTCTTCAGTAGCCCTTCCATAGCAGACTTTACATACAAAATATCCAGTTCAATAAAGTTTTTAGTCAGTGGGGGATTTAATTTTCATTTCATTGTGGGGAGAACTGGCTTTAAGGAGAAAAGGTGTGTGACTTTTGAATGGAAGCACAGATCTTTCCTCCCTGATTGTAAGGTGGGAAATTAAGGTTTATAAGGCATTTGCTTTTCATAAAATATAAATGCACTTTTGAGGTTTTTATATTACTGTTCTAGCAAAGTGTGCATTAAAGGGATTTTTAAGAGAAGCTGCATATCCAAGCTCCACATAGATTTTGTAACTATAAGGTCCTGGAGAATAATTGTTTCTCTGTATTGCACTAGAAAGCATTCCAGTGACTTTCTCCTTGTGAAATCAGGAAAGATAAACACTGTGACTCTATAGAAGTATAAATATTTTTCTCCAAGACATTTAGACTTTCACATGCTGTTGAGGATTGTTTTTCTTTTTCTTTTTTTTTTTTCTTCAGCTGTGAGAAGGCCTGCATATTCAAAACATTTTCGAGCTCGAAGTGTAGTTTTAGCTAAGGGTGGGTGTATCTTGCAGAGCTTGAGGTTTGGTGAGCATTGCCAGCTACTTCTGGGTTCACGCAGTTCAGTCGTCTAGCTGAAGCCTGAAGAAACACTTCTGTGTTTCATTTGTGGAGTTTTTCTTTTTTTTCCCTATGTTTTTGTTTGTTCTGTTTCTTGTTTTGAATTAGGCTTTCTGTGCTGAGCCCAAGTTGGAACATCACCTTACGAAAGATTATGTGTGTTTTGTAGTGTGGAGCTTGTGCTTGCCTGTCTGGTCTCCCTCCTGGAGCCGAAGGTGACCGGCTCAATAATAAACACTAAGGACTTCATCAGTGAGACTGTCATGTGTGAACAGCAGGCTCTGGTGATCTTGAACTTCCCATCAAATAATCCCATTTCATCACTCAGGTTGCTTTAAGCCCAAATGCAGTTGGGAGCTACAGTTGCCAAGGCTGGTATTGGTGACTGTACTAAATAAAAATAGTATACCCACACACACGTGTCCTTGTGGACCCTTGGTTGGACTGCTGCCCATGTGGAAAGAAACCCAAGAAAGTTCATATTTTGTAGAATTTTGTTCTCATAATAGCTAAATGTGCTTGAAATTAGACCAGGTAGGTTTACCATCTCTGTTTCAAAGTTTCTGAGAAACTGGGGTTGCACATTTAAGAAATCACAGAGTGATTTTTCTAATCTGATCTGTTTACTAAGGATAATCCAAGTTTCAGTCAGCGTGCCCCTCCCACAAATAGTTTCCCCTGTCTAATCACCCTCACAGTTTAAAAATCTGTAATTTATTTGTGATTTATTTCTGATTTTAAGAGACTACCTTAAGACTCTGGTTATTGATTCTATCCATGCCTTTTTCCATGTAGACAAAGGCCCTCTTATTCAGAGCATGTGAACCTATGTAGATGTAGATATATATGTTTATACATATAATCAAGTCACCTCCTGGTCCTGTTTTCAATAAAGCTCCTGAAATGCCTTGGGTCTCCCCAAAACACTTTCTCCACAGCCACAAGCACTTGGGCTGTTCTGCAGTTCCTCTCAGTGGCTCTTTGCTTCTGCTCATTGTTTCCTGTTTATAAATCCCAGGATTGTACTTTTCTTTGCCACAAGGTTACCCTTGAACTCTACCCTCACGTGGCACTCTTCGTTTTGGTTGGCTATTCTGCCAGACTTTCCAGTTTTCAATCTCTATTTTTCTTATTTTTTTTTATCTTTTCTTTTTTCCTCTGCTTATTTGTTTGCCTAGGTTGGCTTCCTTGTTCCTAGAAACACCACCCTGCTTGTAGGAGTGCCTTAGGAAATGTGCATTGCTGCAGGTGATCCCTGGCAACCCTCCCCTGCCATTCCTTTGGCTTTGTTGTGCTGTTCCTTGTAGGAAGCAGCCTCTGTTGTGGAATATGGCTGGGCTGGCTTTCCTGCAGGAACATTACTAGGTATGTGTTGGGAGTTACACAAAGTAAATGTAGGAACTAATGTAGCAGAAAATACTCTTTATTCTGTGTAGAGTGGAACCAGAAAGTGGGACTTGGAGACCCAGAGCATGGTGAGTTGGGGAAGCCAGAGCTACATTCCCTGTTTATTCTCTGTGACTTGGACACCTTGCCCCACTCTCAGCTGATAATATTTGCCGACCATTGCAGCCACTGGAGAGGGAATATGATGATGTTACAGCTGCAGAGAATAACATCCAGCCTTTTGGGGGGATCAGAGTCAATAATTTCTAGAAAGGGCCAAATCCAAAAAGATCATAGAATCATAGAATGGTTTGAGGTGGAGGGAACCTTAAAGATCATCTAGTTACAACACTCCTGCCAGAGGCAGGGACACCTTATACTGGACCGGGTTGCTTAGAACCCCATCCAACCTGGCCTTGACCACCACCAGGGATGGAGCATCCACAGCTTTTCTGGGCAATCTGTGCCAGTGCCTCGCCAGAATCCACGGTGCTGGCCAGGTCAGGTCAGCTTGCTGGTGCTGCTAAAGACTGGCATAGAGAGAGCTCAGTGGCTGTGGTGGTAAAGAGAGATGTTTAGCTGCTTCCAGACACTCTTTTGCTATATGAGTCAGGGCTCAGGTTGGTTATTTACTTAGACTGAACAGCAGCAGACAAGGTTAAATCATCATTGCACTAGACTATGGAGCTGACAATCGAATCAGTCAGTTAGAGGAATATTAGCTCACACCAAGACAGCTCATGTGGCCAAAACAAACCCCAACCAAAACAAAAAATTAGCTAAGCCACCCCAAACCGGCATTTTTAGGTGTTGTGGTCTCAATTTTGTCTTAGTTGTTCTTAATTCTATCTTTGTTCCTGTTATTCTGTCTTTGTTTTAACATATATACCAACCTGTTGCTAAATTTTTTGTGTAGATAACCCTGACACCATAGTTACAAAGAAGTGTATTGCTTCCCATGATATAAAAAGAGGCCCTGGGAGTTGTATTTTACTCTAAAAGCTCTCATTTTCTCTGACGATGATGTTCTTAAAAATTATTTTGATCTGTTTGCATTTGTGTAGGTAATTTAACTATGTCAGTGTGTTCATCATGGAGTAAAGACCTAACATTTTTCTTCTTCTTGATTTTCTTTTTTTTCCTTTTCTTTTTTTTTATTAGACATTTTAAGTGTTGTTTACCCTAAGGGTTCGTAGGGACAGCTGGAGAATTGCAGAACTGACAGTGTAAGAGACTAATAAAATAAAACTTGATTTCTTGAGAAAGGAGATTAGTTTTATTACCCAAATAATATATATTTGCCCTGATTTTTGTCTGATTTATGCTGATTTCACTTTTTTTCTTTCAGTGTATGGAATAGAGACCCATTTTTAAGCATTCTTTGACCACAGTGCATGAAAATGAAGGCCAAAGATTGAGCAGCTCTGTCTCATCCTTAGGATGGAAGGTTTCCCTGACGAGGTTCTTGAGCAAACAAGACTTCTCCAACAAAAACAACAGGAACTTTATTATTCCTGTTTATGTCCGAGGTAAAATGAACTAGGACAGGGCACCTTCTGTTTTGAGGTGTTGAGCTGATTTTTGTTTCTTTGTTTAATTCAGAGAGTCACTGGCATTTGGGGTTTTAATAGGTCATAAACAGACAGAGGCTACAAATGTGCCCCCCTAGGTGGGGTATGGCCTTGCCCAGGCTGGGTGCAGTGAAGAAACCTTCTGTCACTGGGCTGGGTGACATTTTGGGGAAAGCAGCTGACACTGAGCCTCATGATTCCCTTTCTTCCTTCCCCTACTCCTCTTGCCTCAGCATGCAGAGGGTGGCTTCTCTCTCATGCCCCCTGGACCAGGCTAATGCCACATGAAAACTCGACTGCTGCTTTTGCAGTAGGCACAAAGGCTTGTGGCATCAGTCATCCCTGTGACACTAACAGGAGGTGACAAATAAGGTGGTTCAGGCTTGTGGACACAACACTGAGCACGAATGACTGAAGCCTTTTTTTTTTTTTCCTCCTGGAAAAGTCTTTAAGATGGCAGCAACTAGAAAAAATGTTGGCAAACATGCTGCTCGTAATCAAAGCTACCCAACCCCTATACGGAAAAGTATGTTCAAAGGTATGGAACGGCTTCCATATGAGGAATGGCTGAGTAAAGCAGGGATAGTTCAACTTGGAAAAGAGATGACTAATGGTACATATTCTAGAGGTCTAGAAAACTCTCATAAAAATCCAGTGGCACTGAGGGATTTCAGCAATGTTGGAGAGTTTGGAAGTGTGTCAGTGATATTCTGCCTCAGGTTTGGCTTATTTCATTCTGCTGGTGTGTTCCTCACCTTCTGCCTGAGATTTGGCTTGTCGTTTTGTTTTGGGGGTTTTTTGCCATTTATTTTCCCTCTTTTCTTTTTCTCTATTTTAATCCACCCCCCTGCACAGAGTGATTAAAGCAAGTTGGTGTTTTTGCGCCTCTGGGGGAGTTTTACCTGAGTAAGGAAAGAGGAAATTCCCTGAAGTAATTTTGTAAAGTTTCCAGATTGCTGCTCTGAATCTGAACCTGTTTCTTGCCCAGCTAATTCAGGGTCACTTGAACTGGAACATGCACAGCAATGTGGCTTAAAACCACACCAGATGTGCTGCTTTCTAGCTCTTTACTCTTTCAGTTGTCTGTGCTTTTTGAACCACAAACCACTCCGGCCCACGCAGAGCCACTAGAGTTGTGTGTGGCTTCAGCCAGAGTTGTCTTAGTCTCTTGGTTTGGGGATTTTCAGTCATCTTCTCTGGAGAAAAACTGATGCCCTGTAAGGCTGCTCTGACTGGCAGGTTTGATGGTGCAGGAGGAGGATATGCACAGTCCTGCTTCTCCAAGCAGCAGATAGCATCTCCAAGCAGCAGGCAGCATCACCACATCCTCTTTTCTCCAGTCTACAGCCTGTGGTACCCCATCCTTGGGTCAGTGTGGAAGCTGCAGAACCTTTGAAACTGGTTGGACTTGCTCTGGGAACTGATGTAGTTCCAGTCTTGGGGACTGGTGATTAAGAAGCTCCCCCTCTGGTCCCCTTCCATTTCCTACCATGAAGCCAGAGTTGTAGATTGAGCCTGGTGGCTTTAAAAGGGATTTTCAGCTGTGTTAAAAGTGTTTGAAACATCATTTTAGAATGCAGGCATTTCAGTTGAAATTGTATTTTTACATACGTGTCTTTCTTTCCCTCTCTTTTTTTCCTGTTTTAATAGCTTGGAAAGTTCCTAATGATTCTTTACTCTCCAGGGTCAAATGTGGTTTATTTTGCATATGTCACTAATATTTTTTAACACTTTCTCTCATGTTATGTGTAAATGGGCAGGATTTGTCCGTACATGAAAAAAATCACTGATTCTGTCTCTAAGTTTAGATTAAAAGCTGCATAATAATATATTTCATAATGATCAATCTGCATAATAATGGCAGCAGTTTTTCTGTGTATAGTCTCATGCTTACTTCCTAATTTTCTATGGGTTTTCAGTATTCTTTGAACACAAAACCAGCACATAACTCTATTTGGGGGTCATCACTCCATGTATGTTATTTAATTATGCAAACAACAGCTTCAGTTACCTACAGTGTCATTTGGTTGTTTCCCCTCATTTTATCTTTGAGGGTTCCATGCATCTTTTCACACCTATAGGTTACATTTCTACTGAACACGTTTATATATCACCAAGGTATGGGATTAAAGCTTGGAAGGAGGAATTTCAGGTCCCTGCAGTAGTTAGCTGTGCTGGGGGTAGCTCCTCCAGTGTCTTATACACTGCAGTGTGATCTGCTGTCTGGTTTTATGCTGTGTTCTGTGCAAGCATCTCAATCCAAATACAGGCTTACCAGGGGAGGGATCCATAGTTTGAAGTGAGGAGGGTTTAAAGCTGGGGCAGGGTGACAAACTTGGCATGCAGGGAAGGGACAATGACAACATCTACCAGCTCTTGCTGAATTGCTCTGCTAGCAAACAGAAAGGCACCTCTGGCAGTCAGGTTAGTGCTGAGTCCTGCCCCTGCTCCCAAGGAAGACATGGGCAATTCCAGCCACTCTGCTTGTACATCCTGCCTTTTTGGAGGAGTATTGGTCCTGCTTTCTCATTGGCAGTGCCAAGGAGGTTTAGATGTTCTGCCCTTGTGTTTGTTCCAAGAACCTTTGTCGAGTCATTCAGCATACTCACTCTAATTTCTCCATTTGTAAAAGAATATATATATTTACACCCATCCTAAGAGCACCAGGCAGAGTCACTAGTTTGTGCTTGCATTGTACTCTACCCTGACTACATAAGATGCTATTTAAGGCATATTTTCTTTTGGCACAGTTCCACTGAAGATAGCAAAGCAGCTTCTGCTTTAGACAGTGGGTGTGTTTTGCCACAACTCTGAAAAGGTTGTATTTTACTAATAAATTATCCTGGTAGCATATTTTGCTCCGAGTTGGCGCTTCTCTGAGCTGTAAGGCCTGCACGAAAGAGTCTGTGTGGCCACACTGTACATGAAAAAAATCATAAAGCATCCCAGTGCAAAGTTCAGCACAGACAAGTGGCAAATGCTACTAGCAGTATATATATGGTTCAAAAACCGAGGGATATTTCTAGAGAGGCCTTCAGTACAAAGGATTAGGAGTTCTAATGAAGTACTATCTTGGTTAAGCTAACAGAGTCTTGACAATTTGTGCCTTAGGTTGGGTTGGGATCTGAGAAAACCTTTCAGAGAACCGCCTGTTTTCTGTAATTAAGTGTGAGTAAGTATCACTGTGATGCTTCATTAGCATTGGTTAGTTCAGCAGACTGATGAGCTGACACTGTGGGAACGAAGCCCAGGAAAAATGCAGCTATCAGGCTGAATTTGATTTTGTGAGCTTTGTAGCTGTTTACTTCTTTTTCCTTTTCTGCAGTTGCTGCATGAAATTTAGAGAAAGTCAATATATTTCTGAGCTCTTCCAGCCTTGGCGAGATCAGCATTGATTACAAAAACATGAACAGAAATTTCTTTGTCCCTAAACAGTGATAAACAGTGGCTAAAGCTGCTTTTCACAAAAAAGATCACAGTCAGAAGCATCTTGCCTCTCCTGGTTTTAGCATCAAAAGAAATGAACCAAGAACAGCTCTGCTGGAGGTTGTTGTTGTCCATTTCAGGATAGAATAGCAAAATTTTATATCTCTTACTTAAATACTGTAGTCAGTCATTCGGATGAGTATGTCTTTTTTTTCTAAATGTCACTTAATTAAAGATATTTGTCCTGCAATGAAATGTTTCATGCCAATAAGGTCTTCTAAAGAAAAAAACCCATAGTTTGTGTAAAAGAATTTTCTTCTTTTACAAGTGGGAAAAGTGCTGTAGAGAAAAGGCTTTGCTCCTCTCTCCATGGTTGCTTCATTTGCCTTTTAAAGGAAACCTGATTTATAGTTAAATGTTTTGGAAGATGGGCAGAGGACCAAGGCAAGTGTTAAGGGTGCCAAGGAGAAGCGGGAAATGAGGGAGAGGGGTAAGTTGAAGGAAGTATCTCTCTGCCTTATATCAGAGAAGGAAAACAATTTGGAAATGTGGGTGGGAGGGGATGAAAGCACCTACGTCATTGCAAAGCAAGGGCTCTAGAGTAAAAAAGAAAAAAGGAGATATGGTGAAACCTTGTGCTCTGATAACTTCAGTAGCTTGATACCCACAAACACAGGGCTACGTGCCGCTAGGCTGTCTTTGCTTCTGGCCTTCCCCTGAATTTTTTTCCTCTCAAGGTGGACAGCCTGGAAGGGGGTTAGCTCTCTATGCATGGTGGGTCTCAATTTTAGCAGTGGGAACAGAGAATGGTCACTTTCCTGCTGACAGCTCTCCTCCTCCACCCAACAGTGTGCTGTGTGGGGGTACCTAGGGGCTGGCAGTGCCTCGGGGTCCCAGAAGTGGGGGTGCAAAGACTTCTGCATCCGGCCTTCCCACACTGTAGGGTGAAGTCCTGCCCCAGACCTCACCATTCCCTTGCCCTTGGTGACAGTAATGCCTTTCTGGGAGGGGCACTGAGAGAAGAGGTGGACAGGCCCATCTGCAGGACCCAGGTTGATGTTCATTACAGGGGGTGATGTGTGGTGCAGTCTGTCTCTCCAGGTCAGCAGGTACACCTCATGTCTGCTGCTGCTTTCCTGTGCCTCATGCTGTGTTCACACCCCTGGGGTGGAACGTGGACACTTGATGCTCGTAAATGCAGTGCAGATCTCTGAGTCACCAACCCACCCTCGCACTGACCCTTCTGCCTTGGGTCAAACCCTCAATGGGGCTTTGAGAAGCAAGAGGCACTGCCTGTCCCAGCCTCAGTCCTTTCTTGTTCATCACTTGTCACAGAAACAGGTATGGTTTCCCCACTCTGGCTCAGAGAAGGACTTCTTGGCATAATCAGACCTGTGACTTCAGCCCTGTTGTTTTGGTGTCATGGCTTGACTTAATCTTTATTCTCTCCAGGGGAATTGAAACTTTCAGTTTCCAGTTAATGTAAAAACAAGTCTATGCTTTGAGACCAAAAATCCATCTGCCCCCATTGGTGTTTCTCATAATGATGAACAGCAGTTGGTTGGAAAAGAGAATAAGCACAGGGTGAACATTTAACCCTGCCTCCCCAGAATGGCTCTCCCAACCTCCAGCAGTTTGTGGTCCCTGGATGTTTTTTTGTACTTAGTTGCTCTCTGATGTTTTGAACACATAGAATCTTGTGTTTTAACCAGTAATTTTCTCATGTGATGTCCTTCCTATTTTAATCAGAGCTGCCTTTTGGGATTAGGAGCCTTAGATGAGGAACCTCACTGAATAACTTTGAACAGCCTGATCTGTAGCTGTTCTGTTATGAAACCTCATTAGAAATTGGTGTCCTTTCTAGTCCTCTGGCATTAAGACAGTTTATGCAAGAGATTATAGATGACAGTCTGTAGTCACTTCACCTGTGATACATGATGTGTTGACTATGTATTACTGTCACATACTGTCTATTGCTCTTCTCTTGCCAATCTTTTTTCTGTAGTATCACTTATTGATACTTGAGTTGGAGACCAGTGCTGCGAGTGCCCAATAGAGAAGAGTTCCTGCAGGGAACAGTCCTTTTGCCCAGCTTGATTTCTTATTAATACTGTAATGCTTCCCAGTTTGCCTACATAAGTGTCTAGGATGTTGTTTAAACAATATTATTCTCCTTCCCTGAAATGGATGAAGCTCAGAAATCAGGTTTTCTGAAATATTGCTTTAATTTTCAAATGTAATTTTTGAGTGCACAAAAGTGTAACCTAAGTATTCTGGTCCCTTTATAATTGCACCATATAGCATAGAAGAACTGAGACTGAACTTTCAGTGGATGGTCTTAAAGACTTGGAACCCTTGTTGCAACTATGAAGATGGTGATTCAAGACCAGGTTGGATGAGGGTCTGAGCCACCTGATGTAGTGAACAGCATCCTTCCCATGGCAGGGGGGTTGGAACTGTATGATCTTTAAGGCCCCTTCCAACACAAACCATTCTACATTTCTATGATCCTGTGATAGTAGAACAATTTACATGGCATTAAAATTCAATTGAAATGCCATCTGATTAACCTATATACCAATTCCCTCGTAACTTCATTGTAAAGAAACCAAACACAGTTATAAAGGAATACTGTTTTCAAAGAGAACAAGGTCTGTAGCAAAAAGTAGTATCTCCTAATGGCCAAACAGTCCATTTTTGGCTATAGCTTAGACAATCACAACTACAGCACCATCACCATGGAGTCCTTTTCATTCTCTTCAGTAATAATTTTTCAGCTGAGCTGCTGTTCTGGAGGGGAAAAAAGAAAGTATTCTTTTAAAAATATCTCTGCTTTGCTCCGAATTTGCTTTAGGATGTTACCCATCATCCAGATCGTAGCATAAAATCCATTCACAGGGATGCAGGAAGCAACAGGAGCTACAGCAGGAGAGCACTGGCATGGTTGGCAGCACAGTGAGTCCTTGCGCAGAGCAAGTGCTGCTGAGCTCACAGGAAGCATCACCGTCACTGCTGAATCCACTGGCACTGTCTGTGGCAGTGCCCACGGACCACAGGCTGAGCCTGGAGGTGGGGCTCTGGAGCTGGGCACGGTGGGATGCCACATTGTTCAGATGTGTGTTTGGTTCACTTTCTTACGATGGCTGCTGGTTACTGGAATGGATTCTTAAAAATGAAATTGTTTCTTCAAGAAGTAAAGGAAGAGTTGCTTAGGTTCTTGCACCTTCCTGCAAGGTTTCTATTCCTGGGCTCCGAGCAGGACTGAACATTCTCAGGGTAATTTCTGAACTCTAAAATAGTGTCTGAATTTTCACTTACAAAATCTGTAAAAGGAAGCACTTTAGTGCTTGATTTTGATCTACAACATAAGAGAAATCTTCATTTATATCTTGATCTGCTATCTTAGAGAAGACTCTATATGCCTCCTGAATTGGAATTCTATTCAAATAATTCAGTTATTTTCTCTGACTGACTTCTGGCTGTTTCCAAGCATGAGGAATTAAACTGTCTGTTCTAAGATGTGTCGGCAACACCACTTTTTAGAGCCTCCATCAAAAACTGACAAAGGATTAAAGCATCAGCCCACCACTGCTGGGCCTGACTGCTAATGAGGAGAGGAGAGGACTGTGTTCAGTGTCATCCTTGAAACTCCCAGGGCAGAATCAAGAAATATCACAGGTTTGTAGGCACAGCCTGAGGCCAAGGTGTAGAATTTGCATACATCTTCTGGATGTAAAACCTGTTCATTTCTTCTACAAAAGCCACTGTTACTGAACTGAAGTCTTCTCCTCTGTCACCAGTGAATCGATTGTTACCCTTGAAGTTTGCAATTTTTGCATGAAAGCATACCAGCTGAAACATATTTCCATAGCCAAGTACTGTGTGAAGAGGGAAGGTTTGGAGAGTGTCTTCCAGGTCTTTTTCCAAATGAGCATCTGTAGCTGTTGAAAACACTGACTTCATTGCTGTCTCCAAGGGTGTCTGGCACCTGCCACAGTCTTGCTCTCCATCTCCCCTGTTGATTCCAGAGCAACTCTGGAATCACTCTGGAAGTGACCAGAGTAGCCCCAGCTTGGTGTGGCTGTTGTGCCATTGGGGGATCAGCCACAGAGCCACACATTTGGCCCAGTGACTGGGAAACAAGTGGAGCCTGGACACAGCTCTCCAGCAATGCCAGGGCCAGTCCAGCACCCACTGATAGCTGTGCCAGTGGCCCTTCTGCATAATGCCATGGGATGCAGAATCCAGAAGTGGAATAGCTGCCTGAAGGCTGGCAGCACATTTTCTCCACCCAGAAATATTTGGTCAGGCAAATACACTTCAGCAAGTTAAAGGGACTTAAATCATCCCAAATGCCTGTAAGTTCTACCTTACTTGTTTGGTTATTGGCTCATAAGGAGAGAGAACTGATATGTTAAATGTTTCCTAAGCCAGAAAAGGAAGAAAAAAAAATACATTCACTGCAGCCTGAATGCCTTTGATTTATGAATTTTTGATTCATCTTGACAGCTGCTTAAAAATTCATGTCAAACTCTGCATTAATCTTGGCCAGAAAAAGAAAAGGAATGTGTTAGGGAGCCAGAGTGCCACAAAATGCAGTTCCCACTGTGGGTGTGTCTGATGAAAGGCATCGGTAGCATTTCACTTGGCAGAGGAGCATCAGGACATGTTACCAGATACTTTCTCTTCTTTGAGTCTGTTAAACAAATGTGTGCTTGGGCATAAAAATGCATCTCCAACAGTGATGTCTCGTGACGTTATTCCCTTCTTTAATTTGTATATATTTAATGTATGTTGGAGCTTCTAGTATGAAACTGAGATAATACAGAGAAAAGATAAGTAAATTACTTTCTTTTTTCTATTATCTTCCCAATACTGAGCATAGTTGAGAATAAAACCATAGCTCAATGACATGATTAATAAACAACATTCTCTGTAATGCTTGGAAAAATGATCATTAACTCAATAAATTGTTTTTCTTTTAGAAATCATCATTATTATTTGTTGCCAATTTGGTAATTTTTTTCCAAGAATTCTTCATTCCAAGTGCCAATGTTTTCCAAGAAAATAACCAGATAGCCTGAAATTGGAGTATATTAAGGGTTTGAATAAACAAAACCAGCAGCTTTCCTATTGAAGTGACTGTGTCTTCTGCTTTGCATTTCGAAACATAGTTTTATTTAGTGTATATCCGTGGCGATTCACTTCATGTCCTGTGTGCTTTAAAGCATCTTAAAAGGCCCTAAGTTCAAGGTGGCAGAGGATGGAAGGCCTTGTCCCTGTCAGAGGGATGTAAGGAGGTGAAGGCAGAGAAGGGAGACATGTGGCTGCTCTCCTATTCAGAACCAGTGATGTTTCCACCGTGAACTAAAGCCAGAAAGCTGCACTGGTGCTTAATCAGAAAGGGCAGGTGATGAAAAACAGCAATGAGGTTAAATCTGTGCAGGAGATCACAAAGTTTTTCTCCCTCTTTTTAATTACTTTGCTCTTAAGGAAGGATAGGACTTACTGTGGGGTGCTTGTTTTATTATTACAAAAGTATTAATTTCAGAGTTCTGCAAATGAATGTGATTATTTACTTGCAACATGTCATATATCCAGAAATATATTAAAGTTATATTAACCATAATTTAATTAAACATAAGCAAACATTAAAGTTTTTAACGAAATGCAGATTCAAGATAATTAAAGAGTTAAGATACTACCTATATTTTCTACTGAAAATGAGTTTGTCTGTGTCTCCATTTTTGTAGACTATCAGGTAATGTTCATACAGTGTCTCAGATTGCGCTGGAGATGATGTTAAAGGTCTGTACTGGACAAGTGAGTGGGTTTGGGGAACAGTTGATTAAATCCATTTCAGTGTTTTTGGCTGTGGAATTTTTCACAATGGGTTCTTTTTGGCTACGCGGGAGGTTGTTGCTTTGGTTTTCTTATGGAGCAACTTTTAAATTTTTATTGCCTTTAAAGAAAGGGATAAGAATAAAGGAACCCACGTGGACAGCTAAGCACTGCTCTAGACAATTTGTCTTATTGACTGCAGGAAAGTTACTGGCATGGCACCAGTGCCCTTTTCAGCCACTTGGAGACTTGGCAAATTCTCCTTAGGCTGCTAGGGTAATCAGGGATCAGAAGAGTTGCAAAGCTAGATTTATCTTGACTGCTAAAGGTGGACTCTTGCTAGAAAAAAATAAAGGTAAATAGCTGAAAATTATTAATGCTTTATGGAAGAGTATCAGCAGAAGGGTTAAGTTTCTGATCATGATTATCTAAAACTCTTGACTCAGACAAAGTATTGATTTCCCCCTGTTCTCCGACAGACCTGTTCATAATAAGGAAAGTGTTATGATGGAAAGTCTCAAAAGAGGAAGGGTAGTGGTTTTTACACTTCTACACCAAGACTTGAGAGAGGAGGGTTCAGTTCCCAGCTTTGCAGCAGATTTTGTCTATGAGTTACACCAGTCTGTCCCATCTATTACAGTACCTCCAGTTGATCCAGGCAGAATTTTATGGTTTCCCCCACAATTAGTGTTTTCTGCTGAACACCACCCCCCTGTTGGCTTTTGTGTATCCTAAGTCCTGCTGAGCACCTCATGGTCTTCAGCATCTGAATGCATTTGAAAATGTGGTTTGTATCTCCCAGGGGTTTTGGGCCATGAAGTCTAGAACACAGTGCTGCATTGGTGCACTCTCACACCTCCATTTGTGGCCCAGTGATCCCTTCCCACCTCCATGAATGTCCTGACACAGGCAGCGCTTTCTCCTCCAGCCACAGTCCAAATACAGGTAGCCATGGGATTAACAATGTGCGGGCTGATTTCCTGGGATTTCCACTGGAATTCTGAAACCCCACCCCAGCATCACTCTCTGACTTCAGACACCCCCAGTTTGTAGCTTTCTAAACGCCAGTTTGTGATCATTTAACATGCTGTTGTTTCTGGCACATTTCTACGTTACAGTACATTCTGTTTGTCCTTAGCTGTTTAGTGCAGTTCAGGATTTGACTATTGCAAAACATCGTTAAGTGTAAAAATAGTCTACATGCTTGTTTCATGAAGTGGGAGAGCAGAATATCCATAATATTAAACCATAAAGCACATATAGTTTATTTGCAAGACCAGAAAAAGCATTTAATGAGCTGCTGGATCCCAGATAATTTCAGACCATATATTTCGTGTACCCAGGGGACATAAAAGTATGAAAAGAAAATAGTTTCAGCAATGTGTGATGCAAGTAAAATCAAACAGCGCTGTGCAGAAAGGAAAACTGGTGCAGAGTCGAGGATAGATGGGTTGGTGGAGGGGCCAGTTCATGGGATCGTGGCTACAGAAGGCTTGGCAGGACTGTGGGAAGTCCCTGCTTCATCCCATTAGTGGGATTCTGCTGCCTCAGCTGTGCTGACTTGCATCCTTGTGGGGCCACGCTGCAAACTGTGTCAGAGGCTGAGCTGGGCTGCAGCAGCATTTCTTTGTGGAATTAAACAGTGCTCTTGACTTTAAACTTGTATCAGTCAGAGTCCAGATCCCAGCAAGGGCTCCCAAGTGTCTCTGTAGGCTTGGGCTGTCGGGAGCTGCTGGGAACATGCTGAGCTTCTCTTGCCCCTGCAGCTTTCTCCTGTTGCCTGTTGCTCTCCTGAGGGCAGTGATGCCTTGGCATGCTCAGGAATCTGTGATTGGAAGTATCCTGATCTGAATGCAGAGTTTGGAGGGGCTCCTGCAACAGACTCAGGACCCTGCAAAATGGTCTGTGATGAATGTCTATGGGATTTTGGATGCAGTGCACCTCCCTTTCTGCAGTGTTTACAGCAATACCATCTAGATAAGCCTCAGTAGTGCTAGAAATCTGTGTTTATGTCAACCTATGGAACACATTTTATGTATCTCAACAAGATTAGTGTGTAGAAACATGCTGTGTAACTGGCTTAGGTTGAAGCCTTCACCAGATCCATCTGACTTCCCTCTTTGTAGGCAGGAGGGGAGAGCAGGAGAAAGCACAGCTTTCTTGTTACTGTTTTGACAAGTTTAGACAAATGAGAGGGCTGGGCAATCAGCAACTGTATCAAGTTTAATAAGGACAGGTGCCAGATTCTGCACCTGGAATGGGGCAGCTCTGGTTGTGTGTATAGACAGGGGAATGAGAGGCTGGAAAGCAGCACCATGGAAAGGGAACTGGGGGTCCTGGTCAATGGCAAGTTGAATATGAGCAGCAGTGCCCTGGCAGCCAGGAGGGCCAGCCCTGTCCTGGGGGGCATCAGGCACAGCATCACCAGCCGGGCGAGGGAGGGGATTGTCCCGCTCTGCTCTGCACTGGGGTGGCCTCGCCTGGAATAGCATGGGCAGTTTGGGGCACTGCAATATAAGAAAGATGTTAAGCTGTTAGAGAGTGTCCAAAGGAGGGCAATGAGATGGTGAAGGCTCTGGAAGGGAAGCTGTATGAGGAGTGGCTGAGGGCACTTCATCTGTTCAGCTGGATAAGAGGAGACTGAGGGGAGAGCTCACTGCAGGTACAACTTCATGGTGAGGGGACAGGAGGGGCAGGCACTGATCTCTGCTCTGTGGGGACAGCGACAGGACCGAGGGAATGGCATGAATCTGCATCAGGAGTGATTTAGGCTGGATATCAGGAAAAGGTTCTTCCCCCAGAGGGTGGCTGGGCACTGAACAGGCTCCCCAGGGCAGTGGTCACAGCACCAAGCCTGAGAGAGTTCAGGAAGTGTTTGGACAATGCTCTCACATGCATGGTGGAATTCTTGGGGTGGTCCTGTGCAGGGACAGGAGTTGCACTTCAGTGATCCTTGTGGGTCTCTTCCAACTCAGGGACATTCTATGACTCTATGATTGCCTTTTGGTGATCATTTGTTTTACTTAAGGTTCCTTTTCTCTCTCTGTCTGATAGGTTTAGAAGATGTTGTAGCAATAATGATTCCTGAACCCAAAGGAAAAGAGATAGTGAGCCTCCTGGAGAGGAACATTACTGTGATGATGTACATAACCATCGGGACACGCAACCTGCAGAAGTACGTCAGCCGGACCTCTGTGGTGTTCGTCTCCATCTCTTTCATTGTGCTGATGATCATCTCGCTGGCGTGGCTGGTCTTCTATTACATCCAGCGATTCCGCTACGCAAATGCCAGAGACAGAAATCAGGTGAGCAGGGCTGGAGTAACTGTTGTTGTTTCCAAAAAACCCCTCTGGGGTTCAGCTTAGAAGTAAAAGTTGACGTAGTTTATGAATTAAAAAACAGGGAAGTGAAAAGGATAGGGATATAAAAGTTCCTGTGTCTGGGAGAAGCCAAGACTTCTGTCAATGCGGATGAGAGTCAGGAAAAAAAATAAATTAATAATGTATATGTATTATGAGGTTTTTTCCCATGGAAAACACACAAGAAATAGACAGAAAGTTGATGGTGCTCATTAATGAAAAGATTGGTTTGGTACATACAGCCAAGTGACAGAGCAATGTATGTAACTAACAACCCTTGAGATGAAAGTGATCACTAAAATACAGTGAGGTATGTGAATGTCTGTGTGTGAAACAATGGTTCACCATAGGAAAGACCAGAATGTGTTTTCATTTTAATACGTCTTTAGAAGGGTCTTGGGCTTGAAAGGCAGACATGTCCCTCCTCATTTGACAGTGATCACTGAACATATAAGTGCCATAGTGATAGCCACCAATGTTATTAAATGTTATTATTGCTATTGGTTTTGGCATCTTGTCCAAACCCCTTGAAAGAGATACAAAACCTCCAGGGCTGGAGAGAACTCAGCAGTGGGAATGAGCCCTGAGTCCTGAGCTCTGAATTTATAAAGCACTGTCCATCTTTATGGTAGTTCAGCAGGGAATAATAATAGCAGTGATAATAATAAATTTAATCTGTTCTTGTCTGGATACAACTATCTCAGCATCAGCAGAACTGGAAAGCTGAGGCTTCTACATTTCATTCTAATGGTACACTAGAAAATGTTATCAATGTATGAAATCTGAGGAGATAACCATTTTAATGCAGGGTAAAAATGCACTGTAATTCAGAGAGGTTTCTGGACCCTCAATAAATTACTGTCAGGGCCAGGAAAGTTTCCTTGCTTATTCTGCAGAAAAGGTAAAACTGAGAGTGTTAATAATCATCTTGTAGAGAAAAGTAGAGCCACACACTGTAACATGTACTTGGTTATTGGAATCCCTGGCCCTCCCCCATTGCAATTCAGGCATCCTCTGAGACTGAGTGCAGCTGCTCTGTATTTACAGACAGAAAGAATATATTTTCCTTTTAAATACACGGTCTGAAATTTTGGATAGCAAGAATGAGACTATCCCAGCTGGAATTTGAACATCATTGGCAGCAGATTCGCTGTGACTCTAACGGCTGTGATAATTTTTAGATGCTTTGTCTGCAAAAGCACATGGGTGCCTAATTTGTGTGTGTAAGTGTGCTTTCAATCAAGTAATTACACAGGCAGATTAGCAGTGTAAATAGACATAGATAAACATGAAACTCAGCAAAATAAGAAGCTCATTCAGGTAATATACTGTAGTTTAGAATTGATAGGTTTATGTGTTGAAGCAAATTTTCTTTTCAGTATTTTCTTTCCAAAGTTTGAATGAGACTAATGTGTGCACAAGCAGTTATCCTGTGGAGAGATTTTAATAACTGTTATATTTTACCAGTTTTGTTCTTCAGAAGAATAAGAAAGCATGCCTCCTAAGAATTTTTATTCCCACAACTGCACAATAATATGAGACAAACTAGAATGTCTTCATGCACTTCCATCATACAGTTTGTCTAACATCTAATCTCTCTATTAGCTCTTTTCATATGAAAAATAGTAGCAGTATCCAGACAAAGCTCAATGATTTGTGTTAATGGGTTGCTGTGACTTGTTTGTTTTGTTTCTTTTAGTCCTGCCTATGGAATACAATGATGAAGGTAGTTCAGAAGAGCTCATCTTGCTCTTGGCCTTTCCAAGAGGGTTCCTCTCTTTTCCTCATAAAGTTCTGCTTCTTTTTTTTCCTTTGTTCGTGTGAAGGTGTTGTGGTTGCTTGTTGGGGAGCCTAGCAGGGGTCCTAAGCACCTTCCTTGTTGACTAACTTTAGCAAAGATGCTTCCTTCTATTTGTGTTTGGTGCATTCAAACTAAAGTGTATCCACAAGCTGAAATGTTTGGCTAAACAGAGCATTAGGTGAAGGGGGAGCCAGCTGGTCTGCTGGGAGAAAGTTGTGCTATCAGTTCCTACCCCACAATGTGATGAATTTTAACTGTGCAGACTGACTGCCCTGTTCTGAAAGTTCTGTGCAAAACTGTGACACGTTTATTAGACTTCAGTTAAAATGATTGTTAAAAAGTGTTTAATTTTGTCATCTGAATTATTTAAAGTCACACTGTTTTAGAACAAGGGCTTGTGAGTGCCTGTGTTTTCCAGGTCACATAAGAACCTATGCCTGCCTCCTTGCTAACCTGCCCCTTGCATGCCCTGCAGAGGTTTGGCTGATACTGAAGTTGCTACCAGGGGCAGTTCATCCTCCTATGGATTGGTGGTCTGGGTACTATGCTGTGGGAGTGGGACAATGTGGCTGACTCCAAACCATGGCTGGCAGAAAAAGCTGTTATCTCCAAGCAGGAGGGGTGTTTTAGTGTTACATAAAAGCAAGATTTCAGAACATCTATCTTTGGTCACTCTTACATTATCTTGCATTTTGCCTCTTCCAAGCTGACCCATGCAACTGTGTCTTCTATTCATGAAAGACATCCTTTTGTGAAGCCTCCTAACCACATTGGTCTAGTCTTTTTTTATATAGGGACCCTCCTTTCCAGGTCCACTTCCCTTCTTGCACACAGCATAAGTTTCTGAGCAAGCAGTAAATCCAAAAGAAAGACTGAAAAACATCCTGTAATCATTTCCTGTGACTCCACAGTGAGGTGAAACCTGGACATAGTGCACCTGCCTCCTCAGTCTTCTCACCACGTGTGCAAAATCCAGGTTCATGTGCCAAATGCAAGACACAGCTCCCTCCAGTTAGATGTCTGATTTTGGTGAGTGGAGAATCAGGGCTTCAAGGATTTTCGCTGAATGCCATAGCTTATTCATCCCAATTTGCCTGGGAATTAATGCAGTAGAGCTTAAAACTGTTTTCCATTATGGGCTTGTGCACCTGCAGCCAGGGTGTCAACTACAAATATGGTTAGATATTAATTTCTATTTTAATATATTTAATTGTTAAGACTACCTCTAGCATAGACAACTGTACAGTACATATGGAAGTAGAAGATAGGTAATAATATTCCCATGGATGAACATTTTTTTTCTGACCTAACAAGATGTCCAGGAAGTAGGTGGTTGCCCTGATAATAATCTTCTTGATATGTAGAGGGTAAATTTGTGTAAGGAATGCATAGGCAATCTGTTTCCCCAGCAGCTTGTTCCTGGAGCCCCCCTGAAGATGAAGGAGTTTGTTTACATCAAGAAGCATCATGATGCAGAGCTAATTAGAATCAGTTTGGAATTACATGGCAATTGCAAAATCAAAATCACAGAATATTCAACTGCCAGAGATAATTCAGCAAAATGTGACTTGTTGTCACAGCCCTGTAACAGCCAGGATACAGACTTAACAACAGCCAAAAAGAAAAAAAATCAACCCTGTCAGTGTGTCAGATTTCATATTTCACCAGTAATAGTAGAGTTCTCTTTTTGTTGTTTGTGAGATGGGAAGACAACAAGGGGATGATGTTTCAGTGCCAGATTTGTTTACCATATTTCTTCCATGTCATTTCTTTCCATTGGTTTGTTGTTAAAAGGAAGTTTTCTACAAAGTCCTTTTGAAACTGGGCGGGCTTCATGAGCTTTGCAGGATAGTGAAAGCCAAAGCAGGTAGTGATTGCACTGGGATTTGGGAGGATCCTGTGCATCCTGGGTTAATCTTTAGTATGTGACTGCCAGCATGGGGAGCAATTATCTGAGAGGGAAGACTGCTGGCTGTGGCTTTGAGAGTTTGGGGCCACTGAATAGAACCATCAATCTTTGAAGCAGTTTTGGGAAGATGCTTCCCATGATGGAGTCTGCAAACTTTATCTCTGGGTGGGAGATGTGTCTGATACCTTGCCCTGATGATGCAATTCATTTTGCACAATGCACAAGGTGATCTCCTCCCTGCAAAGGTGATAATTTAGTAAGGCCATTAAGAGAGAAGAACTTACTGTAATTTTTCTTCTGTAACATTTATGGTCATTTACTTCTTCAGGAGCACAGAAGTGATGCTTTCCATGCTACTCTCCTTTCTTTTTAACCAGCATCACCATCTCCACAAGACTACTGTATCTGATGTGCTTGACTCCTTCCAGTCCAGTACTGAATGTTGCAGCCTTGCTAATGAGATTATGAGATTTATGATTGTAAATCTCTAAGCCTCACTTTAAACGCTTAAACTATTGCAATGCCTCTGATCTTTTAGGTGAAATCATTGGTTATTGATAGCAAGGCTTGCATTCAAATGGGAGAATCCTTTGAAAGTATGACTTTACTCCAAGATACCCCTGTTCTTTGAAAAACTAAATTACTCTCATTTGCATGTAAGTCATGAACTTGTCTATTTATGATAGATAAGAGAAAGCAAACATGAAAACAAGCAGATCAAAGATGCACATGAGTTTTTAATCTTGTCCTTTCCCCTTCAAGAGTGTGCAAAAAAGAACTGAGACTTTTCATTCATTTAAGTAATACTAGTGATAAAAAGGAATCAAAAGCAATTTCTGAAACAGGACATAATGACTCTTGTCTTGCTGTCTGTCTTTGATTTACATTAAAGAACCAAATAGTTGGCAAGAAATGTTTCCAGCTCATCTGATCCCTTTATTTAAGGGAGACTGTGAGAAAAATGGACCACAGAAAGAGATGTTGTATAACTACAAGATAGTCCCTCACATGCAATAATTATGCTGGAAATCTCATATGTAAATCTCATGTGATAGCCAAGATTGTTTTCATCTCCTCAGCCAGATCTGAAATTGCTCTCTGTTTTCAGTATTGCATGAGTTTTGTCAGCTTCCATGTCTTTCCAATTCAATAAGCTTACTCTCTAAATTTAATTCTGTGATTTTAACTGAATCTGAAAAACAGACTGGTAATTTATTAGTCATATCTGTGTGATGATTAGGCCTCAACTTACAAACTACCTTCAGCTTCCGTCCACTTTTGGCTTCGTGCCGTCCCCTCCTCCAGCTGGAAACCCTTCCTGCTGACCAGCCCCTCTGAACTGCAGCACAGGCGGCGTTCCCAGCCCAGAAAGTTGAATGTCTTCTGAGTCACCAAAGGCCCTAAGTCTCTCTCCTGTGAAACAGCACATGGCTGGAAACATGGACAGGGAGAGGAGGTGAAGGGAAGAGTTCGAGTGCTGGCAAGTTTGGGTGCGCTGTATGAAAAAATTGGGAAAAATTGGGGAGCGCCCAGAGTATGGTCTGGGGAGAGGAACACATGGCAGGTGAGGAGAGGTGAAGGGAGCTTGGCTTGCTAAGCTGTGAGGGGAGCAGAGGAGGAGCAAGGGCTCTGCTTCCAGCCTTCAGCTGCTTAACAGCTGGTAGGACAGGAGTCACAATCAGCCTCTTCTTGGAGGTGCGCAGTGATGGTCACAAATTGGAGCAAAGGAAATTCCATTAGTGTGTTTAAAAAAGAAAAAAGACTGAGATCGGTTAAGCACTGGAACAAATTATTCACAGAGGTTGTGAAATCTCCCTTCCTGGAGATAGTCAAAGCTTGACTGAACACAGCTCTGACTTTGAAGTTGACCCAGCCTTGAGCAGGGGGTGGGTGGGAGTACATGACCTCTCAAAGACTTTTCCAGCCTGTGAGTCTGTCTCCAGATGGCCTTGCTGGGCTAGCACAAGTGAGCAACCAAGTCCTTGGAGCACTGGTAGAGGCACAGGCTCCATAGCACAGGAGGCAGATGCTGAGCAGTGACTGTATGAACTGCCCCACCATGTTCACAGCCTCTTGCAAGAGACACAAGTGTCCATCTTCAGCATCTGAAAACAGGGTGTTTTGGGTCAGTCTGTTGTTACGCACTTTAATCCTGAGTGGCTGTGACCCTGCCAGCACAGTGATTTGGAAATATAGGAAACAGTCAGAAATGGCACAGGGTAAGCAATTTATGGTCTACTGGAGGGAAAGGTAGAAAGGGGAAGAATGAGCAAATGGTTTTGTGTGGTTAGGTTATTACTGCAGGACTATACAGTGCTTTACCTGCTAAAAACTGCAGATGATTTCACCTCATTTTTATACTTTGCATTGCTTTTATGAAGTAGGCAACTCTGTATTGCAGGAAAAAAAGAACAGGGGAGATTTCTCACAGTTTTTGTGGTTAACAAACTAACAGCTCACTTTCAAGGACTTACATCTCACTGAAGATCATGAACTAGTTGTGAAACAACGTAAGAGTAAAGTTCAGTGTTCACTCTGCTTACTGCCCACTATTTTTATTTTTTAAAGCAGAGTTAAAAAAAAGAGAGGGAGGAAGTAGGATACCCAAATAGTGGGCTTGGTACATCTATTGCTACTCACTCCTATAGTGTAGTGCCAGGAGGGGCTCACATGCAATCTCCACTGGAACTATTAGAGTAGCTTTGCCTCATCTGCTGTTGGTTACCAGCCTAGAACACCTACTGTGGCCTTATTATGAATTATTCTGTTTATATTTATACACTCTCCTGTTCCATGTACAGTCATTTCAAATTACTAAGAAGCGTAGGGAGGAAAAGTGATGGTTTCTGCATGAAGAGTTGCTCTTTTCTTAAGATCAAATTTTCTCTTGCAGCGCCGGCTTGGAGATGCTGCAAAGAAAGCAATCAGCAAGCTGCAAGTCAGAACAATCAGGAAAGGTGACAAGGTAATTTTTCAAAATGCTCATTACTAAATGAAACTCAGTGCTGAGGGTTCCTTCAGACCTCTGGGACAACGAGGCAGAACAGAAATGGCAATTGCTTATTTATCTGCCGTGTCCTTCAGGTGGGGGGGGAATGCTGGTAAGCATGTTATGTATGTAATTGAGTAGAGAGGGTGATTCAGTAAAGATGTAAAAAATCCTTAAAATGTGCTAACTAAATCTGCATGCTTCCCAGTGCGAGTTTCCAGCTGAAAACATGTTGGAAAATCTGACTTGCTGGTCTTGAAATGCATTAGTGGTTTTGCAATCTGCTTCTGTGACTGTCTTACTTTGTCACATAGGCTCTTGTATGAAGAGATTAGCTAACAAAATAAAGAAATGAAAATGATGAATTTTCTCCTTCCTGCAGGAAACTGAGCCAGACTTTGATAACTGTGCTGTTTGTATTGAAGGCTACAAGCCCAATGATGTTGTCAGGATATTGCCTTGCAGGTAAGTTGAAGGTGCCTTTGGCTCTAATAATTTCTCTGCTTCAGGACTCTCTCTGTTCTCACAGTTTCATGCTGATGAGATTACCTGAGAGGTGGGGAAGGGAAGGGTGAGTTTATTATTTTGAACTATTCAAATCTGTTCATAAAGATACCTGAAATGCCTCTTTCTTCAGTGTGAAGTAAAAGTAGTGTTAATGGTGGTGAGACCCTGAGGGTTTAACATGAAAGTCAGAAATTTTGTCTGATCTGGTCCTATTGCAAAGTCTCCAGTGGGATATTTACACTAAAGGTTTTGATTCCTCTCTTTTCCTCACTGTTTTTCTTAACCAGTCCAGAATAAATGCCTTTTTTTGCTTTGACTTCAAGGTGAGCCCTGGCTACAGCAGTCAGGCATAGAGCAGGCTCCTGCTCCCATGGAGCTACTTCTTTTGCTGTCCTGGGCCACGTCCAGGCACTAAGAGAGGGATGACTTTTGTCCAAAAAAATCCCCAGCCATAAAAATAGGTATGCTGAGTAGAAACACTAAAGCAAGGTGAGAAGAAGAGCTTTTCAACTTACTCTTTCTCCTTTTCTTCCCTTGTGTGAACATGTCCTGTGCAGAACATACACTCGTAGTGATGTGACACAGGAGCACAGCCTGTAGCCACCCCTCACAGCTGTATTCATCTTTGGGCTATTTTATTGTCACCTGTGGAGTGTTAGCTAATGAAGGATTCTCTAAGGAAATCAGTTTCTTAGGAAATTTCCTAGGAACAGTGGTTTCCCCAGGAGAGCCACAGCAAGTGTTTGATTTCCCTAGGCACAGGAATCTCAAGTGCTATACATACAGAGCAGAGGGTTGTTTCTTTTAATAGAGCTTCTTCTCCTGCATCATGTTCACTGGCTTGAGAAACCAAAATACTTGTTTATTTTCCTGCTATGTTGTGCCTTAGTAGATATTTGAATGTTACAAGCTGTCCATTTCTGTTAGTTCATGCAGCTCATTAAATCTGTTTACTGTCATCACTAAATGGCAAACAAAGAGCAACAGATTAATCATAAATTTGACCTACTGTAAATCCCCCACAATGACAAATTGCATGTGAATTTTTTTATTTATTTTTTTTTTTACAAACAGACACAAACACATCATCTCGTGAAGCAGAAATACAGAAAAATGAGACATAACCAGAATATATGGACCTTGGTTTGACATCAAGCCTGTTTGCATAGAAGCAGAATAAAGCTTGGAAATTTTGCATGATAGAGACAGGCAGTGTTTGGAGGTAGTTATACAACATCTTAAAATATGTCTAAGCTTTAGCTTTCACTTGTGTGTCACCTCATAATTCAATAAGACTTTGTCATCCACAGCGTTGAGTCAAGCAGAGTGAATAGGAAACACATAGTTAACAGGTGGTGTTCAATTCTTGGCTGACTTAAAAGGTCGCCTAGAAAATGACTCATGCTAAAAGGGTAGAAGCCACAGAACTGTCTTGTAAAATACTCACAGTTGGAGCCTCAGCAGTCTGGAATTATAAAAACTCGTCTTTCTCAAGCAGCTACTTCCCAGACCCTGGCTTTCTGGCTGCACAAATTGTGAGGGCAGTGCTTTACATGTTCACATGGGTTTGAACTTCTGAAACATGAAATTGTAGCCATGATTCTTTCTTGCTGTTGTCAGTCTTGTCTCCTCATTAAAAAAAAGAAAAAAGAGTAATTAATTTCTGTCTCTGTGAAGTGAGTAGGAGTGTGTTATATCTTGATAAAGACCTAGAGACTCTGTCTTTTTCTTCCTCTGGCATCCTCAGTTAAACTATGTGCAGTTTCTAATATGGGAACCTCATTAGACTGCTGTTTAATAAGAGGTTGGCATGTCACCAAGGCTTACAGAAGCAAGCAGCATATGACACCAGTGCTGCCTAACCTTAGTGTTTCTACCCGGGAGGGGCTCGAGATGTAGAACATTTTATCTGCAAAGCCAAAGAGTTGCTCAGGAAAGGTGCTGCCCTGTCCTGCAGGTAGTGCTGGGAAAGCCACTGCTAGCAAGCACACACTGTATAAAGCCATGTATATCTTGAGATTTCTTTTTAAGACTGGTGGAGCCTGAGAAATTGGTACCAAATTGGTACCAAAAGTCCACTAGGCAGCACTGCAGTGGACGAGCTCTGAAGTGAAATAGATACTAGGATTTGGGCTGTTCCCCCAAACGTCCTCTTTTCTGCTGGCACTGGGATAGCCTGTTGTTACCTACCCCATTCTGAAAAGCTCAGAGGAGAATTCCAGTGAACTTGAGCTTCTTCCTCCCTGTCCTCTTCAGGCAGTTCCCACAATTGACTATATTAATAAACTTCACTCTGTAGAGTGTATTAAATAAATAAGGAATGACACTTGGTAAAAAAAAAAAGTGTTGACTTGCAGCTGGTTTTATGTTTAATGATAGCAAACATCACTGAAGTTGTCTTTGAGGGCACTGACACAAGATCAAATGTAACCAAGTTCACTGTTCCCACAGTGACATCTCTTGTCACAGCCCTAGTTCCTTCTGCTGTCCTCCATCTCCAGCTTCAAAATGCCATTGACTTCCATGCTCTAGCTTTGCAGAAGTTACTGGTGCTGCTGCTTCTAGTGTGTGCCTTTTATTAACTTTACTAAACTTCTACAGAGAGGCAAGACATTTCTTTCAGCCTTATCTCTGCTGAGTTCCTTATAAGCTCTTTTTTTTTGGGCTGTTTCATTTCTGTCACCAATAAACATACTCTCTGACCCCGTTCCAGCTCGTTCTCTTCCCCTGAACCTTCCCTCCATGAACAACTGTGATTTCAGAGACTGCTTCACTCCTGTTTTTTTATTAGCTTCCTGAGAAAATTATTTCATAGCACACATTCTTCCCTTTGATTCCCTTCTCTCACCCTCATCATCAT
Source organism: Margarornis squamiger (assembly GCA_035222235.1). Classification (NCBI taxonomy): domain Eukaryota; kingdom Metazoa; phylum Chordata; class Aves; order Passeriformes; family Furnariidae; genus Margarornis; species Margarornis squamiger. The sequence goes on along the minus strand of JAWWTY010000123.1, from coordinate 11,009,143 downwards.
CATCATCATCTTCTTTTATCCTTCCTTTTTCCTCAAAAGTAAACAAATAATACCATGCATGTACCCCTGAAAGCTCAGCCCTTCTTATTGGATACTACAGTGCTGCTCAGCCACTCACTAAACCCCTTCTCAATCCTCTGCTTCAGCCCTCTGTCTAATCCAGGTAACTGATGTGCTTACTCAGGGTCCCTGGGGATGTATCTCTCTCTGCATAGGTGAGACTAGGAGTAGAAGGTGGGAGAAGAACTGTTTCCCCCAACCTGGAAGAAAAGCTTCTCAAAATTGTTGGCAAGCTGAAAGCTTTACAATAGTTGTACTACAATCATTATTATTACAATTTTGGGCTGAGCTCGACATGACTTTTTTTTTTTTCTCTCATATAATTAAAATTGCAGCTTTAAAGAAAGTGTGAATACATTTCAAACAAAAGTAATCACCAGTTCAAAAATATGAAGTGCTGTTTAGATACTAGTAAATGGAATGCTCTGGGATTTTGAAATCCTCTTTCCTTGTGCTCCATGAGCTTTCCACAGCCATGTGCAGTCACAGAAGAGCGCAGGAGGAATCCCTGGAGGCCACCACCTCTGGAGCAGCACAGGGGCACTGGCATGCACGTGTCATTCTTGGGAGCTTTTTCCAACACACTCTGCAGCCTCCCGGGATGAAGACTGCAAATTCCCTTGATAATTTATTGCAGTGCTTCGTTACCCTGACTGTGGGGAAGCCTTTCTTGTTGTGTAGCCTGGATCTCACTTGCTGCAGTTGAAACACATCACTGTGCCTCTTATCCCTAGGAGAGGTGGAGAGCAGTTGTTTCCTTTCCCCTTATGAAAGCTTTCTGTATGAGGTTGTTACAACATCTCCTCGCCTTCCTCTCTGTCAATTAATCAGTTGCAGTTCTTTTGAGAAACTTTTCAACCCACCCAAATCAACACAGTTTTGCAATGCTTGTGGTTGCACACAACAGGAAGAAAACCCAGTATTTTTTCTAGGTTTGACTTTGATTGTCAAAGCCATGTCCTGAGCCTGTGCTTGAAACATCTCTCTTGCTATCTCCCTGTATGGGTCATTACATCTGAACTCATCCATGGTGCCTCTATCCTCTCCTTCCATTTAAAACTTGCATCAGCCAGAACTGCAAGGGGAGAAGGATTTTTGTTGCAGCTGATCCTTTTACATCTTTATCTTACCATGTGATGATGAAATATTGCAGTTGTTCTCTCATCTGACCTTGTGCTGACCCTTATTTTGCCTGAATTTGAATAATAAACTGATCAGGACATCAAACAATTGACAACTTGTTAAAAGCCATAAGCATGTAAATAGTGCTATAGCCAATAACAAAGAAAATAAGCTTTCAAATTCAAATCTGCAAAGCCTGCCCCCACGCTTCTCTCCACAAATGTTTACATGTTCAAAATAGACAAGAGCTCTTAATTGTATAATCCAGTACAAAAATTTTAAAAGGCAAATCTTTATCTGATTTTCAATAACATTCCATTTTTCTGTAGATTTCTGTCAAATAATCAAGTTCCTTCTGTTGTGCATACTAAATCTGAAATTAGTAGATTCATAATAGACTCTGCTACATAGTATTGAGAAGTGCAAAGTGACACAATCTGTCATGTATTGAAATTACTTGGCATTGTTAGGATTTATTTTAGAATTTTTTCTTTTAAGCCAGCTTCAGGAGTAATGAACTTCAGTTCTTAAAGTCCTTTAAGGCATTAAAGTTCCGAGCTTTTGGTGATGAACAAACATCACAAAATTCTGTAAAATGAACCCCAGTTTGACTGAGGCTTTCAAAGCTGGAACTTGAAAACAAAAAGGGATTTTCTAATTGATGATAAAGTGTCTTGGTAGAAATTATGTACTTTTTATCCAAAACAGATTTTGGAAATCTTTTTTTTTTTTTTTTGAAAGAATGAGTATCTCAGATTTTAGAAATATACTGATTATTTTGGCACAAACATGCTTCAGATGTTTGCCAATAAACATAGTTGTTTATGAATTTGATTATATAATTAAAGAAAACCAATCACTATCAAGAATTTCATCATTATTTCAAATAGCTGAAAGGCAAAACATTGACTTTCAGCACCCTCTATGAATTAACACACCCAAGAAATTCTCTTGGTTAGACTTTTAAATGTAAAATTACACATGCCTGAGAACTGTATATGCTTTCTCCTCTCCAGAATGCTTGTCTGATGATGTGCTGAGTATGTCCTTCCTAAGATAAAAGGAAGGAATTGTTATGCAGGACAGAGACCAAAACCTGGTACACTGTGTTGTTATCCATTAAGTCAGGTCTTGTTTGGAAGGATAGCTGTCATCTTTAGTAGCCTTAGTAAAGAAATGGTTTAAACTTCATGATGCTTTGTTTGCATTAATCGTGTTGACATACAGGAGCAGATGAGGTTTGGCAAAGTTCAGTATTGCAGCCAACTGATATAATTAGACAAGATTGAACTCCCAAGAACAGATTTGCCCTTTCCCATGGTTGTATGAAGTGATACCAAGCCCAGGAATGCAATAATTTGCAAAGTAGCTTTGTTTCACAAAGGATCTGTTTTTTTCTAGAAGTAGTGAGAAAAAAAACATTGTAGTGAAAAGATTAAGATTCTGCGATTTCACACAGTTTTGACTTTGAATTTCTACTTAGGACTGAAGTCCTCTCAGAAGGCAAACAACTTCTTTGTGGGCCAGTAGCGTGTTAGTAAGAGCTGGGGTTACAAATCAGTAAAGCTGGTGAAAGTGCATCTCAGTGTCTTCCATCAAGCTGAAAGTGAAGCTTGTTGTGTGAGAGAGGCTGTGACACAATACCCATTCAACTGAATAAGTAGCACTTAAATATTTAAAATTATTTTTGGTACATTAAGTGATTCTGGCTTTCTCAAAGACTGCATTTCCTTGTAGAGGCTGATATGTGCCACACTCCAGGCAGAGCCTTAGAATCAGAATTGTTTAGGTTGGAAGAAACGTATAAGGTCATCAATTCCAACAATAAACCAACACTGCCAAGGCCACCACTTAACCATGTTACCAAGTGCCACATCCACACATCTTTTAAACGCCTCTAGGGATGGTGATTCCACCACTCCCCTGGGCAGCCTGTTCCCGTGTCTGACTACCCTTTTGGTGAAGAAATGTTTCCCAGTATTCCTATTAACAGAATATGCTCACAAGAGAGAATACAATCTGTCCATGGGGTACATGCACTAAATATCTCTATATTTAATATAACCAATATGTAACAATATCAATATTGATAGTTAATAATGTCAATATCAGTTTGTGTCAGACAAAGCTAGACAAGAAACTTTCAGTTCCTCCACCTGAATAATGTCTAAGAAAAGTGGTGCCCAGGAGCTACAGGGCTCAGGTAGTTGCTTAGCAGTCACACCAGAGCTAGAACAGGATTAGCAGCAACTCCTTCAGGGCTAGAATTGTGTAGGAGCTTTCTCTGATGAGTAGCTTCTAAAGAGCAGCAAAGGCAGGGAGACAAGTGTCATCCTCTTTTTTCTGTTTAAATGAAAAGTATTTTTTTTAAATTCAATTCATTTCCTTATGCCTCTATCCTGAAAAATACTAGACCCTCAATGGCTTCACATTTCAGTTACATGTAATCAGGTTTGTCTGTAGAAACATGAGAAATACTAACGTGATTTTTACCTTTACCAGCAAGCAGCTTTTGTTTACTGACAGCTTTTAACATTTAAAGAATATGGGGTTTGCTGATGCATTTTGTGTATTTTCCCTAAATCTCCAATTTTGTGCCTCTTCTATTCCAAACACATTTAAATGTGCACATGTACTTGAGATGCTGCAGGAATAATTTTAGTCTTGTGTGCATAGGATTTAATTTTGCAGTCCTTGCAGAGGTCACAAACTGCACCTGTTGAAATACTCTCACTTTACAGAATTCAGAATCATCTGGTACAAACCAGTAAAGTGTGCTGTGGTGCATTTGAATTAAGATATGCTGGTTTTCATTGCAGGCACCTTTTCCACAAGTCCTGTGTAGACCCCTGGCTGCTAGACCATCGCACCTGCCCGATGTGTAAAATGAATATTCTAAAAGCTCTAGGGATTCCGGTAAGCACGTCACAGAGCAGCTGGTCGGGGCAGGAGGGAAACACCACCTACTTGGGTATATCCTTAGCCTGTCTGCTCCTATCATACTCCTTTTGCCATGTTTTTGATTTATTATTTCATTTATTAGGGGAAGTACAAGCTGAAATGTCTGACCCACCTCTTTCCTGCACCCTGCACTTCTATTAGCAAGGAAGAGTGTGTGTGAGGGTTGGTTGGGTATTGGGATTTGTGTGTCTGTGATTGCCTGCTTTGTGGAGCAGAAGATTGTTTACTGGTGTTTTGATGGACCTATAGGTTCTTTCACATAGCTTTAACTTGTATTTTAATTCAGGACTGGATTTATTTTTTTAATTATGCTCTCAGTTCAAATCTCAAAGCAGAAGTCTGCAAATAAAATTTTCTCTGCTATACTGGTCAAGGACAACTAATTGCTCATTCTGCGGAACCAAACCTTTTCTTTTCTGTCAGATTTCTCTTAAAGTCTATCTGGAGCAAGATATGTACTCGTCATTCCAATTAAGAGGCATTTCTCCCATGGTGGACCACGTGACTTACAAGAAATTGTTAAGGTCTTTTGTTATTTGGAATGTTCAGATGTGGTCAGAAGCTGCCAAAGCAATTGATCTTTTTAAGTCTCATGTTTGCATTCAGATAGTGCATGTCCTGTTTGCCATACCATTTCCCAGCTGGAGCTATCACGGAGCTCAGGGGCTTCACCAGGAAGGAGTGAGTCATTCTCCCACTCTGCAAGGCTTGCCACGTGACAGTGAAGTTCAATACTGAAACCCCACCAGCTGATGAATTAACAGGTGGTGTAAATACCCTCCCAAGTTAGAGATGGTGACGTGCCAGTTGACATATGAAAGGGCTATATAAAGTAAAACAGCTCACGTGAACATACTGGGGGAGCTGATACAGCCATTTCCCCAGAGTTCATTTTCACAGAGATGAGGAAGCAGGTTGCTGCAGAAGAGCAGCAAGCACTGAAATATGTTTTTGCTGAAGTAGGCACATATGTTAATCAATCTACTATAATCCAAAGCAAAAGCATGCAGTGGGAAACATGAAAGAGAGCATTGTATTTAGTGTAACGTGTTGTTACAGTTCGGCTATATAATGGTTTTAGAATATTGGAAGATCATACAACTGTTCAATCAGTATTTGAGATGAAAGGCCAGGATGAGGGCTAGCTCTGCCATTCAGCATCACTGCACCTAGGCTTAAACACAGAAATTTTTCTCCAGGTTCCATGTCTCAGTTCACAGGCCTGCCAGTGAGCAGTTAACCCAGGATTCTGACACCTCCATACCCAGTGTATTGTTCCATGGCTTGCACACCATTTCTGCTCTCACACTGGTCCATTCACATTTTTGCCCAAGCACTTCATTAAGGTGCTCTTTATTCAGCTTCATAAATGGGGTATAAGGCAAATCAGACCACTGCTTTTTGGAGGCCTGCAGTGAGATGTTAGAGGCTTCTGAAAAGTTTAGTGCTGTTGGAATTTACATCCAGAATAAGGCTCTCATTGGCTTCACTGACAGCTGCTGAAGGCTAAGCATGTCCAGAGGCTGTCTGAGGCTGGGCAGACCAAGGGGAAGGGAAAACATGCCCAGAGGCCACGTGTGGAGGTTTTGTTTTACATGACTGGCTTTTACTACATGTGAACAGCTCTGTAGTGGCAGGTATAGAACCGAATTGCCAGGGATAATTAAAGTGTGCCATTCTGTTTCCTCAGCCATCATTTCTCTTCTCACAGCTCCCTGTTCTCTCTGTACCACAGAGCAGAAGGGGGATCCATCCTGCTCCCTTCACTGAGGGCTTTCTGCATGGAGTTTCTTTGGAAATAGTTTTACTGGACATGAAATTAAAGATACTACTGTAACATACATAAACAACTGGTTCAAATTAAGATTTCCAAATCAGCTTTAGTGTTGGTTTGTCTTAACACTAAAAATAAAGCACTTGGATGTTAATATTCCACTAGCAAAGTTTATTTAGGGGACTTTATTATATGAATTTCTGTCAAAATTTCCTGAAAAAACAAACTGAAAAACAGCCCTCTCCATCTTTTGAAGGAGGTGTGCTGGCTCTAATCTGCATGGATCATTGGTTAGGTCCACGAAGGAAGAACCTCACCCCTTGAGGTGACTTTGAGTAGGAGCTGTTGTCCATGAGAACTTGGAGCAGGTGGTAGCCTTCATGTCAGCTGTCCTCTGGGTGACAGCAAAGGAAGTAGAAGTCTGAGAGCATCTGGTACCTTGAGGGTTAAAAATTCCTATACTGCTAACAGTTGCTTCTCTTCCTAAAATGCACCTCAGCTCCTGCTTCTCCCTCTCCTACCTTATACCCTATCCTGCTTCTCCTCTGCATAACCCCTCCTGCCCAACCTCTGTTCTTTTGAGCTCCTGCCCTGGTATCACTGCTCCTGCTCAGCTTGCAGGACCTGTTCTCCACCTGCACAGAAATCGTGTGTCCTCACCCTTCTCGCTGCCCAGCAGCAGCTGAGGGCAGCCCAGTGTGGGCATCATTCCTGGCACCTTGCAGGCACTGGGCAAAGCCATTTCTCTTTGGTGAGTGGTTTGTAGTTGTTGGTACCAAAAAAGCCACTGGTCTCTATGAGCACATGTGAGCAGATGTTTCTAGAGGCTCATGGCTTAGCCAGATGTCTGTAGGCTGCTGTGGGAAAAGATGTTCCCTCAAAGAACCTGTAAAGCTCTAGGGCTTCTCAGTGAGAAGTGGTAAACAATTCTGTAGAGTGGATAAAGCAAAATGTCATTTCCTAACCACATTCTCAAGTCTTGCTGAGCCATCTCAGGTGAAATTTCCACGCACAGAAAGGCACCATTAGGCAGGCACCAGTCTCTGGTGGGAGACTGGACTGCAAATTTGCCCAGGTCCTTTTGATGGCTTTTACAATGGGAGGAATAAGGAAATCTTACCACAGGCAGGGCTAAGGGGTTTTTTTCCTGCCAGCTGCATGTTTGTCCTATGGTTGTTATTAAAGAGCTAGCTTGTGTGCCTGTGGATATATTGTGCTTCATTTAGCAGGAAGACTTGGGATTTTCCTGGAAAGGATTGGTTAAACCCCAAATATCTGAATGGTTTCAATTCAGTTCACATCTAAACTCCCCATTTACTTTGTAACAGAGACTTCAAGTATTATCTGCCCTAAACCCAGATTCCCCAGGCAGCCCTGAGACACTGAAATGCCTGCACTCATTTTCACGGTAGCTGAGCACCCAAACACCTTCGCTTTTCTCCATGGCACTCTGCAGTTCCAAAGGGTTATTAACCATCTATCAGCAAACAGTTGGCCTAACCTTTTCCACTGTCTCTTTGCTGGTGAACCCAGCTCAGACTATACCTCTTTCAGCTGTAATAGTTGAAATGGATTATCAGTGAAAGTGTCTTTCACTTTAAAAGAGCTACATTGCTATTGGGATGATCATATCACATAAAATAGTTTCCCTCTGCTTCTCCCCCTTTTCTGCAAATATCTGCTGGATATGCAGGCAGCTGCATTTTTGGCAGCAGATTGTGTGACTTGAAGCTATTCACTAAGAGCCTTAGCCAAGCCCTCAGAAGTCAATACAAAACCTTCCCTTGACTCCAGTGGAATTGTGCTCTCAAAGCACTTACATGCAGGGAATGAGTGAAACCAATATAATTAAACTTAGCAAATGTATCTGGGTCACTCTGGCAGTGTAGCCATAATGTGGGGGGTTTTTTTGATCAGTATTTCATATCATTAGTTTTATAGCATGCTGCTTAGTTTGGGGCATTTTTCCCAACTTAAGTGATTCAGGACTAAAGGGATTAATTATAACAAGCAATACTATTTTTGCATCTTTAATGTTTGGCTTGGTTTTCAGTTATAATCCTCCCTTTTTAAAGGTTTAAATGACTGTGATAAAACTCCATTGCAGGAATAACTGGCATCAGAGCAAAGGATAGACAACTGATCCCCTGGAAAAAATACTGAAATAGTTTTTCCTATGGTGAATAGAAAAACAAGCCTTTGTTGCTTTGTTTTTTTTTTTAAGATAGACTGCCACCAAAGGCAAATTTAAGTTAAAAATGAAATTCTGAAAGCATTTTTTTATAATAGCTGAATGAGGTGAAGAGTGCTACATCTAAGGAATCATTTGGATCACTGTCCTACAGATAAGTCATTGGTATTTAATTAAAAAAAGTACAGGTTCAGTGAGTTTCATTAAAACCTGGTATAGCTGAATGTGCCTTTATATCAATTCTGAGGAGTTCTTGCTGCTTGTGGATTAGACTGGAGCCAAACAACAATTCTAGTTTTTATTCCAAACTTCATTCTGGGAATACAAGACTGTTTAAATTGCCTGCCCTTTTCATTAGGAATATTTGTGAAAAAATACTTATGAGGTGGCAACCATCAGACAGGGAATGTATGTGCAAAGAGAAAACATCCGAATTTCCTCCTGCTGAAAAAAATATGTAAGCATATGGTAACCTTCTGTGCCTGAATTCAAAGGGATTTCTCTTGTGCTTAAAGTTAAGCCTCTCTTGAAGCCTTTGCTGTATGATATTTTGCTTAGTTTCTTGGTGCCTGCTGTGGGAGATAGGCAGGTAGTGAGATTTTCAAAAGTGCCTTAGCATGTGAGAACTCAGCATAGAAAAAATCAGATGCACTGCAGAGAGTACATCTCCTGTGACGTGAGCCATCTGGATGCTGGATTTCCAGTCTAGCAGCTTAAGCCCTGTCTCAGCTTAGTGCTGAGCAGAGGGAAGGCAGAGGGGGAAATTCATACCTAGGGCTGTGGGATGAATCACACAGCAAAATTGTCTCAAACCACTGAAGTTAGAGGAAACCTAAGTGACTGATCCAGATTAGCTGCCTGATTCCTGGGGAATAAAGATAAATGGAAACAAGTTAATTATACATTTGATAAGTATCTACGTGTTGCAGCCCAGTCTTGCTATGTCCCCCTGTCACTGGTCACTGTCACTGGTCTCGCTAAATCACATAGCAGGAAAGACTATGAATCAAATAATATTCTTCAAATTCCCGTTATTGCTTGTGGTTTTTTTCTTTTCTCATAATTTTATTTTGTAGGAAATACGGTAATAGCAAAGGAAATGATCTTTTGACGTTTAGAAACTTGTCTTAAAAACAGCTTTAGCTTTTATTTTTGCAGCCCACACATAGATGCACCCACAGGCAGTTCCCTTGAATTCTTATTCCTGGAAGCTCTGATATTGGCTCTATAAAATGTATATTTCAGGAAAAGATAATCATTCCTGTTCAGCTGCTGTCTGTTTACATTTGTGAACTGACTCAGCAATCTGCCTGTGTTGAGCAGATCATATCAATAAGTGAGTTATTTTTTTAATTTGCACTCTTCCAAACCCTTTTAAAAGTAAAAATAAGAATGTTTAGCGATTGTAGGTGATACAGTTTAATACTCAATATTTCCACGACATACTTTGGGTCTCTTTTCCAACAGATTGCTTTAAGTACATCTAAACAGACAAACTGTGTGTGTTTATTAATTACATAGTGCCATTTTCAATGCTGAACTAAAGCAAAAAGCTCCAAAGAAGCAGGAACAAGTAAATTCAGTCTTTTTACCAGGTAGAAACTTGATTTTCTTTTTTTTTTTTCTTCCCGTTAGCCAAATGCAGATTGTATGGATGACATACCTCCAGACCTGGAAGCATCCATAGGAGGACCACCAACCAACCAGATCACGGGAGCCAGTGATATAACAGTGAACGAGAGCTCCGTGGCCCTGGATCCCCCAGCGCGGACGGTGGGAGTGCTACAAGTCATCCAAGACGTAGACTCCTTTCCCCAGGCTGGGGAGGGCAACTTCACAACAAGCAGTAAGTTCCAATTTCTGGCAGAATTTGCACTGAAGTAAATGTTTAGAAAGCCAAATAACAAACTGATCTCTTGGGGGCATTTCACTGGAGCAAGGGTCTTGCTTTAAGCCCAGCAAGGAATCTACGGGGTAAGTAAATTGAAATATCATGTGTTCTGCTGTACTGGGTTGATGGTTGGAGTTCCTGTCCTTGGAAACCTGAGCACAGTGAAATAACACTGTACAAAAAAAAAAGGGAATTTTGTATCTTTTCAGTGTGTTTAGTTTTCACTTGTGTAAGGGGCACTGCTTGAATGGATAATTCTCCAAATGTCTGCATGTCTCTCTGCTCCTAAAAATTATGTTCCCTGTTGAAAGTCCACTTCTGACACTTTAAAAGGAATGTTGTCAGCTGTTTCAAGTGAGTATTGTACTAGTCAAAAAATTAGCATTTTTAGGTAAAATAGCAGATCGGTATAAAATATCTATCAGATATCGATTGGTGTATCAATTATTACAGAAAATCATCAGATATACTTGAAGGGAGTTAGAAGAATGTAATAAAGTTTAGGTTTGTGTATGGAGTTAGTGTAGGTTCTGGGAAAAAAATGTACATTTTCAACCATTTCTATGTACTGCTATGGGCCTGGGCATGAAAAAGAAGACAAATAGTAATATGATGTATAAAAGGTAGGAGACAGGTGATGGAACTAGGATGAAATGATTTTACTTTAGTCTCCTTACTCTGTGGAGAGACTTGATAATCACCTTTTCCCTGACATTGCAGCCAGTGTCATGGCAGTGAAAATAACTTGTAGAAAAGCTGGACCTGTGACCTTAGACACGGGTAACCCAGAAGCAGATTTTTAAATTTGCTTATGTGGATTAGATTCTGGTTTCTTTTAAAGGTTTGGTCCTTTTATGGTGTAAGTCCTGGATCCAGCAAGGGGTGAGCAGCAAGGTTAATAAGCCCAGCCATCTTCCATGGGTAGCCTGTCAGCTGGTGGCATTCAGCTTTCTCAAGTCTCCTTGAGTGCTGGCAAGAGCTGTGCAAAACGAGATGTGATTTTGTTCCTTCCAGGAATTGGTTTTTTGAGGCTGATTTAAACAATGAAGGAAAGATGGTACCACAATGTAATAAAGACTGGGCTAGACAGTGGTTTCAGCTGTGCCCTCTTAGCACTCCTGGAGCAAGTAGCTCCTCCACAGATAATGATCTGTTCTTTCCAAGGTCTGCTGTTGAGCTTGGGAAGGAGGGCTGTGCTGTGCCCTTTGCACACACAGCTGCATGACACATGCTGAGAAAAGCCAGCAGCCTGGGCCAAACCCCAATACAAGGGGCAGCCCATGCTTTTCATCCCACGAGCTTGTCACACTGAGAAGCAGCTCTTCTAGTCTCTCACCACGAGTAACAATGGTGCTGAGGCTGCCAGGGAACACAAGAGCTCAGTAACTCTCCAGACACTCTTTTCCCTCCAGGTTTGTTTCCAGAGTCTGCAGAAGGAACAAACACATTTTTAAATCTTTTTCCAAGTTGCTGGCTAAGTTAAGTAACTGGGTGAAAAACTTGCTCTGAGCCAGCAGAGTACTCTAGGGCTTGCAGAGATGTTTTATTTTGCCTTGGTGCCATCAGTTTTCCCCCTTACCCTCCATTTTTCTGCTCACCTTTAATAACATCAGGCAATAGGGCCTAAGACTGGACAGTCCTGATGACTGACAGCAGAGCCCATGGACAAGGAACTCACACCAAGACCAGTGGTCTGTCCAGAGGCACAGGCAGCAAACCATGGAGACTCAAGAGACTTCTATCACCTGAAGAGATTGGCCACATCTGGAAAAGGACTGTGAAAAGGGTTTTTCCCTGGTTGTTTCCCCTGAGAGAAAGCAGGAGAAGAGAGAAGGGAAGGAAAACTAGCAGATGGCCTGAGCTCTGTGAATATTGTGAGCCTCATGCTGTCACAGGGGTGGCTGGGGACCCACTGCTAAAAGCAAGCCTTTCTGGTTGTTTTTTGAGGAAAGAGCAGTCCTGAGGAAAACTCAGAACACGTTGGGACCTCCGAAACCCAGGTGTGTGCCTGCCTATGCTGTAATTGTCACATAGTCACTCAGGGAACTCTGGTTTAAAGCTTGGTTAGCTGTTGTCACTCACTAATCATGGATATGTAGACGTGAATCTTCATCTGGATTTCTCATCTTGAAGGGCAATACAATACTTGAATATTTGTCAGTGGTAGATGTGCAAGTTGACCTGCTGTCACCATATCCAAAGTGGTGCCTTTTGCAGTAGTTCCCAGAAAGAGTCATTTGGCCCCTTTTTGCAGCAGAGTTGCAGCAAAGAAGGGTGTCTTTGGTTGGGTGTTGGGGGCTGAGTTCCAGCAGTGATGGGAATTTGTCTCTCCGTTTGCCTTATGTGAATTTGGGAGGTTCAAGTATTCTGAAGGGTAGAACTTGGCATCTTAGGCAGCCTGAACTATTAAGCCAGTAAAAGGAGAATGTCCAGGACCTTATGTATAGTTGTGGTATGAATCCAAGTGCTAAGTAAATCAGAGGGCAAATGTAGGCTGAATAACTGGGTCATAACTGTCATAATAGATGGGACTTTATAGGCACTGTGTCTGTTTATTGTATTCAGGCATTGTATTTCTCATTTCCAGAATCCTCAGTTACACAACTGCAGAGCTTGCTGAGCGTGCCCTTTCTGTGAACTAGACTGCCTGGGAATTTGTAAGCGATGACGTTGGTTGCTCCTAGGAATCTTTGCTGAAGTTGCTAGGTTCTGGCCTCTTTATATAGCATTAGTGACGGGAGCCCACTCCGAGCCTGAATCTGCACTAGGTTTTCTTCCTCTTGTTATTGAATCTGTGCAGACTCCAAGGCTCCAGTGCAGCCTTGACATGGCATCCTGTACCCGGCACCACAAGTCCTTGCATCCTTCCTTATTCCTCACAAAGTTCGGTGATCCAGGAGGTAAAGGACTTGCCTTCCCCTTTCCAGCCACTTCTGAAATTCTTTTCACTTAATTGTTGTTCCATTCTTTTTGTCTGTTGATTAATCGTTCTGGTATTGTTGTCTTGGTTTGAGTTTAATTTCCCTTTCTGTGTTTCCAGTGATTATTCAGAGCCAGAAGAGCTCCCACAGCGTGTCTGGAGGGAGGATGTTTCCAGAATACTGTTCACATTGGGTAAATCTCTGTCTCCATGGTGGCAAAGCTCCTACCTACTTCAGTGGGGCCAGATTTTAGTTTCTGGAACTCAGCCAGTGCTTTTCTTCTTATTTCTGAGTGTATGCTCAGCACACATTTCCTCTTCTCTCCCTCCCTTTTGCTCCCTGTGCTCCTGAATAGATGATGTCTTCCATAGGACACTGGGAGATGTAGTGTACTATGAACATCTGTGTGGGACTTCATTTGGGGGCCAGTCCTTGAGGTTCCTTGCTGAACCAAGCATCTCCTGTTGGGTTGCACTCAGCACTTGAAAACGGACCAGCAGTTTCTCTCAGCTGCCTTTACCAAGAACCTTCATCAAGTCCCTTGGGCACATCTACCACCCAAAGTCTGTTTGGTCTTTAGTCTTACTGTTTGCTCTCTGTGGTGGGATTTTGTGTAGCATCTTGCAATGTATTTCTGTAATCAGTTGTTGAAAATGTATTGATGGAAAAAGTGGAAAAGTGGAGTTGGGAAAAAAAAAGGAAGGTGGAAGGGTGAAAAAAATGTGTGAAATGCATAGGAGTTCATCTCAGCTGAGTTTATGGCTTTGGCCCTATTATTTTCAGCTCTCCAGAGTGTATGAAAAAAGATAACTTAAGGATCCTTCTCTACAATAATGCATTGTAGCAACCTGTGTTGTCTAATTTTTAGTAGTGAGTTATGTAAAATGCTAACATCTTTGGATTTCAGTGCAGGTGGAATTTCCTGTTCTATGTATGATGTAGGTGTAAGCTGGACTTGGCTAAGATCTGAACTTGAAGAAGCTCTGAGCTACACCAGCTTTGGAGGGTGGATTTGGGGTTTGAGAAGGACATTGCCATATCCTTTAGTCAGGCTCAGCTGGTATTGAACGTTATGGTTAAAAAAGATGGGTTTCTGGGAAAGTAGCATCTAGATATTCTAAAGATTGCATGGTGACCCTTCCAGGTGAAAAGTAATTACTCATTTTTTCATCTTTTATAGCATCCATGGTTATTTAGCTCCCTCGAGCACTTGCTAATTTCTGCAGAAAATAATGTGCACTGCCCGAATCTTTGCTCTCTCTTCATAAATACTTCTGTTTTTTTCAATTTAGACAAGCTTTTATATTCCCTTCAGTGGGATGTCTCATCCTACTGCATAAGGCCTGAAAAATCCCGCTATCTCTGTAGTTGGAGGAAGATCCATAAATAATTCTACTGCAAACATGAGCAGGACTTTCAGTATAAAACAGCATAAGCTCTCCTCCAAGGTGTCATATCACCTGCAAAGTCAGGAGAGCTTGGTGGACTGTATGGCAGTGTGGGCAGTCTATAGAATACCAGCAGTTCCTTTTCTGCCTCTCATTTTGTTCTTTCCATAAAGCCCTGCCAACGTACAGCTCATTGTGAGTGTTAGGACCCTTTCAAATCTCTTTGATAGCTCTTCATTAAATCTATTAATATAACTTCTCAAGTAATTATTTTGATCTGTGTTTGTCTAAAATGTCTTTGTGAAGAATAAGCAGCCTTTGGAAGTGGATGAAAGTGCATGATAAGAATCTGATCCACTGTTGTCTTGTAACCACTTGACTGTTCCTCCTTGCTATTAATAGTGGGTTTCATAGGCGGAATGTAAAGGGGGAGGAAAAGGTGGAAGAACTCCCTAGACAGTAGTTAATACAGCAAGTTATTAACACTTGCACTGGCAAGTTCTAACACTGTCCCAGGGAGAGAACACTGATGGGACCTAGTTAAAGACTGAACAGATTGGGTCCCCTGTGCCTGGCATGTGGCATAAATCCTGGTGGCTCTATTAAAAGCTTGTGAGGATATTGCACTAAATAGCTATATCGTGGACTGGAACTTCCAAGGAGCTGAGCTCCTAGATTTGTTTTGACACTAACACTGGTGCCAGCATCGCATTGGTGGTTTGAAAGAGTCACCAAGTGGCATGTAACTGGCACTAAAAATGTGCTCTGGATTATTACATACACCTACGAGACTCCTGCCAGACTCTGAATGGACAGTGAAGTTTTCCTGTTATGAAACTGCTTCTCCTTTCCGTATGTTAAGATATAAAATACAGACAGTGTTTCTGCACAGCAAATTGCAAAAAGGGATGTACAAAATGCTGTGAAACAAGGAGCAAGTTTTTGTTTGTTTGTTTGTTTTCTGTTTCACATCTCTACATTGACAGTGTGCAGAGAACAATGATGAAACCATGGGTTCAGCAGCTGTGATATGGCTCAGTCAGAGGGCATGGTGGATGGTGGTTACACACGGCAGTCTGGCCTAACCCATGGTGCCAAAATGCTGCAGATGTCGAGAAACTTGCTTAAAAATTATGTCTAGGAAGAGATTTAGAAGAAAGTGTTCACCTTCTGTAGTGGAAGCTCCATTTATAAGTCTGTCTCTATATCTAAATTCATCCATAGCTTGCCTCTCTCTGCCCCAGCTTACAAATTTCTGCCTCCATGTTACTTTTATGCTGTGCAGCTACCTTGGGAGCCCAATCCAGAAGGCAGCCAGTTCCTTCCCAGAGGTTTTTTTTCATTTGGATCAGTTCCCTGATACAGAAGTTGTTGTGCCAGTACAACAGGAGGAAAGAAATGTGGAGCACAAGAGAAGAGAGGCCTGGGACCAGTGATAACATAACTTGTATCTTTTTTTTTTATTCCACTGTCTTAAGTAGACATCTGGATAAAACATTGAACAAGAAAGCTTTTATAGCAAAATAGACAATGTAGAGTAAAATACAAATCCGAACTGCAGAGAGACCAGATGACAATAGTGACTGATCTCTTTGATTTTTACTTGACAACAAAAGCATTGCCTTGCAAGAGACATTTAGTATCTTGCATACAATTGGCTTAATTATTTAGGACTTGTTCTCACATCTCCGATGTCTGTGCAGTTTTTACTCTCATCAGTTTCTACACAAAAGCATCCACTGAAATCACCAGGAAGTGCTGTTTAAAAGATAATGTGCTACTGTGATTCTGAATTTTTTTCGTACCAATTCAGGAACAAAATCAAATGGGAGACACAAGGATCCAGCTTGGATCAGCATCTGAAATTAAGAATTAAGAAGTAAGACAGAGCAGCGGTTCTGCAGTCAGGCAGGCAGAGGGAAGGCAGGATTCCAGGGATAGTGCAGCTGGTTTCTGCTGGTATTTCAGACAGATAGGCAAGGCAAAAGTGATGCTTACCTGCACTGCACAGAGCCCAGAGACCCCTACCAGTGGCAGGCTCTGCTGAACCAGTCAGTACCTACAGAGATAGTAACAGATGGACCCACTTCCAAAAACCTCGCAGGTAAGAGCAGATTATAGCAAGCAAACAGATCTTGTAAGTTTAGCAGGGAAAGAAAGACAGTGAAAAGGCAGCTGTGCCTATGGGAGAATAAAAACAAGAGGCTGAGGTACAGGAGGCACTCAGAAAGTGGTGTCATTTCTGCAGCAGTCACTCTTGCTTCTGCTTGTGTGTATTTTGTCCTGGGTGCATTGCTTCATAGGGGAGTGTGCCGTTGCCTTAGTGCTCCGTAGTGTCGTGGACTACTTTGAAGGTAACTCAGATGAAAGGAGTGAGCCAAGAGCTCTCCTTGGTTCCAGTCATGGGTTATATAATGTTTTTCTCCATATTTATCTAGGCTTCGAGGCTGTGAAGCTGCAAGAGAATCATTTGCACAAGGAAGCTGTCTGGTTTCTCACAAGCATTTAAAGGATCATGTGTACTTCTTGTGTTGTAACCAGCAGTTCTGATTTCTCAAAAAGCACAAGGGAGTTGCATTTTGAACAGTTCAAGTGAAGGGGGGACGGAAGGAGATTGTGCACGTCATTGTCTGGTGGTTTTTGAATGGTAGAGAAATAGTCTTGCAGTAGATGCTTGGCCTGCAGGAAACATCCAGAACTGATCTGCTTGAAGTTTTCTCCATATTCTTGCAGGGCAGCAGCTCAAACTTTCATATATGGTCCCTAATACTCTATGATTTCAGCCTCAAAAATAAGTGATAATTTGCTCACAAAACACTAGGCAAGTCTTACTCTTTCTTTCATCACTTACCTCCAACTCCTGCAGAAATTAGGGCACTTCAGGGATCTTTTAGGGTTGCCACAGTAACCAGGTCACTTCATGCAGAAGTGAGAGTGCTCACTAAATCTTTAATAACTGGACTTCTTGTTCTGGATGTGGGCAATTTCAAGTGAAGATAATGCCTGAAACTGCTGAAAGTGATAAGCCAGATGGAGAAACTGACTTATGAGCGTTTATAGAAAACGTGAACAATCAGAAGAGAAGAAGGTAACATGTCAAGCCCAGTATCTGAGAGGAAATATCCAACTACTGGCATGAGTGTTAAAGGGTTTTCTCCTGCCTCAGAGCCCGGGGACGGCAGAGGTGTGTAAGCCCTCACATTTAGGGATGCTGGAAATAGGACCCACATGGATATATTCTTCCCCAGCTCGATGCCATCTTTGCCACTCCAGTGACAAGGCTGATATCGTGAGGAATATACTCAGGCCATACTCAGCACAGTGCACAGTTGCATCCGAGTTGCATTAATGAATATCCACCCAAATTGGCGTTTTCTTGTGACTGTATTTTGCAAGGGCCAAGACCTTTGACTGTTCTTTTCATTGTAACTCATGCTAATGTATCTGAGGCACTGAGAGTAGGCAAGAACATATGCAATAATTAAACCATATAATAATACACACAAGGTGCAAAACAACTTACATGGAGATCTCTGTGAACTTCTGCTTTATTTGCCACTCTCGAAGTCCTATAAGACAATGAAAAAACATACTCCTACAGGAAAAAGCGTAGAGAAAATGTATAGAACAAAGATGCCACTGGAAAAGTCAAAAAGCACTTAAACTAGCTTTATTAAATTGTAGCATCTCGGTGGGGGGTTAAAAATCACACAGAGGAGGTTTAAAATCTGCCAGTTCCTTACGCAGGTAATTAAATAACACAATGTTTTCAGCTGCCAGCGTTTCTTTGGGAGACAGCCACCAAATGTGGGATGGCATGTATTCATGACAAACCTGAATTCAGATCTTTGCCCCCATGTGCATGGCATATGGAATTCAACTGACGTGTTGCTAAACTTTATTACTTCTCTATAATTGCTTTTTGAAAAGGTGGCAGCACCAGCAAATTGTCTTTCTGCGCATGAATAGCTGTCAGACTGTAAGAACAAAACAGTCTCAGAGAAGGAAATTTTAGAAAAATGACCCTCTGCCAATCTGCTCTAGGAGATGTAACGTGCTCCCAGGAACCTGCAGCCTAAAAGTACACCTCAAAGGAAACAGTTTGGAGGAAAAGCTGTGATGGAAGGATTGTGGTTTTAGTTTTCACCCTCAAAAGGGCCTTGTAAAACTACTATAACAGCTGCATATTCCACAGGGCAGAAACAATTACATTTGTTTGCAGTAATTAATTTCTTCTGTCTCACTATTTTTTTTTTAATTAATCCTTCAGTTTTTGCTTGATTTTGACCAAAAGATGCCAGTCCATTTCCCTTGTAAAAACTGAAAATTTACTATAAATTTCAGCTTCTACAAGCCCTCTTTCCAGACTAGGTATGTCATACAACAATTTAATTTTTTTTTTGTTTTCTAAAAGCTCCTGAGGTATAACTTTTGTTCTGAAACTGCCTGGGAATCTCCTGGAAGCTACCACTTTTCAATGAGAGGAGTTGAAAGTGAAGAGTAAAAAAGAAAAGGCAAAAGGGGTTAAAACCAAACATAATGTCCCAGATTCTAACTTTACAGTAGTGTTCCCAAGGAAAATAATAAGGAACAATGCAAATGCATTTACATTTTTTGAAGTTACGTGGTTTGTTCTCAGAGAGCTTTTGTTACTTCTATTTTTCCAGGTAGGTATCAGTATATAGGGCAATAGCTCTTTCTTCTGCCTCTCCAAAGAGTGTGAATGCTCAGAACTCGAGACAGAACAGGAGTGTGTATTAACTGAAAAGATTGAAACAGAGACAAAATGTTTTAATGCAGAGAAACAGTGGTTTAAAATGATTCTGTTCCAATTTGAGTTTCACTTGTAGAATGTTAGGGCGGTCTTGATGGTAGTGGTGGTGGCCAAGTGACCTAATGAACATATTTTCCAGTAAATTCCAGCAGCAGTTTGTTGAAACTAAAGTTGACCTTTCCCATCCACTGCTCCAAGAAGAAACTCTGAAAATGGATGTCTTGGCTTCAGCCTTTCTCATGTTCTCATGAGCATTTCATCAAGAGTCCCTGATAAAAGCTGTGGCTCGGAGGGGATTTTCTGATGCCAGAAGTTGTTCAGTTGAAACTAGATTGTGACTGGAGGCTTATTTGAAAGGAAATGCTAAATGGCCCTGGATTTGTATAGCCCAAAGCCAATTTCTATTGATGTCCCTACTGGATTTCCTACCAGCCAGAGCCAGGCCTCTGAGGGCATTTGGCCAGCGAGAAGTTATCCTGAGATGCTCTTTAAGCAGCTTTAGTGGCCTTTAGGTGAGGTTGAGCCCCCCCTTCAGTGTTAGCTTTGCTGCTTATCATCCTGGTTGCCCCTCCCTGGGTTTTGTCACATCTAGAATTTTTCAAGCCAGTAAATGGAGCTCACTTTTTTTGTGATGTTACTTGTGTGAACCACGAGCAAGGAAGCAAAAGGAGGTAGGAAGATGAGGAGGGAGCCTGCTTGCACTCTTGCTTTAGGCTAGAGAGACAAAACTGTTGGTTTCAGATCTCGGGTCAAGAAAAACTGTGCCACATTCTTTTTTCATAAGGGCTCTTTTTGGACTCGTTTTGAACTCAATGAGAAAGGGAGACAGGCAGGC